>JBBDGP010001790.1:0-1200000 GCA_037952835.1 Lithobates septentrionalis | reverse complement strand
CAGTGTCAGTGTTAATTAATGGTTAATTAACACTGACGCTACTACTGCAGCTCAAAAGGGGTTAATTAACTGCCACTTGTCACTAATGCAGCAGTGACAATACACATTAACCCCTTCATGCTGCATATTACAAATACGATGGGTAATTAACCACTTGCCTTGGGATGGCAGCTACAAGCACCGCAACGTACCCATACTTCACTGCCTGTTTAAGCCTAGGGTCACGCTGTAGACATCGCATGTGTTTCACACCCACACTGGTGCAATGCAAGTTCAGCCATACAGTTGTATGGCTGAACTTGCATTGAATTTGCACAAAAAGGGTGCAGGGACTTTTTTTTACCCGCACTGGAATCGGATCGCATGGGTGTTCTCACCTGCGATCCGATTCCTGTGCGAGTTCACAGTTCGCACTGTGATCTGTGCACCAATCTGGGGGTGTCATTAACATTGTATTGACACCCACAGCAGTTCGCAGAGGGCAGTGTGAACTGCCTGCGGGAGAAATGCGATGCGGGAACTGGCGCTGGAATCGCACTGGTTCGTGCATCGCTACAGTGTGAACCTAGGCTTAGGGTTTTCGGGTGCATGCCCCTGCCCGCCTACTCTCCTGTGATTTGACTGAGTGGGAGTCTGTCAGCAGATCCCAGCCAATGATTCATGACCATGACCTACTGACTCCACAGCCCAGAGTCCGGTGTTGACAATCAACACCGGGCTCTGTACAGAGGGAATGCAAAGCAGGGAAATTAAACAAGTCAGTACACACATTACACATTGTTAGGCCCACATTAACCCCTTGGATGCCCCCAGATATTAACCCCTTCTCAGCCATTGTCATTAGTACAGTGTCAGTGCATATTATTAGCACTGATCAGTGTATAAGGCTACATTCAGGACCTAGGCATTCCGGAGCTTCTTTTGGGCAACAGGCGTACGGCTGTTTTTTTTGTCACGACTTGTAGGGAGACGATTGCCACAAAATCGCACCGCGATTGGGGTGCCATTGAAAGTAACAGGATCGCAAGCGTATCTGTGCATTGATTTGGGAATTGCGGGCAGAATCACAGCGATTCAGCCCGTGATCCGGAATGCCTAGGTGTGAACTGAGCCTTAGTGTCACTGGGTCCCACTATAAGTCGCTCCTTCTTTGGGGGCGCAGTTGGCCATCTTCGCCCTGGGCACCGGATGACCTTGTCCCGGCACTGCTTCTAAGCTATGCATCTTGAACAGGAGAGTTGGTGCAGCTGTTATGAAGCAAACGCTATGGTATTATGTGAACACATTTGCAAAATACAAAGGCTTCTGTGAATGAGCAGCAGAGGGGAGGGGTGGGCATAGCTGCTCTGTGTGCCTCTCTCTTCTCAGATCCCAGAGTGTCTCTCTGGCAGAGTCATGAACCTGTCAAATGCAAATAGTTGAGATAAGCTCAGGAAATATCATGCAGCTCCTTGGACTTACCTCATAGTGTGCCTTCACTTATTAACAAAGATCATTAAAATGTTAGATCTGTGGTCTGCTAGAATGGCGGCAATTGTAGTTGAACATTAGTTGGAGAGTCACTGGTTGCCAACGTCTCTATCATGAAATCAAGTTCTGGGATATTTGCTGCTATGAAGAGGGAAGGTGATTAAATTATTAAGTTGGTTACAGGAACAGTAAAACTAAAATCAATTTGTCCATGTGAAAAAGCGATAAATGCACAGTGTTTCCATGCAGGTCTTGAAAGACTGAACACTGCAATCCACATTAGTGGGTCTGCTGTGTTTAGGAAAATATGGTTTCTCAGGATTGTATACCAAATAAGTTCTGTCCTTATACGTTCTAGTATATTCAGTTTGAATAAGCTTTTTTTTTTGACATACTGGTCCTTTAGACCTCATAAATGTAGGTGTGAAAAGTAAACACTTGTGCTGTGTAGCTCTATAGACATAGATCACCAGCAAATGTTGCCATCATAAACTAAACTCATTCACTCACTTTCAATTCTTGTTACCTCCACATGCTAGCCTGTTCTGCAGTATATATTGGCTGGGGCAGTGACCATTTTTTTTTTAAATAATCAGTTAATGCAATCTGATTCAGTACTCCTACACTTACTATGAAATGCCAACTTCACTTGAACCTAATGTTTCTGTTTTGCATGGTTTCTGCAAAGTAAGATTGAATAATGACTTCTAGTATATGTCAGAGATTTAGACTTTGGAAAACTTCCACCAGGATATCCAGACCCAGCCAACTGCTCTTCTACTATAAAGCCACATAATGGTAATTCTCTCCCACAATGGATTTTCCTCAATGTACATAAAAAAACATAGTTGTGGTTTCCAGCTGCAAGAGAGTAGTACCTTCTTTATTACTTAATAGAAAGAAGCACGAACGAAAACCATTGCAATTAAATCCAGCTATTGTAGCCTTCAACATATGCAAAAAGCCAGTGGGTAATTTATAATGCACTGGTCCTCTCCTAAAACTGAAATATCATTTTTAAATAGAGTTAGCCTTTTAAGAAACAATTCTTCATTTAAATACAGATGATTCTCCCATCTATCCCAAGATAGATATGTTCATAGTTCAACCCTCCCAAAGATCACTCACTGCCTTGGATGTCCTTTGAAGCAGTATGTAAGCTTTTGATGTTTGCAACACAATACAGTATTTCTTTTGGTGCAAAAAATGAGCACAAATAAATCAGTACCCCTAAGTGTCCTTACCTTTGACCTGCCACTAACTGATTTTTTTTTTTAATTTTGGATACAGTGTGTAAAGGTTGTAATTCCTGTCATTTTTTTTTCACTAGACAAAAGTGAGGGAAAAATCTGCATTGGGCACATTGATAGTAATACAAACGGGGATGATGATGGTTTCATCATGATGGGTATTCTTGCCTTCCCCTACTGTGTCCCTGCTGGAGATTTCATCACTTTTCTATTCCTGGTGAAAGCAAAGGTAAATCTCCGCAATTGAGGCCCAGACGTCAGTAAAACAAATCTAACCCTTCCCCGATTATTCCAAAATTTAAAAAAAAGGCTTGGTTGAACTTACACTTTAATGCTTCCAGAACCCTAGTACTTCATCTAAGCCCTAAATGAACCTGTAACTCTCAGCTTGGACCCTAACGCTTATGCCGCGTACACACGAGCGGACATTACGGCGGACTTTGCCCGGCGGACTTTTCGACGTACTTTCCGACGGACTTTGTGAATGAACGGACTTGCCTACACACAATCCACCAAAGTCCGTCGAATTCGTACGTGATGACGTACGACCGGACTAAAACAAGGAAGTTCATAGCCAGTAGCCAATAGCTGCCCTAGCGTGGCTTTTTGTCCGTCGAACTAGCATACAGACGGCGGACTTTTCGACCGGACTCGATTTCAACGGATAAATTTAAAACAAGTTTCAAATCTAATTCCGTCGAACTTTTGAGAAAACAAAGTCCGCTGGAGCCCACACACATCGAATTGTCCGACGAAATCCAGTCCGCCGGGCAAAGTCCGCCGTAATGTCCGCTCGTGTGTACGCGGCATTAGGGTTCTATATATCAAAATGTTGTTGCTGTACGAATGTGACAAGCATTTGCACAGCCCCAAAAAACTTGCCATATTTTGTGTATTATAATTATCTCCTATGATGGTAAGCTCCATCTAATGGCCATAATGTCTTTTTCCTAATTGAGGCATTTAAAAGAAAATGCATTATGACCACTAGATGGTGCTTAAGATCAGAGAAGATGTTTTTTACAGAAATGACTGCAAGTTTCATTGGGGCCGTGTGACTGTTTCTCATATTTGTACATCAAAGTTTTTATATTTTGAACCCCTAATGTTAACCCTTACACTAATCTTTAAATGTAACTTCTAACAATAAAGTGGACCTATTAGTATCTTTACAGTTCACAAGACAAATGGACTGTCACATACCTGGTCGGAGTCTGAAGTGACAAGGTCAGCCTTTCTTGTATCTCCAACCCAAGTCCCGCTGGGAGTGGGAACAGAGAGAACCAAGGGATAGGAGGAACAGGAGTGCCTGCAGATGTAGCCCCGGAAGCTTGTAGTAGAGGATGTGACTCTTGGAAGGCAGGAAGTCGCAGCAGGTCGCAGGATCGTAGTAGCAGATACTCAGGTGGGAGTGCTGAGCCAAACAGGAGACAGAAGCAAAGTCACTAGGATAGCCAGGTTCGATAGCAGGTGGGCAGCAGGGTACCAAGACATCAGGCAGGAGCAAGGTCAGTAGGAAGCCATCATCAGGAACCGGTAATTAGGAGTGTAGAAGAGTCCAAAAGCAAGGTCAAGGAAAGCCAAGGTTCAGCAACGGGTAACAGACAAGTAAGGATTCAGGTAACAGGAACAACTGAAGATCAGTGAGCATCTGTCAGAGGTCAGTGCGCTCATTAAATAGGCCGTCTGGCACCAAAGGGAGGCGTGGACGTGTTCGAATGGGCGCGCACATTTCTTTGCGCATGCGCATTGGCGCATCTGGGATCTGCTGAGTTCTTTATGCGCCCATGTGCGCGCGAGCGTGCCCGAAGCACAACTATAGTTCTCTTACAAGGACTTCGCCTAGGAGAATGATGTCATCAGTCAGCTCCTCAAATAATTACTTTGAGTGTAACACTCATTTACACTTGTGTTGGCCCTCTGAAGAATTGTCCGTGGTGTATTGCTTTTCATCAGGTGTTTGGCAAGTGATGAGGAGGTGCTATGTCACCTCCTCACCACATGTTTTAACCCCTAAAAGCCTGCACTGGTCCCAACAGGGGCAATTTTTGCAAAGAATCGCGGCCTAACTTCCAGGGAAATAGATTTAGCCTGGTAAGCCTAATAAAGACTTACAAGTATTACACTTTGACTTAGCATGTACACACAGGAATATCTAAAGGTAGCTCCACTACCTTCCTCAACATCACTCTTACCTTATACACATAAGTAACTATCATAAACTCCTAAAATGCAACCTGCAGCATACCATTTAACCAAAATCTTTTAAACCCTAAACTTAACCTTTAACACTTGCACAAAGCAAACTCTGCAATATTGCTAGTACTGACCATACAATATCCAATTCCAGCCACTTACAATCAGCTTTTAAGTGCTAATAGCCTAAAAAGAACAAAGGCAACCTACCATTAACTAGATTGACTAGAAAACTTGGATTGGTTTTACAGATTTTAATAGACTGAAAGAATAACTGCAACTGAATAGAAACTGCACAACAGAAGAAGCCTTGTCAAGCAATCTGGTAGAAAAACATCCTATTTTCTACCATGTTCGGTTTCTCTAACTTTATTGCTCAACAGTCAATAGAATATGGATTATAATAAATGAATAGTGGATTATGCATTATTTAAGTGAAAAATTGAATAAAAATTGAAATTAGACTGATACATGTACAACCAGCATAATACTAAATGAACTCCAACAGTAAACTTATCCTATTGGGCACTTGAAGCATTGGCACAAAAAGTCATTAATGCTGTGCCAAGATCTAGTAGAGTAGACATCTCAGCACTGAAGATAGATGATCTGCGCTTGAAGAAGTGTGACCGCCTCTTGAAGTAAAGACTGACTGTGCTAACTATGAAATTTACCAAGTTTGTTACTGATAGATGAAAGACAAATATCTGGAAGGAGTCATTTTGTAAAGTATTGCATGCAATGATATCATTCACATTCAATATCCCATTATTAAACTTTTTAATTTAAAAGATGTCAAATATGTAAAAAGATATATTATAAGAATTTTCCTTCAAAACTCCTAAGTTATACAGAGTACTGTTTACTGACACTATCTGAAGCCATTTTTGAACATTAGCTCGTGCAATCAAAAGCTAACTTAATGTAAATTATTTAAATGTGATAAAAGAGTGCCTGCACACCTTTTAAATGTTAGGAGTTAAGATTTAGCCTGTCAATTCACAAGGATGTAGTGTCCACACCATTTGATAATAGATCACACTCATGAATATTGATTGTTTTAGCACGCACAATGGCTTATGCAGTGTATAGAGAGCGGGTGCATGTAAAGTAAATGTAAACCCAGTCAATAAACTTCATATATGCTTTAAATATCAAATTAATTTTAAAATAATTAAACGTAATTTTCAATAGTTGTAAATAACAATTGAAGGTATGGCTTTTTTACATAGTTAGATTGTCCCAGCTTGGTTCAATGTAACTGTGCATATACCAAACCTGTGAGGTCCTTCTAGAGTCTGGAAATCACTGTAGTAGACACTGCTACTCCAGTGATCTCCACCAGCTCCCAGGTCATTGCCGTGCCTCCCCACCTCATCCAATCAGAGAACTCTTTGCATTTATTGAGAAAATGCAACGCATCCTCTGAATGGTGCCTGTGCCGAGTGGCCGACCTCCTGCGTTCACAATGCAGCAGAGCAGCCACTCCAAAAGCTAGTGGAGATTACTGTAGTATTGGTGTCTATTACACTGATTTCCAGCTTCTAGAGCACATGTGTCAAGCACAAGGTCTGTGGGCCGAATACGGCCATCCAGACAATTTCATGTGGCTCTCACACCTCTCCTGCAGCTGTGGCACCCCCTTGTCTCTGCCTCAACCTTGTTTCAGCAGTCGGCAACAGAGAGAAGGACAGAACTCCTCTTACAGATCCTGCACCTCTCTGTGCAGCTGCAGCACCCCTTTGTCTCCTCCCCCTCGGTCTCAGCATTTCACTGACTCCAGCCCTTCTCTGGTCCTCCTGCAGACCCTGCACTTTCTGCTTCCCAGCTCCACCTCCAGCTTCTTCCTGGCAGCAGCACAAGATAAAGGGGGTGCACTGTGATGTAAGGGAGGGTGGGGGACTCTTGATGTCTGACATAAGGGGGGTGCCGTGGACATCTAGTCTAACAGATACAATCAGCCCTTTGAGGGCAACCATAATGCTGATGTAGCCACAATAAAAAAATTTAATTTGACACCCCTGTTCTAGAGGGATTCCTCAGGGATGGTAATGTGAAAATTCCATACTTCCGGATTTTTTCCTTTAAACTGAATCTTGCCTTAAAATTATACCTGGTGATCCTGTAATGAAGATCCTTGTTTAGACAATTCCTGTAAAAAGGTGAGAACATTCCTTTCCTGCTCACCCAATTGTTCTGTGTTGTCAGTCTAGTAGAGGGTACAAGCGGCTGTGCTGGCACATTACACAGATATGTGCTGCTGTTGTCGCCATCAGGAAACATGTTACGGATATAATGCAGTTGCTGGAGTACATGTAGACAGGAAGTGACTTCATAGAGTCTGCAGAAAATCATCACCACAGAGATGCAACAAAGGATGAAAAAACAGGCAAAAAAACATATTTTACTCACAAAATGGAAATTGTTTTTGATAATGCATAAGCAAAACTAAATGTCATCATCCGGTTAGGGTTTACATGTACGATAAAGAGGCAATGTACAGTACTTTACCAAGGTAAACAAACTCTGTTTACCGTATAGGAACATGTAGCGTGATATTTTTCAAATATAAAATACCGTAAGTTTATGTTTTGTACAGATGAAGAGTTTAAAAAAAGCATGCTGTTAAGTTGTGTATTTTCGTAAGGCATGAAGGAGACGATTAATGCCAGTATTAAATACCTTTGTAAGAACAATCATTTAGATTACAAGAGCACAATCCTTCAGGGGAAAAGGAAACAGAATTGCTTTTTATCATCTGCAAAATCATACGTTACAAGACAAAGAATTGCTTAAGTAACATGTAATGTTATATAAGAAAAGGCAATGAAATAATGATCTTTGTGAAGCTCATTCATTTCCTCATGTTTGAGCATATGGGCTCAGCAAATATCCATTTTTGCTCAACGGCAAAAGTTCCAGGACAGCAGCACTTTTACTATAAATGCCTCCTTGTCACATCTCTCTGCAGCCGGGGGAACACAGTACTGGCAAGCTGTTCAGAACTGGGGTGATCATCTATCTCTAAAGGTAACTCATACTGATGTTTTTTTTAGTAAAGACTGCAAGAAAAAAGAGCAAATAGGGCATTTATAGTAAAATTGCAGTTCCACATACACCGATCAGCCATAACATTATGAGGACCCACCTAATATTGAGTAGGTCCCCCTTTTGTCACCAAAACAGCCCTGACCCATCAAGGCATTGATTTCTGAAGGTATGCTGTGGTATATGGCACCAAGCCATTCTTTAAATCCTGTAAGTTTTGAGGTGTGGTCTCCATTGAGCGGACTTATTTTTCCAGCACATCCCACAGATGCTCAATTGGATTGAAATATGGAGAATTTGGAGGCCAAGTCAACACCATGAACTGTGGTGTTCCTAAAAAATTCTTGCATTGTGGCAGGGCACATTATCCTGCTGAAAGAGGCCACTTCCATCAGGGAATACCGTTTCCTTGAAGGGGTGTACTTGGTTAGCAACAATGTTTAGGTAGGTGGTACATGGCAGGACCAAGATTTCCCAGCAGAACATTGCCCAAACCATCACGATGCCTCTTCCGGCTTGCCTTCTTCCCATACTGTATCTTAGTGCCATCTCTTCCCCAGCTCAGCGATGTACCTGGCCATCCACATGATGTACTGTAGAAGAAAACATAATTCATCAGACCAGGTCACCTTCTTCCATTGCTCCATGGTCCAGTTCTGATGCTCACATGCCCATTGTAGGCAATTTTGGCTGTGGACATGGATCAGCATGGAAACTCTAACTGATCTGCGGCTATGCCGTCCTATATGCAACAGACTGCGATGCCCATTTTTTATGCTTTCAGGACATCAACTTTAGGGACAACATGTTTACTTGCTGCCTAATATATCCCACTCACTTTCAGATGCCATTGTAATAAAATAATGTTATTCACTTAACCTGTCAATGGTCATAAAGTTATGGCTGATTGCTGTATATTATACTATACCCTAACCCTGGTTCTTCCTGCAAGTCGTATACTCTCTTTTCCAGTAACATTGGTATATACTTCAGAGCTGAGACCACACATGTGCAGTACACTCTGTATTCAATTACCGGTATATGGTAAAGATTGGAGTAGGCATTCTCTCTCTATAGGATTGAATAGAGAGTTACTGTGCATGCCTGGGCCTAGCTCAGAAGATTAAGACAAGCAGCTTGGCAGATTTGCAGGCAATATATATGTGTGAGAGGTGAGTATAAGAGGTGTACCAGTTACACTTTAAAGGACAACTGGAGGGGAGAAGGATTAAAGCACAATTTTGCCAAAGGTACAGTTGTCCTTTAAAGATACAGTTAATTTGTCTATGACTGCAGCCTTGCCAATTTAAAAAAAAATAATTTACAGGGAAAATTTGCTGCTTACTAAGAGTATTTAAACCCCAACTGAAGTTAGAGAAATAGACATCCAGTTAGGTACTAACAGCCTCCATTTTTATAGTCTTAACTCCACTTTCCTGTTACAGTAGTTGTATAGGATGTGTAAGTATGACTGTGCAGTCAGTTAGACCTAGTGAACTCAGAAATCAGCACTTAACGTGTAATACCAGTCAAATTCTAACGAAGGCTAAACATACTCCCACCCCTATTCTAAGACTATTCAATCTGCCCTATTCTAAAGCCACTCTGGTCCGGTCATATGATCGCGTCCCAACGCCGGTTTCAGTGTAAAGGGGTTACAGCTGACAAAGGCTGTCCCATAGTAATCCTATGGGTGACATCATCACACAGGCTCTGAAGCTGTTGTCGCTGCCTCTCCTCTACACTGAAGCCAGTGCTGAGACCCAATAATGTGACCAGACCGGAGGTAAGTATAGACATCTTTTTTTAAAAGGTAGGTAGAATAGGCTTAAAATGGGGGGAGGGAGTAGGTTTAAACTGGCCAAAGATGGTTCGAATCTCAACCGGTTGAGCAGAGACTGGCCGAGATTCAAACCATGTATGGGCAAGCTAAATGTACCCAAGTTGAGAGATCAATCAGCTTGGGTACAACCAGCTTGTTGGATTTTTCATGTGATTATTGCCAGCGGGTTGTAGGAAAGAAAATGGCTCAATTTCCCAATCTGCACAGTCAGTGTTGATGGGGCAATCCCTCCTGTGGAGCCATTATGTTCTCCCGGCAGGGGGAGCCGCCCCGTAAATTGCTCCACAAATCACAAGAAGCAGGACACAGGCCTATAAACAAATTAAAAGATGTAAGACTTCAATTGACCTTTAAACCTGTTTATCACTACATATCATTGTACTCCAATTATAGAATATGTATTAAATAGTGTGATAGAAAACTTTTTCATTTTTAAATGATTTTCTTTGAAAAGAAATTACTTAAAATATTAAATAAAAAGGTATAAGACTTCAGCTGAGCTTTAAACCTGTTTATCATTAAAGGAGAAGTGCAGGATAGTAAAAAAACAAACATACATACTCACCTAGATGGCTTCATCACCTATCCGAGCTGCAGCTGTTTTCCCTATTGGCTATACACCAAGAACTGAGCGATCGAACACTACTGATCACTTAGTTCTCTGGTTCAGAGCAGTGGCTATCAGTCACTGCTCTGAGCTCTGCCCCACCAGAGCCGGAGCTCTGCCCCACTGGCATGCCAGAATGTGGAGGGAGTGGGAGCAGCTGGTTCAGGCTCTCAGCAAAGCGCAGAGAGACTGAGCCAGCTGTTGGTCAGGCATCTGTCTGGAATGGCTCTGCAGACTTTAGCCCACTGTCAGCTGAATCTGGGTGACAGGAGTGCCGAAATATGCGCACTCCTCAGACCCACAGGAGAAGTATGGCCAACACTTTGACCACACTTCTGCTTTAAATATCAACATGCCATTATGGAATACTTATTAAACAGACTGTTAGTAAACTTTTTAATTTTTAAATGATTTTCTATTAAAATAAAATACTTAAAAAAAACAAAACAGAATTGTCTGGGCATATTGTAAGAAAATTCAGCAGTGCTGACACCACTTCTTGAGATTGCAGCCAACAGCAATGCATGCAATGCCAGTCCACAACTAAAAATTAGGATCTGAGTGTTTTTTTGGCAGATTAACCGGTATTTTTCTGTACTTGCGGGGTCTTTAAAGCGTTAAAACAAGAGGAAATGCATGTTTTTCTTCTTAATTATTATTTTGCCTAGACTTATGCTTTAAAATGCTTAAAACCAGGGATGCATCCTTGAATTTGATGGTGTCTTTGTAAATGAGTGGCAGTCAAATTACTACTGTAGTTAGTTAATATATTCTTCCCTGTAATTGGGCTCAAATCAAGGTCTGTGCATAGTCCAGGGAAAGCATTCATAGTAAATATTATTTATAAAAAAATGTATTTTCACTGACTTCTCTTACCAGAAATGCAAAGTGACTTTGCAATCTCTAAAAACAAATATAAGTAAAAATGTGCATATTCTGCCTGAGTACATTGCCCCTACTTCAAATATAACTTTTCATAAAGTACAAACAGAGCAATTTTTGTCAGAAATGTCTTAGAGTTTATTAAATATATTTAATGAAGTGGGTAAATATTATTTCTTTCTATGTATATTGTATAAAGAGCATACAGAATGAACTTTAAATGATTTACTTGTATAAAATATATGCTTCTTTAATGTGAAACTAAGAGATGTTAATGTTATTGTTGTCAATTTGTAAATGGATTTATTTTTACCCAACATGTGAATGGACAATAAAGCTAAACTCATGTGGCCATTGACTGTGCCCCCCATGCCTGCATGCTGAGGGGGTTGGTGAAGATTGTTGAATGCTTTTTCCATTACATTTATATATACTTTTTTGTTGTTCATTGACACTGGCTACAAATGTTCTCAACTGTTATATAAAATTCAAAATTGCTATGTGAAAGTATCTTGTGAGTCAATATTTTAATACAGGATATGTTCATGTAGACGGCCATAAAATCAATACAGTATACACCTTTATAGACCTTTAAAGTTGAACTCTAGACAGATAAAATGACAATCAATACAGCTGTGTATTCCTTTAAAAAAACGATCAGTAGTGTTTTGAAATGCAGTTAGTATAAGTACCTGAATTTTTCTTATTATCTGCCTTCTGTATTCCTGTGTTCTCTAATTAAGCCCAACTGCACTAAACTTTCATTTTTTTAAGTAAGTCTCCAAGGTGCTGGAAAAAAAAACATTTCTGGCTGCAATTTTCTCCTTTCATAATGAGCAGTCCACCACAGTACCCCTTCTTGGTCATAAGATGTTTACAGTATTCCAGGTTAAATGATGCACATGACCCAAAAGACTAATTACTCTGCTGGGAATGCACAGAATTGTGGCCCCATTTGCTAAAGGGGCATCGCCATGGCCCCTTTCTTTCACAGTGTATTGGTGCTGAGAGTTGGATTGACGTCATCACCCCAGTACTGCACTCTGCAACAGTGAAAACAGCTTAGCCCGGAAGAGAGACCAAGATGTGAAAACAGCTTACAATACAGGCAGCAGGGGCCACAAGGTTGGGAGGGTGGCTGATTAAGTGGGGGAAGCATGAAGCCCAAAATTGGACATTTAAGTGTAAGTCAAACCAAAACAATAATTCCTTTTTTTGTGTACGAAAGGTTTAGAACCTACTGTACAAAAAAAAGGTGTCAACCACCCCAAACTATAACTGGTGTTTGCAGCAAGGTGCCACATCCATACCACATCAGTGGTCATCCGTGCCACATCCATGCCACATCAGTGCTCATCCATGCCACATCCAAGCCACATCAGTGCTCATCCATGCCACATCCATGCCACATCAGTGCTCATCCATGCCACATCTGTGCTCATCCAAGCCACATCAGTGCTCATCCGTGCCACATACATGCCACATCAGTGCTTATCCGTACCACATCCATGCTACATCAGTTCTCATCTGTGCCAAATCCATGTCACATCAGTGCTCATCCGTGCCACATTCATGCCACTACAGTGCCCATCAGTGCCACTACAGTGCCCATCAGTGCCTCACAAAAGTGTAATAGGTAGTCAAATTAGATTTGAAATTTATGTCCCTAGAACACCTGCTGGTGCTCGCTGCATGTTTGGCCTCTGTATGTCTCCAGGCTGTAGAAAAGCCTCACACATGTGGTATCGCCATACTCGGGATGAGTAGCAGAATGTATTTTGTAATTTTTTCTATATACATGCTACATGTTGGAAATATCTTATAAATAGACAACTTTGTGTAAAAAAAATGCATTTTCATTTTCTTTCCACAATTTCGAAAAATTGTAGAAAAAAATTACATTTTCACAAGACTCATAATGCCTCATAGATTATACATTAGGGTGTTTACTTTCCAAAATGGGGTCTTTTTTGGCGTTTCCATTGTCCTGTTGCTCCAGGACTTCAAAAGTGTAAGAGGTAGTCTAGAAATTATATGTGTAATTTATGCTCTTAGAAAGCCTGACGGTGTGGCCAGGCTGTTTAAAAGTTTCACATATGTGGTATCACCATACTCAGGAGGAGTAGCAGAATGTGTTTTGGGGTGTAATTTGTGGTATGCTTATGCTGTGTGAGAGAAATAACCCATTAATAGGACAATTTTGTGAAAAAAAATCCTCATTTTGCAAAGAATTGTGGGAAAAAATTACAACTTCAAAAAACTCGCCATGTCTCTTACTAAATACCTTGGACTGTCTTCTTTTTAAAAAGGTGTCATTTGGGGGGTATTCGTACTTTCCTGGCTTGTTAGGGTCTCAAGAAATGAGATAGGCCATCAGTATATCACGTGTGATCAATTTTCAATGATTGGCCCCATAGCTTGTAGACTCTATAACTTTCCCAAAAACCAAATAATTTACACTGATTTAGGTTATTTTACCAAAGATATGTAGCAGCATAAATTTTGGCCAAAATTTATGAAAAAAATGCTAATTTGCTTAATTTTTTAACAGAACCGAAGAAAAATGCATATAGCGCAAAAAATAAAAAATCCAGAGGTGATCAAATACCACCAAAAAACTCTTTTTGTGTAAAAGAAGGACAGAAATTTCACATGGGTACAGTGTTGCATGACTAAGTAATTGTCATTCAAAATGTGAGAGCACCGAAAACTGGTCTGGTTAGGAAGGGGGTTTAAGTGCCACGTGGGCAAGTGGTTTACAATTACAGAGGGTTTTGTTTGCACATATTTGAAAATATATCTAGAAAAGGTCTAGAGCCCCTGTCAAGTTTTTACTATTATCTGGGGCTCCATTAGGGAGATAATGGTTTTATCAGACAAGAAGTGAGGGATATTTGTAACAGAGACAGCAATAAAAAGCTGTACTCTACAAGACCGCAGATTAATCACCGCTCCATTAGTGTCTCTCCTATGCAAACAGCCAGTCATCCATCTCTCCTGATTGGGAAGAGCTACTGGAAACCATTACAAATCCACCTCAGGTTCCCCCCGGGTTCTCTATGTCCAGCTAGTTCTCCAGTGGTCCTCCTGGCGGACTCTTCACTCTTAAATTCTCTATAGCCAGTGACAACCCCCTCCTGAAGTACTCACATTCCCTTCACACAAGTGCCATCTAATTGTGTTGAAGGACTTATCAGAGTCCAAACATAACTGTAGTTAACTTTGTTCCTGGAATGTTCTCAAAAGCATGAACATCAGTCACTTCCAATTGCACATTCAGGTAACATTTTTAGTAGCACTGACAAAAGGATCACTCTCTCTCTAGGTTGCTTTATCCACCAGAAACTGTCCCTGCTCTTCTTAGCTCCATTGGGGAAGCATACTTAAAGACCCCCAGGGAGTATGGTCAGCAGTGCCATACTCCCCCTCATCTCTCTTTGCATCTTCACAGAGGGGGTGCCAAGGAAGAAAAGGCAACTAAATTATAATGAAAATAGGCTCACCATGTTCATAAGACAGCCTTGTATGTCATTTCAGCACAGTGCTGTCTTATAAATAGGCCCATTGTGTTCTAAGAACATTATATTCTGCTTTACAAAATTTAGAACTACTAATACAACAAACAATATCTGCCTGCTTTGCTGTCAGAAACCACAATTTAATTTCATGTGTGGATTTTTTGACAGTATGCTATTTTTTGCTGGAACGAATGAGTAGAAATGGTATGAGATACTGGGAAATGTATGAATCGAAAGATGTGAAACATATAGGGATAGTAACAGCAAACTGACATGTGGATGCTGGTGCCTGTGTGGACTCCATATTCTGCAGATTAAGTGAAGGTTTCAAAAATTTCAAACAGAGCATTGCAAGACCTGGCTGTAGCAGATAATGACATTTTTTTATTTATAAAATGTGTAAAACACAAACTTTACCAGGAACACAATTGGAGATCAATTGTAAAGTCCACACAGGCTATGTTGGTTCATAACATAGCCATGACTATTAGTGCTCTCATAACAGAACAGAATGTGGTTTTTCCTGGGTTCAAGCAGCATAAGAAAATGAGTCTTGTGTAACCATTGAGGTGCTATCTGCCCCAGATTTCAAGAGGTGAAAGGAAGATGTGCAACAATTACCTCGGAGAAGCCACTGATAAATAGGTCCTCCTCTTCCTCTCTGTGATCACCCATCCTAGCTGTACCCAGGGCAATCTTTAAGGCAGGGCAAAAGGGGGAAGCTGCCCTGGGCCCTGTCATTGTTGTGGGGCCCAAAGCAGCTGCCTCATACTTGCCAACTATCCCAGTATAAATTCCTTTGTCCCTTGAAGTTTTAATCCCTTGCTGTGTCCTGATATCTCAGTGTGAAGTGCTGCTACTAATGCTGCCCAGCTCTGCCCTATTGTTGTGTACAGATGACTCACCTGCAGACCCTGTGTTTACAGGTAAATACCGGCATTCATATATAAATAGCAGCAGCATTCATATGTAAATAGCTGCAGCAGGCGGCATAGATATGTAAATAAAGGCGGTATTCATATGTATATCATGCCCCCTGCAGTGAGGAGATGATGTGCTGTAACCTCTAACAACCAATCAGTGGGCAGTATTACTGTACAGTAATCTCTAGCAACCAATCAACAAGCAGAAATCATGTGCTGTAACATCTAGCAACTAATCAGTGAGCCGTAATGTTTGATGTAACCTCTAGCAACCAGTCAGTAAGGGTAATGATACACTGTAACCTCTGGCAACCAATCGCTTCCTGATCTGACACAGTAAACTGATTTTAAGTCTAGCTGTTATTTTTTGTATGTCTCAGAGCAGGTGGAGAGCAAAACTGTATGGGGGAGGGGGCCCAAGAAAACGTTTGCCCAGGGTCCAATTAATATTAAAGACGGCCCTGGCTGTACCCAGTCTCACTGACACACCCGTAGATGTAAAAATGGCTTTATTTAAAGGGTAAAAGCCTTGTAGGAAAGCAAAGTGTCAGGGTACTCACCAGGGCAGAGATGCTGAGAGCGGCTCCCCTTGCAGCTGAGTGCGCTATACCCCTGGAGGTGGCACAGAGGGTATCGGGCACAGAGAGGCACAGGTCGCCAGGCAATAGTAGGAGCCTGCGTGTTGAACTTCTGTCTGGTAGTAGTCCGTGCAGGGTACACCCGGACGGTGATCAGCAGAGGAATCAGACTGGGGCTCCAACACCTTGGTCCTGAAGTAGATAACTGGAACAAAGTATGTAGAGAAGCCAGGGGGTCAAACACAGCAAGCCGGTAGGAAGGAAGTCCGTTTAAACAAGCCAAGGTCATACACAGGAATCAATCAAATAGGAGAGTCCAAGACAGGCCGGGGGTCAAACACTGGAGCAGGCAGTAGCGAAGTCTTTAAAGAGAAGCCGGGGGTCAGACACTGGAGCAGACTGAAGAGGAATCCGTTAAGCAAGCCGAGGTCAAGGTGCAGGAGAAGTTCAAGGATGGTCAAGGAAATCCGGGTCACAACAGGCAGGAGTCAATAGCAGAACAAGGAACAGGAACACAGAAGCTGAAATGACAAACCAGCAATAAGCCAGAGAGCTGGGCTGCCTTTTATAGGGCTAATAGGGGAACCCACGTGTGCGGCTAAGATGCGTACATGCGTACGTGCTTACGCTGTTTCGCCGTTTCGCCGTCCGCTGACTTGCACGTCTATGTGTGCCGTTACGCCGTGACGCGGTCTGCTAAATCGCGTACCCGCATACGCCTATTAGCCATTCTGCCACGCAGGCGTACAGGGAAATGCCGGTACTGGCAAAAAAAGTTTCTGCTATTCCTCTGACACAAAGGATCAAGTAACAGTAGTATAACACAATAAAGTGGTGGATACAGTACACAAATGCAACAAACTAAATATGTACAACAATGATAAAAGACAGCAGAATAACCATGCAGCCTGACTATGGCCTTATCTAAACCCCTAATCAGTGGACTCTTGAGTACAGATAGTTGGCGTTAGGGCCCTGGATCTCCCATTGAAGCACTCACAACTTTAATTAATGTAGTGTAGTGTACAGTGCATTGAAAAAGTATTCATATCCCTTGAAATTTTCCAAATTTTGCCACGTTACAGTACAACCAAAAACATAAATATATTTTATTGGGACACAAGGTGGCACATAATTGTGTAGTGGAAGGAAGGAAAATGATAAATGGTTTTAAACATATTTTACAAATATGTGAAAAGTGTGGCGCACTTGTATTCAGCCCCCCCTGAGTCAATACTTTGTAGAACCACCTTTTGCTGCACTTACAGCTGCTAGTGTTTTTGGGTATGTCTCTACCAGCTTTGCACATCTAGAGAGTGACATTTTTGCCCACTCTTCTTTACAAAATAGCTCAAGCTCTGTCAGCACACTGGATCTAAAAAACTAGAACAGCTAAATGGGACTTTGAATGAGGACGCAAGGCAATTATCGCCAGCCGCCTCCATCCCCGGCAATTTGATAAATAGGAAAAGAAAAGGGTGGGACTTTAAATGAAGTTTGCATCCCTAAGGGTGACACGATGCAAATGAATGTGGGCAATACTCAGAATACTAAGACTATGAACACACATAACATTGTAGAATCGGTATTGGGCAATCACTGATTTATTGTACAGAGTTTACGATAATAATGGTATTCACAAAGTAAAATAGTGACATAATAAGTTCACAGTTTAAACCATAAATAAACCAGGTACATTAAAACATATACAATGTATACCAGTGATAATAATAGCATAGTATATTTATAACAAGGTTGGTTCATACTATACATATGGTAAAAAGCAAATCACTTTCGTTGAAGCGTGTCTCCTTGGTAAGAAATATAACTATAGTTGTTGATACAGTCCAATTAGTAAAAAGAACAGTTGGTAGTGTTATAAAATAGGAATGAGAAGGCATCTATTGGATCTACGTGTTTCGTGGCGACTACCACTCTTCAGGAGCAAATGTGGGGAAAATGTCTAGGTATAGAAACACATGATTAGTTTGTGTAGAGTATACAAAAATATGAGTTATGTAGGGAGAGGAGAAAGGAAAAGAGGGGTAATTGTCCCCATTTACCACGACCACTTACAATAATGCCAATGAGACTGGACACGTGTATGGAGGGCCGGGGTCCGGCCGGACAACAAACATCAGCCCCGGGAGCTGAGGTGGATAGGCCCAACCAAGGATGGATACCAGGGGGAGACAGTGTACCTCAGGGGTGGACAACCAGAATATATTAAAAAGTGAGGTGCAGAAATAGTAGACATCTGTATAAAAAAGGGATGCAAACTTCATTAAAGTCCCACCCCTTTCTTTTCCTATTTATCAAGCTCTGTCAGATTGGATTGAGAGAGTCTGTGAACAGCAATTTTCAGGTCTTGCCAAAGATTCTCAATTGGATTTAGGTCTGGACTTTGACTGGGCCATTCTAACACATGAATATGCTTTGATCTAAACCATCCCATTGTAGGGGGCGTGGCCAAGACCGGCATGTGAGAGGACGCACTTCTCACTGCTCCTGCCTGATCCTCAGATTGATCCTTTCCCGACACCTCTGATCCTGATTTTTTCGGCCCCCCAGCTGGCTACCGAGACCCCCTATCATCCGGACCCACCACCGGCCCTCTGCACGAGAGCAAAGGCCCGTTGGAGATGGCGGGACCGGACTCCCAAGATGGCGCCGCCGCTGCAGCAGCCAAAGCACAGCGCACGCCGCGAACGACGGACAAGCCCAGGGATAACACCAGCAAGAAGCAGCTGAAAGGACCGGGTAAGGAGCAGTACAGAGACATGACATACTATACACAGAAAATACAAATCCCGGAGGAAGCGGGGGGGACAACAAGTAATGGGGAAGCTGCAGACCTTTTTTCACAAGCTGATTGGGGCTTTGATACCGACACCATGCCTGAGCAGCTCCATGAGGACAGTAGTCATCCTCCCTCCCCCCCACCATCAGATGAGATAATTGAAACCCTGGAGCAGCCCACCCTGGCTGATATCTTGAAGGCTGTTAATGTGTGCACGGCCACAGTCACTGATATGAAGGAGCAGCTTGGGGGCCTGAGGGAAGAGGTCTCACTACTCAGACAAGACCTTCAAAAGGTTAGAGAAAGAGCAACTGCAGTTGAGAATAGAGTGAGCGATTTGGAGGATCAGTTACCACCGGTGGCGCGAGAAGCAAAAGCAGCTTACCGCATGGCCCAAGATACATATAACAGAGCAGAAGACACGGAAAATCGTTTGCACAGAAACAATATCCGTATTGTCGGCCTCCCTGAGAAATCGGAGGGTAGAGACCCCACATCGTTTGTGGAAAGCTGGCTGGTTGAACTGTTTGGCCGGGAAGCTTTTTCCCCATTCTTTACAGTGGAGAGGGCCCATAGAGTACCAGGGCGACCTCCCCCACAGGGTGCTCCCCCCAGATCAATGTTGGCCAAACTGCTACACTACCGCGACAGAGAGGCAGTGCTACGATGTGCAAGAGAACAGGCCAATGTAAAGTTCAATGGCGTAAGAGTGTCATTCTACCCAGACTTTTCGGCTGAGGTACAAAGAAATAGAGCTAAGTTCAGTGACGTGAAGAGGCGCCTAAGAGCTTTGCAACTGCCATACGCTATGCTATACCCGGCGAAGCTCCGAGTCACTGCGGAAGGACATGCACAATTCTTTGACTCTGCCAGAGGGGCTGCCGCCTGGTTGGACCATAACGAACAAGCACTACGTCGTCACCGCGCTGAGGTGGAGGGTGACTGAACCGGGCATACTTCCAGATGTTAAGAGTGCTGTCTACACGTTGAGATGCCACACTCTCTCTATCTTGCTGTCTTTTCTGGTCCACAAAGTCATTAACATGCCGTTTCTGTTTTTTGTTTTTACACCTTTTACCATATTTTGCCAAACCCACCTGACCTCTTCAAAGTTACCCAAGTGCCGGGAATCACCCCATATCTCTTCAGTGAAAGGAACTGAACTGTGAAACCCCCTTTACTTGACCTGAGATGTGTGAAGTATTAGTTGGTCTGTTTCTAGGCCGTGTTGGGCCCTACGGGCCTTCCTTGTTGGCATGCCTCATTAGGATGCCCATTTTGTTTATTTTTGCCTGCTCTCTCACAGGAGTGAGGGCGCCAAAGCACAAAAGGAAATACCTCAGTGCAGTTGCACTGCTGTTTGTTGGCACCATTGTGCTATGTTATTTTATACAGTCTGTTTCTTACCACAGTCCAAGAATCTTACTCCCACTACCCATCTGCTATTTTGATTCCACTCTAACCTGCTGCAGTCTACCCCAGCGAGACCTCGGGGGTCTCTATGCAAGTGGACCACCTCCTGCCCTTCCCTCACAACTAACTGTGTTTTTGCCATGGCAGGTTCACCGGTGATCTCCTGGAATGTTAGGGGCATGAACTCCCCCCTGAAACGCACTATGATTTTCTCATGTCTGAAAAAGTTTTATCCTGCGGTTATTTGCTTGCAGGAAACACATTTAACGTCTGATTCTAAAAGTTGTCTGAGATACAGATGGATCGGGTGGTCGTACCACTCCACTCACACCTCCTTTTCTCAGGGGGTGAGTGTAGTGATACACAGCTCCCTGGACTTCCAGGAATTTGAGTCAAAAATAGATCAGGAGGGTAGATTTGTATTTTTGCATTGTCGCATTGGTATTCTGAAATGTATCCTGGCTTGTGTGTACATCCCTCCCCCGTTTAATGCTCGGGTACTCCGGCTCCTCCTGGAATTTCTGGAGGGGAAGCCGGACCTCCCGTTACTGCTGGTGGGCGATTTCAATAGCTGGCTAGCTCCGACCCTGGATAAACACCCGGGCCCGAGCACCCCGGCTTCCTATAGGCCAACCCCGCTGGCTAGATTGCTACAGGAGGTGGGATGGCTGGATTTATGGAGACACCGGAATCCCACTGCTAAACAGTTCTCCTGTTTCTCGAAATCACATGGCTCTCTATCTAGAATAGATTTGGCAGTGGGAAACCCGGCTATGCTTTCCTCCGTGCTAGACATTTCGTACAAACCTCGGTGTGTATCTGACCACTCCTATATGGTGATAAATCTCATTGTATCCCACCAATCCACACTCCCTAAGGTACCGTGGAAATTTAATGCCTTTTGGCTTCAGCTTTTTACCTCCCCTGAGAACTTAGAAGGTAACATAAAAAAGTTTTTTTCATGTCAACCGGGCTCATTATCTGCCCTTGCAGAATGGGAGGGCTTCAAAACACACCTTAAGAAAATACTTAGTAATGAGGTCACCAAGATTAAGAAACATTCTGAAGCGCTGCGGGACACACTGGAATCACATGCCTGCTCCCTTGAGGCAAAATATGTCCAAGACCCAACTGACTCCGCAAGGGAGGCCTGGCAGTCGGCTCAATCAGCTTATGAGCACCTGTTGACCTCCTCGGCGGACAAAAAGAGGTTTTTTTCTAAGACTGCCTTTTTTGAGGAAGGGGAAACGACCGGTCGCCTTTTGGCCAGAATTGCTAATTCTGATAAAAGATCTCCGGCAATCGGATCCATAAAGGGGGCTGACGGGCGACTGGTACACTCCCCTGATCAGGTACTCCAGACGCTGGCGGAATTCTATGAGCAATTATATTGCTCCTCTTCCAGATATAGTTCCGAGGAGTTGTCCAATTACTTGAATGGCATTGTATTCCCACAGCTTACGGATTCCCAGAGAATAGAATTAGACGCCCCCTTGACTCTTGATGAGATGCAAGAGGCGGTGGCTGAATTCCCCAACTGTAAGGCTCCCGGGGGGGATGGTATCCCTATGGAAATCTATAAAACCTACTCCGAGATATTACTCCCCAAGCTCTTAAATGTATTTCTCACTGCTAGGGAGCATAATACCTTACCACCCTCCATGTCTAGAGCCCACATTGTATTAATTTTAAAACCAGGCAAAGACCCCGTAGACCCGGCCTCATATAGACCGATATCCCTATTGCAGTCAGACATAAAAATATTAGCAAAGGTTTTGGCTATCAGGTTGAATAAGGCAGTTGCCTCAATTATACACCCTGATCAGGCGGGATTTATGCCCAACAAATCAACAGCAATAAACCTTAGGAGATTATATCTTAATATGCAGTCCCCACCGGATAATAAAGGTAAGAGAGCATTGCTGTCTCTAGATGCGATGAAAGCCTTTGACAGTGTGGAATGGCCTTACCTATGGGAGGTAATGAGGCGATTTGGTTTTGGTGAGATATATATTTCTTGGGTGCGCTTACTATATCATCGCCCTCAGGCGATAATTAGAGAGGCGGGAAGAATGTCACTACCCTTTGATCTGGGGCGGGGCACACGGCAGGGGTGCCCTTTGTCCCCCCTGTTGTTTGCTCTAGCCATAGAGCCTCTGGCAATACGGATTAGAGATTGCAGAGATATCACTGGCTTCTGCTATGGTAACAGACAGGAGAAGGTGATGCTCTATGCGGATGATACCATGATTCTTTTGGGTGATACTGACCACTCCCTAAAAAATACAATGGATACAGTGATTCGCTTTGGGGATTTTTCGGGCCTTAAAATAAACTGGACCAAATCAGCCCTAATGCCATTAGACGATGAGAATTTATTAAATGAGGAGAAAGTTGGGGGTATCCCTGTGTCCGCCTCCTTCAGATACTTGGGGATACAGGTCTCTCCTAAGATTAGGGAATATAGTCAGCTGAATATTTCCCCACTGTTGGCTCGATTTCGTCTGAGAGTTAAAACCTGGAATGCTCTGTGTATGTCGGTTGCAGGCAAAGTGAATCTAATTAAAATGATTCTAATGCCTCAACTGCTATACATACTGCATAATTCACCGGTAGTCATCCCACTTAAGATATTCAGAATAGTTAATGCCATTTTCCGTGAACTGATTTGGAAGAGCCGCCCACCAAGGATAAAACTAGAAAACTTACAACGCCCTAAAGATGAAGGGGGCCTTGCTTTACCAAATCCATGGCTTTATTACCTGTCATCACAAATACAACATTTAATAGGCACCGTGGCCGTGGAAGGGGAGTCCACGGCCAGGGTCCCGAGCGCTTCAGAATATATAATGTTACATACGATAGGGGGAAAATCCGTTCCCACGGCTTTAGAGGCCGTGGCTTTCGGCAAGCCTCAGAAATGTTTCCCCACTTATGCCCTCATACAAAAAATATGGAATAAAACGAAATACATTCAGGAGGCGTCAGGTATCAATGAGTATAGTCCTATATGGGGAAATTAATCCTACCCAGAGCTTGCTAAACTGCAACATGCGGAAAGATGGAAGAGGTTTGGCGTTCTCTACCTAAAGCAAATCATAAGTGAGGGCAAATTGCGTTCATTTGACAATTTAAGGGACCTATATAGTCTTCCGTCCTCCATGCTTTTTTATTATATGCAACTTAGACACGCATTTGAAGCACAGTCAAAAACCTCTGATTGGCATACTAGCTCAAACCCTTTGATCGATTTGCTTAAAGGGGCGGAGACCTCCAAAGGATTCATTTCCCAGAGCTATAGCATCTTGCTCCACAAATACCTTTTAAAGCACCCGTTGATAGTGAAAGGGAAATGGGAGTTGGATGTTGGACTCTTGGATGAGGATCAATGGGAGGAGGTCTTGCAGTCAGTTTCCATATGTTCGCTGAATGTAACGCAAAGACTAACGCAATTATATACACTTTTGAGAGTTTATTATACACCCCATAGGCTTCACAATATGGGACTTCTTTCCACCCCAACCTGTACTAGATGCAAGAGAGATCATGGAGATTTAATACATATGCTTTGGAGATGTCCCAGATTGCATATGTATTGGAGGGGGGTGGTGGACACGCTGAACGCAGTGTTTGCGGTCTCAATTCCGCTGGACCCTAGACACTGTATTTTGAATGTGTTAGATGAACTAGAGTGGGAACCCCATGTCAGGGAAGCTTTAACTAGAGCCCTTTTTGTGGCCCGTAAGTTAATCATGGTACATTGGAAATCTGAAACGCCTCCCTCAATCAAGGAATGGATTACTGCACTAGGAAATATATTAAGAATGGAGAAAATTATATACCAACACAGGGGTTGTTCAAGAAAATTTGAAAAACTATGGGATCCATGGCTAGGCACTCCTGGACTAGCTCCTGAGGACCTGGTCATGGATAGATTGCTGCGTCTTAATAACGGCTGAAAGCATGGTGCACCCTGCATTAGCCCCGATTGGAGCTCTGTGCTCCTGATGGCTACAGAGAGAGGGTTGGAATTCGGAAAAAGGAGGAGGCAGTGATCTCAATTCCTATTTTATTCTCTGATAGTGGGACGTACTGTATACTATTGTATGAGTTTGATTCTTGTATGGAAATATGTCTGATTAGACTACTATGTACAATTTAACTGTGGATTTCTTGGACTGTATGTACTTGTTTTTCAATAAAAACTTTTTCTTGGATAAAAAAAAAAAAAAAACATCCCATTGTAGCTCTGGCTGTATGTTTAAGGTCATTGTCCTGCTGGAAGGTGAACCTCTGCCCCAGTCTCAAGTCTTTTGCAGACTCTTAAAAGGTTTGCCCTGTATTTGGCTCTATCCATCTTCCCATTAACTCTGATCAGCTTCCCTGTCCCTGAGAAAACCTTTCCCACAGCATGATACTGCCACCACCATGTTTCATGGTGGGGATGGTGTGTTGCTTTTAGGTCAAAAAGTTCACTTTTGTTCTCATCTGACCAGAGCACCTTCTTCCACATGTTTGCTGTGCCCCCCACATGGCTTCTCGCAAACTGCACAAAGGAACTTCGTATGGTTTTCTTTCAACAATGGCTTTTTTCTTGTCACTCCTCCATAAAAGCCAGATTTGTGGAGTTCACGACTAATAGTTGTCAGTTGTAGACAGATTCTCCCACCTAAGCTGTGGACCTCTGCAGCTCCTTTAGAGTTACCATGGGCCTCTTAGCTGCTTTTCTGATGAATGCTCTCCTTGCCCGGCCTGTCAGTTTAGGTGGACGGCCATATCTTGGTAGGTTTGCAGTTGTGCTATGCGCTTTCCATATTCGGATGATGGATTGAACAGTGCTCCGTGAGATGTTCAAAGCTTGGGATATTTTTTTATAACCTAACCCTGCTTTAACCACTTCTGGACCAAGCCTATTTCTGACACTTGTTTACAAGTTAAAATCAGTATTGTTTGCCAGAAAATTACTTAGAACCCCCAAATATTGTATATATATTTTTAGCAAAGGCTATATAGGGTTTCCATCCGTCTAGCTTCAGAGGATCAGAGCGGATCGAATGTCAGCGGACATGTCACTGCTGACATCCGTCGCTCCATAGACCTGCATGGAGCGTTACGTTCAAGGTCCGCCTAAAAAAATGACAGGCAGACCTGAATGGATCACATGTGTGAAAGGGGCCTAACAGTTACCAGTTTAGAGTTACAGAGGAGGCCTTTTGCTAGAATTATTGCTCTCACTTTGACGAATGCGGCGATACTTCACATGCGTTATTTGAACACTGTTTACATTTGCGGGCGCAACTTACGTATCTGTTTTCTTTGGTGCGGGGACGGGGGGTGCTTTAAAATTTTTACTTATTTATTTTACACTATCTCTTTAAAAAAAAATCTGATCAATTTTTTTGCTGTCACAAGGAATGTAAACATCCCTTGTGACAGTAATAGGCAGTGACAGGTACTCTTTATGGAGGGACCCTCCTTTGCACTTAAAAGTATTCAAAACGGCAAAATCTGCGTTTTGGAATACTGTGGATTTTTTTCAATCCTGCGCTATTGGCAGTCGAATAAATCAGAAGTGATGTCGCGTCATCGCTTCCCGGGTTACTACATTGGAGACCCGATGAAAGCTGATTCCAGCTTTGAGATTCTGGCCAGCCAGCGGACGTGCACTTTCACCTTCCCACAGGCACAGTCATTGGAATAGCAGCAATATCGTTCCTGAACGTGAACTCAAGACAAAGCAGCTGGCTTCTAAATGTTTCTAAACTGTGATACTAATAAACACCATTTTAAACACTTTACATCCCTTTTAGCACGTTATGTATCCTTAGAATTTGCATCAGAACAAACTCCACTTCCACCATATAGGAAATACAGGACCCCATAGCCTGACATCAACCATACAGACGCAGTTAATTCTTAATTACACTGACAAATACAAGAACGAGTGATCTGGAAGGAATGAACAAGCACTAAAAGGGTACCCGTTGTTGGTATTTATGATGGTAAAGTCTTGTGTGCCATAAAAATGTTCTACTTTTGTACTGTATTTCTGGATATCCTCACACAGAATAAGCATGTATATCAGTGGTCTCCAAACTGTGCCCCGATTCAGCCCTTTGCTTGCCTTTATCCGGTCCTTGGGGCATTATTCCTCCCACTGACACCAACAGTGAGGCACTATTTCCCATGTGCAAAAGGTGATGGGAGGGGGGGACACCTCCTCCCGCTCTTGTGATAACTGCTGAGCAGCTGCTGAGCTGCATCAGTTGTTAACACCAGAAAGCCAACCGCCATCTCTAAAAATCGGTACCGGTCTCAAAACAATGTACAGGTATGTCGTTTTGTGTGAAAAGGTTACATTTCTCCACAATTTTATTCCTGATCTGTCTGTTGTGTTCTTTGGCATTCATGAGGCTGTTTGTTCACTAAGGTTCTCTAACAAACCTCTGAGGGCTTCACAGAACAGCTGTATTTATAAATTAGATGACTTCTAAATGCAATTGGTACCACGAGATTTTAGTTAGGGGAATAAGAGAAAAGGGGGCTGAATACAAATGCACACCACACTTTTCAGGATATTTATTTGTAAAGCATTTTGAAAACCATTTATCATTTTCCTTCCACTTCACAATTATGTCCCACTTTGTGTTGGTCTATCACATAAGATCCCAATAAAACACATTTACGTTTTTGGTTGTAACATGACAAAATGTGGAAAATGTCAAGGGGTACGAATACTTTTTCAAGGCACTGTATACAATGTCTTCCAAGGTAACACCAAGTTAGCAAAAAAACTCTCTTTCTCATATATGTAACAATTCTGACATGATTCAATACCCCTTCATAACATTAAACCTTGAACTTCTATCAGTGCAACAGAGAATTTATCAAGAATCCTTTGCCAGTCAAGAGCATCAAAAGACAGGAATAAATATGTAAGATATTATCTTGAGGTTGGAAAAAATTTTACATCTGCATTTCACAGATACTACTTTCCACAGCATAAAATATTTTAATGCAGCTCTATATAATTAATACATAATTAAATGTAATTTTAAATGCAAGCAGTGCACCCTTCATACTTCATGACACCCAAAGGCATGGGTCTAACATGCCTAATAATAAATCCAGCCCCAGAGCCTAATCTAAGTGTGTCATACTTCATGACACCCAAAGGCATGGGTCTAACATGCCTAATAATAAATCCAGCCCCAGAGCCTAATCTAAGTGTGTGCTGCAGATGTACCTACAGTGCCTTGCAAAAAGTATTCACCCCCTTGGCATTTTTCGTGTTTTGTTGCCTCACAACCTGGAATTAACATGGACTGTTTGAGGATTTGCATCATTTAATTTACTGAACATGCCCACAACTTTGAAGATGGTTTTTTTTTATTGTGAAGCAACAAATAGGACAAAATAACAGAAAAAGTCAATGTGCATAACTATTCACCCCCTAAAGTCAATACTTTGTAGAGTCACCTTTTGCAGCTATCACAGCTCCAAGTCACTTTGGATAAGTCTCTGTGAGCTTGCCACATCTTACCACTGGGATTTTTGCCCATTCCTCCTTGAAAAACGACTCCAGCTCCTTCAAGTTGGACGGTTTGTGCTTGTGAACAGCAATCTTTAAGTCTGACCACAGATTTTCTATTGGATTGAGGTCTGGGCTTTGAATAAGGCCATTCCAACACGTTTACATGTTTCCCCTTAAACCACTCAAGTGTTACTTTAGGAGTGTGTTCGGGGTCATTGTCCTGCTGGAAGGTGAACCTCTGTTCTAGCCTCAAATCACACACAGAGTGGTACAGGTTTTGCTCAAGAATCTCCCTGTATTTAGTGCACTATCCATCTTTCCCTCAACTCTGACCAGTTTCCCAGTTCCGACTGCTGAAAAACATCCCCACAGCCTGATGCTGCCACCACCATGTTTCACTGTGGGGATGGTGTTCTTTGGGTGATGTGATGTGTTGGGTTTGCGCCAGATATAGAGTTTTCTTTGATGGCTAAAAAGTTCAATTTTAGTCTCATCAGACCAAAGCACCTTCCTCCATACATTTTGGGAGTCTCCCACATGCCTTTTAGCAAACACAAAACGTGCCATTTTGTTTTTTGTTGAAAGTAATTGCCTTCTTCTGGCCACTCCGCCATAAAACCCAACTCTGTGGAGTGTACAGCTTATTGTTGTCCTATGTACAGATACTCCAGTCTCTGCTGTGGAACTCTGCAGCTCCTCCAGGGTTACCTTAGGTCTCTGTGCTGCCTCTCTGATTAATGCCCTCCTTGCCCGATCCATGAGTTTTGGTGTGCGGCCGTCTCTTGGCAGGTTTGCTGTTGTGCCATGTTCTTTCCATTTGGTTATGGTAGATTTGATGGTGCTCCTAGGGATCATCAAAGATTTGGATATTTTTTTATAACCTAACCCTGACTTGCACTTCTCAACAACATTGTCCCTTGTTTGGAGAGTTCCTTGGTCTTCATGGCAGTGTTTGGTTAGTGATGCCTCTTGCTTAGGTGTTGCAGCCTCTGGGGCCTCTCAAAAAGGTGTGTATATGTAATGACAGATCATGTGACACTTAGATTGCACACAGGTGGACATCATTTCACTAATTATGTGACTTCTGAAGGTAATTGGTTGCACCAGAGCTTTTTATGGGCTTCATAACAAAGGGGGTGAATACATACGCACATGCCAATTATCAGTTTTTTATTTCTGAAAAATAGTTTTATGTATATATTTTTCTAATTTTACTTCACCAACTTAGACTATTGTGTTCTGATCCATCACATATAATTCAGATTAAAAAAAAAAACATTGAACTAAAGGCTGTAATGTAACAAAATAGGTAAAAAGACAAGGAGATGAATACTTTTGCAAGGCACTGTATATTTTTATACCTTTTTTGGAAGAAATAATGACACATATTTTCTCATGGCTACAACATTGTCTTACTATTTTTTTCTATGTTTTTTTTTTTTCTTGATATGCTGCTATTTGTTGTTTTCAATGCACAAAGAACATAAGATTTTTCAAAAGAAAAAATTCCACAACTTGTGGCCATTATACCATAAAATAAAACATGTCCATGCCCTGGAATTGGACGGCATGGTATTATTCCACAACTTAAAAAAACAATTACGAGAAAGATTTGGCTTTTGGTAAAAAAAATAGAATACCATTTTTGGCAAGCCAGCAACAACAACATTGATATCCATAAGGGTAAACTAATCTTTGAAAACAACCCCACAAATGAAATGCATAGGAATTGCATGTTTCAGTAACAAAATATCTGCAGTGTGCAAAGAGGTGAAGGTTATTTGTTTGCAATTTCAAGATCAGAGCATTTAAGGACAAACGTATATTTTCTGTAGGTTTCATGCCACAGATTGTAATTTTAAATTGAAATGGAATTCACGCCATCTCACTTCTCACTGCAGTACATTAGGCCTTGGTTCACAGAAAATATTTTCTACAGAATATATTTATTTTCATAAATATATATATATATATATATATATATCTGTCTGTTCAAAATTGCAATGACAGGTGTAATTTACAGTGTGGGATTGCAGAGAAAGAAATACTTTTTAGCTGAATAGAAAATTGTGGGCAATTATTCATTTTCAATTATAAATTTAATCCAATCATGCTAAAAGAAAAAAATTGTTTTGTTTGTGCTGTGAAGGTGTAAAGATTGCTGCCCTCTAGTGTCAAAACCTGTAAATGGCTGTATGTACTTCCTGTCCATGGCTGTTAATTTGGAAGCCCCAGAAGGATGAACTGGAGAGAGAAAATCTCAGCTACATGTCATCAGTGGCGGTCTGTCCATGCAGGGAGCAGGGGCGCCGCCCCCCTAATCCATGCGCCTGGCCCCTAATCTACATGCAGGGAGCTGGACGCATGAATTATTTCAATGGGTTTTTTTTTAAGCACATGATTAGAGCCTGAGGCTCTAATTGGCTTCAAAAAAGGGTGGGCTCGGGGTACAGAGCACTGAACCCACCCGGTTGTGTGACAATACTGAATTAATATTCGCTATTGTCTTCCTGATTCTCCTCCCGGCCAATCAGGAAGCCCTAATTGGCCAGGGAGTCTTAGGACTCTCTGGCCAATCATATCTCAGGACACACTTCCTGTTCGGCCAGGAGGAGAATGTCTCTCTATGTGCTGCATCATGCACAAACGCAGCCCACCAGCAGACAATGTATTTGAAGTCCAGCCAGGAGAAGCGATCAGAGCGGCTCAGACTCCGGCTCCGAATATTGATTCACTGTTGTAACACACCTGGGTGGGCTCAGAGGGCACTCTCTGTGACCCAAGCCCACCCTATATTGAAGCCTAGTAGAGCTTCAAAAAAACAGCCCCCCCACATTGGAATCCATGCCCCGGTGCCCTAAAAGGGGCCGGACGCATGGATAGGGGAGACGGCGATAGACGGAGGGGGGGGGGCATCCGTGCACCCTTAATGGACAGGCCACCCCTGGTAAAGAGATTATTATAGTAGGACCCCTAAAGAGCCCAATTGGTATTGCAGTAGTCAACACAGTAACTAAAAGAAAACAAAAGAACAAAAATGTACACCAACCATTTACCATGGCACACTATAATGGAAGGAAGGCTATCTCATGTAGAGGTATTTTTAAAGTATTTTTGAGCCCAGAATAACCATTTAACAAAAAAAGAAGACAAAGAATGTAGGCTATATGCAATTGCTCCTTTATACACATAATGTGTATTACCTCTGAGATATCAGGAGCTACATTCGTTTTCCATCGTTTAGTAATCACCAGATGAGGCTATTAAAATATGGGACACAATAGTACGATATTGATAAGGATAGAGTTCTACTGTATATTTATATTGAGTAAAGTTAGTTGAGGGGTCGGGTTAGCTTATATGCCTGTAGTATTGGAAATCACAGAAAATACCACATTCCAAATACTGCATATATTGGGACAATCCCATAAAACGCTCTTGTTATTTTAAACACTACTAGGGAGGGACTAAAGTGCAGAGTAGATAGGCTGACTCTGAGTTCCAGCGCCACGTCAAAGTTCCTGCCGGTAAGAAGTCCCATTCTAAGCTGGTCGGAAAACAATTGGAGGATACCCCTGTGACCGCCGATCTTGTCTTCAGGTCTCTGACACAAAGACAGATGCACATCGATCTCAGGGGCCCCTGCAGCTGGACTTTGATGCAACATTCATCTGGAGGTATCACTATTAATAACTACAGTATATATACCCAGGTATAGATGCACAATTTCACTACCACTCCTGACAGGCCCTTTTGCATGCGCGTAGGGACACAGCTGAAGCGTCTGGAAGCAATAGTCTCCTGACAGTGCCCCCCTGAGGGGTGGCCTCTTGACACCCAAACTAAACATCAATTCAGGGTGTTCCTGATGAAAGGTCTGGACCAAACGTTGGGCATGCAAATTTTTACAAGGTTCCCAGGAGTTATTCTCAGGGGGATACCCCTTCCACTTAATTAAATACTGGACCTGTCTTCCCCTCTTTCTGCAACTCAGTATACTTTCCACCTCAAATTCATCTTCTCCGTTAACTAGAACTGGTGGCGGAGGTGGTTCTTCTCTGCCAGGAAAAGGACTAGGAATAACAGGTTTCAGAAGAGATGCGTGAAATACTGGATGTATTTTGTACGAGTTGGGTAAAGCTAATTCAAAGGCTACAGGATTGATCATCCTTTTGATCTTGAAGGGCCCTATGAATTTTGGTCCTAATTTCCGTGCTGGAACTGGCAATCTAAGGTTAACGGCTGACAGCCATACTTCTTCACCCACCTTGAAGACCGGATTCTCCTTCCTTCCTTTATTGTAATACTTGCTGTAGTCATCTTGGGCCTTTTGCATGGCTTTCTGAATCTTCCGAAAGTTCAGCTGGATGGAAACTACACGATCTTGTACCGCAGGGACAGATATCTCCAAAAGCGAATTCGAGAGAAAAGAAGGATGAAAGCCAAAATTTGAACAGAAAGGTGTCTGATTAGTGGCAGAATGAATGGAATTATTGTACGCAAAATCGGCGTATGGTAGGAGAGAGGACCAGTCATCTTGGGATTCAGAACAAAAGCAGCGGAGATACTGCTCCAGGGTTTGGTTCGTTCTCTCCGTCTGGCCGTTGCTCTGTGCGTGGTATGCGGAGGAGAGGCAAATTTTCACTTCCAAAGATTTACAGATTTCCTTCCAAAACTTGGATGTAAACTAGACCGCTCTGTCTAAGGTGATACTGACAGGTACGCCATGAAGTCTAACAACTTCTTTGAAGAAAATATCCGCTGTAGCTGTAGCAGAGGGAGTACCCACCATGGGCAGGAAATGTGCCATTTTAGAGAGACGATCCATGATAACCAGGATAGAAGTGAACCCTCCTGAGGGCAGTAGACCCACGATGAAATCCATGGAGATGTCTGCCCATGGACGTTCAGGAATGGGTAGTGGTTTTAGTAGACCCCAAGACTTCATGTTTGACCCTTTACTGCGCTGACATGGAATACAGGAAGCCACATAGTCCTTACATTCTTGTCTCCAGCCCGGCCACCAAAAGGAATGGGACACTAATTCAACAGTCTTTAGCGTTCCAAAGTGGCCTGCCAGTTTATGGTCATGAAATGTCTTTAGGATTAAAGGTCTTGCTTCCGGTGGGACAAAGATTTTTCCCCGGGCCCAGAGAAGGTCATCATGTTTCTCCAAATGGAGCATTTCAGGGTCAGAAAAGTGACTGGATGCAGCTTTAATGGTGGTTAACAGATCAGTCTGTGTGATCATACAAAAATTTTGTGGAGACAAAATGGTGCTGGTTTCAACTTCTTAAGAGGTTTCATGGAACATCCGGGATAGTGCATCTGCTTTACCATTTTTTGAACCGGGTCTGTATGCAATGTGGAAATTAAATCTGGAGAAGAAGAGAGCCCACCGGGCCTGTCTGGGTCTTAAGCTTTTGGCTGTCCTGAGGTACTCCAGATTTTTATGGTCTGTAAAAATCATGACAGGGTGGGATTCTCCCTCTAGCAGATACCTCCACTCTTCTAGAGAAAACTTGAATGCCAACAATTCTCTATCACCAACATCGTAATTCTTTTCCGGTGCGCTTAACTTCCGGGAAGCAAAAGCTACTGGGTGCAGGAGGGCCTTGGGACCTTGCCTTTGAGAGAGAATGGCTCCAGTGGCCGTTTCAGAGGCATCAACTTCTAGTACAAATGGCAGTAATGGATCGGGAAGCCGTAAGATTGGTGCGGAAGAGAATAAGGCCTTTAATTTAGTAAAAGCTTCCTGAGCTTCCGAGGACCACAGAAACTGGCTACGTTGGTGTGTGAGCTGGGTGATGGGTGCTACAATTGCTGAGAAGCCAGCGATAAATCTCCGATAGAAATTTGAAAACCCTATAAAACACTGTACTCCTTTTTTATCCACGGGAGCCGGCCACTTCTGAATTGCCTTGACCTTTTGAGGGTCCATTGCGACCCCAATGGTGGACATGATAAACCCCAAGAACTGAACCATTGTTTTTTCGAACTCTGAAATAAGATACAATTTGTGTTTCCTAAGGATTGCGAGGACCAGTTTAACATGGACTTGGTGTAGTGGCAGAAAAGATGAGGATATCATCCAAGTAAACGACTAGAAAGTCATCAAGGTAGGAAGATGTCATTTACTAGGTGCTGGAAGGTAGCCGGGGCATTGCAGAGCCCAAACGGCATTACCAGGTACTCATAATTAGGGATGAGCCGAACACCCCCCGGTTCGGTTCGCACCAGAACCTGCGAACGGACCGAAAATTCCCACGAACGTTAGAACCCCATTGACGTCTATGGGACTCGAACGTTCGAAATCAAAAGTGCTAATTTTAAAGGCTAATTTTCATGGTATTGTCCTAAAAAGGGTTTGGGGACCCGGGTCCTGCCCCAGGGGACATGTATCAATGCAAAAAAAAGTTGTAAAAAGGGCCGTTTTTTCGGGAGCAGTGATTTTAATGATGCTTAAAGTAAAAAAAAAAAAAGTGAAATATTCCTTTAAATATCGTACCTGGGGGGTGTCTATAGTATTCCTGTAAAGTGGCCGTGTTTCCCGTGCTTAGAACAGTCCCTGCACAAAATGTCTTTTTTAAAGGAAAAAAAGTCATTTAAAACTGCTTGCGGCTTTAATGTAATATCGGGTCCTGGCAATGTGGATGAAAATCAGTGAGACAAACGGCATGGGTACCCCCCAGTCCATTACCAGGCCCTTTGGGTCTTGTATGGATATTAAGGGGAACACCGCACCCAAATTAAAAATAGGAAAGGTGTGGGGCCACCAGGCCCTATATACTCTGAACAGCAGTATACAGGCGGTGCAAACAAGACAGGGACTGTAGGTTTGTTGTTAAGTAGAATCTGTTTGTAATTTTGAACGGGTACAATTTTAACGTGTTTAGCTCCAGCCAAAAAATCTTTTTTAAGCTTTTTGGAAAACATAGGGACATTTGTTTTGCTGTCTGTGCTCCTCTTCAGAAGATTTCACCTCACATTTTGTCCCAATGACAAATGTTTTTTGAAAATTTGGGGTTTTTTGTGAAACAAGGATTGGTGATAAAGCATCAGTGGAAAGGAGAAATGTTTTTCCCATATTAACTCTTACTGGAGAGAATTTCCCTTCCTAGGGGTAGATTTAATCTCACTTCCTGTTGTCTCCTTCCGTTTGCAAGTAGGAGTCATTTGTAAGTTGGATGTTTGAAAGTAGGGGCCTGCCCTTTGAAATTTGGGCCTTAGGTGTTGTTGTGGCCACAACACTGTAAGCCCTCACAGGGCCCTGCTGTGAAATATTAAATCAAGAATTGTAATTACATGCCCCTGTTGAACAGGGGCAGAAAAATTAGGCCTTTGGTGGTGGTGGTGGTGCTGGTGCCACAACACTGTAAGTCCTCACTCGCTCTTGGTGGGCGCAGAAACGGGCCCTGCTGTGAAATATTAGATCACGAATTGTAATTACATGCCCCTGTTGAACAGGGGCTGAAAAATTGGGCATTAGGCACCGGTGCTGGTGCCACAACACTACAACCCCTCACAGATACTCTAGTTGGAACGCAGGAATGAGCCCTGCTGCAAAGTATTGCATCAAAAATTGTAGTTACATGCCCCTGTTAAACAGGGGCTGAAAAATTAGGCCTTAGGCACGGATGCTGGTGCCACAACACTGCAACCCCTTACAGATACTCTAGTTGGAAGGCAGGAACGAGCCCTGCTGCAAAGTATTGCATCAAAAATTGTAATTACACGCCCCTGTTAAACAGGGGCTGAAAAATTGGGCCTTAGGCACTGGTGGCGGCGCCCAGAACCAAAAATGTTCTTACAAGCTATCAGCGTGATCATTGAGGAGGAAGAGGATAATTACTCAGGATAGTCACTCAGCATCAGCATAGGCAGTCTTTGAAGGGATCTGAGATTTTAAAAAAAATTATTCGGTTACATCAGCATCAGGTGCTTGGTAGCTGGTGTTGATCCAAGACTGATTCATCTTTATGAAGGTCAGTCGATCGACTGAGTCGGTGGACAGACACACCCTGTGATCGGTTACAAAGCCTCCAGCAGCACTGAATGTGCATTCCGAAAGAACGCTGAATGCAGGACAGGCCAGTAACTCAATTGCATACTGTGCAAGCTCTGGCCAGTGATCCATCCTCAAGAACCAGTAACCCAGAGGATTTTCGGTGGGAAAGGTGTCCAAGTCAGATCTTGCCCCTAGGTATTCCTGCACCATGTAAAACAGACGCTGGTAATGGTTGCTGGAACCGAACATACTAAAAAATTGTCTGAACGCATCGGTCAGGCGGCCACCTTCTCCACCGCTCCTTCTTTGACTGACCGAAGCCTCAGCAATACGTTGTCCAGAAACAGGAGTTTGTAACCTCCCAGTCTCTGGGAACGCATTGCACAGACCTTTCTGCAAGACCTCCTGAAGATGTTTCATCCTCTGCTCCCCCTGTGACGGCAAGATAAGGTCCGCAACCTTACCCTTGTAACGTGGATCAAGGAGGGTTGCCAGCCAGTATTGGTCCTTCTCCTTGATACCACGAATACGAGGATCCTTACACAGGCTTTGCAGGATCAGGGAGGACATGCAGCGTAGGTTTGCTGAGGCGTTCGGTCCGGAGTCCTCTGGGTCACTAAGGACGACATGGTCCGCAGCCACCTCCTCCCAGCCACGTACAAGTCCATGTGTTTCTTGGGACTGATCCCTTAAAGACTGCTGCTGATGCTGAGTGCCAGGCTCCACCTCCATACTGACACAATCCTCCTCCTCCTCGTCCTCTTCCTGTGTGATCGGCGGACACGCATGAACACTGTCTGGATAAAGGGGGCCTTGAGAGCTAAGGAAGTCCTCCTCTTCCTGCCTCTGTTCTGCCTCAAGTGCCCTGTCCATTATTCAACGCAGCGTGTGCTCCAACAGGTGGACAAGGGGGACAGTGTCACTGATGCATGCACTGTCACTGCTCACCATCCTCGTGGCCTCCTCAAATGGTGACAGGACAGTGCATGCATCCCTGATTATGGCCCACTGGCGTGGGGAAAAAAACAAGCTCCCCTGACCCTGTCCTGGTGCCATAGTCACACAGGTATTTATTGATGGCCCTCTGCTGCGTGTGCAGCCGCTGCAGCATGGCCAACGTTGAGTTCCACCTGGTGGGCATGTCACAGATTAGGCGGTTCTTGGGCAGGTTAAACTCCTTTTGGAGGTCCGCCAGCCGAGCACTGGCATTATATGACCGGCGGAAATACACACAGACTTTCCTGGCCTGCCTCTGGACATCCTGTAAGCCCAGGTACCTGCCCAAGAACCGCTGCACCACCAAGTTAAGGACGTGAGCCAAACAGGGCACATGGGTCATTTGTCCCTGTCGGAGGGCAGAGAGGAGGTTGGTGCCATTGTCGCAAACCACCATTCCTGCCTTAAGTTGGCGTGGCGTCAACCACCTCTGAACCTGCCCCTGCAGAGCTGACAGAAGCTCTGCCCTAGTGTGGCTCCTGTCCCCCAAGCACACCAGCTCAAGCACCGCATGGCATCTTTTGGCCTGCGTACTTGCGTAGCCCCTTGAGCGCCTACGGAGCACCGCTGGTTCCGAGGACAAATCACAGGAAGAGGCCATGGAGGAAGAAGAGGAGGGGGTGGAGGAGAGAGGTGTGTCACAATCATTAGTAGTGGCATTTTGGAGGCGTGGTGGTGGAACAACCTCCAACACTACTGCTCCTTGTCCTGCATCCTTCCCAGCTGCCAGCAGAGTCACCCAATGCGCGGTGAAACTTAGGTAATGTCCCTGTCCATGCCTGCTGGACCATGAGTCAGCGGTAATATGCACCTTACCGCTGACCGCCCTGTCCAGTGAGGCATGGACATTGCCTTCCACATGCCGGTAGAGAGCCGGAATCGCCTTCGGTGAGAAAAAGTGGCGTTTGGGTACCTGCCACTGAGGAACCGCACATTCTACAAACTCACGGAAGGGGGCAGAGTCTACCAACTGAAAAGGCAGCAGTTAAAGTGCTAGCAATTTTGCCAAGCTTGCATTCAACCGCTGGGCATGTAGATGGCTGGGAGCGAACTTCTTTCGGCGGTGCAGCAGCTGGGGCAGGGAAATTTGCCTGGTACAATCTGACGTCGGTGTACCGAAAGCAGATTGCCCACAAGTACTTGGCTGTGACACACCTAATTCTACACCTTCATTCCTCTCAGTGCAGGTCTCAGAGAGGACTGAAGGTATAGTGGGGTTGGAGATCTCAGCTGATGAGGAGCAAGGAGAGGTCCTCTTTGTTCTTTGGTGTGGGTCTTTTAGATACGCTTGCCAACGAACTGCATGGCAGGTCAACATATGTCTGGTCAAGCATGTGGTGCATAAAGCGGGAGATGTTTTGGCCATGCGAGATACGCTTGAGACATATGTTGCAAATAGCAGCGGTGCGATCTGATGCACTTATCTCAAAAAAGGCCCACACGAAAGAACTTTTTGAATAACGCGCAGAGACTGCAGTGCCCTGCACATGCAGAGCTTTTGGGTGTGATGCAGTCAGCGTGCTGCCCTTAGGCTGGCCCCTGGAGGGCATCCTGCCTCGTTGGTGATGTGCCTCCTCCTCCTCCTCTCTCCTATCAGGCACCCATGTTGAGTCAATGACCTCATCATCCCCTCCCTCCTCATCACTGGAGCAAACCTGGCAGTATGCTGCAGCAGGGGGAGCATGACTGCCAGATTGCTGTCCTTCTTGGGCACCCCCTCTGTCCGTGCTCACGTTACTGCCTTCATCTAGCTCAGTATCATCATCAGAGCCTTCCAAACGCTGGGCATCCTCCTGGAGCATGTACCCAACACTGTGGTCAAACAGTTCGAGGGACTTCTCAGGAGGACATGGTGGGGCTAGGGAAGGAGTCACTGATGACATTGAGCCGAGGGAAGAGGCCGCTGCTTTGCCAGACAAAGTACCCTGAGCATGGGTAAGAGAGGATGAGGAGGATGAGGACGGCTGTACTGATACTGCAGCTAGCAAAATCAACTGCCTGCCTGTAGTATGAGAACACCACCAACCTTCTACAGGTAGCTTTAGGTGAACACTGTGCAGAGCTTGCACTACACTAACTTGTAGTTTATTTAGCTGCCTGCGGTAGTGATAGGATCAGGAAAACACCACCAACCTTCTACAGGTAGCTTTAGGTGAACACTGTGCAGAGCTTGCACTACACTAACTTGTAGCTTATTTAGCTGCCTGCGGTAGTGATAGGATCAGGAAAACACCACCAACCTTCTACAGGTAGCTTTAGATGAACACTGTGCAGAGCTCGCCAAAAAATAACTTGTAGCTTATTTAGCTGCCTGCGGTAGTGATAGGATCAGGAAAACACCACCAACCTTCTACAGGTAGCTTTAGCTGAACACAGAGCTCGCAAAAAAATAACTTGTAGTTTTAGCTGAACACTGTGAGGACGCACTACACTAACTTGTAGCTTTAGCTGAACACTGTGCAGAGGTCGCACTACACTAACTTGTAGTTTTAGCTGAACACTGTGAGGAGGATGCACTACACTAACTTGTAGCTTTAGCTGAACACTGTGCAGAGGTCGCACAACACTAACTTGTAGTTTTCGCTGAACACTGTGGGGAGGACACACTACACCAACTTGTAGCTTTAACTGAACACTGTGAGGAGGACGCACTACCCTAACTTGTAGCTTTAGCTGAACACTGTGCAGAGGTCACACTAAACTAACTTGTAGCTTTAGCTGAACACTGTGAGGAGGACGCACTACACTAACTTGTAGCTTTAGCTGAACACTGTGCAGAGGTCGCACTACACTAACTTGTAGTTTTAGCTGAACACTGTGAGGAGGATGCACTACACTAACTTGTAGCTTTAGCTGAACACTGTGCAGAGGTCGCACTGCACTAACTTGTAGTTTTCGCTGAACACTGTGAGGAGGACACACTACACCAACTTGTAGCTTTAACTGAACACTGTGAGGAGGACGCACTACCCTAACTTGTAGCTTTAGCTGAACACTGTGCAGAGGTCACACTAAACTAACTTGTAGCTTTAGCTGAACACTGTGAGGAGGACGCACTACACTAACTTGTAGCTTTAGCTGAACACTGTGCAGAGGTCTCACTACACTAACTTGTAGTTTTAGCTGAACACTTTGAGGAGGACGCACTACACTAACTTGTAGCTTTAGCTGAACACTGTGCAGAGGTCGCACTGCACTAACTTGTAGTTTTCGCTGAACACTGTGAGGAGGACACACTACACCAACGTGTAGCTTTAGCTGAACACTGTGAGGAGGACACACTACCCTAACTTGTAGCTTTAGCTGAACACTGTGCAGAGGTCACACTAAACTAATTGTAGCTTTAGCTGAACACTGTGAGGAGGACACACTACACTAACTTGTAGCTTTAGCTGAACACTGTGCAGAGGTCTCACTACACTAACTTGTAGTTTTAGCTGAACACTGTGAGGAGGATGCACTACACTAACTTGTAGCTTTAGCTGAACACTGTACAGAGGTCGCACTACACTAACTTGTAGCTTTCGCTGAACACTGTGAGGAAGACACACTACACCAACTTCTAGCTTTAGCTGAACACTGTGAGGAGGACGCACTACCCTAACTTGTAGCTTTAGCTGAACACTGTGCAGAGGTCACACTAAACTAACTTGTAGCTTTAGCTGAACCCTGTGAGGAGGACACACTACACTAACTTGTAGCTTTAGCTGAACACTGTGCAGAGGTCTCACTACACTAACTTGTAGTTTTAGCTGAACACTATGAGGAGGACGCACTACACTAACTTGTAGCTTTAGCTGAACACTGTGCAGAGGTCGCACTACACTAACTTGTAGTTTTCGCTGAACACTGTGAGGAGGACATACTACACCAACTTGTAGCTTTAGCTGAACATTGTGAGGAGGACGCACTACCCTAACTTGTAGCTTTAGCTGAACACTGTGCAGAGGTCACACTAACCTAACTTGTAGCTTTAGCTGAACACTATGAGGAGGACGCACCACACTAACTTGTAGCTTTAGCTGAACACTGTGCAGAGGTCTCACTACACTAACTTGTAGTTTTAGCTGAACACTGTGAGGAGGACGCACTACACTAACTTGTAGCTTTAGCTGAACACTGTGCAGAGGTCGCACTACCCTAACTTGTAGCTTTAGCTGAACACTGTGCAGAGGTCACACTAAACTAACGTGTAGCTTTAGCTGAACACTGTGAGGAGGACGCACTACCCTAACTTGTAGCTTTAGCTGAACACTGTGCACTACACTAACTTGTAGTTTTAGCTGAACACTGTGCAGAGGTTACACTAAACTAACTTGTAGCTTTAACTGAACACTGTGAGGAGGACGCACTACACTAACTGTAAATAGTCTAGCTGCCTGACTGTGGTACTAATAGGATCAAAAGAACACCAGCAATTTTCTTCAGGTAGCTGTAAATACTGTAACAAGACAAGCCTGCCTGTCAGTAGGAAGATAACAGGAACGGATCTAGCTAAACTGAATACAGTGTGTATATATATATATATATATATATATATATATATATATATATATATATATATATATGCAACACCTGTGATGCATATATACAGTATACACAATACACTGTAAGTGCAGCTAACTCACTGACTGTCCTGCCTAATCTAGCTAACTCAAATGAAATGACACTGTCTCTCTTTCTCTCTAAGCATGCCGGAACACACTACACAGGGCCTTATATAGTGTGGGGCATGTTCTAAACCCCCTGAGCCATAATTGGCCAAAGCCACCCTGGCTTTGGCCAATTACAGATCTCTCTACCGACGGCGCTGTGATTGGCCAAGCATGTGGGTCATAGTGCATGCTTGGCCAACCATCAGCCAGCAATGCACTGCGATGCCGCAGTGAATTATGGGCCATGACGCGCCACACGAATTTGGCACGAATGGCCCATATCGTTCGCAATTCGACGAACGATCGAACAGCCGATGTTCGAGTCGAACATGCGTTCGACTCGAACACGAAGCTCATCCCTACTCATAATGCCTGAACCTGGACCTGAAGGCAGTCTTCCACTCATCGCCACCCCGGATCCGAATGAGATTATAGGCCCCGCGAAGATCTAACTTTGAGAAGACTCTGGCAGATCGGAAGCGTTGAAACAACTCTGGGATGAGAGGGAGCGGGTACCGGTTTTTAATGGTAATTTTATTTAATTCTCTGTAGTCAATGCAGGGTCTGAGAGAGACGTCTTTTTTTTCTACAAGGAAGATGCCGGCTCCGGCCAGGGCAGAGGAATGACGAATAAACCCTTTTTCCAGGTTTTCGTCGATGTAAGCTTTGAGAGCCTTTAATTCAGTTTCGGATAGCGGGAAGATGCCACCAAACGGGACTTCAGAGCCTGGTAAAATATCAATAGGGCAGTCATAGGACCGGTAGAGTGGTAGATGGTCAGCCTGCTGTTTGTCGAAGACATCCTTATACTCAAGGTAAGCCAAAGGTACATGCTGAAGGCTGTCAGGTACTGGTATAACAGTGGAACAAGAGGCTGGAGCTGAGAGGAAGCAGCGCTGGAAGCAGTATTTGGAAGAAAAGGAGACTTCCTTTTTTTCCAACTGATTTGGGGTTCATGTGCCTGTAGCCAGGGAAGTCCCAATATGATGGGGAACATAGGTGATGGGATGATGTCAAAACGCAGGAACTCCTGATGACCGGAGTCAGTGGTGATAAGAATGGGTCTTGATCCCTGGGTGATAAGTCCGGAGCGGGGAAGAGACCCATCAGCCAAATGTACCTGGAAACTTTGTTTCTTGGTTAACAGAGGGATATGTAGGCTAGCAGCTAGTGCAGCATCCAGGAAGCAGCTGCATGCTCCAGAGTCAATTATGGCTGGCAGGCGGGTTACCTTTTCCTGTTAGCTGTAGGGAAACAAAGAGGGTAACATAAGTCTGTGAAAAACCAGAGGCTTGATAGTTCATGATAACAGGTGAGTAGGACTTACTGGGTCTCACAGGGCAGGTGCGGATAAAATGGCCCGGCCCTCTAGAGTAGAGGCACAGGTTGGCCTGATGCCTGCGTAGTCTTTCTTCCGGGGTGAGATGAGCCCGAACCAATCCCAATTGCATGGGTTCAACCTCAGAAGTGGTGGAGGCTGGAGAAGCAGCAAAAGGTGGATGGATGGGAGTAGGTTTAGGAAGCATCCAGCTGGGACGAGGGATCTGGAGGCGTTCTGAGCGCCGTTCTCGCATGCCCCTGTCCAGTTTGGTGGCTGTTTGGATTAAATCCTCCAAAGTCGCAGGAGTCTCCATCCTGGCCAACTCGTCTTTAAGGACTTCGGACAACCCTTGGCGGAACTGATACTTAAGAGCAGGCTCGTTCCAGCCGGTGTCAGCCGACCATTTCCGAAACTCGACTGTATAGTCCTCTACAGGCCTGCGCCCTTGGAACAGATTATGTAAAGTGGCTTCGGCTTAGCCATGCGCTGGGGGTCATCGTAGAGTTGTCCCATGCTTACAAAGAAAGAGTCTATTGTGTTTAATATCGGGCTCCTCTGTTCCATCAGGCTGTGGGCCCAGGCTTGTGGTTCATCAGTTAGGAGAGAAATAACAAAGCCCACTTTTACCACCTCAGAGGAGAAAGTCCTGGGCTGTAAAGCCAAGTACAAAGAACAGGCATTTTTGAAGGCTCGGAACTTCTTGCGATCGCCAGAAAATCGCTCGGGTATGGGGACCCTGGGTTCTGGGGTAGCCATGATTACCGTAGGGTTAGATGCAACTTGAGAGGAGGACCCGCTGGCAGTTGCAGGAGCAGAGATAGGTGCTGCGGATGGACCAGCAAGTTGTTGGAGACGACCATCTATTTGTGTATAGCCATCTTGCAGTTTTTGAAATGCATCCGTAAGTGCTGACACTTGCTGGCAAAGGATCTCGAGGGGAGAACACTCTCTGTCGGCCTCAGATATGGCTGGTTTGTACTATCAGGTGAGTACTTACCGAGGCCGAAATGCCGAGATCGGTTTACCCTTGCAACTAAGCGCAGTCCGCCCCCTGGAGGTGAGACAGGGAGTGGATGCGCAAAGAGGCACAGGCTACCCAGGAAGCCGGGAGTCACTTGCGTGTAGTCCTTGCAGGGAGAGGTAGCTGTGCAGAGACTGGCAGATGGATGATTTGCCGGAGCAGGTACAAGAGAGTCCAGAACCAGGCTGAGGGTCAAACACACACAGGATCAGTATTTCCAAGGCAAGCTGAGGTAGTGTGTCAGGAGGACACAAGGAAAGTCCAGGATACAAGCAGAGGTTCAAGTGAAAGGAGATAGCAGGCAGATCCGGGTCACAGGCAAAGGGTCCAACACTGGAGAGGAGCAGAATCCATATAACAAGCCAAGGGTCAGGTCCAGGAGAAAAGCAGAAGAGTCGAGGTCAATCCAGATCACAGAGATTCACAGGAAGCTGCAGACAAACCAGCAATTGGTCTGTGTGCCAGAGTCCTTTTTATAGGCCAGCCCAAGGGTCACGTAGGGCATGCGCCAGTGCGCATGTGTCTGCGAATGCGCATGTGCCGAAGCCCCGTTCCGCCACGCATGCGCGCAGGGACGCGGCTGAAGCGCCTGGAAGCAATAGTCTCCTGACACTAATACATAAACATAACGCATTTGAAAAAGTCCCACAGTGTGAATCCATTGGCTGTCACATTGTCCAGTGATGTAGATCTACATCAATCATGATCAACCCTCACTGACCCAAAGAAACAAAATACCCTGCCCATTGACCTGATGAGCTCCCAATAGACCATTAACATGACACTTCCTGGCCTGGCAGCTGAATGTAAGCAAAGGGCAGGGGATCCTGGGTGAGGTCACTGACCAAATATGACTATGGCCATGCCGAGATAAGGTTCTTTTTTTTTAAATCAGATTCTTTTTATTTTCATATACAAACAACAAAAAAGCAACAAAACAAAACAAAAACAGACATTACATAACAAAAAGAAAAGATGAAGAAAAAAAAGAGACATGCCCCCCCCCCCCAACACCCTATTTCTTGGAGTATAGGAGGAAAAAAAAGAATAAAAAAAAAACCTTTAATACTTAGAAACACTGAAGGTGGCCACAGAATACAGCTTTCCCGGAACAGAAAAGATAAACCAAGAAACACACCTATATTTACCCAGCCCAATATCTGCTATTGCAGTATACATAGTACAGATTGATCTATACTGGCGCTAGAGACTTAGACTCAAGCCACTTTGACCAGATAGCATCAAACTTATTCATGGCGTTCCTTAAAAAATATGTATGTTTTTCAAATATCATAATCCTATTAAGATCTGAAATCCAGTCAGGTACAGTCGGCGGAAGGGGAGAGGTCCACTTAAGGGCAATCTGTCTGCGGGCAACAAAGAGTGTGCGCCTAATAGTGCTGCCTGTGGAAAATGTATAAGTAGAGATATCACAGTAGCCATATAGGCACATAAGTGGTTCAGCCGAGATATTGATATCCAGTAGTCCATTTAAGGTACCCATCACCTCCACCCAGTTTCTCTGGAGTTTGGGACACTGCCAGAGAAGATATATCCACGTACCTGTGTTACCAGACCTAGCACAGGCTGGCTCAGATCTCAGGCCAATGGTATACAAAAATGTAGGAGTTCGATAAACCCTATGAAGGATAAAGATCTGGGTCAGTCTGTGTGATGGAGAAAGGGATAACCGAGGCAGAGACCGGAGAACATCCTCCCAGACGTCTTCCGAGATGGGACCAAGATCCTGTTCCCATCCGGCCCTGGAGCATATGGGGAATTCAACAGAAACCTATCTAACAACACCCTATATGTAACAGAGGTAAGACCTTTTGTTAACCTTGCTTGTACAATCTTGTCAAAAACAGGAGTAGGGGGGAAGAGTATCTCAGCAGATGAAAACTGGGCATGCAAAGCATGTCTCAATTGGAGGAATTGATAAAACCAATTCGATTGAAAAGAGAATTCTCCCCTTAACTCTTCAAAGGACTTAAATAAACCATTCTCGTACAGTTGGGCTAAAGTTGTTATTCCTGATTTTCCCCACCTCTGAAAGCCTCTAAGAATTGAAAGTTGGGGGAGTCTAATATTATCCCATATCGGGGTATATCTAGTGGGTTATGGAATGCTCTTCATTTTTTTGACTGTATCCCATATTTTACACATTAGCTTACAGGTGGGCATATCCGCATATGAAACATACCCTTTTACCCCATCCAAAACATAGAGTGGTGACCGACCCTTAAATGCATAGATAAATAATCGTCCAGCAGGAAGGGGTAACTATTCAAGCTCCCATCCGGCAAAGTGCTGTAATTGTGATTGAAAGAAATACATCCTTGGGTTAGGAACTACCAGTCCACCCGCATTTTTGGGATGTTGAAGAGTCTCTAATTTAATACGAGGGGTTTTATTCCGCCATATTAAACGCCTAAATAAACTATTAATCTTAGTAAAAATCTGTAAAGGTATCTAGATCGGAGCATTATGTAAAAGATACAAAAGCTGAGGCATCCATATTCTCTTTATTAGATTAATGCGGCCTATTAAGGCGAGAGGGAGTTTATTCCAGATTTTGCTTTGGTCTTGGAATCTAGCGTGTAGTGGAAGTATGTTATCTACTCGATCACAAAAAACTTGCCACCACCCTCATTTATAGCTGGCTATAGCAGTAAGAGGCATTGGAAGGCTACAAACAGATATCAACAAAACCTGGGGAATGCCAGTCCACACGCATTTGCAAACGCACGCGTAAGCCACAGAGCCACATCACGTTGGTGTGTGTATTGGTCCAGCAACGCACCAACACCTTTGCAGCCATTGTGCTATCTGCTGGGTGTTTGGTGTGTACCTTTGAGAAGGGGTGGGCTCCCTTCAGTCCGTATAGCTAGGCAAAGAGTAGGGGGGACAATGCGCACCCCTACCTAGTGCTCCGGCAAAGTTTGAAACTAGAAGATTAGAAGCCGCTAACCCTAATTGATGCCATAGTAGCTGCATATAGCAGCCATATCCGTTGGCAAAAATTAGAACCAAGCTCAAATTTTTCCAGGGTGGCCCATAGGTAAGGCCATTCAACACTATCGAAGGCCTTTATTGCATCCAGTGCCAGAAAGGCACGATTTGGATGGTCCAGGGCTGGAACCTGTATATTTAAGTATGCACTACTAATATTAACTGCTGTTGACATATTGGGCATAAATCCTACCTGATCTGAGTGAATAATATGTTTAATAACCTTATTTAATCTGATAGCGAGTACAGTACTTTGGCAAGAATTTTAACATCTGTAGACAGTACGGAAATTGGTCTATAGGATTCAGGATGTAACAGATTTTTGACTTTTTTAGGTAAAACTATTATATAGTGATGGTCTGGAAGCTGACCTATATGGAAGGCCTCATTTAGTGTATTAAGAAGGGCAGGAAGCATCTCCTTGTTATATTTTTTTATAGACCTCTATAGGGAGACCGTCTCTAATGACTGTGGATCCAACAATGTCCTACCAGCCAATTACATCATAGGTTGCTTGGATGCAGGTGGCCGTTCCACATGGCTTCCTTAGTTGCTAGGATGCAGGCGGCCGCTACCTATACAAAACACCCCATTAGAAGCTGCCTAGCCAAAGAGACACTGAAGGCAAGGCTGCTATCATCACACACAAAAGCATAGGGGAAACTCACCTTTTGGACAGGAGGGCACAATTTTTTTTAAACTATTGAACTGATTGAATATATACAGTATTTCTTCCTGTTAAAAGTGGTAGAAACCAATACTCTCCTATTTCTGTGTTTCAGTCTCTTCAAAATAATAGTCACTCAGTACTAAACTCATTCACTGTAAAAAAAAAAAAAAAGAATGCATAAATATATCTTCGTGCACGGATAAATGGTTAGTTAACAGATATAGATAGTTCATAGTGAAGAATAGATAGATAGATAGATAGATACTTCATAAACATCCTCAGGGGTGGCGCTGTTGCTTGATTCAAGCACAACCAGATCACCTAAAATAGAGTAGAAAATGTTATTTACAAAATATGCAGCCATACATAGATTACCGTAAGCTGGTGTGTCAGACACTCACCTGGTGGGGTGCCCATGTCGCCCACCTCTCCTTCCTCCACATCCTCTGTGGGGCTTGGGCTGATTTCCAAATTATGGTGTTGCGGTTGGGGGGGACTGGGCTCATCTTGTCTGAGTCTTTTTTCCCCTATGTGAATGAAAAAAAAATATATACTTATATAGATATAGATATATAGATAGATATCTATATATAGATATATATAGATAGATAGATAGATAGATAGATAGATAGATAGATAGATAGATAGATAGATAGATAGATAGATAGATAGATAGATAGATAATAAGGTAACAGGTACTTACACTTTTCATGCTACTGTGGGCATGCAGATCAAGTGGAAAATATGCAGTTTTAACCACATGCCGACCAGCCGCCCCAGAATGGCATGGCTGGGTGAAACGACGTTATGTAACGTCGCTTCACCCTGTGGCCACTAGGGGGCACGTGCGCACCGCCCGCGCCGATGTGAGTGCCCAGCGGTCTCGATCACCGCCGGGCTCCCGCAATCGCTCGGGGCACACGGAGAACCCAGAAATGTGTGTGTAAACACACAGTTTCCAGTTCTCTGAGGGGAGAACTGACAGATCGTCTGTTCATACAGTGAACAGACGATCTGTTATCTTCCCTGCACAGTCCCCATCCCCCTTCAGTTAGAACACACACTAGGACACACTTAACCCCTTCACTGCCCCCTAGTGTTAACCCCTTCACTGCCAGTGACATTTTTGCAGTAATCAGTGCATCTTTAATCGCACTGATCGCTGTATTTAAAAAAAAAATATTAATAAAAATGCCATAAAACTATCCCCTATTTTATAGACGCTATAACTTTTGCGTAAACCAATCAATATACGCTTATTGCGATTTTTTTTTACCAAAAATATAGAAGAATACGTATCAGCCTAAAATGAGGAAAAAAATGGTTTTTTATATATTTTTGGGGATATTTATTATAGCAAAAAGTAAAAAATAATGCGTTTTTTTCAAATCTGACGCTCTTTTTTTGTTTATAGCGCAAAAAATAAAAACCGCAGAGTTGATCAAATACCACCAAAAGAAAGCTCTATTTGTGGGGGAAAAAGGACGTCGATTTTGTTTGGGAGCCACATCGCACGACCGCACAATTGTCAGTTAAAGCGACGCAGTGCTGAATCGCAAAAAGTGCTCTGGTCTTTGGCCTAGTATTTGTAATCCTTCTGGGTCCTGGCCCTAATCTTTGGCCAATAGACGATGGATAGTATTTCTCATGTTGAACAGAGATGTAAAAAAATTCAGTACATTTAGGTTGTATCCTTAACCATAATGAACAGAAAGGGAAAATGTTTAGACTATTATTTTTATATTTCATTTTGATAAAGGCCACTTGTCTGTTGTGGAATTGTTTTCTATGGTATGGTCTATACAACTGCATGAAAAATGTTAATCCGGTAAAAAAAAAGATTAGTAATATGAGAAGGAAAATGAAACGTGTGTGATTTCTCGTTTTAATAGTGTTTTAATCTCTCTTTAATAATAGTCCCGAGACCAAAGCAAAGTATTTTTGTAGGCTAATGCTGTAAAAGATCATTTGCAGGCAATAGCTGTAGGAAAGAGAAAGCAAATTAATTACTGTCTCTGTGAACTATGAATAAATAATGATCTATTCATTGAGAAGGCAATAAATGTTTTTGCTAAGTGAAGATCTTCAAGCACATTCTTCTGCACGGACTCCTTTGAAACTATGAGGGGGGAAGTGATAGGGTAACGGCACCAATTGTAGATACCAAATAATTTTAATGCTGCACCAAAAATTAGTAACAACTAATAGCTCATGAAAAATATAGATAAAGTGCACAATAGACAAATTATATTAAATACACAGCGTTAACCAATTAATAAAGTGCATAAAATATTGATAAATCTGAAATGTCTATTACAAACATTTGTGATCAAATCTTCTTGTATATGCTCCAACACCATGAATTCTAAAGTGCAGTGTGCTTCACTGTACTTTGATGCTGAGATTTTTGTGAGATTTTTTGAAGCACACTGCACTTTAGAATTCACAGTGTTGGAGCATATACAAGAAGATTTGATCACGAATGTTTGTCATGGACATTTCAGATTTGTCAATATTTTATGCACTTTATTAATTGGTTAACACTGTGTATTTATTATAATTTGTCTATTGCGCCCTCTATCTATATTTTCCTTTGAAACTATGTAAACTGTTCACGGTTTAGGACATCTAAAATTGTCTACTGGTTGGGCTCACTAATATCTTTCTGTGTCATATGTCTTTATGTCAGTTTTAATTAAAGAATTCAGAAAACAATGTTTTTTGTAAGCCAGTGTTACACATTGAAACCAAACCATTTGCATAGGAAAGAAAAACATTAAATAAAGGTCTAAATGAAGTGCAGGCAACTCCAGGTCTGGGGTCAATTTCATATATAATTGTATAATTGTTTAAAATAACACAAATTATATATATATATATATATATATATATATATATATATATATATATATATATATATATATATATACAGTGGGGATGGAAAGTATTCAAACCCCCTTAAATTTTTCACTCTATTTAAGTTCATCTTTTTTCCTCATTAATGTACACACAGCACCTCATATTGACAGAAGAACACAGAATTATTGACATTTTTGCAGATTTATTAAAAAGAAAAACTGAAATATCACATGGTTCTAAGTATTCAGACCCTTTGCTGTGACACTCAAATATTTAACTCAGGTGCTGTCCATTTCTTCTGATCATCCTTGAGATGGTTCTACACCTTCATTTGAGTCCAGCTGTGTTTGATTATACTGATTGGACTTGATTAGGAAAGCCACTCACCTGTCTATATAAGACATTACAACTCACAGTGCATGTCAGAGCAAATGAGAATCATGAGGTCAAAGGAACTGCCTGAAGAGCTCAGAGATAGAATTGTGGCAAGGCACAGATCTGGCCAAGGTTACAAAAAAGTTTCTGCTGCACTTAAGGTTCCTAAGAGCGCAGTGGCCTCCATAATCCTTAAATGGATAACGTTTGGGACGACCAGAACCCTTCCTAGAGCTGGCCGTCCAGCCAAACTGAGCTATTGGAGGAGAAGAGCCTTGGTGAGAGAGGTAAAGAAGAACCCAAAGATCACTGTGGCTGAGCTCCAGAGATGCAGTCGGGAGATGGGAGAAAGTTGTAGAAAGTCAACCATCACTGTTGCCCTCCACCAGTCGGGGCTTTATGGCAGAGTGGCCCGACGGAAGCCTCTCCTCAGTGCAAGACACATGAAAGCCTGCATGGAGTTTGCTAAAAGCACCTGAAGGACTCTCAAGATGGTGAGAAATAAGATTCTTTGGTCTGATGAGACAGAGATAGAACTTTTTGGCCTTAATTCTAAGCGATATGTGTGGAGAAAACCAGGCACTGCTCATCACCTGCACAATACAGTCCCAACAGTGAAGCATGGTGGTGGCAGCATTATGCTGTGGGGGTGTTTTTCAGCTGCAGGGACAGGACGACTGGTTGCAATTGAGGCAAAGATGAATGCGGCCAAGTACAGGGATAACCTTAGCGAAAACCTTCTCCATAGTGCTCAGGACCTCAGACTGGGCCGAAGGTTTACCTTCCAACAAGACAATGACCCTAAGCTAAAATAACGAAGGAGTGGCTTCACAACAACTCTGTGACTGTTCTTGAATGGCCCAGCCAGAGCCCTGACTTAAACCCAATTGAGCATCTCTGGAGAGACCTAAAAATGGCTGTCCACCAACGTTTACCATCCAACCTGATAGAACTGGAGAGGATCTGCAAGGAGGAATGGCAGAGGATCCCCAAATCCAGGTGTGAAAAACTTGTTGCATCGTTCCCAAAAAAACTCATGGCTGTATTAGATCAAGAGGGTGCTTCTACTAAATACTGAGCAAAGGTTTTGAATACTTAGGACCATGTGATATTTCAGTTTTTCTTTTTTAATAAATCTGCAAAAATGTCAACAATTCTGTGTTTTTCTGTCAATATGGGGTGCTGTGTGTACATTAATGAGGAAAAAAATGAACTGAAATGATTTTAGCAAATGGCTGCAATATAACAAGGAGTGAAAAATTTAAGGGGGTCTGAATACTTTCCATCCCCACTGTATATATATATATATATATATATATATATATATATATATATATATATATATATATATATATATATATATATATATATATATATATGTCACACAGACTTCTTTACTGAGTGTCTAATGTGTTCGATGTGTCCAATGTGTAGTGAAGAAAAACCTTTACCTATATTTTATATCTAGAATGACAAACAGTTGAAAATAAACCTAGAGCTCCACTTGATGTCTGGAAATCAAAATATCCATGCTGTATTTCATATTGATCTGAATTAAAACAATAAAAGAAATTAAACAGTTATACAATTTTACTTGTTAATCCTGACCAAAATAAAGTAAGTTCATAAGTCAAGGCACTAATCAAATAAAGCTGAACTATAGACAAAACTTTTTTATTTTTTTTATTTTGGATAGAGAAAGGGAGGGTTATAAACCCTGTTTTTTTTTTTGTGCTGTGTCCCATTTCAGAGACTTCCCTTCACTTCATGTCCCATAGCCAAACAGGATATGAGAAGAAATCCTTGCAAATTAAGGGAATCCCTTTGGGGACCCCCAGGTCTCCAGAACTAGTGTCCCCATTGGAAGAATTCCCCTCTATTACTTATTTGGGGGCAACCCGACATGTGGGATTTTCTTTTACATTCACTTTTAATGATAATGGTAAACAGTACAAATAGAGAGGGTGAATATCCTTACAGAAGCACAGACAGCAATAAAAATTGAAAACTGATAAGGGTTCTAATTGCTCTCCACTCTATCCAAAACTAAAAAAAACAAAATCCTTTACATACTTTAATCTTCTTTGGTTAGCAATGGGCTGTGGTGGTCACTGACAGCTAATGGTTATAACATTAAACCTTACTGGAACTCACTGCAGCAACTGGGTCATAGCAACACTGCAAAACCATGCCAGAAAACCATGCCAGAACAAATGTATTATCCACCACCATTTTAAAATGACACCTCCAAGGACTTATATGGTCACGTGACCACAAAGCTTCAGCTAGTCTCTGTGTCTTGTAGAGGGCTCACAACGCTGCTGATTAGTCTGCCCTCTGATCTGCATCTCCTAATCCAATAGAGCAGTGATATCATTATGCCAGTGTCCATAGCTCTAAAGGCATTGTCAGCTGATAGAGTTTATGCCCATTAGCTGCATCAAGCCATATTAGCCGCAGATAAAAGGGATTGAGGGCTTTATTGTCACATGACTACATAGAAAAACTTAAAAGAAAAATATTTACATGGTGATTTATTAGAAAATGTATGCAAGAAATAGCGCAATGAGGAAGAGTAAGGTGGATTTCTTAATTCTTTTTCTTTTGTATGACTATTATAGGCTTAGGCATACCATTAGCACTCGCAAAAACAGAGAAAAGCAAATGTATGCATAAAGGAAGTCATGGTCCATAATGGCCAATAAGAATTTTTGTCTATTTTTTCCAAAAAATTAAAGGTGAACGTTAACGGCTAATGGTAACAGCTCAGAATTTGTGCTGATTTTCTTTTCTCCAGGTTTCCCGAATCAGTCCCTGTATGTTTAATACAGGGTTATTGCTTTTAGGGGTTAGCTCATTAATTTCTAATGATGCAAGTCAATGCAGGACAAAAATACACCACACTGGCTAGATATGTTTTTTGATTTGTGGAAGCTTGTTAAGGGCTGACAGGGAATGAACTAGAGAAGAGGGAAACAAATACTCATAGATGCACCAAAAGCATAAGTCAACAATAGGGATGAGCTTCGTGTTCGAGTCGAACCCATGTTTGACTCGAACATCGGCTGTTCGACCGTCCGTCGAATTGCGAACGATATGGGCCGTTCGCGCCAAATTCGTGTGGCGCGTCACGGCCCATAATTCACTGCGGCATCGCAGTGCATTGCTGGCTGATGATTGGCCAAGCATGCACTATGACCCGCATGCTTGGCCAATCACAGCGCCGTCAGTAGAGAGAGCTGTAATTGGCCAAAGCCAGGGTGGCTTTGGCCAATTATGGCTCAGGGGATTTAGTACACGCCCCACACTATATAAGGCCGCCTGCACGGCGGCCCTGTGTAGTGTGTGTTCCGGTGTGCTGAGAGATAGAGAGAGAGAGAGAGACAGTGTCATTTGATTTGAGTTAGATAGATTAGGCAGAACAGTCAGTCAGTTAGCTGCACTTACAGTGTATTGTGTATATATATGCATCCCAGGTGTTGCATATATATATATACACTGTATTCAGTTTAGCTAGATCCGTTCCTGTTATCTTCTATCTAGACTATTTACATTTAGTGCAGTGCGTCCTGCTCACAGTGTTCAGCTAGATCCGTTCCTGCTATTTACATTTAGTGCAGTGCGTCCTGCTCACAGTGTTCAGCTAGATCCGTTCCTGCTATTTACATTTAGTGCAGTGCGTCCTGCTCACAGTGTTCAGCTAGATCCGTTCCTGCTATTTACATTTAGTGCAGTGCGTCCTGCTCACAGTGTTCAGCTAGATCCGTTCCTGCTATTTACATATAGTGCAGTGCGTCCTGCTCACAGTGTTCAGCTAGATCCGTTCCTGCTATTTACATTTAGTGCAGTGCGTCCTGCTCACAGTGTTCAGCTAGATCCGTTCCTGTTATTTACATTTAGTGCAGTGCGTCCTGCTCACAGTGTTCAGCTAGATCCGTTCCTGCTATTTACATTTAGTGCAGTGCGTCCTGCTCACAGTGTTCAGCTAGATCCGTTCCTGCTATTTACATTTAGTGCAGTGCGTCCTGCTCACAGTGTTCAGCTAGATCCGTTCCTGTTATCTTCTAGACTATTTACATTTAGTGCAGTGCGTCCTGCTCACAGTGTTCAGCTAGATCCGTTCCTGTTATTTACATTTAGTGCAGTGCGTCCTGCTCACAGTGTTCAGCTAGATCCGTTCCTGCTATTTACATTTAGTGCAGTGCGTCCTGCTCACAGTGTTCAGCTAGATCCGTTCCTGCTATTTACATTTAGTGCAGTGCGTCCTGCTCACAGTGTTCAGCTAGATCCGTTCCTGCTATTTACATTTAGTGCAGTGCGTCCTGCTCACAGTGTTCAGCTAGATCCGTTCCTGCTATTTACATTTAGTGCAGTGCGTCCTGCTCACAGTGTTCAGCTAGATCCGTTCCTGCTATTTGCATTTAGTGCAGTGCGTCCTGCTCACAGTGTTCAGCTAGATCCGTTCCTGTTATTTACATTTAGTGCAGTGCGTCCTGCTCACAGTGTTCAGCTAGATCCGTTCCTGCTATTTACATTTAGTGCAGTGCGTCCTGCTCACAGTGTTCAGCTAGATCCGTTCCTGCTATTTGCATTTAGTGCAGTGCGTCCTGCTCACAGTGTTCAGCTAGATCCGTTCCTGTTATTTACATTTAGTGCAGTGCGTCCTGCTCACAGTGTTCAGCTAGATCCGTTTCTGCTATTTACATTTAGTGCAGTGCGTCCTGCTCACAGTGTTCAGCTAGATCCGTTCCTGCTATTTACATTTAGTGCAGTGCGTCCTGCTCACAGTGTTCAGCTAGATCCGTTCCTGCTATTTACATTTAGTGCAGTGCGTCCTGCTCACAGTGTTCAGCTAGATCCGTTCCTGCTATTTACATTTAGTGCAGTGCGTCCTGCTCACAGTGTTCAGCTAGATCCGTTCCTGTTATTTACATTTAGTGCAGTGCGTCCTGCTCACAGTGTTCAGCTAGATCCGTTCCTGCTATTTACATTTAGTGCAGTGCGTCCTGCTCACAGTGTTCAGCTAGATCCGTTCCTGCTATTTACATTTAGTGCAGTGCGTCCTGCTCACAGTGTTCAGCTAGATCCGTTCCTGTTATCTTCTAGACTATTTACATTTAGTGCAGTGCGTCCTGCTCACAGTGTTCAGCTAGATCCGTTCCTGTTATTTACATTTAGTGCAGTGCGTCCTGCTCACAGTGTTCAGCTAGATCCGTTCCTGCTATTTACATTTAGTGCAGTGCGTCCTGCTCACAGTGTTCAGCTAGATCCGTTCCTGCTATTTACATTTAGTGCAGTGCGTCCTGCTCACAGTGTTCAGCTAGATCCGTTCCTGCTATTTACATTTAGTGCAGTGCGTCCTGCTCACAGTGTTCAGCTAGATCCGTTCCTGCTATTTACATTTAGTGCAGTGCGTCCTGCTCACAGTGTTCAGCTAGATCCGTTCCTGCTATTTGCATTTAGTGCAGTGCGTCCTGCTCACAGTGTTCAGCTAGATCCGTTCCTGCTATTTACATTTAGTGCAGTGCGTCCTGCTCACAGTGTTCAGCTAGATCCGTTCCTGCTATTTACATTTAGTGCAGTGCGTCCTGCTCACAGTGTTCAGCTAGATCCGTTCCTGCTATTTGCATTTAGTGCAGTGCGTCCTGCTCACAGTGTTCAGCTAGATCCGTTCCTGTTATTTACATTTAGTGCAGTGCGTCCTGCTCACAGTGTTCAGCTAGATCCGTTCCTGCTATTTACATTTAGTGCAGTGCGTCCTGCTCACAGTGTTCAGCTAGATCCGTTCCTGTTATCTTCCTACTGACAGGCAGGCTTGTCTGGTTACAGTATATAAAGCTACCTGAAGAAAATTACAGGTGTTCTATCCCAGCTTAGTGCAGCTACAGGCCATTAGTATGTCTGGAAGGCCAAGAAGGAGAGGCAGACAGTCACAAGCCAATAAGAGAGGGCAAGCAGGCTCTGTGTCTAGTGCTGGTCGTGGAGACGGTGCATCCTCATCAGCACGTGGCCATGGGACACGCTTGGCCTTTTTTTCGGCAGCTGGCCGCGTTGAGCCGCAACATGCGGAAGACTTGGTCAAGTGGATGACCAAGCCATCCTCATCCTCCTCATCCTCTCTCACCCATGCCCAGGGTGCTTTGTCTGGCAAAGCAGCGGCCTCTTCCCTCAGCTCAATGTCATCAGTGACTCCTTCCCTAGCTCCACCATGTCCTCCTGAGGATTCCCTCGAACTGTTTGACCACAGTGTTGGGTACATGCTCCAGGAGGATGCCCAGCGTTTGGAAGGCTCTGATGATGATACTGAGCTCGATGAAGGCAGTAACATGAGCACGGACAGAGGGGGTGCCCAAGAAGGACAGCAATCTGGCAGTCATGCTCCCCCTGCTGCAGCATACTGCCAGGTTTGCTCCAGTGATGAGGAGGGAGGGGATGATGAGGTCACTGACTCAACGTGGGTGCCTGATAGGAGAGAGGAGGAGGAGGAGGAGGAGGAGGAGGCGGCACATCACCAACGAGGCAGGATGCCCTCCAGGGGCCAGCCTAAGGGCAGCACATTGACTGCATCACACCCCAAAGCTCCACATGTGCAGGGTGCTGCAGTCTCTGCGCGTTATTCAAAAAGTTCTTTGGTGTGGGCCTTTTTTGAGACGAGTGCATCAGATCGCACCGCTGCTATTTGCAACATATGTCTCAAGCGTATCTCGCGTGGCCAAAACATCTCCCGCTTGGGTACCACATGCTTGACCAGACATATGTTGACCTGCCATGCAGTTCGTTGGCAAGCGTATCTAAAAGACCCACACCAAAGAACAAAGGGGATCTCTCCTTGCTCCTCATCAGCTGAGATTTCCAACCCCACTAGACCTTCAGTCCTCTCTGAGACCTGCACTGAGAGGAATGAAGGTGTAGAATTAGGTGTGTCACAGCCAAGTACCTGTGGGCAATCTGCTTTTGGTACACCGACGTCAGATTGTACCAGGCAAATTTCCCTGCCCCAGCTGCTGCACCGCCGAAAGAAGTTTGCTCCCAGCCATCCACATGCCCAGCGGTTGAATGCTAGCTTGGCAAAATTGCTAGCACTTCAACTGCTGCCTTTTCAGTTGGTAGACTCTGCCCCCTTCCGTGAGTTTGTGGAATGTGCGGTTCCTCAGTGGCAGGTACCCAAACGCCACTTTTTCTCACGGAAGGCGATTCCGGCTCTCTACCGGCATGTGGAAGGCAATGTCCATGCCTCGCTGGACAGGGCGGTCAGCGGTAAGGTGCATATTACCGCTGACTCATGGTCCAGCAGGCATGGACAGGGACGTTACCTAAGTTTCACGGCGCATTGGGTGACTTTGCTGGCAGCTGGGAAGGATGCAGGACAAGGTGCAGTAGTGTTGGAGGTTGTTCCGCCACCACGCCTCCAAAATGCTGATTGTGACACACCTCTCTCCTCCACCCCCTCCTCTTCTTCTTCCTCCATGGCCTCTTCCTCGGAACCAGCGGTGCTCCGTAGGCGTTCAAGGGGCTACGCAAGTACGCAGGCCAAAAGATGCCATGCGGTGCTTGAGCTGGTGTGCTTGGGGGACAGGAGCCACACTGGGGCAGAGGTTCTGTCAGCTCTGCAGGGGCAGGTTCAGAGGTGGTTGACGCCACGCCAACTTAAGGCAGGAATGGTGGTTTGCGACAATGGCACCAACCTCCTCTCTGCCCTCCGACAGGGACAAATGACCCATGTGCCCTGTTTGGCTCACGTCCTTAACTTGGTGGTGCAGCGGTTCTTGGGCAGGTACCCGGGCTTACAGGATGTCCTGAGGCAGGCCAGGAAAGTCTGTGTGCATTTCCGCCGGTCATATAATGCCAGTGCTCGGCTGACGGACCTCCAAAAGGAGTTTAACCTGCCCAAGAACCGCCTAATCTGTGACATGCCCACCAGGTGGAACTCAACGTTGGCCATGCTGCAGCGGCTGCACACGCAGCAGAGGGCCATCAATGAGTACCTGTGCGACTATGGCACCAGGACAGGGTCAGGGGAGCTTGGTTTTTTTCCCCCACGCCAGTGGGCCATGATCAGGGATGCATGCACTGTCCTGTCACCATTCGAGGAGGCCACGAGGATGGTGAGCACTGACAGTGCATGCATCAGTGACACTGTCCCCCTTGTCCACCTGTTGGAGCACACGCTGCGTGGAATAATGGACAGGGCACTTGAGGCAGAACAGAGGCAGGAAGAGGAGGACTTCCTTAGCTCTCAAGGCCCCCTTTATCCAGACAGTGTTCCTGCGTGCCCGCCGATCACACAGGAAGAGGACGAGGAGGAGGAGGAGGAGGAGGAAGATTGTGTCAGTATGGAGGTGGAGCCTGGCACTCAGCATCAGCAGCAGTCTTTAAGGGATCAGTCCCAAGGAACACATGGACTTGTACGTGGCTGGGAGGAGGTGGCTGCGGACGTTGTTGTCCTTAGTGACCCAGAGGACTACGGACCGAATGCCTCAGCAAACCTACGCTGCATGGCCTCCCTGATCCTGCAAAGGATCCTCGTATTCGTGGTATCAAGGAGAAGGACCAATACTGGCTGGCAACCCTCCTTGATCCACGTTACAAGGGTAAGGTTGCGGACCTTATCTTGCCATCGCAGAGGGAGCAGAGGATGAAACATCTTCGGGAGGCCTTGCAGAAAGGTCTGTGCAACGCGTTCCCAGAGACTGGGAGGTTACAAACTCCTGTTTCTGGACAACGTGTTGCTGAGGCTTCGGTCAGTCAAAGAAGGAGCGGTGGAGAAGGTGGCCGTCTGACCGATGCGTTCAGACAATTTTTTGGTCCGCAGCCCCAAGGTATGATCGGTTCCAGCAACCATCGCCAGCGTCTGTTTTACATGGTGCAGGAATACCTAGGGGCAAGATCAGACTTGGACACCTTTCCCACCGAAAATCCTCTGGGTTACTGGGTCTTGAGGATGGATCACTGGCCAGAGCTTGCACAGTATGCAATTGAGCTACTGGCCTGTCCTGCATCCAGCGTTCTTTCGGAACGCACATTCAGTGCTGCTGGAGGCGTGGTAACCGATCACAGGGTGCGTCTGTCCACCGACTCGGTCGATCGGCTGACCTTCATAAAAATGAATCAGTCTTGGATCACCACCAGCTACCAAGCACTTGATGCTGATGTAACCGAATAATTTTTTTTGAAATCTCAGATCCCTTCAAAGACTGCCTATGCTGATGCTGAGTGACTATCCCTGAGTAATTATCCTCTTCCTCCTCAATCATCACGCTGATAGCTTGTAAGAACATTTTTGGTTCTGGGCGCCACCACCAGTGCCTAAGGCACAATTTTTCAGCCCCTGTTTAACAGGGGCGTATAATTACAATTTTTGATGTAATACTTTGCAGCAGGGCTCGTTCCTGCATTCCAACTAGAGTGTCTGTGAGGGGTTGCAGTGTTGTGGCACCAGCACCAGTGCCTAAGGCCCAATTTTTCTGCCCCTGTCTAACAGGGGCGTGTAATTACAATTTTTGATGTAATACTTTGCAGCAGGGCTCGTTCCTGCATTCCAACTAGAGTGTCTGTGAGGGGTTGCAGTGTTGTGGCACCAGCACCAGTGCCTAAGGCCCAATTTTTCTGCCCCTGTCTAACAGGGGCGTGTAATTACAATTTTTGATGCAATACTTTGCAGCAGGGCTCGTTCCTGCGTTCCAACTAGAGTGTCTGTGAGGGGTTGCAGTGTTGTGGCACCAGCACCAGTGCCTAAGGCCCAATTTTTCTGCCCCTGTCTAACAGGGGCGTGTAATTACAATTTTTGAAGCAATACTTTGCAGCAGGGCTCGTTCCTGCGTTCCAACTAGAGTGTCTGTGAGGGGTTGCAGTGTTGTGGCACCAGCACCAGTGCCTAAGGCCTAATTTTTCAGCTCCTGTTCAACAGGGGCATGTAATTACAATTCTTGATCTAATATTTCACAGCAGGGCCCTGTGAGGGCTTACAGTGTTGTGGCCACAGCAACACCTAAGGCCCAAATTTCTGCTGAGTATATAGGGCAGGACCCTACTTTCAAACATCTAACTTACAAACGACTCCTACTTGCAAACGGAAGGAGACAACAGGAAGTGAGATGAAATCTACCCCTAGGAAGGGAAATTCTCTCCTGTAAGAGTTAATATGGGAAAACAATTTCTCCTTTCCACTGATGCTTTCCAATCCTTGTTCCACAAAAAAACCCAAATTTTCAAAAAACATTTTTCATTGGGACAAAAAAGTGAGGTGAAATCTTCTGAAGAGGAGGAAAGACAGCAAAACAAATGTCACAGGGGTGATAACCCTTCCCTATGTTTTCCAAAAAGCTTAGAAAAGATTTTTTGGCTGGAGCTAAACACGTTAAAAATGTTCAAAATTACAAAGAGATTCTACTTAACAACAAACCTACAGTCCCTGTCTTGTTTGCACCGCCTGTATACTGCTGTTCAGAGTATATAGGGCCTGGTGGCCCCACACCTTTCCTTATTTTAATTTGGGTGCGGGGTTCCCCTTAATATCCATACAAGACCCAAAGGGCCTGGTAATGGACTGGGGGGTACCCATGCCGTTTGTCTCACTGATTTTCATCCATATTGCCATGACCCGACATGACATTAAACCCGCAGAAGTTTTAAATGAGATTTTTTCCTTTAAAAATGACATTTGGTGCAGGGACTGTTCTAAACATGGGAAACACGCGTCACTTTACAGGCATACTATAGACACCCCCCAGGTACGATATTTAAAGGAATATTTCACTTTTTTTTTTTACTTTAAGCAACATTAAAATCACTGCTCCCGAAAAAACGGCCGTTTTTAAAAGTTTTTTTTGCATTGATACATGTCCCCTGGGGTAGGACCCGGGTCCCCAAACCCTTTTTAGGACAATACCATGCAAATTAGCCTTTAAAATGATCACTTTTGATTTCGAACGTTCGAGTCCCATAGACGTCAATGGGGTTCTAACGTTCGTGCGAACTTTCGGTCCGTTCGCGGGTTCTGGTGCGAACCGAACCGGGGGGTGTTCGGCTCATCCCTAGTCAACAATCAACATGTATGAATGATGGACACACATAGGTCCTAAAAGTACACTTAAAACAAAAGTTAGATTCCAAGTAACCTTGTAAAATTCTCAGGTCTTCAGTTTTCAGGTCTCTTCCAACCCTTGTTGAAGTCCAAAAGCTCACTTACCTCTTCACAGCCAGCAAAGTAAAATATGCAGTGCTCCCCCAAACCAAAGAAATACAACAGGGATTGTGCACTCCAGTGGCATTATGGGAAAATAGTATTGCATGGCACATATTAACACATACATTAGAGGCAGAAGCATAATTTTTACAGCAACAATGTCACTGTCTGAGACATATCCTTGTTTCTCACATGCTCACCCTCCCAGACACTGTAGCCCACAGCGGGGGGGTATCAACAGAGCCTGACAATCCAGTGGGTGGCTAGGTGATGTTTTACAAGCTGCAGGACTGTGAATCAGCAGCAACAATACTGATAGCCATGCCCCCTGCAATATTGTTTCATCCCACTGTAGTACAAGCAGGTACAGACTACATGCAATATTAGTAGCAATACTGCTCTGAATTCAGGTGCAGTGTAGCATCATTGCCATACCACCACAGGAAGCTACTTTAGGTGAACTTCGCTTGCAGGATCAGCAAGTATTGTGGGACTTTGTAGGGTAGACTAAAGCCCCGTACACACGGACAGAATGCCAGGAGACATTTGCCAGTTAAAAAAAAAATGGCTGACATTCTGCCCGTGTGTATGTCGGTCTGTTCGACAGAAGCCGGCCATTCAGTCAGCTTCTGTAGGACAACCAGCAGCCAACCAACTCCCAATCAGCGCTCTCAGCCAGTAGCAAAGAGTGCTGATCGGAGTGTTCTGGCGGGAGGCCACCCCCCTAGTCAGAACACAATAGCTCAACGGAGGAGATCGCTGGACTAACCTTGCATGGTTAGTGTCTCTGACCCGAAATGACAGTTTGTACCCAGCTTAAGAGAAAACTGTAAATGCAGATGTACTTATAAATGGAGTGCTACAGCATATATTTTTTAAGAGGAAGCCATAGTTCCACTTTAATTATTCATTGTCCTGAAGGATTGCCTTTTGTGATAACAGTGGTAGGAAGAGCGACTACCAGGGATGAGGGCAGCTTTTTTATAGAAATTGATTTGCTTTGAAGTTATTGATTTCGTCATCTGCAAAATCTGCAAAATTTCAAGCTCTACATATCGCTCATTGTACCATTTTATTTTTTTGTGGGAAAAAAAATCTGTTTTCTTTATTTAGAGGGTGTGTTTTTGGAGGGTGTATTTAGGGTAATTTAGTTTATTTAATTCGTTTTTTTTAAATTTTATTTTATTTTTTGATTATTTCTGTACTGTTTCTTTAAATGTTTATTGTTTTACTTTTCTTTGCCATCTGTGTTTTCTTTTTGTGGATAGCTAAATTGTGCCTGTTCACACCTGAGCATAGGGACACTTGAAGCTCAAAGCTTGTAGCACAAGCATCTTTTAAGCTGCAAGCTTCAAGTGTATTTGGCTCCAATAGAATTCAATAGAAGTGCCTGAAAAACACATGAACATGAATGAAAAAAAATACTTAAGCCTCAGAAGCCTGTAAAAATGTACAAAAAATGCCTGTACAAACCCTCAAAAAAGTAAGCCTGCAAAATGACCAAAGACTCTCAGCTCATATGTGAATCTAGCCTTAGAGCAGATGACCTTAGAGGCACCTGGCTGTATTTCCTCTTCCTATTTCTAATCAAAGCCATTTCTAACATTTCTCTCATACATGTAAAATTGTGCATTTTTTTGCTAGAAAATTACTTAGATCCTCAGAGATATATTTTTTAGGCCCTGGAGAGTAAAATGGTTGTTGTTGCAATTTTTATGTCGCACAATATTGGCACAGCAGTTTATCAAGCATAATATTTCATGAACAAAATACACTTTAAGGAATTGTAATGCTTACAAACACAATATAATATCCAATTCTTGGTAAAATATCAAAGGTGATGTTACACTAAGTATTAAGATACCTTTTCATGCTTTGACATTGTGCTTGCCCATGAAATGGCGACAAACTAATCCTGTTACTAGTTTAAACTGAAACAGGAGGTCTGTTTAACCTAGAAGTAGCTAGAATTGTTGCTCTCACGTTGATGTTCACGGCACATGACTTCCTTAGGGGCATCATGATTGGATGACTAGAATACTCCTTATAGCCCCGTCAGTGTGCCATCTTTTTGGATGCTCAAAACCACAATTACCTCTATTCAATCTGTGCCATCTTGGCCACTGTAGTTGGCCACTCTGTACCATTATTCTAAACATCATTATTATAAACATTCTTACTATTAGTTCTATTGATTACACTCACCTAATAATATATGGTTTTCTAATACTATACCACCCGGGATTATCCTGTTACTGTATATCCTGCTAATAAATATTATAAATAAAAAATTAATTTTCTTAAAACCCCATAATATTAAATGCATAATTATACCCCATTTAAAATCCTATGTAAACATTTCCAAACAAAACCTAACATTTACCATAATATTAAAAATATATTTCGCACAATATTAATAGTGAAAGATGTGTGCCGAGGTAGGTGATGGTTGCTGCAGCTAATTAATACTAGGATCTATGATCTCTACTTGTATTATATAGCAATCCCTGCTATTAGCTGGTGGAATGACACTGATAAATTTAAACGTGAATAATTACAAATGAATCAACAGTAATAAACCATAACACTCTACTATTGACGTGCCTAAATAACGTGAATAAAGTGCATGACTGTGAATAAATATCTCCTGTGGATAAAAAAATTAATATATCTCCTAAAATCATTAATTAATTTGCAATCAATTATAAATAATACCATAAAATAATAATCATACAATGGTGACCATATAAATCAATAGTAATAGTCCGCTTCTGTGCTATAGTAAAGTGCAGGTGCTCAAAGCAGGGTATGGTATGTGAAGGGTTAATAGATATGGCATATGGAGAGTCTATAAATATTTCTTCTAGTGAATCTTGATATAAGTGGTGTGATGAGTATGTTTCCTTCTGCTGCTGGTGTCTCCTAGTGTGGTCTCACAGAACCCTCACCTTCAGTCTGTGGTATTCAGGCATTCAGTGGTGTGCCTTTAAGATGTGGAAGTGATCTCTGGGAGGTTTTCCTTCTTTGCTTATTTTTTCTCCATCATTATCTCTATGTTGTTCCGCTCTGGTAAACTCAAATGGTGGTCTTGTGTGCTTCACAGACAAGGGCTATAAAATGCTAATCTTTGGAAAAATATTCAGAACTGGATTGGGACAAGTTGGATACAGCAGTCTCGCCTGAACAATCCATTCAATTTGTATCAATTAAGACAGACTCTAACATTTACCATATCAATATAAAATCCACATTAAAATAGTTCTGAAAAATATAAAGAATATCAACTAAGAAATAGTGTTGCCCCCTACTGATTCAACTACATACCGCCTCACTACAATTGAAAAATCATTCATGAAACTATTTAAATTGAAATCCTTGTTTAATCCTTGATGGGCTAAAGTTTTTAACTCATATATTCATCTCAATTCTATTTTACTAAACTTCTTGACTTTATTATTACCCTTCCAGTAAAGCTTAGATTTTTATATACCCCAGAATTGCAGGCCACTGGTATCCTTATTATGATACAAGATAAAATGTTTGTATAGGTAATGTTTTTTACAACCAATACTAATATATATATGCTCCTTAATGCGATCTTGTAATGGCCTCTTAGTCCTGCCCATGTATTGCTGTCCACGCGGGCATTGTAGCTCATACACAACTCCCTGTGTGGAGCAAGATGTAATATCTGGAATTTTGCATTCCTTTTAGTAACTTGTGATTTAAAGGATCCTTTTCCCTTCACATTATCCTTCAGTTTGCATCAGCTATAACAGCAGCCACATGCATAAAAGCCTATTCCATTAAAAAAGTTAATAATTTCTGTGTTGGAGTTTCAACTACAATTTTTCACCATCTTATCTCTAATTATGGGGGCCCTTCTGTATACAAGATGGGAAAAAACAAGGGAATGGCTCCCCTAGTGTAAAACCTACTTTTATTTTGTCAATAAAAAAGATTGTTTAAGATGCACTCACATGGTTCCAGTGAAACAATATGCATGTCACAGTGTAAAAGAAGCCAGAGTGATCCCATCCATCAACCAAGCTGATTGGCTGCTCCACAATGTACTTCTGCCTGCAAGCTGGGCTCTGATCCAAGGGCTGCTGCAGGAGTTGGGACAGAGACACTCAGTCACTGAACTCTATGAACGTGCAGTGAGGAACCTGTTGTAATATGTTGGCCAATTTATGTATAATGTTGTATTGGAGTGCCATGTTGACCAGAAATTCAGTTGAATTGTTCAAGTCAACTGAATTTTGACATATAAAGGGACAGATGAAGACTCTTTGATGTGTAAGTCTTATGCAAGTCTACCTAGGGGTGTGAGGTATGGGCTGTTTACCTAATTGAACATTTCAAAGGGTACATTGTTTAAAGGACCATAGAAGAAGTATTTATTGATGGTAATTAGACTTGAGGGGGTAACAATGGGATCAAGGAGTGTTTTGGGTTGGCCTAGCGGAGGCTCCCTCCTGGGGGGGATAATATATCAGGGGGACTTGTTGATATTAATATGCAAGAATACAGATTAGGAATGTAGGTATTCCAAGGGCTCAAAAGGGTGTTCAGGTGGTATCTGTTAATCTAATTACACATATCTAAGGGGACTTGTTGATATTAATATGCAAAAATACAGATTAGGAATGTAGGTATTCCAAGGGCTCAAAAGGGTGTTCAGGTGGTATCTGTTAATCTAATCTAATTACACATATCTAAGGGGACTTGTTGATGTTGATATGCAGGAGTGCAAATTGGGGCGGTTTATGACTACAGCTGTTCACGGCTGGGGGTTGTTGTCTGTCTGAAAGACTAAAAGCAAATCAAAGTCCTAAATTGAAACGGCCAATCAAATTGCTCAGCCATTCAGTGTCTAGTGAATATAACACGGCATTCAGTCTATAGTTTTTAAAGTTAGGCTTGTCTGTGTATGAACACACAGACCTAGGAACATAGGACTCTGAATGATATACTCTGCTGGATATTTTTGTCATCTGTGGACTTTGGACTTTGTTCTGTGTTGGAAGTCAATAAAGTGCATCTCTCTGGAAGAATTGGGTTGCTGCGGAAGAGTACTTACTAATTAATTATCATACCCACGATACCACTATACTACTACACATATTATCAAATCACTACAGAACCCGGGGTGGCTGTGAATGCTGGACAAATGTGCCGAGGGGGATTCCTGCCTGGGATGCCCGAAGAAGGAGGCTACACCCTTGGAAACTAGTTGCAGTAGCCACAGTATTTGGAGTACATGGACTTGTATTCTGTAACCCCCTTGGCACATTGGTCCGACTTTCACAGCCACCCAGGGTCCCTCACAGCACCTCTATAAACTTCAGTGACTGAGTGTCTCTCTCCCTACTCCTGCAGCAGCCCTTGGCTCAGAGCCCAGGCTGCAGGCAGAAGTACATCAAGGAGCAGCCATTCAGCTTGGTTGATGGATGGGATCACTCTGGCTTCTTTTACACTGTGACAGGCGTGTTGTTTCACTGGAACTATGTGAGTGCATCTTCAAAAATCTTTTTTATTGTGTCAAAATAAAAGGAGGATTTACACTAGGGGAGCGCTCCCCTTGTTTTTTTCCTTCTTATCTTCCATTACAGATTGCATCCCAGACCTTGTTGGTAATCATTTTGAGAGAGTAGCTGTACCTAGTAAACCTCACCAATTTAATGGATGATTTGGTTGAAGAGCACAGGATTAGAATCCTTTCCTTCTGTGGTGATGTTTGGCCTATCTATATACAAATTTTGGTTTGTCTGGAATGACAAATGGGCCAATGAGCAGAACAGTGATTAATTGGTTAGCACTTCCACATAGCAGCTCCAGGGTTGTCAGTAGGGATGAGCCCAATGTTAGAGTTGAACATCGGGTGTTTGCTAGACATGTGCATTTCGTTTCGTTCCGAATCGAAATTCGGACAAATTTTTCATTATTCGGAAATTCGGATGCATCCAAATTTCCGAATTAGAAAAGTAAAGAATTTAAACGAATCCGAAAAAAAACAAACGAATTCGAAAACATACAAAAGAAGGGGGTTTTTTGGTATTAGGGACTTTCAGGAAATCATGCCCTGGTAAGGTCACCCATTTCCATCCCTAGGGACTTTAAATGAAACCAAGACCTGGTAAGGTCAAGCGTTTCCATCCCAAATCTATAGCACAAACAAGGGGATTATTGAAGGGAAGGTTGGGATTTTATATGAAGCATGTACCAGCAAGCAGGTAGTAAGATGAACATAAAGGAATTTATTGACATAATACCAGAGCACATACGTTACAATAGCAAAATGGATATAAGATAGAACAGGTAGGTACATAATGTCATATAATAAACATTCATGATAATATTGTTCATACAATTAATAGAAGGATGAACAGGGTAAAAGATTGGATAATGGTAACTCAAAATACCACCTAGAATAAATTCCCTAGTACATCATGAAATCAAGGTAAGGTAAAAAAGGGTAAAAACCAGTAATATCTGCTGGACCTAAGGCCTCACTAGACTTGTGGGGGGAGGTTGAAGGATATGGTTGATGAGGACTGAGTAGACAGTTTAAACACGGCAATAGGTGGCTCAACGCGTTTCGTGGCTTCCATGCCACTCGTCAGGAGCGAGCCCGTGTGGTATCTAGAATATATTGAGATAGTTACATAATGCAGTAGGACAAGAGACATTGGTAATGGGGGAGCGTGGTGTACGAGCCCCCAAAGTTACTGTATGGGAATACTCACTGAGAGACTGTATAGTGACGGTGCAGCGGCGGGGCCCCGTGAGCCATCCAGATGACCCCCCACGGGAGCCGAGGTGGGGAGCCCCGCGGAGACGGAAGCGAACGCCAACCAGGGCAGGCACAGGAACCGAGGAGGGTCTAGAGAAGGGTGAAGAGTGTGAGAGTATGTGGGCATGGAAAGAGAAAAGTAAGAAGAGAGAAGGAGGGGAGCCCCCCAGAAATGGGGTAGAGTGATAGGAGAGTGAGGGAGATGTGGGAAGAGAGAGAGAAAATGTGAGGCAAAGAAGTTGGTGGAAACCAAATCAACAAGGTGTAGTGACCAAGGTGGGAGAAGTGAGTGTACCTGTAAACGGTGAGGCCCTGGAAGAGGAGATACCAGAGGTGTGTGATCATGACAATAAAACAAATAGTCCCTCATGGGGACATATTAAACAGTCCTGTAATGATTGAAGCACTATAGGTGTCCAAAAATGGTTAAGTGAGTGTCCATCACACGTGACAGCATGCCAAAATATAGTGACTGATGAGTGTGCCCAGCACCGGTGAACAGAATGGCCTCTCACCTGAATTACAGGTTAATAATGCGTTCCCAACAAGGGCCAATCAGCACGAAATCCTTATCCAGATAAAGATCATTCCGTCAGGCAAACACTGGGGTTGGTGAGTCAAGATGGCTCTAAGCTGAGCTGTAGGTGAGGGTGACTCTCACATAGCATATGTAATGCAAGAAAAGGACAAAATAGTGCTCTCTGTATACTACAATTTATTAAAAGTCAAGTTAAAAGTTAAACTTACAAAGGTGGCACTTCACAAGTGCAAGATGAACACAGCAAGATAAGTGGAAACACCGCCGTGTCGATACACGGAGTGGAGCATGCGCGGTAGCAGCGGGTGACGTCACGTCGTTACGTTCTGGACGCGTTGCGTCCCAGTAGGCGGGGACTTCTTCAGCAGATGACGAGACGACGCAACTACGTGGGCATAATAAAGAGGTGAGTTGCCATAGCTACCATGGACGCTTCATAGCAGGAAGAGACCGGAAATGTCCCCTGATATTGTAAACAGGGCAGACCGGAAACAGCTCCATTAAAGCTAATCGCTATGGTTCACCAAGAAAGGTCAATTTACTGATTGACAAGAATATAATAATCCAATGAACACTTCACGTGTTATCCTACATAAAACCGTATAAGAAAACATGTAAAACCGCATTGAAAAATATTAAAACTTATCGTTTTGTTAAAAAATATATATATATGTCAGAACAAAAACATTTTTTGTCAAACCGCTGTTACCGACTGCTCCAAAACAATAATGGCATTTCGTAAATTAAAAATTAAAAATTACTGACAACAATAATTTATCGATCAGAAATAAAACAATTTGTATCGAACTCTACATTTAACCCTTCGGGGCACATTACTCTTGTCTCATATATCCAATAGGATTCTCTTTTACTGAGTTGTCTAATGAAATTGCCCCCCGCCAGTGTTTATTAACCCTCTCAATGCCCCAAAATTTCAGACCCTTCGGATTCTGTTCATGAAAGGCCTTAAAATGTCTGGACACATTGTGAGTCTTTAGGCCTTTTTTAATGTTGTTGACATGTTCAGCCAGTCTGACATGTAGCGGTCTTGAGGTTCTGCCCACATACTGGAGCCCACAACTGCACTCCAGCATGTAGACTACTCCAACCGTGTCACATGTGATCAATGGTTTGATCTCATACTCTTGGTTGGTGGCTGAGGCCAAAAACTTTTTTCTTTTTTTGACGTTCCCTCTGGCATGCTTACAAGGTACACACCTACCGCAAGCATAGAAACCCCCCAAAAAAGAAAAAAGCCTATCTGACGTAGGCACGGGCGGGTCAAGAACTCCAGGGGCCAATCGGTCCCTTAATGTGGGGGCTTTTTTATAAATAAATTGAGGCCTGTCAGGAAGTACAGGGCCCAAAATTTTATCCTGTTTTAGTATTGCCCAGTTTTTTTGAATTATTCTCTCGAACTTACGGTATTGGACATTATAGTCCAACACCATTTTAAAATTGTGGTTATCGTTAGTGGGTGCCTTCACAGACCCAACTATAAGTTCTTTCCTATCTAAGGACATCACTCTGGACACCTCTTCATCAAGGGTGGATCTTTTATAACCCTTTTGCTCAAACCTCGAAGAGAGGACTTGAGATTGATTTACAAAATCATCAAGAGTGGTGCAATTACGACGCAACCTAATGAATTGTCCCCTGGGGATGTTACACAGCCAAGAGCTGTGATGACAACTCCCCAGGGGAATATATGAGTTACGATCTGTTGGTTTAAAATAGTTAGTGAGAATAAACTGGTCACGCTTGATACTAATGGATAAATCTAAAAACACAACTTTTTCTGAACTAATGGTCCATGTTAGGGATATATTCTTTGTGTTATTATTAAGTGATTCAATAAAATCATCTAATCTAGATCTATCACCATTCCAAACGAGGATAAGATCGTCTATGAATCTCCTATAACACACTAACTCAGGGGGGCGATGGAGGAACACTGCCTCATCCTCCCAGTGGGACATGAAAATATTAGCCACACTGGGAGCGAAGCGAGCCCCCATAGCTACACCCCTGGTCTGTAAGTAAAATTCTCTATTGTACCAAAAATAGTTCTTTGTGAGACAAAAATCTAGACAGCTTAGAAGAAACTCCTGATGTCCACCAGATAGAGAAGATGTAGTCAAAGCCCATTCTACCGAAGCCATAGCATCCTGATGGCCGATAATGGTGTACAGGGAACTTACATCTGCTGTGATTAAAAAGGTGGATGGGGAGCATTTCAAGGTGTCTAGAATTTGAATGATATGTTTAGTGTCCTTCAAAAAAGCTGGAGTTTGCATAACTAAAGGTTGTAAAAAGAAATCAATGTATTGTCCTAATCGTGCAGAAACAGAATCGATCCCATTAACAATGGGTCGCCCTGGAGGTCTAACAGCATCTTTATGTATTTTTGGTAAAAAATAAATGACTGGTGTTCTGCAGAATAAGGGATCTAAATACAAAGCTTCCTTTTTATTAAGGATCCTTCTGTCCTTACCATCTTCAATAATATTATGCAGTTCATCCTTAAAGGAAAGCATAGGATCCCTATTCAGAACCTGATAAGTATCCTGGTCCGATAACAGGCGACTCATTTCATTTTGGTAATATTCTTTACTGAGAATGACTAACCCACCGCCCTTGTCCGCAGGGCGGATAACGATATCTTTACGATCCGTCAGGGATTTAATACCCCGCTTAATAGACAGTGGGTCAGATACCCTCTTCACCTGTAGTTTTTCTAGGTCATTGGAAACCATGTTTTTGAAAACTTCCAAATGTTTGTTATCGGAAATCTGGGGATTGAAAGTGGACCTATTTCGAAGAGAAGAGTAATTCTGTGCCAAGGGTTTAGATCCCTGAGAAGGGTGTGATAGAAAATATTTTTTCATGTTTAGAGTTCTTACGTATTTTTGAATATTGACATAAGTATTAAACTTATTAAGATTTTTTATAGGGGCGAATTTAAGACCTCTGTCAAGGACCTTGATTTCATCTTCGTTCAAAACAGCATGACTGAGGTTATAAATTCCTTTACCTATTACGGTCTGGACTTTTTGTACTCGCTTCCCCCCTCTCCTTCCTCTCTTTGTTTTCGCTTTCGGGGGGGACCGGGATTTGGGGGTGTATATGGTACAGGCTGTCTCCAATGTTCCCCTTGAGCTGATGGGTATTGCGGAGGGGGGTTCCTCTGTGCCCCCCTTTGATCTAAAAAATCATTGTGATCATAAGGAGTATATTCAGTAAGTGGAGCATATCTATTTTGCGTGGGAATAGGTCTATCACGATATTGGTGAGAATATCCCCTGTCGTCATAATCTCTCCTATCGTTTTGAGAAGAATACCCTTCCCGATGTGGGGGAGGATCATATTGATATGTCCCTCTGGGATGGGTTTGGGAGCCTCCTCCCCTCCCTTTTCCTCTCATATTTTTCCTTCTTTTATTATTAAATTTCTTAAATCCATTATTAATGGGAGGGGCTTGAGATTCATTGGGGCGGGGAGAATCATATTCATATATAGGATTGACACGAGGAGTATTCAAATGTGTAGCTCCAGTACTGGATTGACCAATCTGAATGGGTTGAACAGTATCCTCTAATGTCGGGGTATTTTGCCATTTAAAAATAACCCCTCCATTAAAATCATCAAAATCCCTAATAAATTTTTTCTTCTTTTTGTTCTGAGATTCTAGATCCCATTTCACGAGTTTATTTTTAAGTTCTCCTGATAGTCTCAGGAACTCATCACTGTCCTTTAAAGGTTCAATATTGTGGGTGATTTCATTGATTTGAGAGTCAAGAGCTGTCATTCTCTTTCTCTTGCGAATCAAAAGGAATTCAAGCAACTCAAAACCCCTTTTCACAAAAAAATCACTCCATTCGGACATAGACTGTGCGTCCGTAAGACCATCATTAGGGGGTAAATCCCACCTTAGACGTCTCGGAATAAGTCTAGCTGTCAGATATTGTTCAAAGGATGTAATATCCCACCATGCTTTAATCTTTTTCTCATAAATATGACCTAATTTTCTAAAAGTATGTGGCAGGTCATTATGAGACTCAAGCGTGGGATTCTTAGAAAATACTTCATTTATCTTGATTTCCCTTTTATCAAAATAATTAAAAACTTCCATACTGCAGCTAGATTAATGATAGTTGTAATACAGCAAGAAAAAAATGAATAAATCAGCGCATATATGTAAAGAGCTACAAAGCAGCTGAACACCAGGGTCAACACAATCAAATCCCTCAATCTAAATATATAAAATAAGGTGCAGCGCTCAAATGATGAACTAAAAAATGCGACAATGACAATAAAACAAATAGTCCCTCATGGGGACATATTAAACAGTCCTGTAATGATTGAAGCACTATAGGTGTCCAAAAATGGTTAAGTGAGTGTCCATCACACGTGACAGCATGCCAAAATATAGTGACTGATGAGTGTGCCCAGCACTGGTGAACAGAATGGCCTCTCACCTGAATTACAGGTTAATAATGCGTTCCCAACAAGGGTCAATCAGCACGAAATCCTTATCCAGATAAAGATCATTCCGTCAGGCAAACACTGGGGTTGGTGAGTCAAGATGGCTCTAAGCTGAGCTGTAGGTGAGGGTGACTCTCACATAGCATATGTAATGCAAGAAAAGGACAAAATAGTGCTCTCTGTATACTACAATTTATTAAAAGTCAAGTTAAAAGTTAAACTTACAAAGGTGGCACTTCACAAGTGCAAGATGAACACAGCAAGATAAGTGGAAACACCGCCGTGTCGATACACGGAGTGGAGCATGCGCGGTAGCAGCGGGTGACGTCACGTCGTTACGTTCTGGACGCGTTGCGTCCCAGTAGGCGGGGACTTCTTCAGCAGATGACGAGACGACGCAACTACGTGGGCACCCGCGCTATAAAGAGGTGAGTTGCCATAGCTACCATGGATGCTTCATAGCAGGAAGAGACCGGAAATGTCCCCTGATATTGTAAACAGGGCAGACCGGAAACGGCTCCATTAAAGCTAATCGCTATGGTTCACCAAGAAAGGTCAATTTACTGATTGACAAGAATATAATAATCCAATGAACACTTCACGTGTTATCCTACATAAAACCGTATAAGAAAACATGTAAAACCGCATTGAAAAATATTAAAACTTATCGTTTTGTTAAAAAATATATATATATGTCAGAACAAAAAAATTTTTTGTCAAACCGCTGTTACCGACTGCTCCAAAACAATAATGGCATTTCGTAAATTAAAAATTAAAAATTACTGACAACAATAATTTATCGATCAGAAATAAAACAATTTGTATCGAACTCTACATTTAACCCTTCGGGGCACATTACTCTTGTCTCATATATCCAATAGGATTCTCTTTTACTGAGTTGTCTAATGAAATTGCCCCCCGCCAGTGTTTATTAACCCTCTCAATGCCCCAAAATTTCAGACCCTTCGGATTCTGTTCATGAAAGGCCTTAAAATGTCTGGACACATTGTGAGTCTTTAGGCCTTTTTTAATGTTGTTGACATGTTCAGCCAGTCTGACATGTAGCGGTCTTGAGGTTCTGCCCACATACTGGAGCCCACAACTGCACTCCAGCATGTAGACTACTCCAACCGTGTCACATGTGATCAATTGTTTGATCTCATACTCTTGGTTGGTGGCTGAGGCCAAAAACTTTTTTCTTTTTTTGACGTTCCCTCTGGCATGCTTACAAGGTACACACCTACCGCAAGCATAGAAACCCCCCAAAAAAGAAAAAAGCCTATCTGACGTAGGCACGGGCGGGTCAAGAACTCCAGGGGCCAATCGGTCCCTTAATGTGGGGGCTTTTTTATAAATAAATTGAGGCCTGTCAGGAAGTACAGGGCCCAAAATTTTATCCTGTTTTAGTATTGCCCAGTTTTTTTGAATTATTCTCTCGAACTTACGGTATTGGACATTATAGTCCAACACCATTTTAAAATTGTGGTTATCGTTAGTGGGTGCCTTCGCAGACCCAACTATAAGTTCTTTCCTATCTAAGGACATCACTCTGGACACCTCTTCATCAAGGGTGGATCTTTTATAACCCTTTTGCTCAAACCTCGAAGAGAGGACTTGAGATTGATTTACAAAATCATCAAGAGTGGTGCAATTACGACGCAACCTAATGAATTGTCCCCTGGGGATGTTACACAGCCAAGAGCTGTGATGACAACTCCCCAGGGGAATATATGAGTTACGATCTGTTGGTTTAAAATAGTTAGTGAGAATAAACTGGTCACGCTTGATACTAATGGATAAATCTAAAAACACAACTTTTTCTGAACTAATGGTCCATGTTAGGGATATATTCTTTGTGTTATTATTAAGTGATTCAATAAAATCATCTAATCTAGATCTATCACCATTCCAAACGAGGATAAGATCGTCTATGAATCTCCTATAACACACTAACTCAGGGGGGCGATGGAGGAACACTGCCTCATCCTCCCAGTGGGACATGAAAATATTAGCCACACTGGGAGCGAAGCGAGCCCCCATAGCTACACCCCTGGTCTGTAAGTAAAATTCTCTATTGTACCAAAAATAGTTCTTTGTGAGACAAAAATCTAGACAGCTTAGAAGAAACTCCTGATGTCCACCAGATAGAGAAGATGTAGTCAAAGCCCATTCTACCGAAGCCATAGCATCCTGATGGCCGATAATGGTGTACAGGGAACTTACATCTGCTGTGATTAAAAAGGTGGATGGGGAGCATTTCAAGGTGTCTAGAATTTGAATGATATGTTTAGTGTCCTTCAAAAAAGCTGGAGTTTGCATAACTAAAGGTTGTAAAAAGAAATCAATGTATTGTCCTAATCGTGCAGAAACAGAATCGATCCCATTAACAATGGGTCGCCCTGGAGGTCTAACAGCATCTTTATGTATTTTTGGTAAAAAATAAATGACTGGTGTTCTGCAGAATAAGGGATCTAAATACAAAGCTTCCTTTTTATTAAGGATCCTTCTGTCCTTACCATCTTCAATAATATTATGCAGTTCATCCTTAAAGGAAAGCATAGGATCCCTATTCAGAACCTGATAAGTATCCTGGTCCGATAACAGGCGACTCATTTCATTTTGGTAATATTCTTTACTGAGAATGACTAACCCACCGCCCTTGTCCGCAGGGCGGATAACGATATCTTTACGATCCGTCAGGGATTTAATACCCCGCTTAATAGACAGTGGGTCAGATACCCTCTTCACCTGTAGTTTTTCTAGGTCATTGGAAACCATGTTTTTGAAAACTTCCAAATGTTTGTTATCGGAAATCTGGGGATTGAAAGTGGACCTATTTCGAAGAGAAGAGTAATTCTGTGCCAAGGGTTTAGATCCCTGAGAAGGGTGTGATAGAAAATATTTTTTCATGTTTAGAGTTCTTACGTATTTTTGAATATTGACATAAGTATTAAACTTATTAAGATTTTTTATAGGGGCGAATTTAAGACCTCTGTCAAGGACCTTGATTTCATCTTCGTTCAAAACAGCATGACTGAGGTTATAAATTCCTTTACCTATTACGGTCTGGACTTTTTGTACTCGCTTCCCCCCTCTCCTTCCTCTCTTTGTTTTCGCTTTCGGGGGGGACCGGGATTTGGGGGTGTATATGGTACAGGCTGTCTCCAATGTTCCCCTTGAGCTGATGGGTATTGCGGAGGGGGGTTCCTCTGTGCCCCCCTTTGATCTAAAAAATCATTGTGATCATAAGGAGTATATTCAGTAAGTGGAGCATATCTATTTTGCGTGGGAATAGGTCTATCACGATATTGGTGAGAATATCCCCTGTCGTCATAATCTCTCCTATCGTTTTGAGAAGAATACCCTTCCCGATGTGGGGGAGGATCATATTGATATGTCCCTCTGGGATGGGTTTGGGAGCCTCCTCCCCTCCCTTTTCCTCTCATATTTTTCCTTCTTTTATTATTAAATTTCTTAAATCCATTATTAATGGGAGGGGCTTGAGATTCATTGGGGCGGGGAGAATCATATTCATATATAGGATTGACACGAGGAGTATTCAAATGTGTAGCTCCAGTACTGGATTGACCAATCTGAATGGGTTGAACAGTATCCTCTAATGTCGGGGTATTTTGCCATTTAAAAATAACCCCTCCATTAAAATCATCAAAATCCCTAATAAATTTTTTCTTCTTTTTGTTCTGAGATTCTAGATCCCATTTCACGAGTTTATTTTTAAGTTCTCCTGATAGTCTCAGGAACTCATCACTGTCCTTTAAAGGTTCAATATTGTGGGTGATTTCATTGATTTGAGAGTCAAGAGCTGTCATTCTCTTTCTCTTGCGAATCAAAAGGAATTCAAGCAACTCAAAACCCCTTTTCACAAAAAAATCACTCCATTCGGACATAGACTGTGCGTCCGTAAGACCATCATTAGGGGGTAAATCCCACCTTAGACGTCTCGGAATAAGTCTAGCTGTCAGATATTGTTCAAAGGATGTAATATCCCACCATGCTTTAATCTTTTTCTCATAAATATGACCTAATTTTCTAAAAGTATGTGGCAGGTCATTATGAGACTCAAGCGTGGGATTCTTAGAAAATACTTCATTTATCTTGATTTCCCTTTTATCAAAATAATTAAAAACTTCCATACTGCAGCTAGATTAATGATAGTTGTAATACAGCAAGAAAAAATGAATAAATCAGCGCATATATGTAAAGAGCTACAAAGCAGCTGAACACCAGGGTCAACACAATCAAATCCCTCAATCTAAATATATAAAATAAGGTGCAGCGCTCAAATGATGAACTAAAAAATGCGACAATGACAATAAAACAAATAGTCCCTCATGGGGACATATTAAACAGTCCTGTAATGATTGAAGCACTATAGGTGTCCAAAAATGGTTAAGTGAGTGTCCATCACACGTGACAGCATGCCAAAATATAGTGACTGATGAGTGTGCCCAGCACCGGTGAACAGAATGGCCTCTCACCTGAATTACAGGTTAATAATGCGTTCCCAACAAGGGTCAATCAGCACGAAATCCTTATCCAGATAAAGATCATTCCGTCAGGCAAACACTGGGGTTGGTGAGTCAAGATGGCTCTAAGCTGAGCTGTAGGTGAGGGTGACTCTCACATAGCATATGTAATGCAAGAAAAGGACAAAATAGTGCTCTCTGTATACTACAATTTATTAAAAGTCAAGTTAAAAGTTAAACTTACAAAGGTGGCACTTCACAAGTGCAAGATGAACACAGCAAGATAAGTGGAAACACCGCCGTGTCGATACACGGAGTGGAGCATGCGCGGTAGCAGCGGGTGACGTCACGTCGTTACGTTCTGGACGCGTTGCGTCCCAGTAGGCGGGGACTTCTTCAGCAGATGACGAGACGACGCAACTACGTGGGCACCCGCGCTATAAAGAGGTGAGTTGCCATAGCTACCATGGACGCTTCATAGCAGGAAGAGACCGGAAATGTCCCCTGATATTGTAAACAGGGCAGACCGGAAACGGCTCCATTAAAGCTAATCGCTATGGTTCACCAAGAAAGGTCAATTTACTGATTGACAAGAATATAATAATCCAATGAACACTTCACGTGTTATCCTACATAAAACCGTATAAGAAAACATGTAAAACCGCATTGAAAAATATTAAAACTTATCGTTTTGTTAAAAAATATATATATATGTCAGAACAAAAAAATTTTTTGTCAAACCGCTGTTACCGACTGCTCCAAAACAATAATGGCATTTCGTAAATTAAAAATTAAAAATTACTGACAACAATAATTTATCGATCAGAAATAAAACAATTTGTATCGAACTCTACATTTAACCCTTCGGGGCACATTACTCTTGTCTCATATATCCAATAGGATTCTCTTTTACTGAGTTGTCTAATGAAATTGCCCCCCCGCCAGTGTTTATTAACCCTCTCAATGCCCCAAAATTTCAGACCCTTCGGATTCTGTTCATGAAAGGCCTTAAAATGTCTGGACACATTGTGAGTCTTTAGGCCTTTTTTAATGTTGTTGACATGTTCAGCCAGTCTGACATGTAGCGGTCTTGAGGTTCTGCCCACATACTGGAGCCCACAACTGCACTCCAGCATGTAGACTACTCCAACCGTGTCACATGTGATCAATTGTTTGATCTCATACTCTTGGTTGGTGGCTGAGGCCAAAAACTTTTTTCTTTTTTTGACGTTCCCTCTGGCATGCTTACAAGGTACACACCTACCGCAAGCATAGAAACCCCCCAAAAAAGAAAAAAGCCTATCTGACGTAGGCACGGGCGGGTCAAGAACTCCAGGGGCCAATTGTCGCATTTTTTAGTTCATCATTTGAGCGCTGCACCTTATTTTATATATTTAGATTGAGGGATTTGATTGTGTTGACCCTGGTGTTCAGCTGCTTTGTAGCTCTTTACATATATGCGCTGATTTATTCATTTTTTCAGAGGTGTGTGATCGCCTGTGTGGAGAACCTCGAGTGCCCGTGCCGCCCCGGAGAGCATCCAGATAACGCCGCCACGAGTGCCGCCCACCAACGTCACGCCGTGTGGCGGGGGGAGGAGCACCGCAAGTCGGACACAGCCGGCAAAACGGCGCGGAAGAACCTCCCCATTGGCCCACAAGGTGGAGTGAGCGCTGTGCGTGACGGCGCTGCAAGGGGGAAGCCGCACGCACAGCGTATTGCGTGACGTCGACGCGCATTGGCCAAGTGTCCACCCCCCTAGGGGGAGGCCCGGGGGAGGGGGGAGTAGACCCGTAAGGCGCGTCGCGGCTCCCGAGGGGGACAGGGACCAGGCAACAAGGCGGCCGCGCTGAACCACACCGCCAACAACACAGCCCCATCAGGACGGTGAGAGGGGTAAGGGAGTTAGAAGGAACATAAGCAATATAAAGGATATCAAGGGATATTATGAATGGGCTTAGTAATTGAGAATACTAAAGTAGAACACAGGGGAGGTATCACTAAGGTCATTAGGGGCAGCTGGAAGGTAGTAGGTTTGGGCTCATAGAGCAAGGCACATGCTTCCATCCCTATGCATACATACAAAAGAAGGGGGTTTTTTGGTATTAGGGACTTTCAGGAAATCATGGCCTGGTAAGGTCACCCATTTCCATCCCTAGGGACTTTAAATGAAACCAAGACCTGGTAAGGTCAAGCGTTTCCATCCCAAATCTATAGCACAAACAAGGGGATTATTGAAGGGAAGGTTGAGACTTTATATGAAGCATGTACCAGCAAGCAGGTAGTAAGATGAACATAAAGGAATTTATTGACATAATACCAGAGCACATACGTTACAATAGCAAAATGGATATAAGATAGAACAGGTAGGTACATAATGTCATATAATAAACATTCATGATAATATTGTTCATACAATTAATAGAAGGATGAACAGGGTAAAAGATTGGATAATGGTAACTCAAAATACCACCTAGAATAAATTCCCTAGTACATCATGAAATCAAGGTAAGGTAAAAAAGGGTAAAAACCAGTCATATCTGCTGGACCTAAGGCCTCACTAGACCTGTGGGGGGAGGTTGAAGGATATGGTTGATGAGGACTGAGTAGACAGTTTAAACACGGCAATAGGTGGCTCAACGCGTTTCGTGGCTTCCATGCCACTCGTCAGGAGCGAGCCCATGTGGTATCTAGAATATATTGAGATAGTTACATAATGCAGTAGGACAAGAGACATTGGTAATGGGGGAGCGTGGTGTACGAGCCCCCAAAGTTACTGTATGGGAATACTCACTGAGAGACTGTATAGTGACGGTGCAGCGGCGGGGCCCCATGAGCCATCCAGATGACCCCCCACGGGAGCCGAGGTGGGGAGCCCCGCGGAGACGGAAGCGAACGCCGACCAGGGCAGGCACAGGAACCGAGGAGGGTCTAGAGAAGGGTGAAGAGTGTGAGAGTATGTGGGCATGGAAAGAGAAAAGTAAGAAGAGAGAAGGAGGGGAGCCCCCCAGAAATGGGGTAGAGTGATAGGAGAGTGAGGGAGATGTGGGAAGAGAGAGAGAAAACGTGAGGCAAAGAAGTTGGTGGAAACCAAATCAACAAGGTGTAGTGACCAAGGTGGGAGAAGTGAGTGTACCTGTAAACGGTGAGGCCCTGGAAGAGGAGATACCAGAGGTGTGTGATCGCCTGTGTGGAGAACCTCGAGTGCCCGTGCCGCCCCGAATAGCGTCCAGATAACGCCGCCGCGAGTGCCGCCCACCAACGTCATGCCATGTGGCGGGGTGAGGAGCACCGCAAGTCGGACACAGCCGGCAAAACGGCACGGAAGAACCTCCCCATTGGCCCACAAGGTGGAGTGAGCGCTGTGCGTGACGGCGCTGCAAGGGGGAAGCCGCACGCACAGCGTATTGCGTGACATCAACGCGCATTGGCCAGGTGTCCACCCCCCTAGGGGGAGGCCCGGGGGAGGGGGGAGGAGACCCGCAAGGCGCGTCGCGGCTCCCGAGGGGGACAGGGACCAGGCAACAAGGCGGCCGCGCCGAACCACACCGCCAACAACACAGCCCCATCAGGACGGTGAGAGGGGTAAGGGAGTTAGAAGGAACATAAGCAATATAAAGGATATCAAGGGATATTATGAATGGGCTTAGTAATTGAGAATACTAAAGTAGAACACAGGGGAGGTATCACTAAGGTCATTAGGGGCAGCTGGAAGGTAGTAGGTTTGGACTCATAGAGCAAGGCACATGCTTCCATCCCTATGCATACATACAAAAGAAGGGGTTTTTTTGGTATTAGGGACTTTCAGGAAATCATGGCCTGGTAAGGTCACCCATTTCCATCCCTAGGGACTTTAAATGAAACCAAGACCTGGTAAGGTCAAGCGTTTCCATCCCAAATCTATAGCACAAACAAGGGGATTATTGAAGGGAAGGTTGGGACTTTATATGAAGCATGTACCAGCAAGCAGGTAGTAAGATGAACATAAAGGAATTTATTGACATAATACCAGAGCACATACGTTACAATAGCAAAATGGATATAAGATAGAACAGGTAGGTACATAATGTCATATAATAAACATTCATGATAATATTGTTCATACAATTAATAGAAGGATGAACAGGGTAAAAGATTGGATAATGGTAACTCAAAATACCACCTAGAATAAATTCCCTAGTACATCATGAAATCAAGGTAAGGTAAAAAAGGGTAAAAACCAGTCATATCTGCTGGACCTAAGGCCTCACTAGACCTGTGGGGGGAGGTTGAAGGATATGGTTGATGAGGACTGAGTAGACAGTTTAAACACGGCAATAGGTGGCTCAACGCGTTTCGTGGCTTCCATGCCACTCGTCAGGAGCGAGCCCATGTGGTATCTAGAATATATTGAGATAGTTACATAATGCAGTAGGACAAGAGACATTGGTAATGGGGGAGCGTGGTGTACGAGCCCCCAAAGTTACTGTATGGGAATACTCACTGAGAGACTGTATAGTGACGGTGCAGCGGCGGGGCCCCATGAGCCATCCAGATGACCCCCCACGGGAGCCGAGGTGGGGAGCCCCGCGGAGACGGAAGCGAACGCCGACCAGGGCAGGCACAGGAACCGAGGAGGGTCTAGAGAAGGGTGAAGAGTGTGAGAGTATGTGGGCATGGAAAGAGAAAAGTAAGAAGAGAGAAGGAGGGGAGCCCCCCAGAAATGGGGTAGAGTGATAGGAGAGTGAGGGAGATGTGGGAAGAGAGAGAGAAAACGTGAGGCAAAGAAGTTGGTGGAAACCAAATCAACAAGGTGTAGTGACCAAGGTGGGAGAAGTGAGTGTACCTGTAAACGGTGAGGCCCTGGAAGAGGAGATACCAGAGGTGTGTGATCGCCTGTGTGGAGAACCTCGAGTGCCCGTGCCGCCCCGAATAGCGTCCAGATAACGCCGCCGCGAGTGCCGCCCACCAACGTCATGCCATGTGGCGGGGTGAGGAGCACCGCAAGTCGGACACAGCCGGCAAAACGGCACGGAAGAACCTCCCCATTGGCCCACAAGGTGGAGTGAGCGCTGTGCGTGACGGCGCTGCAAGGGGGAAGCCGCACGCACAGCGTATTGCGTGACATCAACGCGCATTGGCCAGGTGTCCACCCCCCTAGGGGGAGGCCCGGGGGAGGGGGGAGGAGACCCGCAAGGCGCGTCGCGGCTCCCGAGGGGGACAGGGACCAGGCAACAAGGCGGCCGCGCCGAACCACACCGCCAACAACACAGCCCCATCAGGACGGTGAGAGGGGTAAGGGAGTTAGAAGGAACATAAGCAATATAAAGGATATCAAGGGATATTATGAATGGGCTTAGTAATTGAGAATACTAAAGTAGAACACAGGGGAGGTATCACTAAGGTCATTAGGGGCAGCTGGAAGGTAGTAGGTTTGGACTCATAGAGCAAGGCACATGCTTCCATCCCTATGCATACATACAAAAGAAGGGGTTTTTTTGGTATTAGGGACTTTCAGGAAATCATGGCCTGGTAAGGTCACCCATTTCCATCCCTAGGGACTTTAAATGAAACCAAGACCTGGTAAGGTCAAGCGTTTCCATCCCAAATCTATAGCACAAACAAGGGGATTATTGAAGGGAAGGTTGGGACTTTATATGAAGCATGTACCAGCAAGCAGGTAGTAAGATGAACATAAAGGAATTTATTGACATAATACCAGAGCACATACGTTACAATAGCAAAATGGATATAAGATAGAACAGGTAGGTACATAATGTCATATAATAAACATTCATGATAATATTGTTCATACAATTAATAGAAGGATGAACAGGGTAAAAGATTGGATAATGGTAACTCAAAATACCACCTAGAATAAATTCCCTAGAACATCATGAAATCAAGGTAAGGTAAAAAAGGGTAAAAACCAGTCATATCTGCTGGACCTAAGGCCTCACTAGACCTGTGGGGGGAGGTTGAAGGATATGGTTGATGAGGACTGAGTAGACAGTTTAAACACGGCAATAGGTGGCTCAACGCGTTTCGTGGCTTCCATGCCACTCGTCAGGAGCGAGCCCATGTGGTATCTAGAATATATTGAGATAGTTACATAATGCAGTAGGACAAGAGACATTGGTAATGGGGGAGCGTGGTGTACGAGCCCCCAAAGTTACTGTATGGGAATACTCACTGAGAGACTGTATAGTGACGGTGCAGCGGCGGGGCCCCATGAGCCATCCAGATGACCCCCCACGGGAGCCGAGGTGGGGAGCCCCGCGGAGACGGAAGCGAACGCCGACCAGGGCAGGCACAGGAACCGAGGAGGGTCTAGAGAAGGGTGAAGAGTGTGAGAGTATGTGGGCATGGAAAGAGAAAAGTAAGAAGAGAGAAGGAGGGGAGCCCCCCAGAAATGGGGTAGAGTGATAGGAGAGTGAGGGAGATGTGGGAAGAGAGAGAGAAAACGTGAGGCAAAGAAGTTGGTGGAAACCAAATCAACAAGGTGTAGTGACCAAGGTGGGAGAAGTGAGTGTACCTGTAAACGGTGAGGCCCTGGAAGAGGAGATACCAGAGGTGTGTGATCGCCTGTGTGGAGAACCTCGAGTGCCCGTGCCGCCCCGAATAGCGTCCAGATAACGCCGCCGCGAGTGCCGCCCACCAACGTCATGCCGTGTGGCGGGGGGAGGAGCACCGCAAGTCGGACACAGCCGGCAAAACGGCGCGGAAGAACCTCCCCATTGGCCCACAAGGTGGAGTGAGCGCTGTGCGTGACGGCGCTGCAAGGGGGAAGCCGCACGCACAGCGTATTGCGTGACATCAACGCGCATTGGCCAAGTGTCCACCCCCCTAGGGGGAGGCCCGGGGGAGGGGGGAGGAGACCCGCAAGGCGCGTCGCAGCTCCCGAGGGGGACAGGGACCAGGCAACAAGGCGGCCGCGCCGAACCACACCGCCAACAACACAGCCCCATCAGGACGGTGAGAGGGGTAAGGGAGTTAGAAGGAACATAAGCAATATAAAGGATATCAAGGGATATTATGAATGGGCTTAGTAATTGAGAATACTAAAGTAGAACACAGGGGAGGTATCACTAAGGTCATTAGGGGCAGCTGGAAGGTAGTAGGTTTGGACTCATAGAGCAAGGCACATGCTTCCATCCCTATGCATACATACAAAAGAAGGGTTTTTTTTGGTATTAGGGACTTTCAGGAAATCATGGCCTGGTAAGGTCACCCATTTCCATCCCTAGGGACTTTAAATGAAACCAAGACCTGGTAAGGTCAAGCGTTTCCATCCCAAATCTATAGCACAAACAAGGGGATTATTGAAGGGAAGGTTGGGACTTTATATGAAGCATGTACCAGCAAGCAGGTAGTAAGATGAACATAAAGGAATTTATTGACATAATACCAGAGCACATACGTTACAATAGCAAAATGGATATAAGATAGAACAGGTAGGTACATAATGTCATATAATAAACATTCATGATAATATTGTTCATACAATTAATAGAAGGATGAACAGGGTAAAAGATTGGATAATGGTAACTCAAAATACCACCTAGAATAAATTCCCTAGTACATCATGAAATCAAGGTAAGGTAAAAAAGGGTAAAAACCAGTAATATCTGCTGGACCTAAGGCCTCACTAGACCTGTGGGGGGAGGTTGAAGGATATGGTTGATGAGGACTGAGTAGACAGTTTAAACACGGCAATAGGTGGCTCAACGCGTTTCGTGGCTTCCATGCCACTCGTCAGGAGCGAGCCCGTGTGGTATCTAGAATATATTGAGATAGTTACATAATGCAGTAGGACAAGAGACATTGGTAATGGGGGAGCGTGGTGTACGAGCCCCCAAAGTTACTGTATGGGAATACTCACTGAGAGACTATATAGTGACGGTGCAGCGGCGGGGCCCCATGAGCCATCCAGATGACCCCCCACGGGAGCCGAGGTGGGGAGCCCCGCGGAGACGGAAGCGAACGCCGACAAGGGCAGGCACAGGAACCGAGGAGGGTATAGAGAAGGGTGAAGAGTGTGAGAGTATGTGGGCATGGAAAGAGAAAAGTAAGAAGAGAGAAGGAGGGGAGCCCCCCAGAAATGGGGTAGAGTGATAGGAGAGTGAGGGAGATGTGGGAAGAGAGAGAGAAAACGTGAGGTTTAAACATTGTTTAAACTGTCTACTCAGTCCTCATCAACCATATCCTTCAACCTCCCCCCACAGGTCTAGTGAGGCCTTAGGTCCAGCAGATATTACTGGTTTTTACCCTTTTTTACCTTACCTTGATTTCATGATGTACTAGGGAATTTATTCTAGGTGGTATTTTGAGTTACCATTATCCAATCTTTTACCCTGTTCATCCTTCTATTAATTGTATAAACAATATTATCATGAATGTTTATTATATGACATTATGTACCTACCTGTTCTATCTTATATCCATTTTGCTATTGTAACGTATGTGCTCTGGTATTATGTCAATAAATTCCTTTATGTTCATCTTACTACCTGCTTGCTGGTACATGCTTCATATAAAGTCCCAACCTTCCCTTCAATAATCCCCTTGTTTGTGCTATGAATTCGAAAACATATTCAAATCGAATTCGAAAACATATTCGAATCGAATACAAATTCTAATCAAATTCGAAAACAAATTCGAATCGAATTCGAAAAAAATAGAAAACGTTTTTCTAAAAAACCAATAAGATAGAATATAAAATAATAAAGCAATAGAATGAATATATATATATATATATATATATATATATATATATATATATATATATATATATATATATATACATATATTTATATATATATTTTTTTTATTATTCTCTTCTATTTTTTATGCTTTTCTTTTCTATTATTTTATATTCTATAATAGTCTTTTCAATTCAAATTCAAATTCATTCTATACGAAATTCGAATTTCGGAACATGGCTTCTGAAGTTTGAATTTGAATAATAGAAAAGAAGACTAGAAAAACAATAGAACAGAATAAAATAAAATATAATATATATATTTTATTCTATTCTGTTCTATTGTTTCTCTAGTCTTTTCTCTTCTACTCTATTGTAATCTTTTCTATTCAAATTCAAATTCATTTTAGAAGAAATTCAAATTTCGGAAGATGGTTTTATATATATATATATATATATATATATATATATATATATATATATATATATATATATATATATATATATATATATATATATATGGTTATACAGAAATAGAATGAAATAGAATGAAATCGAATTCTAATAGAAAAGACTAGAACAGAAAAACAATAGAACAGAATAGAAAAAAAAATATATAAAAAATATATAAAACCATCTTCCGAAATTGGAATTTGGTACAGAATGAATTCAAATACAAAAGGTTAGAATAGAACAGAAAATAATATAAAAGAATAGCATAGAAAAACAATAGAACAGAATAGAAAAAAAATATTCTATTCTAATCTTTTCTATTCAAATTCATTCTGTAACAAATTCCAATTTCAGAAGGTGGTTTTATATATATATATATATATATATATATATATATATATATATATATAATATTTATTTCTATTCTATTCTACGGTTCTATTGTTTTTCTATTCTATTCTTTTCTATTAGAATTGGATTTCATTCTATTTCTATATAACCATTTTCCGAAATTCAAATTTCGTATAGAATGAATTTGAATTCAAATAGAAAAGATTAGAATATAATAGAAAATAATAGAAAAACAATAGAACAGAATAGAATATATATATATATATATATATATATATATATATATATATATAACCATCTTCCGAAATTCGAATTTCGTATAAAATGAATTTGAATTTGAATAGAAAAGATTAGAATAGAGTAGAAAGAATAGACTAGAAAAACAATAGAACAGAATAGAATAAGATATAATATATATATTATATTTTATTCTGTTCTGTTCTATTGTTTTTCTAGTCTATTCTTTTCTATTATTTTCTATTCAAATTCGAATTCATTCTATACGAAATTCGAATTTCAGAAGCCATCTTCCGAAATTTGAATTTCGTATAGAATGAATTCAAATTCGAATAGAAAAGTTTAGAATAAAATAAAAAAGAATAGCCTAGAAAAACAATGAAACAGAATAGAAAAAAATATAATATATATATGATATTTTATTCTCTTCTGTTCTATTGTTTTTCTAGTCTATTCTATTTCTATTATTTTCTATTCTAATCTTTTCTTTTCAAATTCGAATTCATTCTATACGAAAATCTCATTTTAGAAGCCATCTTCCGAAATTGGAATTTGGCATAGAATTCATTCAAATTCGAATAGAAAAGTTTAGAATAGAATAGAAAAGAATAGCATAGAAAAATAATGGAACAGGATAGAAAAAAAATAGAATATATATATAACCATCTTCCGAAATTGGAATTTGGTACAGAATTAATTCGAATTCGAATAGAAAAGATTAGAATAGAATATATTATATTTTTTTCTGTTCTATTGTTTTTCTATGCTATTCTTTTATATTTTCTATTCTATCCTAATCTTTTCTATTGGAATTCGATTTCATTCTATACGAATTTCGAATTTCGCAAAATGGTTATATATAGTTTACTTTTTCAAATTCAGTTATTTTTTTTTTTCGAATGCGGTAGAATTTTTTTCGAATTTGATAGTTTTTTTCGAATGTGGTAGAATTTTTTCTAATTTGACAGTTTTTTTCGAATGTGGTAGAATATTTTCGAATCAGACAGTTTTTTTTCGAATGTGGTAGAATTTTTTCCAATTTGATAGTTTTTTTCGAATGTGGTAGAATTTTTTCGAATTTGATAGTTTTTTTCGAGTGTGGTAGAATTTTTTCGAATTTGACAGTTTTTTTCGAATGTGGTAGAATTTTTTCGAATTTGATAGTTTTTTTTCGAATGTGGTAGAATTTTTTCGAATTTGATAGTTTTTTTTCGAATGTGGTAGATTTTTTTTGAATTTGATAGTTTTTTTCGAATGTGGTAGAATTTTTTCGAATTTGATAGTTTTTTTCGAATGTGGTAGAATTTTTTCGAATTTGACAGTTTTTTTCGAATGTGGTAGAATTTTTTCGAATTTGATAGTTTTTTTTCGAATGTGGTAGATTTTTTTCGAATTTGATAGTTTTTTTCGAATGTGGTAGAATTTTTTCGAATTTGATAGTTTTTTTCGAATGTGGTAGAATTTTTTCGAATTTGCTAGTTTTTTTCGAATGTGGTAGAATTTTTTCGAATTTGACAGTTTTTTTCGAATGTGGTAGAATTTTTTCGAATTTGATAGTTTTTTTTCGAATGTGGTAGATTTTTTTCGAATTTGATAGTTTTTTTCGAATGTGGTAGAATTTTTTCTAATTTGATAGTTTTTTTTCGAATGTGGTAGAATTTTTTCGAATTTGATAGTTTTTTTTCGAATGTGGTAGATTTTTTTTGAATTTGATAGTTTTTTTCGAATGTGGTAGAATTTTTTCGAATTTGATAGTTTTTTTCGAATGTGGTAGAATTTTTTCGAATTTGACAGTTTTTTTCGAATGTGGTAGAATTTTTTCGAATTTGATAGTTTTTTTTCGAATGTGGTAGATTTTTTTCGAATTTGATAGTTTTTTTCGAATGTGGTAGAATTTTTTCGAATTTGATAGTTTTTTTCGAATGTGGTAGAATTTTTTCGAATTTGCTAGTTTTTTTCGAATGTGGTAGAATTTTTTCGAATTTGACAGTTTTTTTCGAATGTGGTAGAATTTTTTCGAATTTGATAGTTTTTTTTCGAATGTGGTAGATTTTTTTCGAATTTGATAGTTTTTTTCGAATGTGGTAGAATTTTTTCTAATTTGATAGTTTTTTTTCGAATGTGGTAGAATATTTTCGAATTTGATCGTTTTTTTTCGAATACGGTCGAATTTTTTTCGAATGCGGTCGAATTTTTTCGAATTCGAATACAAAACGAAACGAATTCCGAAAACGAATGTAACGAATGCAACGAATTTAACTAAACTAATTTAGTTAAATGACAAATCGAAACTAAACTAACCTAAACAAATTTTTTAATCATGCACATGTATAGTGTTTGCCCGTTCGCCGAACAGCAAACATTATGTCAAAACGAAAAGCCTGCAGTCGACGGGAGCCTCCCATGGAGGCAGAGTTGTTGCATTTTTTTTCTATTTTCGGTCCGTCAGACAGCGTGATTGACAATGGAGTCACATCGCAGGACATTTTTATTTTTTAATAAACTGTCTCTTGTAATTTTTACTTTTTTGTCACTTCTTTGGTGAATGAGTAGGGGTACAATGAACCCAATACCCATTCACATAGGGGGGTCCTGGAATCTGGGGGTTCCCTTTTTAAAGGGGGCTTCCAGATTCCGATAAGCCCCCCACCTGCAGGCCTCCACAACCACCGGGCAAGGGTTGTGGCGATCAGGCCCTTGTCCCCATCAACGCGGGGACAAGGTGCTTTGGGGGGACCCCAAAGCACCCTCCCCATGTTGAGGACATGTGGCCTGGTACAGTTCAGGAGGAGGGCGCTCTCTCGACCCCCCCTCATTTTCCTGCAGCCTGCCAGGTTGTGTGCTCGGATATAGATTTTGGGGGGACCCGACGCCATTTTTAAAAAAAAATTGGTGCAGGGTTCCCCTTAATATTCATACCAGACCCAAAGGGCCTGGTAATGGACTGAGGGGGAACCCATGCAATTTTTTTTCAATGATTTTTATGTATATTGCCGGAATCCGACAATTCATTACAGCCGCGAGCAGCTTTAGATTAAAATGTTTACTTTAGAAATGTAATTTTGCTGCGGTACTGTTCTAAAGACAGGAAAGATGCGCTACTTTACAGGCAGACTAAGGATACCCCCAGGCATGATATTTAAAAGAATATTTCATTTTTATTGTTTCACTTTAAGCATTCTTAAAATCACTGCTCCTGAAAAAAAATCAGTTTTTCAAACTTTTTTTTGCATTGATACATGTCCCCTGGGGCAGGACCCAGCTCCCCAAACACTTTTTTTTGGCAACAACTTGAATATAAGCCTTTAAAATTAGCACTTTTGATTTTTCATGTTCATGTTCCATAGACTTTAATTGTGTTCGCGTGTTCATACTAATTTTTTGACTGTTCGCAAGTTCTGGTGCAAAACCGAACCAGGGGTGTTTGGGTCATCCCTAGTTGTCAGTTCGAATCCCAATCACGGCACTACCTGCCTTGAGTTTGCATGTTCTCCCTGTGCCTGCGTGTGTTTCCTCCCACACTCCAAAGACATGTTGGGAGGTTAAATGGCTCCTGAATAAACGGGCCATAGTATATGTATGAATGTGAGTTAGGGACCTTAAACTGTAAGCTCCTTGAGGGCAGGGAATGTATAATAAATATGTAGCATTCTGTGGAAATTGACAGCACTATACTAATACCTGAAATAAAAAAAATGATCCCTTCTATTTGTATAATGCGTGTTGTAATCTAATACTATAGCAGTCTGGAACTCTTGCTTATTATCATTTGGGTTTTATCCCAACTAAAAGTGTATAGGTGGTTTATTGATAACCTGCTTATTGTATAGGAAGGGATTATGAGAGTTTACAAGAGTTTATTTGTGCAATGAATAATAATAGGAGAAACATAAAACTCAAGTGGAAAGCCAGTAAAGAAAGGATACATTTTTTGGATTTGAAGGCAAGGAAACAAGGTACAAAGACATACTTTAAAAGTACTGCTAACAATGGATACATACCATGTGACAGTTGCCATTATAGACCATGGTTGGTCAATATTCCAAGAGGACAGTTCATGTAATTAAAGATAAATTGTACTAAACAAGTAGATTCAATCAGAGCAATCAGAGAGGTTGGGCCAAATGTTCATAGATAAAGGATGTGATAGGGAATTTGTTAAAGTAGAAATTAAGAAAGTGAGAAGGATGAAAAGGAAATATCCAGACAGCTAAAGTATTGGATTACGATATATAAAATAAGTGCAGCGCTGCAAATTATTCAAAAGTGAGATGACAAATGTGAATATCAACATATAGCATTCTCATAATGATAAAAGTCCATTATCAATAGATCAAAGTCCACCTTAATTGTGAAACAAATATAATCACCACGTGAATAAATAGCTAAAATAGTGATCAAACAATATCAACATATAGCATTCTCATAATGATAAATGTCCATTATCAATAGATCAAAGTCCATCTTAATTGTGAAACAATTATAATCACCACGTGAATAAATAGCTGAAATAGTGATCAAACAATCCCCAAAAGAATGAAGGCGTACTATAGATTTTGGACCTAAAAATAGCATATGCTATATAGGTCTAAAAGAGCCTTTACTGCCCAATGGCAATGGTATAGATGATGAAGACCAGGAGAGGATATGATGTCCTGGAGGCCTTCTCAGGGATTTAATGTGAAAAAACAAACTTGTGCGAATACCACCACCCATATGAATGGAGGCTTACCGAAAAGCTGGGACCCAAAACAGCCTATGCTGTATGAGTCAATCAGGCTTAAAAATTGCCCCCTGGCAATGAAGAGGAGATCCCAATGATACACTGGAGAAGAGATCCTGGGGGTGCCTCACCGGGGTGCTTTCTCCGTGTAGAAGTTAGAGACGTCCTCGAACATACCCCACATAGGAAAAAAAGGGGCCATATAGTGTAATTCCGTAAAAATGTGAATTTTATTAAAAGAGAAAAACACTTACACCTCCCTTTTGGGAGGACTCCACTGCCGCCATTTTATTACTTACAATCGCTTGATTACTTCTTAAATGTAAGTGTTTTTCTCTTTGCGTTTGAGTTAGCGCAAAGTTATTTTGTTTTTTCTGTACACGTTTTTTATAGTATTGGATTACAACACACAGTATAAAAAATAGAAAGGATAATTAAAAGACATTGTCCCAATTTGAGGAAAGATAAATATTTATCACTCATATCACTCATCACTCATTCCAGATAAAGTGCAAAGAATAATGTGAGGAGGATTCTTCAAATCACAAGTTACTAAAAAGCAATACAAAATTCAACATTTTATATATTGCTCCACAAAGGGAGTTGTGTAAGGGCTACAATGCCCATGTGGACAGCAGTACATGGTCAGGACAGAAAGGCCATTACAAGATTATTGATTTTTTTGATATTTTATCTTTTAATATATTTTAAAAGAAATTTTCATCATAGAAATGTATTAAGGTTTACAAGAAGAAGAAAAAATACACAATTAACAGCTTGAAAATATACGATAAAGCCCATAGATGCCATAAGTATATTTATGGATCTACCCATGGAAAGTAGTATACATTAGGGATTGAGCATTAATAACCATAATTTAATATCACTTTTGAGACAGGTTCTGGGAACATAGATAACAGAGCTATTTGGGGAGTTTGAAGCACTGCCTCTGAGGCTTTTATATTTTAAAAACACTGTTCCAAAATGGTATATTATAATAATGATCTGGGTGGCTTGAAGTTCTGGCCACATTGAAGGGGCAACAATAAAATTAAGGCGCTCATTAAAATGAAATGAGGTAAAAACGTTGGCCCTATGAGGATTAAATAAGGATTTCAATTTAAATGCTTTCTTCAACGATTTTTAAATTATAACGAGATGGTATGTATTAGAATTAGTAGGTGGCAACACATTTTCTTAGTTGATATTCGTTATATTTTTCAGATTTTTTTTTTAATGTGAATGTTATATTGATATTGTAAGTTTTAGGTTCTATGTTGATATGTTTATATAGGATTTTAAATGGGTATGATTATGTATTTAATATAGTAGGGTTTTAAGGAAAAATGTTTTTTATTTATAATATTTATTAGTAGAATATAACAGAATAATCCCAGGTGGTATAGCGTAAGTAAACCATATATTCCATAGGGCAAGATATTAATAAGTGAGTGTAATCGATAGGAAGAACAGTAAGGATGTGTATAATAATGTTTAAAATAATAGTACCGAGTAAAGAATCGTTTATACTTAATTGGCCAAGATTCATGAGATAATGGCGCTAGTTAATTTGTGTAGAAAGTAATGAAGGTCTATTAAAATCTGGATCAGGGCTATGGGAGGGAATGCTTGCATACTTCTATTGCCAAGATTCATGACAAAATGGCACCAATTGAAAAGAGGTAATTGAGGATTCCAAAAAGATGGTGCCTGGACTGGGACTATAAGGGCAGTCAAGTTACCCAAACATGACCCCCCTGAGGAAGTCACGTGTACCTGTGGTGAAGTGTGTTGAGGCCGGGCTTGGATGACATCACACCGCATCTCGGAATGCAGAAAGTGTGGTATTAGAGAATTGGAGTTTTGTGCCTGTTACATGCAGTTTATGTGAGTTTTATTTTTTTAAGTGGATGATAATAAAAGTGTTTTAATGGGTAAACATTATTTATTATTTATTTTCCTTATGATTGGGAGGAAAGGAAGATAAGTAGTGAATTTTGCTGCAAGAGAAAAGATCTCATTTAAAACGCACGTTATTTGACCTTGCATTTTAATGTGGATCATATTAATAAGTTGAGAGCACATTTGCTGTTTGGTGGAGCTCTGGAGGTAGAGGAGGATATTTCAAACAGCACATTTATTTCTAAAATATGAAGAGACATGAAGAGGCTGTTTTAAATGGGACATTATATTATGTATGCATGGAATATTGTTTACATTTGAAATTTCCACTTTGATTTATGGTTATATGTAGCGCTGCACCATTTTAATTTGTTTGAGCTTTGTATGCACATAGGAGAGAATCATAAGGTGCAAGCAGCTGCGAACATTGTTTGATTTCAAGTGTATTTATATAGCAGCGCAAACAGCTTTGCTTTATTTATCTATCCTAAAAATACTGATACTTTCCATAATAAGTGCACAGAGGTAATACCTTTGGACCAGTTCTATTTTATTTCATGCCTAATTCTTTGTATAGACTTACCAGCTAGGAATTTTTTTTCAGGGAAAAGCACACAGGCCATCTCGAATGCATGTGCAGTTTCAGATTATTATTCAGCTCCTTTGGAGCCTTCAAGGCTGCTTGGTATTTTGCTTCTGAAAGACACTTACACATCGAACATTCTGCATCTTGACTAGAAATGTTTATGTTGCTTAGTTTCCAATTTCATCTAAACAGCTCATTTAATTTATGTTGTCTGTGTCTGAGTCCAAGAAAATAAAGAATTAGGAGGCATTTCACATGAGTACTCACATTAAAGGCTAAGTTCACCTTTGTTCACCTTTTTTTTTTCTTTTCTAAATCCCAGCTCCCATATGTACCAAAATAGCATTACTATACTTTTTTTTGCAAAAATAAAACAGCTTTCCATTAATTCTACACCAGTTTACCGTACTCTCTTCATAGCTGTTTAGCACACTGCTTGATTACTTCTGCCTTACTTCCTGGACAGACTTTAGGTCATGACACAGGAAGGAATTAACCAGCTGAGGGTAGATGATGCAGGGCGTGTGCTAATGAGATCAGCTGGTCAACTACTTCCTATGTCATGACCTAAAGTCTGACCAGGAAGTAAGGCAGACGTAATCAAGCAGTGTGTATGTGAACTTAGCCTTTAGGTTTTAACATGTAATAGGACTGTATTGCCCTGTACACACAATAGGATTTTCTGACAACAAAATCCATGTTTTTTTTCCGATGGATGTTGGCTCAAACTTGTCTTGCATACACACGGTCACACAAAGTTGGTCGGAAATTCCGAACGTCAAGAACGCGGTGACGTACAACACGTATGACGAGCCAAGAAAAATGAAGTTCAATAGCCAGTGCTGCTCTTCTGCTTGATTCCGAGCATGCGTGGCACCTTGTGCATCGGAATTGTGTACACACGATCGGAATTTACGACAACAGATTTTGCTGTCGGAAAATTTGAGAACCAGCTCTCAAATTTTGTGTGACAGAAATTCGGATGGAAAACGTCTGATGAAACTTATATACACTCGGAATTTCTGACAACAAGCTCCTATCAAACAGTCGGAAAATCCTATCTTGTGTACGGGGCATATGAGTCCTCAAAAACGTTATGGTGATGTTCAGCTAAATAAGTTAAAAGGATAAGGTTAAACAGGTAGCAATATCAGCAGATTTTCTGAACTTGCTGAAATTATTCTTACTCTGAAAAAAGAAAATGAAGGTAGCTACAACATTTAAGGACTGGCATGCTGCAAAAAAAAAATTGTTTGTTCTTGGGTTAACACATCATTAAAGATTGTCCAAGTCAAATCAAGATGTTAGTCAAATTAAGTTGATTTAGATCATGATAAGGAAAGGCAGATTTCTCATTACAGGCTTTTTTGAAGAAAGGTCTGACTTTGGGTAATCATTGGGGTTGATTTAGTAAAGATCTGTGACTTTTTACTTAAAGTGTTACTAAACCCAGGAGCCTGCATTAACTATATCTGGTCTCCCACAATACACAGAACATGGAAATGCAATCATTTTAGTAAATATAAACTGCTAAATACCTTTTCTCATCAGCAGTATATAGCAGCATTGTGACTTCTATCAGTGTCTGGTTAAAGCTTGTAGGCAGAGTTTTCATTCTACTCTGACTGTGCTATGAGGCTGCAGGACCCCTGACCAGACAGATGGTGATCACATGCACCCTCCCAAGAAAAAAAAACTTTCTAGCAATACACACCAAACTGAGCATGTGCAGAGTGACTCCAAAGACTCTGTCTTATCAGGAGATGGATTGGGGACTGTGGAAGAAGGGGAGGATCAGAGAAGACAGGTCAAACAGCCTTTCTACACAACGTGGAGGATTATCCCTTTAGGTTCCACAGTGAGTATAACAAGCATGCTTTACTGCATATACAAACTGATTTTACTGTTGTGGATTTAGTAACACTTTAAGCTGGTCATACATGGATCAAAATGCAGCCAGTTCAGCAGGGGATGGATGAATTTCGATCCATGCATTGGCAAGCAGGTTGTACAGATGTGGATCTACCGATAAACTAAACTTCCACCCTGACGGATTTTCCTCACTTGGTCGGTGCAGCAGGCTATAGCCTGCAAAGCTGATTAGTCTATATTGGGAAGTGTCCCCACTGCCAGAATACAATAGGCCAGCGGGGTGGATTCCCTCATCCATATTGAGTGTGTGGATGAGGAAATCGGGTCAGTTTTTGAATGTGTGAATGGGGAAATCAAATACATTTTTTTTGTTTAAAAACGGATTCATCTATGAGCTACAAAGGGAAAATGTACTTTTCACATAACATTGTAAATAAAGTGAAGCTTTGCTGACTTTGAAAATCACAGCTTCACCATAATCACTAAGCTATTTTTTTTTATAAGAACAAATAGAATGAGAAATGTTTTTCACATCAAGTCAAACTCTTACATTGAAGCAACTATACATTTCCTTTATAGTGATACTAAAGTCTCAGTTTTTTTTTCTTTAAAAAAAACAAACATGTCATAGTTACCTGCTCTGTGCAGTGGTTTTGCACAGAGCAGCCCAGATCCTCCTCTTCTCGGGTCCCTCGTCGGTGCTCCTGGCCCCTCCCTCCTGCCGAGTGTCCCCACAGCAAGGAGCTTGCTAGGGGGGCACCTGAGCTGAGCATCTGCTCTGTGTGTCCATTCAGACACAGTGCTGTGGTTTGGCCCCGGCCTTCTCTCTCCTCATTGGCTCACTGACTTTGATTGCTAGCAGTGGTAGCCAATGGTGCTGCACTGCCTTCTCAGCCAATCAGGATTGATAGCCCTGGGCAGCCGACACTCCCTTGCAACATCGCTGGATCGAGATGGGCTCAGGTAAGTATTAGGGGGCTGAAGGGGGCTGCTGCTCACAGAAGCTTTTTTTCTTAATGCATAAAATGCATTAAGATGAAAAATCTTCTGACTTTACAACCACTTTAATGTCCATGCTATGTCCACTTCTGGACAGCTTAAATGCAAGGGGATATCTGCAATGTTCATTTTGTTGAAATGATCATTCAGTTGATAAGTTGCTTGTGGGTGGCCAGTATTCATCATCTTAAATATGTTCAGCTATGAACATAGAAACATCTAGATATGCAGTTTTTAATGCTGCCAGGGCTGTAGTTGGGGGTGCTGTGCTCATATAAGCCTAAGATTACTCTTTGTACTGTTTGATGATTGCTAACTAGCAATCAGAGACAGCTCCAGATATTTTTTGTAGGTGCTGTGCAAGTGCTAGGGGTATAAAAGTCCCTAATCCTCAAACCTAAGGCCCAACACTGGACAACTAATATTATCCCTTGAAGTGGAGCTGTGCAAGGAATAATTTCTGTGCAAGGAATAATTGCTTGTTTACTATTAGGAGAACAGTAAAGAGATTTACTTATGTAATCCTTAGCTCTTCCCCACTGCTAGACTGGTCCTCACTGCATCTTGTCCCCCACACTTCACTGGTCTCGGGTCCTGATGTCATCAAGACCAGAGTAGGGTCGATAGCCCTTTACTAGATATGAAGGCATCCAGGGGCAGTCCATCATTGAGGTTGGTGAACAGTGGGAAGCTGACTGCTTGGCATCAGTCTCCAGTAGAAAAAGAATGCCCTGTCATCAGTGGTCAGTAGAATTACATCTGCCTAGAATTCAACTTTAAGTTTTGTAATCAGTTGCTAAAAACACAAAAAAATGGCAGAATACATGCTTGAATACAAAAGTTTTTTAGCCTATTGTGTGTCTTTATATGATTCCTTGGCGGGTCATTTTATTTTGGTGGGATTTTTCCGAATTCTAGTCATTGGATGCAGGAGAGTGGTCACCCGGCACTACTTTAGAATGTTGCATAGCTCCAATATGAAATTATGCCAAGTAGCAGCTCTGAGGAATTAATGTAATAATAAAAATAACAGTCCATTACATTACCTAGTTCAGCAGGATTGTAATGAATGCTATAAATTGCCAAATGGGATTCTAACTACTTCAATCTATTTACACCAAATTTGTAAGGTTACATTCATTAACTATGTTCAAAGATAGCATCCTTGTACATTGCATTAAAAAACTGTTAAACTGACTAATGCCGCGTACACCCTATCGAAATTTCCGTCAGAAAAAAATGTTTTTTCCGACTAAATTCCACTCAAGCTTGCCTTGCATACACACGGTCACACAAAAGTTCTCTGAAATTTCGACTGTCAAGAACGCAGTGAAGTACAACACTACAGCAAGCCGAGAAAATAAAGTTCAATGCTTCCGAGCATGCGTCAAATTGTTTCCGAGCATGCGTGATTTTTGTGTGTCCGAATTGCATACAGACGACCGCATTTTCGGATAGGAACTTTTCCTGACCGAAAAATAGAGAACATGCTCTCAATCTTTTGCTGGCTGGAATTCCGCCAGCAAAAGACCGATGGAGCATACACACAGGCGCACTTTCCGACAAAAAGCTCTCATTGGAGTTTTGCTGGCGGCATTTCCGATCGTGTGTACGCGGCATTAGTTATAAAAATTGTGAGATACGAGAAGTCATGGATGGTAGAAGAAATTTAGACTACAATGTGCTTTGACACTTGGATGGTGCTAATCTATAGGATAATGTATCATCATTTATCTACATTACCCATAGGAGATTCTACTGTATATATGATGTCTAATATGACTACAGCAATTGCCCATGTTACTAAGAGACCTTGTCTATGGTCGAACAAGAAATAGCCCGAACCTACTAATAACATATTTGATTGTCTGCCGTTCCCTCTCATGCAATGTATTTATTTAGTGACAATAAAGTTTCTTGTGTTCTGTTTTTCTTTTTTATTATAAAATCTTAGATTATACAGTTTACATTTGGTAACGGCTCACTTACATGATCCTGACAGAAGTTTAGAAAGCTGTACTTTATTTGGATACTATAACATTATACACCATTGATAAACTAAAACACACAATTTAATATGGGTTAGCAAAATGTTTTAGAAATTGACATGCAGTGCATTTTAAAAAAATGAAAAATTTAAAACAAAGCCCCTCTTCGAGATGATCTTCCTACATCATATGTTAACGATTCCCCCCAGAACTGTGCAGGAAACCCTTAGTGCAACCCTTTTCTTTGCCAAAATTTAGGGAAACTACTGTAAATATTACGCCTAAGAATATTGCCCTGGTGCATACTTAGTGAAAAAAAAAATCTGCTTCACTCTGTCACACAGATCCAGTTATTTCCCGTATTTTATGGATGTTCCTGCCTTTCCTCTTCAACAGCATACAAAAAATGTACAAGATTGGGCATAATCCTTAAAACCGAATCTGAGAAATGTCATGCAATTATTGCTGTTGTCTTGCAGGTAGACAGGAAAAAGACATATTATGCTTCCTTTCTTCAGCCCCTTCATTCATTCAGGTCTTCATTGACCTCATCAATATCTTCAATCATCATCAATTTTATTCCGGTGTTCATTGATATTCTCTGGTACTATCAATAAGTCTTCTATTTCATTCTTTCTGCATAACTTATCCATCTCTCTATTAATTTACATTCATTCAAGGGTTCATTGACATCATCAATATATCTTTCCCTGGGTATACCACTACCTCTTTTCCTCGTCTATTCTTTCTGCATTACCTATCCATCTCACTCTAATAATCTTTGTGCCCCTTACATGTTTGGTTTGACCTATAAGTTTACTGTTACCTAATTTGTTTCTATTCACAAAAGTCCATTCTCTTACATGCTCTTTTTCCTTGGCTCCTTCTGTTCCCTTGCTTTTCTCATCTGCTCATTGGAAACACCATGGTTCAGATCTGTATGCTGCAGCTGGTATAATTATTACTTTATAATGTTTTTTCTTCAAACTGTTCAACACAATGGGGGTTATTTATGAAAGGCAAATCCAGCTAAAATGCTGTTTTTTATTTTCCTTGCATGTCCCCCTCAGATCTACAGTGACTGCACTTCTATGTGCACTTTCAGTGCAATTTCAAGTGCACTTTGCATTTGTAGTTTGCACTTGTAGTGCAAAGTGGATTTGCCTTTAGTAAATAACCCTCTATGATTTTAATATTGAATGCATAACAACAACGTAACATTTTTTCTTGCTTTTGTTCTAGCTTCAATATCACTGTTTTTTTTTCCTCTTTAGGTTTAAATAATTACATTTAAGTTGGTAAAGTTGGAAGGTTATAGCGCCTCTGTCAGGTTTTTATTGTTATTGAATATACAGTTACCTGTATATTCAATGCCGGAGCGGAGGCAGTTTTGTTCCATGGAAACCCAGTACTTACCATTGAGAAGCTGCTTAAAAAAATATATCTTTTTTATTAATGAATTTCAACAAAATTTGTTAATTTGGAAATATCCAAATAAGCAAAAATACGTTTAACAAAGTTTTCCAAATATTTGTAGATCTGAATATTCGAAAATTCATATATTTGAAAATTCGTAAATTCGAAAATTCGGAAAATCAAAATTCGAGAATATGGAAATTTGAAAATTCAGAAATCCGAAAAATCTAAAATCCAAAAATAAGAACAAAAATTCAAAAGAATGAAAATCCGAAAATGAGAACAAAAATCTGAAAATTCAAAAACCCGAAAATTTGAAAATCTGAAATAATAACTGACTAATAATAACTTAATTATTACTAACTATTAAATTATAGGTATTAGAATTTCCTTTCAAATTTGGCTGTCAGTGAATGTAACAAATACAAATTTATCCGAAGTTATGAATTATCCAAAATAACAAATGCTATATGTCAAAACGAATGGAAAGTAACAAATTCATAGAATTATAATAAATAACAATAATAATAATAATAAAACTTTATTATTATTAATTCATTCAGTTCCATTTGTTTAGATGCGGCATTCGTTATTTCGGATAATTCGTAACTTCGGTATTCATTATGTTGATGAACAGCCTAATTTGAAAGGAAATTCCAATACCTATAATTTAATAGTTAGTTATTATTAGTTGGTTAGTTACTAGATTAGAATTTTCGGATTTTCATTCTTTTGAATTTTTGGATTTTCTTATTTTCGGATTTTTGGATTTTCGAATTTCTGAATTTTCGAATTTACGAATTTTGATCGTAGCGAATGACCCGAAAAATAAAAAACAAACAAAAAACAGATGAAACGAAAACGAACTAACATTTTTTTTTTTTTTTATTAGCAGTGCATACGTCTATTGCTGGGACCCTGGAATAAGTTTGTGCTAGCTGCTGGGAGGGGGTGTACCTTTGGGGGGTGTTACCTTTTATCAATTGGGTTATATATTTGGTTTATACTACTCACCTGTTTTTTCTGTATATCACTTTAATAAAGGAGACCTCTGTGTCTGAAAAACATAACGTTGGTTTAGTACTGGAACTTGGTGTACTGGCTATTTTTACATTTAGGTTTTTATTGCTGTCCGGGCCTACGTTTGAAAGATCTTTCCTAACCTCCTACTTTATTTACAACACAAGGAGCAAGGAAAATCATTACTTACATAGCAATAGAACCTGTTTTAAACTTTGCCCTTGCTACAAAAAAAAAAAAATACTAATATATTTATTTTAAATTTAAATTATTGTTCATTTATGTGTTTTCACAAATTTGCCACTCCTTGTTTTATTAATTTGTGCTTATATAATTATCACCTGACACTTTACATTTTTTTTCAGCCCTTTACCCACCTGTTCATTATTACTCAATTTAAAAAGAACCAATCACCAAAAAGCATTTTTAATATTCTGAATCTCCACATTTGAAGCCTGCCTTCAAAAACGTTACCTCTCAGAAATTGCTTGATGTTTGATTGTTTGCATGTACAGTATGTGCTCCCTGTTATAGCAGAGATGGCCCCTATGTCTGCTTTTTAAAGTCTATAGCAAACAGGTAAAACGAAGCTGTAATATAACAGGTACTGTCAGGATTAAATAAAAGAAAAGAAAAGTATTTTTATTGACATGTTTTTCCTTTCCAGCTGCCCAGAAACAGTATTAGTTATCGAAGCTGACCATAGGCATAAAACAGGTCAGTATGACATTTGCCTGACATTTTTTCTCTGATGGGAACAGAATATGATTACATAAGGCTGCCTATTATAACAGCCTATGATTAGAGATTCAGATTCTTAAAAATATCAATTGCCAACCTGGGGCAGATTCAGAGTCTAGTCTTGGGAGGGACACTGCCAGATAATAAGGTTTTTCACAGGCAATTTATCGGGGAAATGGCTGGTGTTAGCGCTTCAATCCTCACGGCACCATGGTTGATATGGTGTCAGGATGATTATAGTGCATTATTTATTTTCTTCTATAGTAATATAAAATGAAATAGTTCAACTCACCAAAATTCAGAATCAGTGGGAGCCCCGAGTGTGTCACATGCCACCAGATATAGAAGAAATGATTCCGCACAAAACAATAAAGCAAACAGAATATTGGCATGCATTAAAAGGGGGATCAACTGCAGAGATAAAACGATAATTCTCCCGCTCTACAAGACTCTGGTCCGGCCGCACCTGGAGTATGCTGTCCAGTTCTGGGCACCAGTCCTCAGGAGGGACGTACTGGAAATGGAGCGAGTACAAAGAAGGGCAACAAAGCTAATAAAGGGTCTGGAGGATCTTAGTTATGAGGAAAGGTTGCAAGCACTGAACTTATTCTCTCTGGAGAAGAGACGCTTGAGAGGGGATATGATTTCAATTTACAAATACTGTACTGGTGACCCCACAATAGGGATAAAACTTTTTCGCAGAAGAGAGTTTAATAAGACTCGTGGCCACTCATTACAATTAGAAGAAAAGAGGTTTAACCTTAAACTACGTAGAGGGTTCTTTACTGTACTCCCTTCCACAAGCGGTGGTCTCAGCGGGGAGCATTGATAGCTTCAAGAAACTATTAGATAATCACCTGAATGACCGCAATATACAGGGATATGTAATGTAATACTGACACATTATCACACACATAGGTTGGACTTGATGGACTTGTGTCTTTTTTCAACCTCACCTACTATGTAACTATGTAAGGTGGGTAAATTACTTAAAAAGGAAAAAAAGGGGAAAAAAGAAAACCAAAAAATGAAAGAGCTGCTGCCTCTACCAATTACTACCACCAGGTGGAGTATAAGATTTAAGAAAAAATAAAGTAGATATGGCGCCATTCAATACCTGTGTTAAAAAACTCCCAACTAAAATAAATAAATAGGTGAATATGTAAGTATTGGTGCAATTGTCCAAAAGAAATACACATATAATATGTTATCAAACTGTTGTAAACAAAATAATTTCCTGTGCTAGTATGTTAAATCAATAAATTCCCGCTAAAAGTTACTGTAAAACTTTACATGTTTCCATTGTGATTTAAAGTGCTTTTGTGCAAAACTTTGTAAAAACTACAAATAAAGAATATAATATTGCCAATATAACGTTCTTTTGATATCCAAAGAACAAAGTGCTTCTGTGCTGGTGGAAAACAATATAGTCCGTTTTATAAAAGTGATCACAGCATGCGTGCTCTTTCTGTGCTCTTATTGTGGCCGCACTCACCGGAGCTCCCCCCCCTCTTGGGGTGTGGAGCGTTCACAGTATCTGCCACTGTGCAGCAATCTGAGGGCTGGATATTCCTGGTGTATTAATAGTTGTCACTCTTGTCCCAAATGTCACATAAGGTATAGGAGAAAAAGGTGCCAATAGTGTGATATTGCTTCAACCAATTTATTGTTTAAAATCATGAAAAGGGTACTCACATTCAGAAAGATACAAAAAAGCATGTGTTGCTGACACAAAGACCGGTGACCGGAATTGATGCAAAAGCGTGTGCTGACCCCTCCCTATGCGTTTCGTCACTCTGATGTCATCTGGATGAAACGCGTAGGACGGGGTCAGTAACTTTTAGTGGGAATTTATTAATTTAACATACTAGCACAGGAAATTATTTTGTTTACAACAGTTTGATAACATATTATATGTGTATTTCTTTTGGACAATTGCACCAATACTTACATATTCACCTATTTATTTATTTTAGTTGGGAGTTTTTCAACACGGGTATTGAACCACGCCATATCTACATGCCACCAGATGCAGCATGTTACTTGCCACCTCACCTGCCTTCAGATGCAGCTGTAACTTGTCATGTCACCTGCCTTCAGATGTAGCTTGTCACTTGCCATATCACCTGCCACCAGATGCCAATTGTCACTTGCCACGTCACCTGCCACCAGATGCAGCTTGTTGCTTGTCTTGTCACCAGATGCAGCTTGTCACCTGCCATGTCACCAGCCACCAGATGCAGCTTGTCACTTGCCATGTCACCTGCCACCAGATGCAGATTGTCACTTGCCATGTCACCTGCCACCAGATGCAGCTTGTCACTTGCCACATCACCTGCCACCAGATGTAGATTGTCAATTGCCACTTCACCTGCCACCAGATGCGGATTGTCACTTGCCACATCACCTGCCACCAGATGCAGATTGTCACTTCGCATGTCACCTGCCACCAGATGCAGCTTGTCACTTGTCATGTCACCAGATGCAGCTTGTCACCTGTCACATCACCGGCCACCAGATGCAGCTTGTCACTTGCCATGTCACCTGCCACCAGATGCGGATTGTCACTTGCCATGTCACCTGCCACCAGATGCAGATTGTCACTTGCCACGTCACCTGCCACCAGATGTGGATTGTCACTTGCCACATCACCTGCCACCAGATGCAGATTGTCACTTCGCATGTCACCTGCCACCAGATGCAGCTTGTCACTTGTCATGTCACCAGATGCAGCTTGTCACTTGCCATGTCACCTGCCACCAGATGCGGATTGTCACTTGCCACGTCACCTGCCACCAGATGCGGATTGTCACTTGCCACATCACCTGCTACCAGATGTGGATTGTCACTTGCCACGTCACCTGCCACCAGATGCGGGTTGGCACTTGCCATGTCACCTGCCACCAGATGCAGATACTTGTTTTACTTATTTTTGGATAGAGTAGGGAAGGATTAAACCCTTGTCAGTCCATGTTTTGCTGTGTGTGCCTCATTGGGGAGATTTCCCTTCACTTCCTATTCCAGGGGTACAACAGGAATGAAAGGATATCTCTAGCAGGTCAGAGGAATCCTCTGCCCAAGACAGTTATCACCAAAACAGTTGTCCCATTTGGAAGATTTCCCCCCATGTCATATTCTGTGACAACTATATATTTTTGGATTTCCCATCACGATGGTCACCAGGTCAAATAGAAAGAATGAATGTTCTTCTCAGGGACACAGACAACAATAGAAACTTAAAATTGATTCCAATGATTCCCTACTTTACACAAAATTAAAAAAAAGTTTTGGTAATTAATTTAGTTTATTCACTGTTTGTAATTCTTAAATCATGGACCTCCAATTCCATTTCTGAGCCATGAAATACGATTTCAGTTTCATTTTCTTAGTCTACATTTCTTTAAAAGTTCTTCAAAGTGTTTAATTCTTATCTCTATACATCATGATTCATAGCTGAAACCCTTTCATTACGACACAAATCTCTCCCAACAGATTTTGAATTTCTTTGCTTTCAAAAAAATATTCTATTGCCTTTTATCCCTCCTGTATACTTTATTAACCATTAATTTGTTTCAGTAAATCCCTTTACATTCACTTTTGATTTTTAGAGCAGACCTTATTTCTTTCTTCTACTGGCTTTCTATGCTCTTCATCAAAACAGTCTCCCTTCTCTCACAAAGTCAGATAACTACGAACTGTTTTTGCAGATTCTATTACTACTTGTTTCATTTTCTGCCATCATTTTCCTTCTTGTTCATTATCTACATTTTCTGTTTGCATATTCTTAATAATTTCTTCTTGATATTTCTGCTTTATTCTTCCATAAGTAGTCAGCTTCATGAGCATCATATTTCTTTGCTCTCTCTCTCTCTCTGTTTCTTATCTTCATACAAGATATTTTTGTCTGGAATTAAGTGTCAGTGCCATTAAAAGGTTTGAATCAAAATCCACTCCTCTCATGATGGCGGTATAATTAATATCCAGTATTTTTCCTGCCTTCTATTATTTTGATGCCAATCTGGTTTGTACCATCAAGTAATATCCACATTTCACATATTGATACATTAGTTCCAAAATAACTAATCTTGTATGTTATTTTGCCCACTTTATGTAAACCCTATTTTAGGTCTATTGTCATGCCTTCAGCAATTGCTTCTTATATTCTTTTGTAAATTGTTGAATATGTCTGTGTATAGTAAATTGTAATATCGCCACCTAGTGGCTCCTTTGCATGCTTATAGTTTTTTTAGATTATTTTCTGTAGGTAGGCATATTGTTGCTTTAAAGCCACCATAGTTTACATCATTCTAGTAGACTATACCATGAGGTCTGAGAGACAGCCCCCAGTAGCCTTATTCCCTTTTCATTAATACATCTTCTCCAGAGGACCCTACAGCCTAAAGGATTCATTGCCAGTATGTTTATAACCCCTTTCCCTAGTTAGACTAGTGTGTCAGGACTGTATATTTTGTATATTGTATACACTGATTGAATTGTATTTGTAGTTTTACTCTAACTTCCCTGCAATAAAAGTAAAAAAAAGGACCTAGCGCCTGCCTCAATGAGTTGTTAAGGGAGGAGAGTTAGCTGTCTGTCTAATTATACCTCAGCCACTTGTAATGAGGGCAGAATATCTATGCATACCTTGTTTTCACAATTTACCTTCCATAACACCTAATAGCATTGTAATATCATACTTTAAAAACTTTTTCCAGCTTTTAATTTGTTTGAACTCCAAACAAACAGCTATATTCACAGTTAAAATACAAGCTGGCTTGCTCCCTAACAAATGTATTTCTGTCAATCCAGTCCTAATATACACAAATCCCTGCCAGACAGCACAGATAGGCTGGTGACTTGACTTTTCTCTTCAGCCTGTAACTGGACAGTGAACAAGCTGCATTATGCTAGAGTCATCCCTCTACTTCCTCCCCCAGTCAGCATATGTGCATGCAGGGTACTTGATAGGCTACTAGTGCAATCTACCTATGGTTAACTCTATAGAGTTAACCATAAGAGACTAAAATCAAGACAGATGCAGGTATTAACCACTTGTCGCCCTGGCCAATTTAGAAATTTTTCCCATACTGTACATGTTAAAATCTGAATTTTTTTTGCTAGAAAAGTACTTACAACATAGAACCCCCAATCATTATACATTTTCTTAAATCAGAGGCCCTAGAAAATAAAATAGTGATTGTTGCAATTTTTTTATGAAGCATGCGCACAACCATTTATCAAACACAATTTTTCATTAAACAAATGCACTTAAAGCCTTTACAGGTTAATGGTTTAGAGGTAATCATGAGCTCTGGCACTAGAATTATTGCTCTCACTCTAACATTTATAGCAATACCTCACATGTGTGTTGTAATCACTGTTTACATATGCGTTTGGGATCCATGTGCGCATTTGTATTTGCATATGAGCACAGGGGGACGGAGGTGCTTTAAATTCTTTATTTTTAAATGTTTGTTTTTTTTATATTTTTTCACTTTTTTTTCATTCAACCTTATTGCTATCACAAGGGAGCAACATCCCTTGTTATAGCCTGGGCAGTGAGAGATACTCTTTATTGAGAGATCAGGGATCTATTAGACCCCCTGATCCCTCTTTTGTCCTCCAGGGCAGCTGATCAAACACAGATCAGTTTAATTGGCTGATTCCCCGGCCGGTACAATGTCCTCCAGCTTCACTTTTCACATCTGTTCCTCCTTTCCTCTGTAGATAGCTGGCCTGAATGCTTGCAGCGGTTCTGGCGCTTCCAAGACCTGTAAAAGTGATCAGGTGGCTGTAGAGCTGTTCAGATCACTTTTATCAAAAAGTGATTGCTGACTGAAAAATGTGAAATCAGGATCATGGTTGTGGCTGCAGTTATGATTCTGGTATAACCACTTGTTCCCAAGGCCATATACGTCCTAGGGATGACAAGTGGTTAATGTTATTTTGTCATAAATATATAACTTTATTCTTCACTGACATGTTCTAATAACTACCTGGAGTTTAGCGCTATTCTCCATAAATATCCTGTACAAAATGTAATTTTTATGTCCATTATAGAATACTGTACAATTAATGAAATCTGTTATATCACTTCTTTTCAATCTTACATTTTGAATAGCTAAGCTATTACACATGTTTTGCACCTCCAGAATGCTTTCTTTAACTGAACAAGAAAACCAGCTCTATGTAGGCTTGAAATTTTCCAGGTTGCTAGTCTCATATGTTTAGTCTTTGTTTTCCTTCTTGGTCAATATACAGTATGTGATATAGCTACTCATTTTAGGCTTTGCAAAAGACCTTTTTTATCAAAGCAGTGGTTAATGTGGTAAAAGCACTTTATCAATAATGAAATAAACAACTAAGAAAAACAAATATAGATGGCAAAAATCCCACAAATTCTCAAGGTGGAGCATAATCAGGCGATTATGGTTCCACCATAAGTATATAGCAGTCATACTGATCCAAACTGTAGTGAGTGATGCTCAAAAAAGTTCACCTTACTCAAGAAAGTGAATATAGTGATTCTAAAAGTGTATCACAATAGAGTAGGGAAGAGTCTGTACGTTTACCGAGGTATTATTACTGTCTAGCTTCTGAACAGGACACCGGGAGCGTGCCCTGGATGGCAGGTATATCCCTCATTATTTGAGGTGTGGTCCTGTTGAGGGGGACAGTTTGAATACATTGTTGAGTACTCAGGGGTTCTCACCCATGCAGGCGGAGAAGATCCAGGGTAGTCTGCACAAAGCAGAGAGGACTGTTTTTTAGCCCTCTCTGGACTGCTAAATCCTTATTATCCTACAATCCCTGGGAGACAAACTGCTGGCGAGGGAGCCAGAACACTGACCCCCTCACTACTAGGGAACCTGTAACCTTATCAGGTACCATGCCCTACAGCTGGTTGCTGTAGCTTGAACCTTTACTTGGTTACCCATAGCAACTACACTTTTCTTCCTTGTCATGGCGAGTTAACCTTTTGTAGCAGTGTTCCTTCATACCCCATAGTGCCATTACAGGCCCAGGTTCTTTGGAAAGCACCATAACCAACATGCACCTCTTTGAATAACTTCAGACCAGGCTCACAATGGTTAAAATAACTCTACTGTAAAAAAAGGCCTTGTGGCAGTACAACATGAATAATGTGCTTTTCCTAATCCTAGCTAAAATAGCGTAGTGGCCCAGGCATACCGCCGTAAGGTAAGAGTTCACATAGGCATTGTCCATGACTTGGATGCTTTCCATGGCTCCCAGTGTCTTTATATCTTTTTCCCAGTGGGGCTTTACAGCAGTCCCTGATGGGCGATTACCACTGCAATCACTACTCCTACTGAATTCTCTGATCCTAGCAGTCCTCCTCTTTATATAACACAGGTGGGCCCGCCAAAATCAAAAAGCCCAAAAACTAGGCCATAAGTGCTTAACCCCTTCCCTAGCCTGGGCTGGCTGCTGGGAACTTACTATATGCACTACAAGGTGGACACCTGACCTGTGTACAGGATGGGCTGAGCTCAGGACTGAGCAACAGTGGCTGGGTTGTGAAAACCTTCTCATTGGGACCCCTGAAGCCTGCAGAAAGCCCCAAAACCACAGAATAGGACTGGTATGGTAATGGTGCCCCCTAACTGATTTGGCAAATCTGAACCAGAGTATAGATGATTTTGTATTGTTTGTTTTCTGAAGATAAGCTGTATTTTTTCATTTTACCTGTTTTGAAAAAAATAAAAATAAAAGAGCTGTTTGCTTTTACCAACACATTTGGCTGATGACCCCAGTTTACCTTATATCACACTTCAAAGATATAAACATAGAAAAAAACGCTGAAAGATTGGATCATGCAACACAAGAGGCAATGAACCCAACATGGTTGCAAAGTTCAGTAAAGACTTCTACTAGAATATAAATATACAATATTTAATCTCTGCACAGTGCATATCCTAGCTGGTGTGCATACACTGTCTTGAGTTCTAATAACATTTTTGGGACTGATTAAGGAATGTTTACTTCTTCCTCCAGAGGTCTTGTGGATGGGGAAAGTCAGTCTAAAAGTATTATTAATCTACAGGCCTCAAAAAATGATTGATGATTTATAATGTGACAGTAAAACATATACTATATTGATGTTCAGAAAATATATAGTACTCATAGCATATATAGAACAACATGACATTTCTGGCAAATTTCTACAAAAGAAGCAGAGAATACATAAAATCAGAGCATTGCATGAGTCCACAGATTAATAAGCCAAACTGTCTGCTGAAGATCTCTTCCGTATTGATCTTTCTCAAGTTTATCAAGTTCCTATCGTTAAACCTGAAAACCCGAGATACAAGTGGAAACTTCGCAAGAGTTTCTTTAGTGCCCTGCTTTTGTCACAGTTGAGATTATGGATTTACAGAAGGCTGCCTCTGATTTCACAAGTACAGCAAATATCTGGCAGCTGTAGAACTTTTTACAGGAACTGAAAGCTTTATAAATTTTGTATAAAATTTATTACCAGACATGAAGTTGGCAACAGCTCTGGATATCCCAGATGATCATTCTTATTTCAGATTCCTATTCAAATAGTGAAAAAGCATTACAAATATTTCATTCCTTTCTTTTACTATGGCTTTATATTAAACAATATCAAAAACTAGTGTTGTTCTCGCATAGGACACAACAGACTTTCAAATTTTCTAGCATTGTTTTAATAGAGTTTGGTTTAAAAAATTGACTTTCGACAGTAATATGCTTCTTTATAAGTAAGGAAAACTGGACTGTGAGTTACATCAATTCATCTTATTTATTTTCTACTTAAATACTCTCCTCATAGTACTTGCATACAAAATGATCACGCTTCAGTAGGAAGAAGAAAAGTTTAAAAATATAAATATTTTTTGTGAATCATTCCCATGTGAGTACTTATATTTACTGAACACGCTTTATTTTTGTAGATTAAAGTAAGTGATCTTTATTTCCTTTTTGCACTTCATGGTAAATAAATATGCTTTGACCGAAGAATTCTGCTAACTTAAAGAAAAAGTATACACATTTTTTTAATTTTGGTGTGCACTTCCCATTTTCACATGCTTGCTTTTGTATACTGTATTATTATTATTATACATTATAATATATTTTAAATAATAGTTCTAATAATAACAACACGCATCATGCACATTTCAGTGTACATTTGAAAAAAGACTGCAAACAGGCATGTATGTTTGTTTTATTGCAGAAAAGACACAGCATTTCTCTTCTGCATGAAAGAGCCTGAGTGCTTGCAATTTTTTTTCTGTGGTTTAGATTAATTTGGCTTTTCTGTCAGTTTCTAACAAATTACAAAGCACCTGGTGATTGTCAACTTTAGCAGGTTGCGTGCAGCTTCACAGCCGGTTACCAACTGCGCATGCGCCAATCGTGCTGTACTCTGTGAATGGGCTGGCTGTGGGGGGAATGAGGAGGAGGCTGAGCTCAGCCAGAAGTGGGAGCGAGTACCTGTCAAAACCAGGTACCTGCTCCCCCCCAAAAGGGGGGAGTACTTGATATTTGAGACTTCCTGATGGTAATATTTCACATAAAAATGAAATGCTTTGTGTGCCAGGGAAGGTGATCTGAAGGGGATAGAATAGGCTTTAAGGTGAAAGGAAAACTTTTACCTAGGAGGCTGAAAATTTATGTTGCTGGAAGTTATTGCAGAGAAAACTTAGAAATTGAAAAATATTGTTTGCAAGGAGCAAGTAATCACTCTTTGAAATATCACTGGTGGTTATATTGTAATTCTATGAAGAGGTTGTCAGCAGGTAATTAGACCTAACTGGGTTACATTTAGTTTGCAAAGCTGTGTATCATAATCAGTTGCTATGTTTTTTATTGTCTATAAATTACTATTTTCGCTTTTTTTTTTAAGTCCTTTTTATAGCAGCGCTGCTGATGCCTTCCAGATTCTTTTAGTCAATATTGCTCTGGACCAGTTTCTTGATAGTGCCAATGGAGGAATATGCCTGTGCAATGTGTTTTGGCTCGATACCATATTGTCTCAATCAGGAGATCCTGTATCCACGTGACAGAACAGGAACTGCCTGAACAAGGACCTTCATGGCAGGATTGCTAGGTATTATCTTTATGGAAGTTGTAGATTACAGTTGAATTCATACTATTATGTTGCGGTAACAGCTGATGCTCTTTCAGGGTTCTGACATGAAAGGTTGCAGTGTCTGCATCCCTATGGATGTGTTTAATTGTTATTTATTTATTTATTTTTTTATTGAAAGCCTATGGCATGCAAATCAGCTGATTAAAATTAATTAGTCACTTACATTCGGAATCAGCATCCAAAGGGCAAACAGCTTTTTCAGCAGAGAAGAGGCAGGAATGGATTTGTAACAATGTTTGTTAAAATCCTTGCACATTGATTACCCAGAAGGTATTGTTTTTTTCCCAACAAAGGGGAGCTACTCATTGCAAAAGTGTGCAAACTAAACCCCTGTTTTTAACAGGGGTTTAGTTTTATCCAGTTTTAGACGGGATAATTTGGTCGATTAGCAGGCTGGTCAGTGTTATGCTTTCCATCTATCTATTAAAGTTCTTGTGGTAAAACCAAGGAAGCTTAGAGTTCTGTAGTGTATCAATGCTTTACTAAACGGGAAAAAACTGTACATACAACTGTAGGATGCACAATACAACACAACTGCAATTTGAGCTGGAAATGTCTGATTTTTTTTTGCATGCACTGCCCTTCCATGTGCTCCTTGCTGTAAAGGCCAGTAATAAGTGGAGGCAGTGGCCATTTGTTTGTACTGTTGAAATATTGATGAGGGGATGCAATGGACACCTTTGCTTCCATGGTGCTATATGCTGGGTGTCCAGTGCACCCCTGTGCCTTTAAGGAGGGATGGGTTTCCTCCAAGCTCACCTGCCCTCTGCCTATCCATTATAATGCATGTGCTTCCACTGTGGAGGCTCTCAAAATTTAGAGTTAGGACTACAGAAAACACTGGGGTGCCTTGACGTGGCTCTGTAGCTTACACATGTATTTGCAATTGTGTGCAAACTAAGCCCCTATTTTTAACGCATACTATTAGACAGGATAATTTGGTTGGTTGCAGGCTGGTTGGTAAGTTGAGCTGGCAATTTCTTTCGTTTTGGCAGACAAGTGGTTAAAGTGGTAGTTTAAAAAAAAACCCTGCAAGGTAAAAGCATAATGTGCCAGTATTGCACCGCATACTAGCACAAATATAAAAGACTTACCTTGAAGTGAAGCCCATCCAGCGGGTTGCTGTATCTGCTGCAGAGGCTTCCATCTTCTTTCCAAGTTCGCGGGCTGCGGCCACTTGAAGGAACGGCACGGGTATGCTGTTCCTTCATAGCGCATTCCCTGGTGACATTACCAGCTGCGGCTCATATTCATTTAACCTACGGGTAAGGTTTATTATAAGCTTACCTGTAGGTAAAAATAAAAATACTGCATTTACTACCACTTTAAATCTGTAATTTCTGCTATGTTTTAGACCTCCGGATCAAAGTTTCCACTATACTTGCTAATCTCCCACAGCAATTTAGGTTTACTGGCCCAATCATGTTTTCAAGTTAAACCAAAATAATGTTCTCTCAGTTCGTAGCTCTACATAATTGAAGTGCTGATTTTGCAATTAAAAAAATGGTGCATTAATATACAGGACCTGCATTGGGATTTAATATAAATTCACAATTTTAAAATGGAATCTGCCATGTTTTCAGTTCATAGTTCAATAAATACAATTTTCCTGAAAACCGGTGCATTACTACCACACATGTTGTGCTTCCTAAAGCTTTTATAAAAAGAATATAACACAAAATAACATTTACACCGTTTTATACTTTTCTGACACTTTCCAGATCCAAATATCTCTGACATATAGATCATTAAAGAGCAACTGTTCTGTAATATATAATAATGATATATTATAGAAATAACATACCTCTGAAAATTCCAAATTTAACCTGTTGTGGACATCGGGCATGTGGCATATGCCTATAAAACATCATCAAGGTGCGCAGGGTGTTTGCAGTGTGCCCTCTCCTCCTCTTCTGCCACTGCTCTCATCTCTCATATTTGTCGACCATTCCCAGCTGTTAAAATGAGTTGCTGAGCAAACATAGCAGTTAATACAACAGCTGATGTGAAAAAAAAAGACATTCTGACAGAGTTTAGTGAATTAACTAAGCTTCCTGTGCCATTAATATGATGCAGGAAACTGAAAGAAGCATAACAGAGCATATCAACCTGTTTCAGGTCTATTTGCGTCACCTCTGCCAGTTTCTATTTCGGAGTGAAATAAAAATGAGCGCAGGTCTGCATCCGACTAATAGAGGGAACTTGGCAGTTTTCCATATAGGAAACTGCTACATATTGCCACTCTGTGTGATCTTGCTTACAGGATGTGAACTGTCAGCAGACTGCTCACATCCCTCTCTTCACCTGTGCATGGATTACACTACACAAGCAGAGTCTTCTCCTCCCTCCCACTCTAGCCCAGCAGGGGTGGGGAAAGGGCTACAGTTCTCCATTCTCTGTGCTGTAAAGCATATAAAGAAGGAAGGCGCACACACCTAGTGCATTACCAAACACCATTTATTTATGTATAAAAAAGGATAACTGACAATTAACCATAGGACCACTCATTTCTAAGCCGTATGGCCGCACATGTGCCGTTCACATCAAGGAGGGGGAACTGACGCGTTTTGGGGGTGCACTAGCCGAGCTCCGAGGAAGGGGTTGCGGACCCGAAACGTGTCAGCTCCATACTCCTTGATGTGAACGGCACTGCTTAGCACTGAGTGGTCCTATGGCCAATTGTCAGTTGCACTTTGTGAGTACCCATTTTTATCATTTTTAATATACAAATAAACATTATATGGTAATGCACTAGGTGCGCATGCCTTCCTTCTTTGTTTGTTTTCTAGTACCATTTTGGATTACCCCGTCTGAGGAGGGCTGCATCCTCCTAATCTTGAAAATGCCATTGTGCTTTCATCTTTCTGCAACAGTGGACCTCTGAGCGCTGGAAGTGACTGTTATCTTTTGTATATTCTCTGTGCTGTGCCTGTCACAGACACATAACAGAGAACTAATTGCTCCTAATTAACAAAGGGGCTTGCACCCCTTTTAAGCATCAAGCTTTGAGATAGATTTCTCACTATTATTATATATAACAACTATTATTATATATATAAATCTTCCTTTAGGTTATACTATGTCAGTGCTTTGCAAGAAGGAATTAAGAGAGGATAATGCTTATTGAAAATAATAAGGAATATGATGTACAAGTCTACAATTAGAAAGAGTTGACAGTCTGAAAGAAGACTGGGAAACTGTACAGTAAGAGTAGGCAGATCTTTAAATATTGAAAGACAACAGAACTATTTTCTTCACCTCAGCAGCAAAGTCTAGACCTGTCATGCAGCTCTGTGTACCTGAGGAGCACTGTTGTGCTTAGGGGAGCAGATGTCATTTCTGGTCTTTTAAAGCAGGAACAGTGGCCTTTTATGAATCCCTGCTGCTCAACTCTAATCACAGCTCAGTCTAAATTTATATTTAGTTGAAGTATTGCCTGAGCTGAAACTTCCTACCTGCACTAAATGTCTGGGTTCAGTAGACATCCTTCTTGAGAAGATTACACAGATCAATGTGTATTCAGCTAAAGATTTTTTGGTTTCTAAAACCGAAATGATGCTGGAAATAAGGTACCTTTAGATGTGTTATGTGTTAAGAGTGCCTTTCATTAGGTAGTGCACAGGTTGTGTGCTCCCTAACAACACATGGTTTGAACCACGCTTCCTCGTAGACTATGCCACAAGAGGAGTAGTGTATTTGATGACCTGCGTCTGTGGCACATTCTATGTGGGTAAAATAAAGCATCCTTTTCATAAATACATATTTATTATACACCTAAAATGAACACTCTGATGTGTAAACTTGGTGCGTAATTATGATGCCACGGTGATGAAATTGTCGGCACTAGATAGGGTGTTGAAAGACCCCAGGAGGAGTAGATTTTGATAGTGCTCCAGCAAAAGACTAGATGGATACATTTTATTAAAGTTGCAGCACCACCTGGTTTAAATGATGTAATGCATTTCTCACCATTTCTTTAATGTTTTATCTTTCTTGAGCATCCTTGTAGAGTATCACCTTATTTAGGCGTCCCTCCCCTTACTTCCTTGTGGTCCACCCGTTTTTGGGCTTAATGTATTATTTAATTTTTGGTCTTTGTAGAATTTTCGATACAGAATTATAAATCCAGGTGTGTATCTTTAACCTTCTACACAGTGTGGGCCAGTGTCTTACATCATGTATAATCTGGGACATAATACATAATTGTGTAACTATGTTCAATTTTTTTTAGGTGTGGCCAATTTAACCAAGATACTTTACAAGTAGGATTCACAGTATGTATTGCTATAGATGCTGTATATATTTGGCTTTCTTCCTTTTAGTGGGGTGCCACCAATGGGTATCCCTTTGCGCCAGAGCCAAACTCAGTCCTTCTGGTATTAGGGCAGCACTTGCCTCTCTATGAGAGATTTGTTCGGGGTTGTGCGTATGACGAAAATGTTGGGGATATGCACACCTCTGGCGCCCAGGGGTCGCTGTGGAGGAGGTTTACCATCGGTCTCCTGGAGACCATTGGTTGCCCTTTGAGCATGTGTGCATGCATGTGCAGCTATTATTTTGAGGCGGTAGCCATCTTGGAGCTGCCTGGGCGCCTGTCAGAAACCATGAATCAGACTGAGACAGAAGTACAGTTAGGTCACACTTGTTTAATAATAAATAAAAGGTAAACAGAGTAAAAGTAGTCAAAACATAGCCAGAGTTCAGGAACCGGAACGGATAGTCAGACAAGCCAAAACGTCAAGGAGCCAGAAGGAATGTCAGCCAAGCAAGTCTTTACCAGGAACACAGGAGAGCATCTCTAGAGATGTGACCAAGGCGAAGGCAGAGATCATCTGGACTGGACAGCTTAACCACTTGACGACTAGGCACTTAACCACTTGCCGACCGCCTCACGCCTATATACGTGAGCAGAGTGGCACGGGCAGGCAAAATCACGTACCTGAAACGTGATTGCCTTCCCGCGGGTGGGGGGTCCGATCGGACCCCCCCCCCGGTGCCAGCTGCGGTCGGCATTTGGCTGGGAGCATTGAGAGACGAGGGGGAGGCCATCCGATCGTGGCCCCCCCCTCGCGATCGCTCCCAGCCAATGAGAAACATCCCCTGCCTCTGTATTGTACACAGAGGCAGAGGATGTGATGTCATCTCTCCTTGGCTGGCCAGTTTCCGTTCCAGCGCCGAGGAGAGATGACATGTAAGTGCACCAAACACACACACACAGTAGAACATGCCAGGCATACATTACACCCCCGATCCCCCCCCGATCCCCCCCCAATCACCCCCCCTGTCACAAACTGACACCAAGCAGGTTTTTTTTTTTTTTTTTTTCCTGATTACTGCATAGTGTCAGTTTGTGACAGTTAGCAGTGTTGGGACAGTTACTGTTACCCCCCTGTAGGTCTAGGGTACCCCCCTTACCCCCCCTAATAAAGTTTTATCCCCTTGATCACCCCCCCTCACCAGTGTAACTAAGCGATCATTTTTCTGATCGCTGTATTAGTGTCGCTGGTGATGCTAGTTAAGGACGTAAATATTTAGGTTCGCCGTCAGCGTTTTATAGCGACAGGGACCCCCATATACTACCTAATAAATGTTTTAACCCCTTGATTGCCCCCTAGTTAACCCTTTCACCACTGAACACCATATAACCGTTACGGGTGACGCTGGTTAGTTCGTTTATTTTTTATAGTGTCAGGGCACCCGCCGTTTATTACCGAATAAAGGTTTAGCCCCCTGTAGGTCTAGGGTACCCCCCTTACCCCCCCTAATAAAGTTTTAACCCCTTGATCACCCCCTGTCGCCAGTGTCGCTAAGCGATCATTTTTCTGATCGCTGTATTAGTGTCGCTGGTGACGCTAGTTAGGGACGTAAATATTTAGGTTCGCCGTCAGTGTTTTATAGCGACAGGGACCCCCATATACTATCTAATAAATGTTTTAACCCCTTGATGGCCCCCTAGTTAACCCTTTCACCACTGATCACCGTATAACCGTTACGGGTGACGCTGGTTAGTTTGTTTATTTTTTATAGTGTCAGGGCACCCGCCGTTTATTACCGAAAAAAGGTTTAGCCCCCTGATCGCCCGGCGGTGATATGCGTCGCCCTAGGCAGCGTCAGATTAGCGCCAGTACCGCGAACACCCACGCACGCACCGTACACGCACCGTACACCACCCTTAGTGGTATAGTATCTGAACGCATCAATATCTGATCCGATCAGATCTATACTAGCGTCCCCAGCAGTTTAGGGTTCCCAAAAACGCAGTGTTAGCGGGATCAGCCCAGATACCTGCTAGCACCTGCGTTTTGCCCCTCCGCCCGGCCCAGCCCAGTCCAGCCCACCCAAGTGCAGTATCGATCGATCACTGTCACTTTTTTTTGTAGCGTTTTGGTGAACTGGCAAGCACCAGCGCCCTAGTACACCCCGGTCGTAGTCAAACCAGCACTGCAGTAACACTTGGTGACGTGGCGAGTCCCATAAGTGCAGTTCAAGCTGGTGAGGTGGCACAAGTAGTGTCCCGCTGCCACCAAAAAGACAAACACAGGCCCGTCGTGCCCATAGTGCCCTTCCTGCTGCATTCGCCAATCCTAATTGGGAACCCACCGCTTCTGCAGCGCCCATACTTCCCCCATTCACATCCCCAACCAAATGCAGTCGGCTGCATGAGAAGCATTTTCTTTATGTCCTCCCGAGTACCCCTACCCAACGAACCCCCCCCCCAAAAAAGATGTTGTGTCTGCAGCAAGCACGGATATAGGCGTGACATCCGCTATTATTGTCCCTCCTGTCCTGACAATCCTGGTCTTTGCATTGGTGAATGTTTTGAACGCTACCATTCACTAGTTGAGTATTAGCGTGGGGTACAGCATTCCACAGACTAGGACACACTTTCACAGGGTCTCCCAAGATGCCATCACATTTTGAGAGACCCGAACCTGGAACCGGTTAGAGTTATAAAAGTTACAGTTACAAAAAAAAAGTGTAAAAAAAAAAAAAACACAAACAAAAATAAAAAAAAATAGTTGTCGTTTTATTGTTCTCTCTCTCTCTATTCTCTCTCTATTGTTCTGCTCTTTTTTACTGTGTTCTATTCTGCAATGTTTTATTGTTATTATGTTTTATCATGTTTGCTTTTCAGGTATGCAATTTTTTATACTTTACCGTTTACTGTGCTTTATTGTTAACCATTTTTTTGTCTTCAGGTACGCCATTCACGACTTTGAGTGGTTATACCAGAATGATGCCTGCAGGTTTAGGTATCATCTTGGTATCATTCTTTTTAGCCAGCGGTCGGCTTTCATGTAAAAGCAATCCTAGCGGCTAATTAGCCTCTAGACTGCTTTTACAAGCAGTGGGAGGGAATGCCCCCCCCCCCACCGTCTTCCGTGTTTTTCTCTGGCTCTCCTGTCTCAACAGGGAACCTGAGAATGCAGCCGGTGATTCAGCCAGCTGACCATAGAGCTGATCAGAGACCAGAGCGGCTCCAAACATCTCTATGGCCTAAGAAACCGGAAGCTACGAGCATTTTATGACTTAGATTTCGCCGGATGTAAACAGCGCCATTGGGAAATTGGGGAAGCATTTTATCACACCGTTCTTGGTGTGGTCAGATGCTTTGAGGGCAGAGGAGAGATCTAGGGTCTAATAGACCCCAATTTTTTCAAAAAAGAGTACCTGTCACCACCTATTGCTATCATAGGGGATATTTACATTCCCTGAGATAACAATAAAAATGATTTAAAAAAAAAATGAAAGGAACAGTTTAAAAATAAGATAAAAAAGCAAAAAAATAATAAAGAAAAAAATAAATAAATAAAAAGCACCCCTGTCCCCCCTGCTCTCGCGCTAAGGCGAACGCAAGCGGCGGTCTGGCGTCAAATGTAAACAGCAATTGCACCATGCATGTGAGGTATCACCGCGAAGGTCAGATCGAGGGCAGTAATTTTAGCAGTAGACCTCCTCTGTAAATCTAAAGTGGTAACCTTTAAAGGCTTTTAAAAATGTATTAATTTTGTTGCCACTGCACGTTTGTGCGCAATTTTAAAGCATGTCATGTTTGGTATCCATGTACTCGGCCTAAGATCATCTTTTTTATTTCATCAAACATTTGGGCAATATAGTGTGTTTTAGTGCATTAAAATTTAAAAAAGTGTGTTTTTTCCCCAAAAAATGCGTTTGAAAATCGCTGCGCAAATACTGTGTGAAAAAAAAAAATGAAACACCCACCATTTTAATCTGTAGGGCATTTGCATTAAAATAATATATAATGTTTGGGGGTTCAAAGTAATTTTCTTGCAAAAAAAAATAATTTTTTCATGTAATCAAAAAGTGTCAGAAAGGGCTTTGTCTTCAAGTGGTTAGAAGAGTGGGTGATGTGTGACATAAGCTTCTAAATGTTGTGCATAAAATGCCAGGACAGTTCAAACCCCCCCCAAATGACCCCATTTTGGAAAGTAGACACCCCAAGCTATTTGCTGAGAGGCATGTCGAGTCCATGGAATATTTTATATTGTGACACAAGTAGCGGGAAAGAGACAAATTTTTTTTTTTTTTTTTTTGCACAAAGTTGTCACTAAATGTTATATTGCTCAAACATGCCATGGGAATATGTGAAATTACACCCCAAAATAAATTCTGTTGCTTCTCCTGAGTACGGGGATACCACATGTGTGGGACTTTTTGGGAGCCTAGCCGCGCACGGGACCCCGAAAACCAAGCACCGCCTTCAGGCTTTCTAAGGCCGTAAATTTTTGATTTCACTCTTCACTGCCTATCACAGTTTCGGAGGCCATGGAATGCCCAGGTGGCACAAACCCCCCCCCAAATGACCCCATTTTGGAAAGTAGACACCCCAAGCTATTTGCTGAGAGGTATAGTGAGTATTTTGCAGACCTCACTTTTTGTCACAAAGTTTTGAAAATTGAAAAAAGAAAAAAAAATTTTTTTTTTCTGGTCTTTCTTCATTTTCAAAAACAAATGAGAGCTGCAAAATACTCACCATGCCTCTCAGCAAATAGCTTGGGGTGTCTACTTTCCAAAATGGGGTCATTTGGGGGGGTTTGTGCCATCTTGGCATTTTATGGCCTTCAAAACTGTGATAGGTAGTGAGGAGTAAAATCAAAAATGTATGCCCTTAGAAATCCTGAAGGTGGTGCTGGGTTTTCGGGGCCCCGTACGCGGCTAGGCTCCCAAAAAGTGCCACACATGTGGTATTCCCATACTCAGGAGAAGCAGCTGAATGTATTTTGGGGTGCAATTCCACATATGCCCATGGCCTGTGTGAGCAATATATCATTTAGTGACAACTTTTTGTAAATTTTTTTTTTTTTTTGTCATTATTCAATCACTTGGGACAAAAAAAATAAATATTCAATGGGCTCAACATGCCTCTCAGCAATTTCCTTGGGGTGTCTACTTTCCAAAATGGGGTCATTTGGGGGGGTTTTGTACTGCCCTGCCATTTTAGCACCTCAAGAAATGACATAGGCAGTCATAAACTAAAAGCTGTGTAAATTCCAGAAAATGTACCCTAGTTTGTAGACGCTATAACTTTTGCGCAAACCAATAAATATACGCTTATTGACATTTTTTTTTACCAAAGACATGTGGCCGAATACATTTTGGCCTAAATGTATGACTAAAATTTAGTTTATTGGATTTTTTTTATAACAAAAAGTAGAAAATATCATTTTTTTTTCAAAATTTTCAGTCTTTTTCCATTTATAGCGCAAAAAATAAAAACGGCAGAGGTGATCAAATACCATCAAAAGAAAGCTCTATTTGTGGGAAGAAAAGGACGCAAATTTCGTTTGGGTAGAGCATTGCATGACCGCGCAATTAGCAGCTAAAGCGACGCAGTGCCGAATTGTAAAAAGTGCTCTGGTCAGGAAGGGGTAAATCCTTCCGGGGCTGAAGTGGTTAAACCCCCTTCCTAATAAGACCAATTTTCAGCTTTCGCTGCTCTCACATTTTGAATGACAATTACTCAGTCATACAATACTGTACCCATATGAAATTTTTGTCCTTTTTTTTTACATAAATAGAGCTTTATTTTGGTGGTATTTAATCACCGTTGGGTTTTTTAATTTTTGCGCTATAAAAGAAAAAAGACTGAAAATTTGGTAAAAAAATGAAATTTTCTTTGTTTCTGTTATAAAATTGAGCAAATTCGTAATTTTTCTTGTTAAATTTTGGCCAAAATTTATACTGCTACATTTTGGTAAAAATAAGTACAAATTGGTGTATATTATTTGGTCTTTGTGAAAGTTATAGAGTCCAAAAGCTGTGGTGCCAATCATTGAAAATTGATCACACCTGAAGTACGGACGGCCTATCTAATTTCTTGAGACCCTAACATGCCAGAAAAGTATAAATACCCCCCAAATGACCCCTTTTTGGAAAGAAGACATTCCAAGGTATTTAGAAAGATGCATGGTGAGTTTTTTGAAGTTGTCATTTTTTCCCACAATTCTTTGCAAAATCAAGATTTTTTTTTTCACAAAATTGTCATATTAGCAGGTTATTTCTCACACACAGCATATGCATACCACAAATTACACCCTAAAACACATTCTGCTATTACTCCCAAGTATGGCGATACCACATGTGTGAGACTTTTACACAGCGTGGCCACATAGAGAGGCCCAACATGCAGGGGAGCACCTTCAGGCGTTCTGGAGCACCCAGGCCAATTCTGACATTTCTCTCCTACATGTAAAAATCATCATTTATTTGCTAGAAAATTACATAGAACCCCAAAACATTATATATGTTTTTTAGCAAAGACCCTAGAGAATACAATGGCGGTTGTTCGCAGTTTTTATCTCGCACGGTGTTTGCGCAGCAATTTTTTGAACGCGTTTTTTTTGGGAAAAAAAACTGTTTTGTGATTTAAAAAAAAAAAAACAGTAAAGTTAGCCCAATGTTTTTTCATAATGTGAAAGATGAAGTTACGCCAAGCAAATAGATACCTAACATGTCACCCTTCAAAATTGCACACGCTCGTGGAATGGCGCCAAACTTCACTACTTAAAAATCCCCATAGGCGACGTGCTCTGCTGTACATCAAAATGTCAGTCCAGGGAGTCTGGTGCGTGATGTGACGCACACGTAGCGGGGGAGGGGTCTGATGACGGATCCGAGGAAGCAGGCGGTGTAGCAGCTTGGGATGAGAACGGCAGCTGCCTACGAGACAAAGAACCGACAGCCCCGCCGGAGCCGTAAGTAGGTCAGCGGCTGGTTTCTGGCAGCAGATCCCGGGTCGCCAGGACGCACAAGGCGGCTCACCCTCCCACTCCCTATTCGTCTATCGGACCTATGCTGGGTCTGAGCCACCCCCCATGAGTGCCCCAGGCCGTCCCCCACCCCCACCCGCCAATAAAACTCTATGCCTCCCTAGGGATTCATTCGGACTGTTGCCAGGCCGGCAACACATTAGGCACAGTGCACCCCAGAAGCAGGACGAGCTATAGCCGCCCGTAAGAGGATAACTCACAGCCATCCAGCGATACCAGGGCTTTGCCTGAAGTGGAAGCAGGTTGAAGAGCCTCAATGGGAACCCCTGTGAAGCCACTGCAGGTAACGCATTAATAACTGTGGATAACTGTGGAGTGAGAACAGGCTTACCAAAAGAAATGTAATATCCGAAGCTACCATTACAAATATGGGAGAAGTGTTATCTGGGTTGCTGTATAGATCAATGCCTTAAAAATCATGGAAGAGATGGTGCTATGAGGTGTTATATTTAATGCAAAACTTTGTTGCTTCCAAAGGATAATAAAGGAAGAGAGAAAAGGTGGACTGTTTCATTGTGTGTGTTTTTATTCTTTTTTTTCCCTCTTCTTCTCCTTTCTCTCACCACCTGAGTCTATCGATGAAAGGGAGTATAAGAGTTGTTAGTTTTGAAATTATTCGAGCTTAAAGAACTGTTTCGCCTATGATTTAGAGTGAGCCGCAGACCGCTGGGTCTTGCAGGGTTCCGTGTCAAGGACTGGTGGGGAGGCACAGAACGCGGTGAGGACTAGGGATGAGCTTCGAGTTCGAGTCCAACTCATGTTCGACTCGAACATTGGCTGTTCGCAAGTTCGCCGAACAGCGAACAATTTGGGGTGTTCGCGGCAAATTCGAATGCCGCGGAACACCCTTTAAAAGTCTATGGGAGAAATCAAAAGTGCTAATTTTAAAGGCTAATATGCAAGTTATTGCCATAAAAAGTGTTTGGGGACCTGGGTCCTGCCCCAGGGGACATGGATCAATGCAAAAAAAGTTTTAAAAATGGCCGTTTTTTCAGGAGCAGTGATTTTAATAATGCTTAAAGTCAAACAATAAAAGTGTAATATCCCTTTAAATTTCATACCTGGGGGGTGTCTATAGTATGCCTGTAAAGGGGCGCATGTTTCCTGTGTTTAGAACAGTCTGACAGCAAAATGACATTTTGAAGGAAAAAACTCATTTAAAACTACCCGCGGCTATTGCATTGCCGACAATACACATAGAAGTTTATTGATAAAAACGGCATGGGAATTCCCCAAAGGGGAACCCCGAACCAAAATTAAAAAAAAAAAATGACGTGGGAGTCCTCCTAAATTCTATACCAGGCCCTTCAGGTCTGGTATGGATATTAAGGGGAACCCCGGCCAAAATTTTAAAAAAAAATGACGTGGGGTTCCCCCTAAATTCCATACCAGACCCTTCAGGTCTGGTATGGATTTTAAGGGGAACCCCGCGCCAAAAAAAAAAAAACGGCGTGGGGTCCCCCCAAAAATCCATACCAGACCCTTATCCGAGCACGCAACCTGGCAGGCCACAGGAAAAGAGGGGGGGACGAGAGTGCGCCCCCCCCTCCTGAACCGTACCAGGCCACATGCCCTCAACATTGGGAGGGTGCTTTGGGGTAGCCCCCCAAAACACCTTGTCCCCATGTTGATGAGGACAAGGGCCTCATCCCCACAACCCTGGCCGGTGGTTGTGGGGGTCTGCGGGCGGGGGGCTTATCGGAATCTGGAAGCCCCCTTTAACAAGGGGACCCCCAGATCCCAGCCCCCCCCCGTGTTAAATGGTAAGGGGGTACTTACCCCTACCATTTCACTAAAAAACTGTCAAAAATGTTAAAAATGACAAGAGACAGTTTTTGACAATTCCTTTATTTAAATGCTTCTTCTTTCTTCTATCTTCCTTCATCTTCTGGTTCTTCTGGTTCTTCTGGCTCTTCTGGTGCTTCCTCCGGCGTTCTCGTCCAGCATCTCCTCCGTGGCATGGGGGGAGGCTCCCGCTCTTCTCTTCTTTCATGCTTTTTCCTGTTCGCATGTTCTGGTGCGAACCGAACAGGGGGGTGTTCTGCTCATCCCTAGTGAGGACAAGCAACAGAGAAGCGACCAGCCTTGGTGGGCGGGGAGAGAAGAGGGGATAGAATGACAGTGAAAATGAGAGGGCGCCCTCAAAGAGGAGTGGAGGTGAAGCAGCCGAGAGAGAGTTTAAATTCTAGTTCTATCCAGAAGTACCTGAAGGAGACAAATCAGGGAAGTCCTAAGAACCCAGCTCAAGAAAGTAAACAGCAAATTGGAAAGGACAAGAAGAAGGAAATAGGGAGGAACCAAGGGGCCTATGGGGGTACACCCGGGGAGGAAAAGGAAGTCCCCTGCATGGTGGAAGACAGCACCATGGAAGCACCATTAACAAAATCTAAACTCCTGGAGATGTTCGCTAAATTGAAAACTATAATTAAAACAGAAATCCACAGGAGGATTCAGAGAAACAGAATCGAGAAATAGCCATCCTAAAACAACAAGTAAAGGACCTGCAATTGGCCCAGCGAGACACTCTTTATAAATTAGAAGAGCAAGAAAAGCAAAGTCGCAGACAAAATTTGAGGCTGCGTGCCTTACCAGAGCAACATGGCGAAGACCTGCCCTCTAAAATGAAAGCTATCTTCAATCCAATTTTAGACAGAGGCCTAAACGAAGAACTGAAGATTGATAGGGTTTATAGGTTAAGGAAACCCCCAAGGTTTCGGCGAAGATAAACCTAGAGACGTCATTATTAGGTTTCACCACTATGAAGACAAAGCAAGAATTTGGAGCAATCTCAGGAAAGTACAGCCTGTAAAATTTCATGGGGCAGAGATCCAGTTCTTTGCCGATATTTCAGCAGGGACCCTGGCCAGGAGAAGGCAGCTAAAACCCCTCCTGGAAGAACTGAGGAAGGCAAATATGAAATACAGCTGGGGCTTTCCCACTTCACTGAATGTAGTAAAAGCGGGTAGAACAATCAGACTGAAACACATGGAGCACTTGCAAGATTTTTGTAATGAACTTGACATCCCTGTTCCAATTTTGTCTAACTAGCAGGAAGATGTTCCAGCGCGCGGTCAGACTCCTAAAGATATTAGTTGACGGAAATGGATCAAAGATTCTGAAATAGTGAGGGGGTCAGGGGGGTGGTGGGGGCGGGGGAGGTTTCGGGGGGAGAGGTGGTGCCTTGTGTGGGGGGGGAATGGCGGCCCCCCGGCCGCCCGCTCGCTATGTTCCCTCCCCCCTTTTCCTATTTAATGGGGAGGGGAGCAGGGCGACCGCGGCGATCCGTTGTTAGTGTCACACCCCAATGGTCTGGCTGGTCGCATGCTGAGAGATATGGTATTTCTCTGCTGCGGGCTTGCTGCCAGGCATAGGCGGGTAGGGAGAGGGGGGATGGTGGGTGGGGTTTGGTGTGGGTGTTGGGGGGAGGGTCGGGGGGGAGAGGTGGGTAGGGGGGGTTGGGGAGGTGGATTTGGTCCTGCAGAAACTACGTATAAGGGTCCAAAGAACAACATGCGCCCTTATTGTGCAGTTTTATTTAAAAACTAAATGACAGAGTTCACTAGTATCACTTACAATGTTAAAGGGCTGAACTCCCCCCTTAAGCGGCATAAAGTATTAAGAGAATTAGAGCAACTCAAGGCAGACGTTGTGTTTCTTCAGGAGACACACCTCTCACAGAACTCACATGTCAGATTATTCTCCAATTGCTTCCCCAACTGGTTCTATAGCGATTCACCTATCAAGAGGGCCAAAGGGGTAGCAATTGGGTTTTCAAAAAGGACCAGGTTTGCGCTATTGGAGAGGAGCGCAGATATGGAGGGCCACTACCTTTTTTTGAAGGTGAGGATGGGAGAAAGGGTTTTTACCCTGGTAAACATCTACTGCCCAAATAACAACCCAGTCGAATTCCTGCTACAGGTCCTAAATAAGTTGTTAGTTTTCAGGGCTGGGGAGGTGATTTTGTCAGGAGACCTAAATTTTTGCTTAGATCCATTACTGGATAGTACAGCTGGTTCACCGAGAGTGAGTAGGAAACTCTTAAAAAAAATAGGTCAGAAATTGCATAGTTGCCATATGATCGACGCATGGAGGGTACAGCACGCGAAGGTTAAGGACTATACTTTTTTTTCCTCAGTCCATGGGTCTTATTCTAGGCTCGATTATTTTATGGTAGACCATAGATTACTTGACTATGTCAAGGAAACGAAAATTGGAGTCACCACGCTGTCAGACCACGCTCCAGTCCTGATGAAGGTGGCGATCCCCGGATACCGGAGATCGCCATTTTCATGACATTTGGACGAAAAGCTTATCGAGAATCCAAGTGTCTATAGCAAGATACAGGAGGAAATTGATGGGTTCTTCTTGATAAACGACACCGGGGAGATTTCTGGATCAGTCCTATGGGAGGCGCTAAAAGCATATATAGGGGGCATATTGATATCATTAGGAGCCAAGGAGAAAAAAGAGAACACAAAGAGGAAAACAGAACTTATTGAAGAAATATATTATCTTGAACAACTACATAAGTCAGCTAACGAGGGCCACAATTCATTTCTGCTGCAGCTAATCTCTAAAAGAGAAGAGCTAAAAGATTTAATGGAATTAGATTCTAAACGCACCCTAAATAAAAATGTAAAGGATAGATTCCAATGGAGTAACAAAGTGGGGAAGCATTTGGCAACAGCATTAAAAAAGAAAGGGGGCACTAACTTTATAGATAAGATTTAAAATAAAAAAGGGGTATTTAAACACACTTCCAGAGACATAGCTGAAGAATTTCAGAGCTACTTTACGTCCCTCTACAAGGTTAGACAAGGTGGGGCAAGTACCCTGGAAAGAGAGGAAATGATAGACGAGTTTATAGAAGAGGCGGGCCTACCAAGCCTCTCGGATAGCGAGGCAAAAGAATTGGAGGGCCCGATCACTGTAGAGGAGATCGAGAGGGCATTGAAAGCATCTCCCTCTGGAAAGAGTCCAGGGCCAGATGGTTTTACCTCCTATTTTTATAGAAAATTTAAAGAGTCCCTGATCCCCAAGCTCTGTCAGATATGGAATAAGATAGGGGGCCAGGAGGAATTTTGCGAGGGGGCACTGACGGCATCAATTACTTTAATACCTAAGGAGGGGAAAGATAGCTCGCTGTGTTTGAGCTATAGGCCGATAGCTTTGCTCAACGCTGATACTAAATTATATGCCAAGGTACTAGCCAGTAGACTGAGGGAAAAAATTACGTACTGGATTCACCCAGACCAGACGGGTTTTATACCAGGGAGAGAGGGGAGGGATAACGATGTTAGGCCACTCCTGGTCATGGATGTGATGAAAGCAAGGGGGACCCCCGGTCTGCTTCTGTCGATCGAAGCAGAAAAAGCCTTCGACAGAGTAGACTGGGGGTTCATGTTGAGGACGCTGAGGGCAGTCGGTTTGGGCGACACCATGCTGAACTGGATTAAGGCACTGTATAAATCTCCCTCGGCATTTGTTAAGGTGAACGGTATATCATCAACAGAGTTTAGGATGGAAAACGGGACCAGGCAGGGTTGTCCCCTGTCCCCCCTTTTGTTTGTCCTAACCCTGGAACCCCTACTAGCTGTGATCTGGAAAATTCCGGATATATGCGGATGCGTGTTGGAGGGAGATATACACAAGCTCTCGGCGTTCGCCGATGATGTACTATTTTACATCGGTAATCCGAGGATCTCACTCCCCAATCTTCTGGCTACTTTGAGGAGATATGGGGAGCTCTCAAATTACAAGGTCAATCTTAGTAAATCGGCGGCTTTAAACATCAATTAGAAAAAGACTTGAGCAATGCAAAATTACACCAATTAATTTGGAATCCTCCACACTTCAGGAAATTAGGTCCGAATGCACATATTATAACACGCTACACTTTAAAGATTTGGGATCAGTTACATAAACAAAAGGTTTGGGAATTTAATTCACCATTTATTTATTTAAAGGAAAACAAGTTTTTTCCACCTGGGTTGAGGGAAGTGGGAGGGAATTGGATAAGAAAGAATGAGACACATATGTTAGATATAACAAAAAATGGTAAAATTGTCACTTTTCAGGAGTTAACCCTACTCAAGGATCTAATGAATATTGACATATGGTGGTATAATCAGCTTGCGATCTTTATCAAAAGCCTCCCCGGCCCAATTAGAGATAAGGAGAATCTTAGACCTCTGGAGAAATTGTTTTTGAAGAATAGAGTTATAAAGAAAACTAAAGAATTATATAAAATAGTGCTGGATGAGGGTGAAGGAGTGAAACCGTTATACTGTAATAAATGGGAATCCGAGCTGGGTCCTATACCTAGTGGTGTGACTTGGGAGGCTATTTTAAGTGCAACACATAAATCGGCAGTAGATACGAGTACGATAGAATCAAATTTCAAATGCCTAGCCAGATGGTACATGACGCCAGATAGAGTGAACAAGATGCAACCGGAAACCTCTGGAAACTGTTGGAGGGGATGCTCCACCAGGGGAACAATGGCCCACCTTTGGTGGGAATGCCCAATTATTAAAAAATTCTAGCGAGAGGTACTTAAGATAATACAGGAGATAAGGGGGACCGAGATCAGGGAAGATCCTTGGGTATGCTTGTTCCACGGGACTGAAGGTTAGATTGGCAAGTATAACGTCCCTCTAACTCCAGTTCTCCTAAACGCGGCAAAAAGTTTAATACCAAAAAAATGGCAATAGATGGAGTGCCCAAGCATTCGAGATTGGCTAATTAGGGTTAATGAAATGTATACCTTAGAGGCGGGTGAGGCTGAAGACTCTCCGAATGAGATAGAAGAAGATCTGGAGGGAACAAAGTGGGTGAAGTGGAGATCCTTTAAAAGAACAGGGAGATTTGCCGAGAAGTTCATATAAGGAATGCATGTATTAGCAGAAGCACGACTGCGGGAGGGGGGGGTAAGTAGGAGGGAGGGGAGGTGGGATATGGGTATTTAAGATGTTATTGGGCTTAGTGGCAGTTGAGGGCTTATTTTACTTTTTTAAGAATGCTAAGAATAAATAAAGATAAAGATGGGAAAAAATGAGCCATAAACCTTGATTTAAAGCCTCTCATTGTAAACGCTGAAGTAGCAAAAAAAAAAAAAAAAGGCGACGCATTAAACATTTTTTCCTGGTTACATATTTTGAGTTACAGAGGAAGTCTAGGGCCAAAATTATTGCTCTCGCTCTAACGTTCGCAGCGATACCTCACATGTGTGGTTTGAACACTGTTTTCATATGTGGGCGGGACTTCTGCATGCGAGCACACGGACAGGGGCGCTTTAAAATTTTTTTTTTTTTATTGTTCATTTTAATTTATTTATTCTAGTTCAACACTTTTTAAAAAAAAAAATATTTTTTGATCAGTTTTATTCCTATTATAAGGAATGTAAACATCCCTTGTAATAGGAATATGGCATGATAGGTCCTCTTTACAGTGAGATATGGGGTCAATAAGACCCCACATCTCACCTCTAGACTGGGAAGTCTGAAATAAAATAAAAAATAAAAAAAAGATCCTGGCTTCGATCGTAGCGGTGAGTCGGTATAAGCACCGGAAGGGGGACGTCCCCTCTCGCCTCCCGTAAGAACGATCAAGCAGTGGAACAGCTGCTATGATCATTCTTATGGTGTAGGGAATCGCCGGCTGAAAAAGCTTATATCTGAATTATGCCTGTAGCGTCAAGGATGTCATATGACGGCCGGCGGGCAGGAAGTGGTTAAAATGCATTTTTTAAAATTTTTTAACACAAAGTTGTCCATTTATACAATATTTATAACACACAGCATGTACATACCAAAAATGACACTTCAAAATAGATTCTCCTACTCCTCCTGAGTACGGCGATACCACATGTGTGAGACTTCCACAGCCTGGCCACATACAGAGTAGTTGCAGAATAGTGCAGGGTATTGCAGAGTAGTGCAGGGTATTGCAGAGTATTGCGGAGTATTGCAGGGTATTGCATGGTATTGCAGAGTAGTGCAGGGTATTGCAGAGTAGTGCAGAGTATTGCAGGGTATTGCAGGGTAGTGCAGAGTATTGCAGAGTATTGCAGGGTATTGCATGGTATTGCAGAGTATTGCACGATATTGCAGAGTATTACACGGTATTGCAGGGTATTGCACGGTATTGCAGAGTAGTGCAGGTTAGTGCAGGGTATTGCAGAGTAGTACAGAGTATTGCAGGGTATTACAGAGTATTGCAGGGTATTGCACAGTATTGCAGAGTATTGAAGGGTATTGCAGAGTAGTGCAGGGTATTGCAGAGTAGTGCAGGGTATTTCAGTGTATTGCAGAGTATTGCACGGTATTGCAGAGTATTGCAGAGTTTTGCAGAGTATTGCAGAGTATTGCACGGTATTGCAGAGTATTGCAGAGTTTTGCAGAGTATTGCAGAGTATTGCACGGTATTGCAGAGTATTGCAGAGTATTGCAGGGTATTGCAGAGTACTGCAGAGTATTGCAGAGTATTGCATGGTATTGCAGAGTATGGCAGAGTATTGCAGGGTATTGCGGGGTATTTCAGAGTATTGCAGAGTATTGCAGAGTATTGTAGGGTATTGCGGGGTATTGCAGAATATTGCAGAGTATTGCACGGTATTTCAGAGTATTGCAGAGTATTTCAGAGTAGTGCAGGGTATTGCAGAGTAGTGCAGGGTATTGCTGGGTATTGCAGAGTAGTGCAGGGCATTAGAGTATGGAGGGATGGCTGAGCATGGATGGATGGATCCATGGATGTGACTGTATTTGTCACAGAGCAGCGCTGTGGGCACTACAGATCCAGCCCACAGCGCTGCTGCCATCCGATCTCTCCCCCTCTCCTCTCACTCTGTACCGATCGGTACACAGAGGGGAGAGAGGAACCGGCATCATGACATGACGCCGGTTTGTTTACATGTGATCGCTCTATCATTTGACGGAGCGATCACATGGTAAACGGCCGAGATCAGCGGCCGTTTACCATGATCCGTGAGGACCCGGCGGTCACGGATGTTCTCGGGTGAGCACCCGAGGGGGCATGCGAGAACGGGATTCTGGGAGGACATACCTCTTATAGAGGAAATACTCGAGGCGGGTGCCTGCACAGAGACTGGAGCAGCAGCAGGGACGGCCTGCAACACAGGTTGTACCGGAGCAGCTACAGTGTGGGATTCCAGGTGAGCCGAGTGACTCAGGAGCGTTCTTACCACCATGGCAAACTGATCCATGTTGTTATCCTGCTCATCCAATCTGGAAAAAAAATTACCAACAAGTGGATTGACTGCATCTTCTGAATTCATGGCCTTTACCTACTGTCAGAAATCATGAATCAGACAGAGACAGAAGTACAGTTAAATCACACTTGTTTAATAATAAAAAAAAGGTAAACAGAGTAAACATAGTCAAAACAGCCAGAGTTCAGGAACCGGAACGGATAGTCAGACAAGCCAAAACGTCAGGGAGCCAGAAGGAATGTCAGCCAAGCAAGTCTTTAACAGGAAGACACGGGAACGTCTCTAGAGATGTGACCAAGGCGAAGGCAGAGATCATCTGGACTGAACAGCCTAAGTAGGCAGGACCGACGAGCAGGATCATCAACAGATGAGTCACTGTGGAGAGATAGGAGCTGGCAATTAGCCGACAGCTGAGCGGCCAGCTCAGAGAAGGAAGGGATGGGTCCAACCCTGACAGCGCCGAAGGATGTTCCGGGCGATTATTCGCCACCAGGGGTCAATCAGTAGGGTCTTATTAGCATGGGACTTAACCCATACTTGTAGGCTCGCTCTACTCAGGCCAGATGTCTTGGGTGCTGTTCAGTAGGCTGTTTGTGTTTGAAGGTAGGAATTTATCCGACTGACAAGACTCCTTGAGTAAGACTGTCAGTTCTGGCTTTATAAAAAGGGTTATTTTACTGCTTTCTACTAAAGGGGATTCAATATTGTCCCAGGAGGAACAGATGCTAGAACTGCCCTGTAGTGAATGATATAAGGTGTACTGACTTCCAGGGTTTTTAACAACATTCCTATTTTCAAGTCTGGGTAGCAATAAAGGAAGTTCGCACGGTGTGATCAATCTAAAATTGGGATCCCTCTGCAATATATAAGGATTTATGTATATATTGTGGTTTAATCTATTGTAGGGAGAGAGCTCTGTGTGGATGAAGACCTTTCCTCCAGCATTGGGAACCCTTAGTACCCCTTGCTCTTATAAATTTAGAAACAGCAGGCACTAATAGACTGCTCTTTTGCATACTTCAGCTGCTAATTTAAGGTAATTGAAAATAGGGGGATACATCTGTGCCCTTTAAATTAATGTGCCATAACGAATGAGAACTTAGTACTGAATGATTACTCTTTTTCTAGAATGATGGCAGTTTTCTTTTATTAAACTTCTCCCTACTTGATAACTTTTAGAAGTTTGGAAGGCAAAATAATGGTTCTATTAATTTAAGTATATATGGTTTATGGCTTATTGTCCTTTTTGTTTTGCTATCCTAATATTTCTAGAAATTGGCGTTAGACCTTGAGGGAGGGTTTGCCTATATTTAAGTACCTTCTAAATGGTAGTGTTGTTGGGCATCCCTATACGACTGGATGGGAGGGTGGGGCATGGTCTGGTCACTGCTGGACCCCTGATTGGTCCCTTTTTGTGGCTCTTCCTTGTGCCTACCACCCAGCCAGGAATTGCCACTTTATTTTATACACCAGGGTGACAAACTGTCCAATAATTATGATTATTTTTGTTTAGCTGGCTGTGACTAAGCATACTGATGGCTCCTGAAGAAGTGGATAAGGTCCATGAAAAGCATCGGGCAACAAGAAATCTGTATTTTCAGATATACTGCATCACCCTGCATAACCCATTATTCAATGTTATGTAAATTGACTCTTGAAGAAATATGATGTAATTTATTGAAGAATACCATTTTATGAGTGTTGATTCTAAATAAATTATTAGTATTTTATTGTAACATGTTGTGCCTCAAAAGTACTTTTTTAGTAGAGTTCTTTTTTAATTTCCTATTTTGGTGATGCTGGAAATGAATGCAAAGAATTAAACACAATATGTTAAAATAATCATCTCTTTTTTATTGCTACCAATTCTTAAAGTGGTACTAAAGGCTGAAGGTTTTTTTACCTCCATGCATTCTATGCATGAAGGTAAAAAAACCTTCTGTGTGCTGCGCCTCCCCCCAGCACCCCTAATCCTTACCTTACCTCTTTCCGATCCAGCGATGTTCACGATAGCCTTAGCTGTACTGGGACTCTCCCTCCTCATTGCCTGAGACAGCTGCAGGAGCTCATTGACTCTCACTGCTTTTAATCACAGCCAATGAGCGAATAAGGAGAGAGCGCGGAGGGGGGGGGGGGGGGGGCGAGGTCGAGCCGCACCTCTATGTGTCTTATGGATGCATAGAGCAGCGGCTCAGGAGCAAGCATGCAGTGGTGCCCCCAGGGCAAGCAGGTAAGTATAACATATTTGTTATTTTTTTTTAAATAATAATGTTTTAATGCCACTTTAAGCATGCCTTTAAGAAAATAGGAAACATGTATATTTTAGTATGAATTAAAATGAACAATTGTAATAAATATAATGGGTAAGAGGTGAGGTTGAGCTTCAGTATGGATGAGCAGAGTCATTTCACAGCTTGAGCTTGCCTTGAAAACAGATTTCACCTTCATCAAAATTAGACTTAGATATCAGCAAAGAGTCTGAACGCAGACTCACTGCAACCCACTGTGGCATCCTAATATACCAATTTTTTTTAAAAATATGAGAGCTATATGTGCAGCCCTGTTGCCATTTCCAGCACAGTGCCCATGTGCTGGGATGGATGACCCCTGCACATGCACCAAAGTGACGTCATCCCGTAGAGGCCAATCAAGACAGCTGAAGGCCAGCACCTGGAGTAAGCCAGGTAAAATATGTCAGTGCCAGCAAAGGATCTCATGGGTGTTGGACTGTTGGAACTAAGCTGAAAGGGTAACTCCACTTCCATGGGGGGGGGGATTGCAAATAAAGAAAAAATAATATAGCGTATACAATTGCAACACAAGTCAATCTGTAATTGTAATTTTCTATAAATGCAATGCAATATGGCTACCTGGAGGTGTTCTATACACAGAATGTGTACTGACCACTCCTCAAAAACATTATTTCCTGCTTGTGTGATTGGCTCACCAATTTTCCCAGAAGTCTGCCTAAGATACATGTAAGATTTCAGGCATCCCCTGCAACAAAAATGTCAAATGCAGGCCCAGCAGCGTTCCTCATTAGTGCTCTGCAGCTGATACAGCTGACTGATAATTATGACACCACACCCATTAGACCCACTCACACCCATTTGATCTTCTGTGCACAGAGGCACAGAGGATCAAACAGTGATTGTTTTTTGCCAACAAAAGTGGAGTAAACATTGCTGACTTTAGTTTTGCTTTAATGAGAGGAGAAATGCTTGTGCGTGACCAAGATCATTTCTTGCCTCAAGTCAGTAATTGTGTAATCAAATATCACTGACTTACTACTAAATTAACATCTTCAGTAGTCTATTTACCATTTCTGCCCCCAAAAACATTAGGTAGTGTGCCAAAGTTAAAATACACTATTTCACCAAAAGTATTAGGATGCCTGCTTTTACACGCACATGGTAATGGCATCCCAGTCTTCATCTGTAGAGTTGAATATTGAGTTGGCTCAACCCTTGGCAGCTATTACAGCTTCAACTCTTCTGGGAAACTGTCCACAAGGTTTAGAAGTGTGTCTATGGGAATGTTTGACCAGAAGCACATTTGTGAGGTCAGGCGCCGATGTGGACAAGAAGGCCTGGCTCGCAGTCTCTGCTCTAATTCTTCTCAAAGGTGTTCTATCAGGTTGAGATCAGAACTCTGTGCAGGTCAAGTTCCTCCACCCCAAACTTTCTCATGCATGTTTTTATGGACCTTGTTTTGTGCACTGGTGCGCAGCCATGTTGGAACAGGAAGGGGCCATCCCCAAACTGTGACAAATTGGGTGAAATGTGCAGCGCTTATGTGATCATATAAACCATAACAAATAATATGAGTACAGAAAACGTGAATAATAAATGATGTGCTCAAAAATACTCCAAGCAGTCCTCTATTATGACATGTGATGTCTATAAACAAAGGAACTTGGACGTGTGATGTCCAAAAAAAGAAAAAAGTCAGTGACAAGATTCAGTCATGTGTGATGATAATCCTCAACCACATGTGGATATAATATAGTGACAGTCTTTAACTTCAAATATGTATGATGTAATAACAGTTAATAGTAGGTCCACCACCAAAGACACCAGAAGCTGCTTACCAGAGGGATTGAACTCAAATAGGTGTACACCTAGTGAGTCAATCAAGCTTTGTGGTATAATATACCAAGGGGATCAGATGTTCTATCCAGATATGACCTCCAGATGGACCTCCGAACAAGTGTAAGGTATGGATGGACTCAGTAGATATAGGCAGTCAGCCCCATCATTAAAAGAAAGAGGAAGGCATATAGTGTAACTCCGTATGAAAATTTTAATACATAAAAAGCAAAGAAAATACACTCACATGTTTAGCAGTAAAATCAAGCGCTTGTATAAAAGAAGACAGTGGTCTCAGCATATCCTTTCCGACGCGTTTCGACTTAGAGGTCAACATCTGGGGTTGACTTAGATGATGACTTCTAAGTCGAAACGCGTCGGAAGGATATGCTGAGACCACTGTCTTCTTTTATACAAGCGCTTGATTTTACTACTAAACACGTGAGTGTATTTCCTTTGCATTTTATGTATTAAAATTTCCATACGGAGTTACACTATATGCCTTCCTCTTTCTTATAATGATGGGGCTGACTGCCTATATCTACTGAGTCCATCCATACCTTACACTTGTTCGGAGGTCCATCTGGAGGTCATATCTGGATAGAGCATCTGATCCCCTTGGTATATTATACCACAAAGCTTGATTGACTCACTAGGTGTACACCTATTTGAGTTCAATCCCTCTGGTAAGCAGCTTCTGGTGTCTTTGGTGGTGGACCTATTATTAACTGTTATTACATCATACATATTTGAAGTTAAAGACTGTCACTATATTATATCCACATGTGGTTGAGGATTATCATCACACATGACTGAAGCTTGTCACTGACTTTTTTCTTTTTTTGGACATCACACGTCCAAGTTCCTCTGTTTATAGACATCACATGTCATAATAGAGGACTGCTTGGAGTATTTTTGAGCACATCATTTAATATTCACGTTTTCTGTACTCATATTATTTGTTATGGTTTATTTGATCACATAAGCGCTGCACATTTCACCCAATTTGTCATTTTTGCAACTTTATGCACTGCTGTGCTGGCTGCTTTAGTTTTTTTTTTTTTTTTGAGACAGCGCGGTATATATTTGTTTATAATTTACATCCCCAAACTGTTCCCACAAAGTTGGGAGCATGAAATTGTCCAAAATGTCCTGGTATGCTGATGCCTTAAGAGTTCCCTTCACTGGAACTAAGGGGCCAAACTCAACCCCTGAAAAACAAGATTTGTTCTTTATTGTTTTAATTCACTAAGATACCGTACAATGCTTTTGTTATATGATGATTGTAATGTAAATGTACTTTAATCTTGAGTACAAAAAAACGTTTTTGTTTTTTTTTTTTTAGTTTTGGATACAGTTCGGAGTGGTTATTATAACAACACCTCTTGTGTTGTGTCTTATCTGCACATAAAATAATCAATAAAAATGCATTGTAGCAATATTGCAACAATATTCATATGAATGAAGCCTACCTACACTGCATAGTCGCAGGCTGCACTTACACTGAAGCCACTGTTAGAACTTCTGCAGAACAGAGCAGGACCTGGCGGTTAAAGTGGCAGCCAGGCCGTTGATTTTGAAAAGCAATGTGAGAAGTAAAATTTGAGCATACAAGATGCTCCGAAGATCTAGCAATAGCGGGATAGGAAGACATGGCCCCCTGGGATCCTCCAGCTCTGAGGACCACCAGAATCACATCAATAGGGGCATGATATTGCCTACCCTTTTTAACACAAATTTACCCTTCCTTTTGCATGCACAGCTTTTCCTGTACCAGAGACCTATGCACTGAAATCACAGAGTGCTATTGTTGATTTCTTAAATGTGCAGATCCCAAATGCACCCACACGCATTCTTTTGTTTTTGGGTAACGTATGCTTTATGGACTTTATTTTATTTTTAATACATTTCCTTGAGCTCATCTCACATGGGCAAGCTATTGCTTTGAAACATTTGATGCAGTGTATATTACTTAGAGAATGGCCGCCTCGGGTCACCAATTCCTCTGTGAACTCCATTAAATTCCATTATGTATTGAATTTCAGAACATTACAATACACTGCAGGAAATTTCCCTCATATAATTCATCACATAATAACATTTATCAGATGATTTACAAAAGAGCAAAACTTGAATTTTAAAAACTCCTGGCACTTAAAGCTGAACTCCAGGCACAAAACCTTAATTTAAATATATTGCCCAATAGCCACAAAGATTATAAATCTGCTTAGTGTGTATCAAATGCCCTTTAAAACTTAGTTATTACCTTATACAACTAACAGTGATATCATCACTGTGCTGCACATATCCTGTGCACAGAGCAGAGTTGTTGGAGGGACCCAGTAGGTCCACCTACTACAGGCTGGCTGTATAAAACTGCAGGAGGGAGTAGAGACAAGACCAATCACACTGTACAAGGAGAAAAAGCAGCAGGGACCAGTCTTTATTACAAGAAATTTCTGCAAAAATAAATCCAGAATACATACTGCTATCTTAGCATTACTTTGCTTTGTGTTTTGGTAATAAATACATATCCCATTCTGCTGCATCTGAACACCTTTTTACCTCCATGGAAATCCATACGAGTGTAAACAAAAGTCATAGAACGATAGGCAATTTTTTTTTCCATTTAGGTTAGAGCAGGAATGGGGTGTTTTTTAACCCCATGTAAGATTTATATTTGCTATCTATGTTACCTTGGGGAGATTCACCTTCACTTCCTGTCCCATAGCCAAACAAAAAGTGAGAGGAAATCCCTGTAAGTCAAGGGAATTCCTTGGGTCCCCAGAACTAGTTTCCCCATTGGAAGACTTTCTCTCTATTACTTTTCTGGGGACAATCCAACATTTGGGGTTTTATTTTATTTTCACTTCTAATTAAAAGGGTAAACAAGATAAATAGGGAGGGTGAGACTGCCTAATGGGGACACAGACAGCAATCAAACCTGACAGGTGTTCTAACCCATCTCAACTCTATCCAAAACTGAAAAAAAGTCCGGCCTTTAGTTATACTTTACCCTTATTTATCCATTCCTTCTATGTATTGCTAAAAAGGCTCTGTCATGTAGTGATTTGTTCTCAGGTTCTCAACCATTTTCTCTTATGCCGTGTACACACGAGCAGACTTTTTGACCGGACTGGTCCGACGGTCTATCCGACAGACTTTCCGCAGACTTTCGACGGACTTTCTGAACAAACTACAAACTACTACTTGCCTACACACGATCACACCAAAGTCCGATGGATTCGTACGTGATGACGTACGACCGGACTAAAATAAGGAAGTTGATAGCCAGTAGTCAATAGTTGCCCTAGCATCGTTTTTTGTCCGTAGCATACAGACGAGCGGACTTTTTGCCTGGTCTCGAGTCCGTCGGAAAGTTTTGAAACATGTTCCAAATCTAAAGTCCGTCAGATTTTCGACTGAAAAAATCCGCTGCAGGTCAGATGAAGCCCACACATGGTCGAATTGTCCGCTCGTGTGTACACAGCATTAGTCCGTTATCTGTTGACTTTTAGCAATGCCCAACATTAACCATAGCATAGTCACAGAGTGACCAGGAGTACTCTATGGTGTATGTTTATCAATCAGAGAAGAGCCGAGATCCTGATGATCACAGCTGATCTCTCAGGTGTGCCAGTTTATGAAGCTGAGATGAGGAGTGGAGAACATATTCTTCACTTCTCATCATAGGACACACCCTTCTGTCATTCACTTTTACACAGATGGCCAGTTTGTGAAGGCGAGAAATGTGCTCTGTTTGGGGTGTCTGGCTTCCAATAAAAGGACAACTAACTCTTAGAATAAGGGTTGGATTTACTTACAATAGGCATATCAATACATTACAGTTATAAATAAGTAGATGGAAGATGGGGTAACAGGGGAAGAAAGCGGTATTACAGATCTACCCTGTTTCCCCGAAAATAAGACCTAGCGTGATGGTCGGTGATGGCTGCAATATAAGCCCTACCCCCCCCAAAGAAGCCTTAGTTAAAGTCCTTGTAGGTCTTATTTTCAGGGTAGGGCTTATTTTCGGGGAAACAGGGTAGGGCTTATTTGGGGGGTAGGGCTTATATTGCAGCCATCACCGACAATCACGCTAGGTCTTATTTTCGGGGAAACAGGGTAACACTCACACACAAATGCATTCTCTCTGAATCTCTCAGGCCAGGGTCCTTTTTATCCAAACTTGAGACCCACACCCCAGGAGGTGTTGGTCATCACGGCCATTGAAGACAGTTGAAAGGTCTTAAAGTTCAAAGGTCATAAAAAGTTTGTTCCTCTCCCAGGCTCAACTCCAGTTCCCTTGAGCAGTTAATCACACTGCAATTCATCACCCTTTAGGCACCATGCTGGCCAAGTGTGAGGGGGCAGTTGAATATCCTTAAGAGTCCTGTTGGTTAGATAATAATGACCTTATGCCTTGTTCTTGTCAGGGCTGGGCTCAGCCCTTCCTTCTCAGAGCTGGCCACTCAGCTGTCGGCTAATTTCCAGCTCCTATCGCTCCACAGGTACTCAGCTGTTGATAATATCCTGCTCATCACTCCTGCCTACTTAAGGTGTGCAGGGCAGTGGATCTCTGCCTTCGCCTTGGTCAACATCACAGGAACATTCTCCTGCGATCCTGTTCAAGACTTGCTTTGCTGACATTCCTTCTGGCTCCAGATCCTGCTTGCTGTTCCACTACATTGATCCCTGACTTCTGGCTTGGCTGACTATTTTGTTTCGGTTACTGAACTTTGGCTATGTTTTGACTATGTTTGTTCTTTTTACTTTTATTATTATACAAGTGTGATTTAACTGTACTTCTGTCTCAGCCTGATTTCATGGTTTCTGGCTGTTCTAGCCATGTTTACTGCAGGCTGGCTGTAAACACTATAATTTGCAGCACATCAAAGTCCTTTCAAAGCTTTTTTGTACAAGACATATTGTTCTCATGTCCCATCTGCATTAATATCAATTTTTTCCAGTATTACATCTTCTCCTATTGTGCCTGAATGGCACACAAACATTGCCACAAGATGCAAGATCAAATATTTATTTGATAAAACAAGTCCAATCAACTTACATTTAAAACAATGCTGCAGTGTGTAGTAACTACGAGCGCCGAGCTCGTCTCCTGTTGTTTGTCTGTGGCAGCGTCCCGTGCTCCAATCCTAATGCATATCATCACATCACGTGACTTCTTCAGAGGATGTTTGTCCTAGGGATTTGTCACTTGTAGTCCACCAGGATTTGGCACGTTTTTGCTAATGGGGCACTAGCCCACATGTATTTTCCTTGCATTATATATTTTTTTGCATTGTGTCATTATTTATCCTATTTGTGTTAGTATATGCATTTTTGCTTTGCTATATTCAAGCAGTCACTGTTTCACAATTACCTTTATATATTAGGCTTTGTCTGCCCGTAACATTATAGTCATGTTGATCAGCTACGTTGCACTGCACTGCATCCTCACCATGTTCTTTTAGCATGTAGGATCCATTCATGCATTGGCCCGTTTCTTTTTTAGTTCACTTTGCCACTTTAGTCATCTTTGTAGCTTCCCCCCCCCCCCCTTCTAACATGCATTTTGCCACATATTTTGTCACCTGACAAATACACTACCAACGTGCCAAAATGTGCACTAAAAAAGTGCACAATGCTCCATGCCAAAAAATGTTCAATTTGGCTTTTTGGGCCTTTTTGTGCGCATTTTGGTAAGGTTTTTGATGCACTTTTTTGCTTTTTTTTTTCAACACACATTTTGGCTTGTTTTTAAAAAAACACATTTTAGCACATTTTTATGTGCATTTTGTTGCTTTTTTAACATGTATTTTGGTTTATTTTTTACCTGCCTTTTTGTGTGCATTCTGGAAACACATGCAAAATGCATGATATGCTTGCGGTGCCATTAATTGTTAATTGCACCCCAAAAGTGGCTATCAAATTTGCTGTTTGCCAAAATGCGCATTAAAAAGCAAATCAAAATGCACGTTCAAAAAGTGTCAAACTACATGCTAAAAGAAGAGCCAAAATGTGTGTTACAAACAACACCAAAATGCGTGTTAAAATAACCTGTGCCAAAATCTGTGCTAAAGGGCTAAAATGTGTGTTTAAATAAGCGCCAAAATGCACAATAAAAAAGCTTACAGGCAGATGCACATTAAAAAAATATGGCATGTTAAAAAACTGCAAGATGCACGTAAATAATGAGTAATAAAAGAGCCAAAATACACATTTAAAAAATGTGCCAAAATGTGTGTAAAAAATGTGAGTTAAAAAAAGCACCAGTGCTTATTATTTTCATGTAATTACACAGCCTTTTCAAAGCGGAGGGCCACCCTGGAAAAAAAACCCTTGTTGCTAGGCAGTCTTCCTAATCTGGCTCTTCCTATTCCACGGCGTGTTCTTCTCCCCTGTGATCGGCCCCGTTGTCTTCTGGGAACTGTGTGTGTTCCCAGAACACCACTGGGCCATTCACAGATCGCTGCGCCGCTCGCGTGTGCGCAGTAGGAAACGGGCAGTGAAGCCGCAAGGCTCCACTGCCTGTTTCCCTTACCTAGGATGGCGAGAGCCGAGGGACAGTTCGGCCTCGGGCGGCCGACATCGCGGGCACCCAGGACAGGTAAGTCTACTTATTTAAAGTCAGCAGCTACTGTGTTTGTAGCTGCTGACTTTAATTTTTTTTTTTAGCTGGCCAGAATCCCGCTTTAACTTTGGTTTCACTTTTAAAACTCTGCTGCTCTGTAATCACACAGGTATCTCAGGAGATCACAGGCAGCCCTCATCCTTCTACAAAGATCTCAGGTGTTCTCAGAGGAAAAACTTCTCCACTCTTCTCCTTCTGAGAACAAATGTTCACCATTTCATAAACAGGGTGCCAGAGGGAAAGATTTTTCTCTGAGAACTGCTAAGAACTGAAATGAGATAAATTATCTCTGTTTGAAGACCTTAGCAATACCTGTCGCTGAGAGAAATGCAATGGTCTGGCTGTTTGCCATCTGGCTGTCTATGGCACTGATTCTCATATACTTGAAACAAGCACATGGATCAAGAAAGTCAGAAATCCTAGTGAGCATAGCCATTCCTGGTCAGCGGCTCAGAAGATACTGAAGACAGTGTATTACCATTACAGCCAGAAAACTAGATTTCAAAAGTGAAGATCAGCAATGGCAGCCTCCATATTATGTCAGTATTATTCTCTGCTGCAGCATCGCATGAAATTTACTGATAAGCCAAAGCAGGATTTTATGTATGCATGCATGCATTTTTAGAGTTCTGTTAATCTAGTCTGAAAAACAGATGGAAGATATCTGTGATGTTCTCTATAGTAAATATTATACTTCCTTTTAATGCAGAAGCCCTTTTACTGGCTTTCTTTTTCCACCCACAAGTCATAAAATTTTCAGGTTGTCCGAGAAACCAATTTTATTGTTCTTTATTCTCTGTTAAGCCACCCATATTAATACTGTAGTTAGGGTATATACCAAATGACGTTAATATGAGAGAACATTGACAGCCAACAATATTTGTAAACTGGACATCTGGCAATAGTGTAAATGTAAACCAGCACTAATCAGTCTTCTTCAAGTTATATTTAAGTAGGAGAGGTAGTCTAAGTGTCTCTATGATGTAATGCACCTCATCCCAATAGACACATTTTTGAATGTGGAGGAGTGGGATTATAATGGTGCTATCAACAACTGAATCAAAGTATATTTAAAATTGTAATTACATTTATTAGTACAAATAACATGTAGCAACAACAAACAAGATATAAGGATATTTGTTAAAATCAATAGCTGAGCATATATAGTATACAATGGGTTGCTGGTGGCCCAGAGGAGGAGAGAAGAGTGGTCACAAAAGATTACTGATTGCCAACAAGTTTCGCCAGTGATGGCTTCCTCAGGGGATAAATGTGTGACCACCACACTAGTAATCCAGCTCTAACAAAAAAGAAATAAAATAAATAAAATAACATAAACATGAAAACAAAATTGTCATGACCTCCAGCAAATGCACAACACATACCTCTATGCATCCGGAACTACGGATAGAAAAGGCTCTGTTGCTAATATGCCTCCCCCAGAAAAAGGGAAAGACAGGGGCAAGGATCAAAAAAAACCCAGCTAGCGGATGAAAAGGAGACCATGCACAACCACAGGGGATACAGAAAGACCCAGCTGAAGAAAAGAAAAATTCAAATAAATAATAAATATAAATGTAATCCAACCACAAACAAACAGATGTGGGTCCAGTGAAGTGACACTTTGAATAAAAAACTTACTATGCTAAAAGATGAAAAACAGAAGACTTTAGGGACGCCTTGGTATTGATGTGAATAGCTGGAGAAAAAACAACTGCTTGTCCCACGTCATAGACGTTAAACTTAATGAAATGCTAAAAAAGCCAAATTAACCGCCATTTAGAAAGGGGAAATTTGTGTGTTTACAATTTTGTTGCACATAGTGAGTATAATCAGTAGTCCATAAAGGAGTTTTAAATGGACCAGTGTATATAACGAGATATTTATGAAAAAGTGGCACATAGCTCCAAATATATATGTCTATACATATGCACACTGTATTAACTTTAACTAAAGTGCAATCAAAAGCATCTCTTTTAAAATAATTCTCACAGAAAATCACAGAGGTAAGTTACACCAATAGAATCAATGGGAAGCCAAAGGTACATGCAGAGAGATTGAGCCAGGAACCACAGTGATCAGGCGAGCCGGAACTTAGCAAAGGGGACACAGTTTGGGCATAAAGCCCTGTGCGTCCATATGGCCATGCATCTTGTCCACCAAAAAGTCATCCACATATAGCTAAAGGGGCAGCCCTGAAAAGAAACAGAACCTGCGGTTGTGGACGGAAAATGCAGGTGCCCCAAAAAAGGGGGCAAAACCTGCAAAGGGGAGATCATAAGATTCTCCCAAGGAGAGTGTATACTCTGCGTGTTCTGGTGGTCATAACAAAAAAAATAAACATTATACAAAAACAAAATCAAAAGCATACCAAGATACAGCAAAAAAAAAAATCATGTATGACCAAATAAGACAAGCAAGATTTAGCATATATATTAGCACATAATATGCCTATATTAACACAACATAGTACATGTGAAAAGTAAATCAAAAACAAACAATGTAAATGAATCAACATCAAAAACTTGTACAACAACAAGATTAAATGTAAATATGAGAAGGAAAAGGAGAAAAGAAAAAAGAAAGAACAGCACACCAGGACGGCAGTACCATATAGGTGGGTATGGGGAATGAAATGTCATTAGTTCAAATAGCTTATGTAAATGTACATCATGGTTATGAAGTAATTTGACCAAAAAAAGGGACTGAAAAATAGCGACCTGTCAGGAAAGGTTCCATTCGCTGCTAATATCTATCATTTGGTGTGCAGTACTGAGGTCCACCAGCAGGTGTCTCCTGGCAGTTTGGAACTGTCAGGAGAGCTTTCCCCTGCTTGTGTTGTCATCTTTGGGCTGCAGTACTGGCGTCCACCAGCGGATGGGTCCTGGCAGTGTGGAGCAGACAGCACCTCCTACTATCAGGTGTCACCTGAGGCTAATTGCAGGTGTTCATATAAATACCCGGCAAGCATTCACATGCTTGCCCTGGTATCGTCCTTGCGCCCTGACTTGTTAGCCTGCAACCTGGACCTGAACCTGAACCTGTACCCAATCCCATCCTGATCCTGTCCCTCCTGTGTTCCTGTTCCCTTGTCCCTGATCCCATCCATCATCTCCCTCTCCTGTCCTGCCCTTGTTCATCTGCTGATCTGCTGTGTATGACCCTGGCCTGGCTAACGTTTGTGATTCCGGAACTGCCCTTTGTTATCTGCTGATCTTCTGCAGTGTATAACCCTGGCCTGGCTAACGTTTGTGATTCTGGAACTGCCCTTTGTTATCTGCTGATCTTCTGTGTACTTCCCTTTGGCTGTATATATTATCTGTTGTCTGTGGGTTTCTGTTGGTTAGTTGAGCACTATTTGTATTTGGGGTGTTTACCTGTTTACTACTTATCTTTAATAAACTTTATATTATTCACCTTACATGCGTTTTGGTTTCCTCTTTGCAGTCCACACAGTCTGGTCACACCTGTTCAGTATACCAGGGCATCTCTGACCAGAAGTGACTGCACAGAGGAACCATTGTAGTGCTGTTACTGCTACTAAGATGCAAGCAGAAACAGTTGTCCTCTTTGCCTCACTGGTATTGGAGGATAACAATTATTGTCGACTGGTATTGAAAGAGTGGGCCAGGGATCTGCTCCTGGAATGTATCCGTCTGGCCCCTTCTCTGGTTGATCAGGGTAGACTGCTGTTTAAAAATGTTTAGCCCCTGATACAGGTGTGTTCTGAGCTAGCCTTGTCTAGCAGTCCTAAGGGTTGTGATGATTCCCCCCCCCCTCATTAGTGATCAGGTGGAGTCTCTAGTATGGCTGTTGGAGGGTGAGCCGGCTTTTTTCACTGAACATTATTCCTCTTGTTCCCAGCAGGTGTTGTCTGATTGCTTTTGTTCAGTACAATCCCTGGTTAGACAGGCTGTTTGTAAACCAACTTTTGTTCAACCTGTGCTACAGGCATGGTCAGACCTTTTGCATTTAGCCAAGCCACAACAATCCAGCCCTGCTATAGACACTTGCTTCCCCAAGTGTCTATCTCCCCAGCGCCCCTGGCAACCTCAGCTACAGCCCAATATACATTGCTTCCCATCAAGTACCTATACCTAGTCTCTACCCATTGCACCTATCCTGCCTTCAATCCAGCTGCCTCTTCCCTTCCACCTGTAACAATCCCACAAAAACCTCCTCCAGCCACTATTCTCTACCACATTCCAGCCCTTCCTTTTACCCAGTTCCATGCTTTTCTTACAGCCCTGCAGTTACCTAAAAAGCTGCAGTGGCTAAGCCAAAAAAGAAACGGAAGTTCTTTCCAACCCACACGGTTCTGCCAGTAACCCAACCTGCCTCCACACCAACCAACCTGCTCCAGTCTGCTTTCATGCCAGCTGAACCTGATGACCCACTTGATCCTGCCAAATCTCTGCCTGCTATCCAGCTTGATGTTCCAGTGCCCGCTGTTCAGTCTGATGTTCCAGTGCCCGCTGTTCAGTCTGATGTTCCAGTGCCGCTGTTCAACCTGACCTTCCAGTGCCTGCTTTTCAGTCTTATGTCTCAGTGCCCGCTTTCCAGTCTGATGTCTCAGTGCCCGCCTTCCAGTCTGATGTCTCTGTGCTCGCTTTCCAGTCTGATGTATCGGTTCCTATCTTCCAGTCTGATGTCCCGGTGCCTGCCTTCCAGTCTGATGTCTCGGTGCCTGTCTTCCAGTCTGATGTATTGGTGCCTGCCTTCCATTGTGATGTCTTGGTGACTGCCTTCCAGTCTGATGTTCCCGTGCCCATGTTCCAGCCTGAAGCACCGGTGCCAGTGTTCCAGTCTGATGTTCTTGTGTCCCTGTTCCAGTCTGAAGTTCTGATGCCTGTGTCCCCGCTTGGAGTTTCGGTGCCTGTGTCCCCATTTGAAGTTCTGGTGCCTGTGTCCCAGTCTGAAGTCCCGGTGTCCCAGTCTGAAGTCCCAGTGTCCCAGTCTAAAGATCCGGTTTTCCAGCCTGAAGATCCGGTGTTCCAGCCTTAGCCTGAAGTTTTGGGGCCTGTGTCTCAGCCTGTCATGCCAGTGCCCATCATCCGGCTTTCTGGGCCAGTGCCTTGCAACCGGCTCGCTGATCCAGGGCCCATTGCCAAGCCCACTGTGCCAGGGCCCGTTAATCAGCTTGCTGAGCCGGTGCCTGTTACCCAACCTGCCATTACGGTGCTCGCTGCTCGGCCTGATGTCCCAGAGCCTGCTGCCCAGCTTGATGACCCGGAGCCTGCTGCCCAGCTTGATGACCCCGAGCCTGCTGCCCAGCTTGATGACCCCGAGCCTGCTGCCCAGCTCGATGACCCGGAGCCTGCGGTTTGCCCTGATGTGCCCGCTATCTGCTCTGATGTGCCCGCTGTCTGCCCTGATGTGCCTACTGTCTGCCCTGATGTGCCTGCTGTCTGCCCTGATGTGCCTGCTGTCCGGTTTGATGTGCCTGCTGGCCAGTTCAATGTACCCCGCTGCCCAGCTTGATGTGCCCGCTGTCCAGCTTGATGTACCTCCATCCTTTTTCCAACTTGATACCATGGACTTATTACACACCCAGCTTGATTTGCCTTTGCCCGCTGCTCAGCTTGATGCCATGAACTATTTGCTGTTACATCTAGTTGGAGCGTCCAGAGGTCGCTCCTTGGGGGGTACTGTTAGGAAAGGTTCCATCCACTGGTAATGTCTATCATTTGGCGTGCAGCACTGCGGTCCACTAGCAGGTGTCTCCTGGCAGTTTGGAACTGTCAGGAGAGCTTTCCCCTGCAAGTGGTATGTCATCTTTGGGCCGCAGTACTGGTGTCCACCAGCGGATGGATCCTGGCAGTGTGGAGCAGACAACACCTCCTGCGATCAGGTGTCACCTGAGGCTAATTGCAGGTGTGCCTATAAATACCCGGCAAGCATTCACATGTCCTTGCGCCCTGACCTGTTAGCCTGCAACCTGTAACCTGTAACCTGAACCTGAACCTGAACCTGTACCTGAGCCTGTACCCGATCCCATCCTGGTCCTGTCCCTCCTGTGTTCCTCTTCCCTCGTAGCCTGATCCCATCCATCATCTCCCTCTCCTGTCCTGCCCTTGTTCATCTGCTGATCTGCTGTGTATGACCCTGGCCTGGCTAACGTTTGTGATTCCGGAACTGCCCTTTGTTATCTGCTGATCTTCTGTGTATGACCCTGGCCTGGCTAACGTGTTTGATTTCGGTACTTCCCTTTGGTTGTATATATTATCTGTTGTCTGTGGGTTTCTGTTAGTTAGTTGAGCACTATTTGTATTTAGGGTGTTTACTTGTTTACTACTTATCTTTAATAAACGTTATATTATTCACCTTACATGCGTTTTTGTTTCCTCTGTGCAGTCCACGCAGTCTGGTCACACCTGTCCATGACATCAGCAAAGTGGGGACACAATTTAACAACCGACAAACAAGGTCCCCTTATTTGGCTGACACATAAATAGTGCAGGTCACACGAAGGACTTAAAGCTGATATATTCATTTAATCCTGGGTCATGAGTGGCATTTAAATTGTGAATCCATTTGGTTTCTAACTGCAGAAGAGTACAGTCTATACTGCCACCTCTGACATGTGAAGGCCCGTGCTCCAAAGCACTGAACTTAATCATATTAGAGCTAAAAGAATGTACAGACCCAACATGGCGGCTGATGGCCGTTGTTATAAGTCTTTTGGAGATAGGAATAGTATGATCTCTGATTCTCTTAAAAAAAGGTTGTTTCGTTTTACCTATGTAGAAACATCCACATAGGCATTTGGCAAGATATACCACTCCAACAGTTTGACAAGAAATTCTATGGCGTATCCTATGTATATCTCCCTTGGGAAGAAGCACAGTGGAACCATCTAAGATATGCCAGCACACAGCACATTTGCGACAGGCAAATGTGCCAGTCTAAAGTGGGGCAGAGACACCCACAGAATCAAAATGGCTATGTACCAGCTTGTCCCTAAGTGACGGTGCCCGTCGATACGTAATTTCAGGTCAAGGTTTAATAAATGTATGTGCCGTTGAGTCGGCCAGAAGTAGAGGCCAGTATTGAGTTAGAATGTCTCTAAATTTAGCATGGTGCCTGGAGTATTGTGTTATAATTCTAACTGTTTACTCAGTGATTGAGGGTTTAGTAGAAAATATCAATTAGTTTAGTTTAGTTTAGAAAATAATAAAATTCCTTCCTGTCACGTTTAGAGGCTTTATTAAAAGCTTTTTTGAGTAGTCTATGGCTATATCCTCTATGTTTCAGTCTATTGTAAAGGCCATGAGCTGCCTTCTGATAATCATCATGCAATATTGTATTCCCAGAGGTGGGCTTCCGAAAAAGAGAGGAATAAAGAAGACCATCATCATCATCAATAGAAAGCTTTAAATCTAAAAAGTTAATGCAGCTCTGACTGCATTCCATCATAAATTTAAGATTGTAAGAATTGTTAGATAAGATTTCCATAAATTGTGTCAACTGATCCCTGGTACCAGACCAGAGAAGCAGGACATCGTCGATGTACCTGTACCACGAGAGAATGTGGGACAGGCACATCGACATGTCATCATCCAGAAAAAGCTCCTTTTCCCACCCCCCTGGTACAGGTTGGCATACGATGGGGCACGCCTGGTCCCCATCGCAACCCCCTGCACCTGGAGGAAGTGGGAATTGCCAAACAAAAACACATTATGGGTCAAAATGAATTTCAGAAGTTCCAAGATAAATATATTGTATGGGTGAGCAGAGCTACCTCTTTCTTTAAGATGGTTACCTATAATTTCAATGTCTTTGGCATGTGGAATGGCATTGTACAGGCTCTCAATGTCTATGGCTACAAGCCAAGTGTTTAAGGCGACATGCATGCTCTCAATTGTTGTAAAAGATCAATAGTGTCAATAGTGTCCTTAATATAAGAAGACAACGCTGTTACATGAGGGTAGAGATACATGTCAAGAAGTGCACTTGCAGTTTCAGTAAAGCCCGATACATCTGGCCGGCCTGGCTGGTCATTCAAAGATTTATGCACTTTAAGTCACTTTTTAAATAGCTCTTTTTTTTTTTTTTGGTTTCATCAGTCTATCAATTAAGGGGTGTGGTTAATTGCTCACAGGTGACTATTTAACTGGTTGCAGGGCTCAGTGTGAGCGTGCTCAGTTTGAAGCAGTGGAGCTTGGTGTAAGTGGAACTGAATTAAGTGGGAGTTAAACACAAGAGTTAGAGTATACAAGTCTTGGTGTTTGGTTGCTGTCTGCTGTCTGTTGCTGTCTGCTGTCTGTTGCTGTCTGCTGTCTGTTGCTGTTTGCTGGGGTGCTTTTTGGGGGCTTTTCCATTGACTTTTGCTGTCACTTTTTAAATAGCTCTTTTTTTTTTTTTGGTTTCATCAGTCTATCAATTAAGGGGTGTGGTTAATTGCTCACAGGTGACTATTTAACTGGTTGCAGGGCTCAGTGTGAGCGTGCTCAGTTTGAAGCAGTGGAGCTTGGTGTAAGTGGAACTGAATTAAGTGGGAGTTAAACACAAGAGTTAGAGTATACAAGTCTTGGTGTTTGGTTGCTGTCTGCTGTCTGCTGTCTGTTGCTGTCTGCTGTCTGTTGCTGTCTGCTGTCTGTTGCTGTTTGCTGGGGTGCTTTTTGGGGGCTTTTCCATTGACTTTTGCTGTCACTTTTTAAATAGCTCTTTTTTTTTTTTTTTGGTTTCATCAGTCTATCAATTAAGGGGTGTGGTTAATTGCTCACAGGTGACTATTTAACTGGTTGCAGGGCTCAGTGTGAGCGTGCTCAGTTTGAAGCAGTGGAGTTTGGTGTAAGTGGAACTGAATTAAGTGGGAGTTAAACACAAGAGTTAGAGTATACAAGTCTTGGTGTTTGGTTGCTGTCTGCTGTCTGCTGTCTGTTGCTGTCTGCTGTCTGTTGCTGTTTGCTGGGGTGCTTTTTGGGGGCTTTTCCATTGACTTTTGCTGTCACTTTTTAAATAGCTCTTTTTTTTTTTTTTTGGTTTCATCAGTCTATCAATTAAGGGGTGTGGTTAATTGCTCACAGGTGACTATTTAACTGGTTGCAGGGCTCAGTGTGAGCGTGCTCAGTTTGAAGCAGTGGAGCTTGGTGTAAGTGGAACTGAATTAAGTGGGAGTTAAACACAAGAGTTTAAAACAGGAGGTTATAACAGGGGTCATAGTACCTGTGTAGTGTGAGTATCTGAGTGTTGTCTGAGTAGTGTGTGTGGATCGATAGTACTGTGTATTGTGTACCTGTGTATTGTCTTGTTGTGTACCTGTGTATTGTCTTGAGTATTAGTGCCAGGAAGCTAGCTGTTAGGTAATTTGGACAGGGTAAAATTCCCCAATCCTCACTAAATTTAATAGGTACGATGCCCGGCGGGTGTGGAGAGGCGGCTCTTTGTACATCTTGCCGCATGTATGCGTTCCTTGATCATCCGATCGAGGGCGAATACTGCTGTGCAAAATGTAAGCACATTGTTTCCCTGGAAGCCCAGGTTCTGAATCTAGGGAAGCAACTGTCAGCACTGAGAAGTCCCTCCATACTAAAGGTGAGCCAGGAACGTACATGGCAGGTGCCGGCAGGGGCCAGCACAGAGGCGGGTGGAGACAAAGAGGTGCAGGCACTAGCAAAGAGTAGATGGGTGACAGTCAGGAGGGGTAGAGGGGGAAGTGCCAGAGTGGCCGTTCCAGGACTGGAGCATCCCAATAAGTACGCTCCATTGAGTGACATTGGTGAAACCAGTCAGGGACCAGCACTGCTGGAGATGAGGGACTCTCCTAGCTGCCAGGGGAAGAACTCCTCCAGTGAGAGTGGGGGGGCAGCAAAGGGAAAGGAAAGACAGATTCTGGTGGTAGGGGACTCAATTCTTAGAAGGACAGAGAGGGCAATCTGTAACCAAGACCTGAAGCGCCGAACAGTATGTTGTCTACCGGGCGCTCGGGTTCGGCACATCACGGATCTTGTGGACAGATTACTGGGAGGGGCTGGGGAAGACCCGGCTGTCATGGTGCACGTTGGCACCAATGACAAAGTCAGAGGCAGATGGAGTGTCCTAAAGAACGATTTTAGGGACTTAGGAGCTAAATTGAGGAAAAGGACCTCCAAGGTAGTGTTCTCAGGAATACTACCGGTACATCGAGCCACACCAGAAAGGCAGAAGGAGATTAGGGAAGTAAACAAGTGGCTGAAGAGCTGGTGTAGTAAGGAGGGGTTTGGGTTCCTGGAGGACTGGGCCGACTTCTCAGTCGGTAACCGGTACTATAGAAGGGACGGACTGCACCTAAATGAGGAGGGTGCAGATCTGCTGGGAATGAAGATGGCCAAAAAGTTAGAGGGGTTTTTAAACTAGGCGATGGGGGGGAGGGTCCAGAGACAGTGATAGCCAGCGCGGAAGATATTCCAGAGGGTAGTATTGGGGGCATTAGTGGTAGGTTAACCAAAGCACAAAAACACAAGGTGAGTATAGTAGCAAGTCCTAGTTGCAATCTTGAAACACCCAATACGAGGACAATATGCGACCAGTCTAAACTATGTGGCATGTTCACCAATGCCAGGAGCATGGCGGACAAGATGGGTGAACTAGAGATACGGTTGTACAAGGAGGATTTGGATTTTGTGGGAATTTCAGAGACCTGGTTCAACAGCTCTCATGATTGGCTGGCAAACATTCAAGGGTATACCCTATACCGCAAGGATAGAGAAGGTAAAAAAGGGGGAGGGGTATGCCTATATATCAAGAATAATGTACAAGTGAGTGTGAGAGATGACATCACTGAGGGGGCTAGGGAGGAGGTGGAATCTTTATAGGTAGAGCTCCAAAGGGATGAAGCTAAGGGGAAAATAATACTGGGAGTATGCTATAGGCCCCCAAACCTGAGGGAGGAAGTGGAGACGGATCTCCTATCACAAATTGGATTAGCAGCAAGGATGGGAAGTGTTATCATAATGGGGGATTTTAATTATCCAGACATAGACTGGGCGGAGGGAACCGCGCATTCATTTAAGGCTCGCCAGTTCCTTAGTGTTTTGCAGGACAATTTTATGGGTCAGATGGTAGACGCACCAACTAGAAATAAAACATTACTAGATCTACTGATTACCAATAATACAGACCTGATAACAGATGTGGTAATACGGGGCAATTTAGGTAACAGCGATCACAGGTCAATTAGTTTCAGTATAAATCACACAAATAGGAAACATGAAGGGAACACAAAGACACTGAATTTCAAAAGAGCCAACTTCCCTAAACTACAAACCTTGCTAAAAAGCATAAATTGGGATAAAATATTAGGAACAAAGAATACGGAGGAGAGATGGGTTTGCTTTAAGAGCATATTAAATAAGGGCATTAGCCAATGTATCCCATTGGGTAATAAATTTAAAAGAGCGAACAAACATCCTGGATGGCTTAACTCCGATGTAAAAATGCATATAAAAGCAAAGGAGAAGGCCTTCAAAAAATACAAGGTTGAGGGATCATCCTCAGCATTCAGTATTTATAAAGAATGCAATAAGAAATGTAAGGGTGCAATTAGGATGGCTAAGATAGAACATGAAAGACACATAGCGGAGGAGAGCAAAAGAAATCCCAAGAAATTCTTTAAGTATGTAAACAGTAAAAAAGGGAGGACAGACCATATTGGCCCCATAAAGAATGAGGAAGGACATCTGGTTACAAAGGATGGGGAGATGGCAAAGGTATTGAATTTATTCTTCTCCTCAGTCTTCACAAGTGAATCGGGGGGCTTCAGTAACCAAAACTGCAGTGTTTATCCTCATGACACATCACAGGAAGCACCTCCATGGTTAACAGAGGACGGAATTAAAATTAGACTTGAGAAACTTAACATTAATAAATCACCGGGACCAGATGGCTTGCATCCGAGGGTACTTAGGGAACTCAGTCAGGTGATTGCCAGACCGTTGTTCCTAATATTTACAGACAGTCTATTGACTGGAATGGTACCAGCTGATTGGAGAAAAGCCAATGTAGCACCAATATTTAAAAAGGGCCCAAAAAACATCCCTGGGAATTACAGACCAGTTAGCCTAACATCAATAGTATGTAAACTCTTGGAGGGGATGATAAGGGACTATATACAAGATTTTAGTAATAAGAATGATTTTATTAGCAGTAATCAGCATGGATTCATGAAGAATCGTTCTTGCCAAACCAATCTATTAACCTTCTATGAGGAGGTGAGTTGCCATCTAGATAAAGGAAGGCCCGTAAACGTGGTGTATCTGGATTTTGCAAAAGCATTTGACACAGTTCCCCATAAACGTTTACTATACAAAATAAGGTGCGTTGGCATGGACCATAGGGTGAGTACATGGATTGAAAACTGGCTACAAGGGCGTGTTCAGAGGGTGGTGATAAATGGGGAGTACTCAAAATGGTCAGGGGTGGGTAGTGGGGTTCCCCAGGGTTCTGTGCTGGGACCAATCCTATTTAATTTGTTCATAAACGACCTGGAGGATGGGATAAAGAGTTCAATCTCTGTATTTGCAGACGATACTAAGCTAAGCAGGGCAATAACTTCTCTGCAGGATGTGGAAATCTTGCAAAAAGACCTGAACAAATTAATGGGGTGGGCGACTACATGGCAAATGAGGTTCAATGTAGAAAAATGTAAAATAATGCATTTGGGTGGCAAAAATATGAATGCAATCTATACACTGGGGGGAGAACCTCTGGGGGAATCTAGGATGGAAAAGGACCTGGGGGTCCTAGTGGATGATAGGCTCAGCAATGGCATGCAATGCCAAGCTGCTGCTAATAAAGCAAACAGAATATTGGCATGCATTAAAAGGGGGATAAACTGCAGAGATAAAACGATAATTCTCCCGCTCTACAAGACTCTGGTCCGGCCGCACCTGGAGTATGCTGTCCAGTTCTGGGCACCAGTCCTCAGGAGGGACGTACTGGAAATGGAGCGAGTACAAAGAAGGGCAACAAAGCTAATAAAGGGTCTGGAGGATCTTAGTTATGAGGAAAGGTTGCAAGCACTGAACTTATTCTCTCTGGAGAAGAGACGCTTGAGAGGGGATATGATTTCAATTTACAAATACTGTACTGGTGACCCCACAATAGGGATAAAACTTTTTCGCAGAAGAGAGTTTAATAAGACTCGTGGCCACTCATTACAATTAGAAGAAAAGAGGTTTAACCTTAAACTACGTAGAGGGTTCTTTACTGTAAGAACGGTAAGGATGTGGAATTCCCTTCCATAGGCGGTGGTCTCAGCGGGGAGCATTGATAGCTTCAAGAAACTATTAGATAATCACCTGAATGACCGCAATATACAGGGATATGTAATGTAATACTGACACATTATCACACACATAGGTTGGACTTGATGGACTTGTGTCTTTTTTCAACCTCACCTACTATGTAACTATGTAACTAAGTAGTGCATATAGCGTAGGAATTTTAGGTTCTTTAACATTAAATTATCTTCAAGTGTCCCTATCGATAAGTCCCTTGTAAAGAGCATTGGTAATTAAAGAATAATATTCAAGATTGAAATTATTAATCAAAATTTTAGAGATTGGTTGATACCATTCTCTATTCATAAGGATACGATGGCACATAGTTTAATAATCATTGGTGTTCATAATTACTACATTACCACCCTTATCCGCCAGTTTAATTACAATTAGGGGATTATTTTGAAGAGATTGAATGGCTTTTTTTTGGGCAACAGAAAGATTATTATCGTGCTGTGTGGTACGAAGATCTAGCTTAATGATTTACTTGGAAGTTTGTTCCACGAATGCCCAAATAGAAGGGTAATTATTCAAAAGTGGGAATGATCGTGATGTTGGTTTGTATGACAATGGTGGGGGGAAAGTCACACCGACAGCACACACACCACCGGAGAAAGGGGTGGAGAGTGTGTCAGAATCGGCGTGACCCTCCTCCCAAAGCTCCATAATATCCTCAAGGGCCTGGAGTTTGTTGCTGTCAGGACTAGAGTGTATGTCAGGGGAAGACGAGGATCCGGTTTCCTCAATGGATTTTTCATAAATTACTTTAAACATAAGTTTTCTGGCAAAAAGGTGTATATCCTTAATCATTTGGAATTTGTTGCCATCAACTTGAGGACAGAAAGTTAGACCCAATTTTAATACCTCAGTCTTGAGGTGGTCAGTTGAACAGATGATAAATTAATGATTTCTAATTGAGTGTCGCTGTGAGGGGTAATGGGGGTAGTCTTAGTGTAAGGTTCAGACCAGAAATCTGGTCTGGGGTTTTGACTAAAAAAATAGGGGCTATTTTGGGATCTATAGCCGATGTACTATGTGGAAAAAGAGAAAGAAGATTGGGTTCACTTACCCTGTGGTGGGGACAGAATTGCGCGGAAGGGAAGGTGAAGGAGTGATGGCCCTGGTAATAGGCATCAAATTGGAAACCAGTGTAGAGGACGTGTCAATATGTGCAAGTGGATGTTTCTACATAGGTAAAACGAAACAATCGGTTTTTTAAGAAAATCAGAGGGGACCTTGTTTGTCGGTTCTTAAATTGTGTCCCCACTTTGGTGGCTATTTTTCAACCCCCTTTTTTTGGTCAAATTACTTCATAACCATGATGTACATTTACATAAGCTTTTTGAACTGATGACATTTCGCTCCCCATGCCCACCTATATGGTACTGCCGTCCTGGTGTGCTGTTCTTTCTTTTTTCTTCTCTCCTTTTCCTTCTCATATTTACATTTAATCTCATTGTTGTACAGGTTTTTGATGTTGATTAATTTACATTGTTTGCTTTTGATTTATTTTTCACATGTACTATGTTGTGTTAATATAGGCATATTATGTGTTAATATATATTCTAAATCTTGTTATGTCATCTATGGTCATACATGATTGTTTTTTGCTGTATCTTGGTATGCTTTTGATTTTGTTTTTCTATAATGTTTATTTTTTTGTTATTACCTCCAGAACACGCAGAGTATATACTCTCCTTGGGAGAATATTATGATCTCCCCTTTGCAAGTTTTGCCCCCTTTTTTTGGACACCTGCATTTTCCGTCCACAACTGCAGGTTCTGTTTCTTTTCAGGGCTGCCCCTTTAGCTATATGTGGATGACTTTTTGGTGGACAAGATGCATGGCCGTACAGACACACAGGGCTTTATGCCCAAACAGTGTACCCTGTGCTAATTTCCGGCTCGCCCGATCACTGTGGTTCCTGGCTCAACCTCCCCGCATGTACCTTTTGGCTTCCAATTGGTTCATGACCCTTTCCATCTCCCTCCGATCAACGCCTCATGACCGGTGTCTTTTGACGCCGTTCACTGTGACCTATGGGTACTGTAGGCAGCTGGCTTCCTCGGACATGGGCGCATGCACAGTGGATTTTCTCGTCCGCGCTCGCTCGGTGACGTCAGGCGCCGAGCGAGTGGGGGGTACTTAATGCTGGACAATCCATTACTTTCTGGCTGGACATTAGGGGTGCCACACTTTGTTGGTCTTGCTGTACGGGTAAAGATAAATACCCTGCCTTAAGCAACCTATCTCATATTGTTCTATTGATGTAACTTACCTCTGGAATTTTCTGTGAGCATTATTTTAAAAGACATGCTTTTGATTGCACTTTAGTTAAAGTTAATGCAGTGTGCATATGTATAGACATATATATTTGGAGCTTTGTGTCACTTTTTCATAAATATCCCATGTTATAGTTATATACACTGGTCCATTTAAAACTCATTTATGGGCTACTGATTATACTCACTATGTGCAACAAAATTGTAAACACATAAATTTCCCCTTTGTAAATGGCGGTTAATTTTGCCTTTTTAGCATTTCACTAAGTTGTACATCTATGAAGTGGGACAAGCAGTTGGTTTTTTCCAGCTATTCACATCAATACCAAGGCGCCCCTAAAGTCTTCTGTTTTTCATCTTTTAGCATAGTAAGTTTTTTATTCAAAGTGTCACTTCACTGGACCCACATCTGTTTGTTTGTGGTTGGATTACATTTATATATGATAAATCACCCCCCAGCTCTCTCCATCTGTCTCCTCACGCATTACCAACTTACTAGCAGACATATCAGCCTGGATGTCACATCACTTTCTCAAACTCAACCTATCCAAAACCGAGCTCATGGTATTTCCTCCCTCAGGTGCCACTTCCCCTGATCTCCCTGTCAAGATCAACGGCTCAACTATCAACCCATCTCCCCACGCCAAGGTCCTAGGTGTAATCCTGGACTCTGAACTAACCTTTCGACCCCACATTCTATCACTATCCAAAGCTTGCCGCCTCAGTCTTCGCAACATCTCCAAGATACGCCCCTTCCTAACCAATGACACCACAAAGCTTCTAATCCACTCCCTGGTCATCTCCCGCCTTGACTACTGCAACTCCCTCCTCATTGGTTTACCTCTAAATAGGCTATCCCCACTTCAGTCCATCATGAACGCTGCTGCCAGGCTCATCCACCTCACAAACCGCTCAGCGTCTGCTACACCCCTCTGCCAATCCCTCCATTGGCTGCCACTCAGTCACCGAATTAAATTCAAGATACTAACTATAACTTACAAAGCCATCCACAACCTGGCCCCCAGCTACATCTCTAACCTAGTCACAAAATACCAACCTAATCATTCTCTTCGCTCCTCCCAAGACCTCCTGCTCTCAAACTCCCTTGTCACCTCATCCCATGCTCGCCTTCAGGACTTCTCCAGAGCCTCCCCCATCCTCTGGAATGCTCTACCCCAATCCGTCCGATTTTCTCCTACTTTATCCACTTTCAGACGATCCCTGAAAACTCATCTCTTCAGAGAAGCCTATCTGGCCCCCACCTAACAACTGTAGATTTATCTTCTCAATCAGCACATCACCCACAGTTATTACCTCTTGTATCTCTTGACCTTCCCTCGTAGATTGTAAGCTCTAAGGAGAAGGGCCCCATGATTCCTACTGTATCAAATTGTATTGTATTTGTACTGTCTACCCTCAAGTTGTAAAGCACTACGTAAACTGTTGGCGCTATATAAATATTGTATAATAATAATAATAATAATATATATTATTTATTTGAATTTTTCTTTTCTTCAGCTGGGTCTTTCTGTACCCCCTGCGGTTGTGCATGGCCTTTCTTTCATCCGCTAGCTGGGGTTTTTTTGATCCTTGCCCCTGTCTTTCCCCTTTTCTGGGGGAGGCATATTAGCAACAGAGCCTTTTCTATCCGTAGTTCCGGACGCATAGAGGTATGTGTTGTGCGTTTGCTGGAGGTAATGACAATTTCGTTTTCATGTTTATTTATGTTATTTTATTTATTTTATTTCTTTTTTGTTAGAGCTGGATTACTAGTGTGGTGGTCTCACATTTATCCCCTGAGGAATCCATCACTCGCGAAACATGTAGGAAATCAATACTCCTTTGTGACCACTCTTCTCTTCTCCTCACCAGCAACCCATTGTATACTCAGCTATTGATTTTAACAAATATCCCTATATCCTGTTTGCTGTTTGCTATATGTTATTTGTACTAATAAAAGTAATTACAACTTTAAATATACTTTGATTCAGTTGTTGATAGCACCGTTATAATCCCACTCCTCCACATCCAAAAATTTATATTAAAGTAATGTTAAAATACTGTGAGCATTATCATGAGGTTTTAATAAACCTCTGGAGAAGATTGTGAAGTGGTGGATTCCATCTGTATTGTTGTATGAATGTGCTCCTGTGGGAGTGAGAGCTGGACAATCGGGAAGAGCAGTTTTTACTTTCTTTGCTGTTAAATATGTGGCAAAACCTAGAAGAAAATGGCAGACCTAAACATACTTACTAAATATTGCACAAGATTTTACAAATATATGTTGACAGCTGAAAGAATTCCTGCATTTTAGAAGCGAAAATTGCTGAATGCAAAGGGTATTTCCACATAAAGAGCAATGGAGCCCATCAGCACAAAAACCCAACACTGCCCAGGTATGTGACTAAATGAATATTTTCAAACATATCTATAAGATGGATACAAAATAAATCAGTATGATCTCATCTGATTACCTGTTCTAGAAAGCACATGTGTCAGTAGTGATTTTGCACTAGAGACCTGCCATATATACTTACATCTCTACTCAGGGTTCAAGTAACTTTGCAATTAAAAATATAAAGCATTGCTGTTGCTGTAGTCCAAACTGGGTTGATTTTTTGCTTTGTGAATTGTGAATGTGATACTGAGGTTGGTTCACAAACCCTTTCACTGCCAGAACGATATTTGCATTTTTTTTTGCACACATTTAAAAAATAATTTTAGGGTTAAAGAATAGTTTAACCCCCTCCCCTCTCCCAAATATTATTTATTTCCTGAAAGCAGAAAATAAAATAGGGATAGTTCCAATTTTTTATGTCACAATATATTATCACAATGGTTTATCAAGCAAACATTTTCACAAAAAAAACATTAACTTTAATTTCAACCAAAATTTTGGTAAAATTAAAAAGAATGAGGTTGCACTGAGTAAACAGATACCCAATATGTCAAGCCTTAAATTATGTATGCTCGTGAAACAGTGACAATTTTGCTACCCTGAATTTTCCATTAGGTGATGCTTTAAAATCCCTACAGTTCATCAGTTTAGAATTGACCATGGATAATGTGCCTATAATAATTGCTCTTACAGCAGGATATGTGACACTTGTAGCGCATGCAATGTTTTTGTGCGTAGGTGCCCTTGATGTTTGCATCTACATCTGTATGTGCATGTACGTGGGTGTGGTTGGGTTACATTTTTTTTTGAAGAGGGGTTTAAAGTGCTTGGGTGTAATTTTAATTGTTTATACTTTTATTTTCACAAAAAAATTACTTTTATCACATAGGGGACCAAAAGTCCCCTATACGATATAATGTTGTTGTAAAGGTTCACTTTAATGAGATATCAGGGGTCTTTTAGACCCCTGATGTCTCACTTGTCCTTCTTTGAAGCTAATGGAAAACAGAACAGCAGGAGAGCAAAAAAAAACTGTAGTTATGTTATACACGTGACATCCGGTATCCTACTAGGTAGGGGAGATCAGCCAATGGGTGTTCTCTGTTCCCTCCCACACAGCAATTCTGGGGACCCATGAAAACAATCAGGAGGCTATAGAGCTGCCAGATTGCTTTAATCTAAAAGTCTGTGTAAATCCCCCTGCTGCCAACAACATATGGCAGTGAAAGGATTAAACTGTACGTAAAGTAAAACTTTTTTTGCTTTTGTTTTTCAATGAAATATGGAGTATTTTTTTGTCTGTATGCATCCTTTCAAACACAACTGTAAGGAAATTACTCCAAAATTAAGTGAAACCCCCTCTTAAGCCACCCATACATGGTTCGAATCTCAACCAGTTCAGCAGGAATAGGCCGATATTCGAAACGCTAATAGGAAAGCTGAATGTACCAAGTTGATCGATCGATCAACTTGGGTACAACCAGCCTGCTGGATTCACTTGTGATCTCTAGTGGCTGTGGCACGGTCTTCTCCTGGCAGTGACGGGGATGTAGAAGGTAATTGCTGATTCCCCTGTCAACACTGCCTGTGTTGATGGGGGAATCGTGTGAATTTCTTTCCTGCAACCCCCTGCCTCTAACATTTACAATATTATTATTTTTTTTAAATAACTTTTTTGGGGAATCTTCCTTACACTTTCTGAATTCTCGCCAGGGCAAACAATTTTGCTGCTCACAGCCCCCTTGGGATACTCATGTCAAGCATCCCAGGAAGCTTCAGGGTACTCTACAGTGCATGCATGGCATCATCAGGGGTCAGCTGTCTTTGGCCACCAGATGACAGGGAGCAAGAAACTGGGTGAGATACCTGGCCCTCCTGATGATGTCAGAGAAGAAGATGGTGGCAAAGGACAGGTGTGCATCAGCATATCCATACAGAACGCTGCTGGATCACTGAGCATGTGAGTATGTTTTGTGTGCATAACCCAAGAAAAGGGTAAGAGGGGAAAAATATGAGATGGGGGGAGCAAAGTGCCTATTTAATGTTTCCTTAAAATGATAAGTGAAAGCCAATTTGTTGCTAGTTGGTTGGGAACAGAATAGGCAGTACTATTATGTACATTATGTAGGAGCACAATAAGATCATACAGTATCCAGGACAGCGTGAATTCTTTAAATTGTCCCAAATTTCAACCTTTTTTGTTTCAGGAATTGAGAACCACATGAAGCAGTAAGTGCCTATCTTGTTATAAGGACCTTTGTTTTTATTTTTGTAGAAATATAATTTAAGACAGAATATAAGATTAAGAAGATAGAAGCTGTTATAAAACGCAACTGAGATAAAAAGAATAATTCACAAATGTTCATAATTTATTGTCATTAGTGACTTTGATCTACACCTAACAAGGTGACTGGAGACCAAAACCAATAGTTAAGTAGATCTACAGCGGATTAGTGCCAAATAAGTAAGTAACACTAAACTATGTGATGAAGGTAAAACTGTGAAAAACCTCTCTAAAAGTATTTCCTCTTATAACAAGAATGCAAGGAGCTGCTTTGTATACAGGAGGATTTTAACTAATCAGCTTTTCAGCTTGAAGCACCAGCCTTGGATGCCCATTGAAAACCAGCTGGTGAAGTGCTCAGCACACATAATATCAGTTTAATCAATTTGTCAAAAATCATTACGGGTCATTCGAAAAAAAAAACTGAAAACACAGGTACTACAACACATAAGCTACAGGATGCAGAACAGCAAATTGGAAAGCCTGAGTGGCTTCCAAAAAAGAAAACAGTTGAGATCCAAACAACATCACAGCTGTGCTACTGTCACATATTCCACTGGGTGTTCAGGGACCCATGGATGGAAGATGGCTATGTTGTGTGTTATTAGCCGCTCTTTTCTTGCAATAATCTCTGCTTGGCTGAAAGCTCTTCTGTATTCTGAAGACATTCTTTCCTTAAAGTCAGTTCAATTGTACCTGCACAGCTGTGCCTACAGTGAATTTCGTAACTCACCATAGCCAAATTCACTGGGCTTTTCACAGCACTTGTTAGCATAACAAAAACACTGCAGTTGTTGGTGCGTAGACCATTAGAAAAGAAAAAAATATCAGTAGCCAAAGGAATTTAGCTTATAGGGCACACAGCTAGACAAAATGAAAGCCCAAATAAAAATTAGAGCGTCCTAGCGGGTAAACTATCTTACCTTCACATTGTAGAAGCCAATCAGGGGAGGAAATATAATTTCTAACAATGAACTTCTCTTATTTGGCACCTTTGGTCTTTTAAATATACCATTAAAAGTATTTTTTTTTTAATCTGCTTGATACGTGCAGAAAAACACCTGTTGATCCTACCATACATCTTCTGTGCTGATAACTATCTGTACTCTCCATCTGTACTGACTGTTTTAAATTACGGTACATAGTTCCAAGCTGTCTCTAAGGGGTAGATTTACTAAAACTGGAGCAGCTATGCATGGTAGCCAATCAGCTTCTAACCTCAGCTTGTTTAATTAAGCTTTGGCAATAAGACCTGGAAGAAAGCCTGATATTGCACTCTCCAGCTTTAGCAAACAAAACCTCTAAAGGAATACAGAACCCTCTATGTTATGGACAATAGCGGAGGGATGGGGATCTTTAGCCCTATCTTGATTCTGTTGTCCTGATATAAAATGGTGAACGAGGGTTGTCATCCTAGGACCAGAAGTGTGTTCCTGGTAGAATTTTTAGGTGAAAATAAAGGATACAAAACTAAGGACTAATATGTTTGAAACTTTTTCATTTAATTTTCCTATACTACCAGAAATCATATTTATATCTTGTTTTTCTGTGTTGGCTATAATGCGGTATTCCTATGAGTTGCTGTACAATTTTTCACTGTGACAGAATAAATAGGAAAAGCATGAAATCCTCTATTTATCCAGATCTAGCACATTTTGACATTTAAAAGAAAAGAGAACACAATACAGAGAATATATCAAACAATAGAATATTGTCATGTTTCCTATTGTAATGATTCACATGTGAAAGTCTTCATTGATTTTAGATCTTATTGAAAATTCTGATCACAATTTTGCTGTCATTGACAGTAATTATCTTTATGAAAGCAGTTGTTAAAGAGAATCTATATTATTTTAAATGTTTTTAGATATACATATCCGTGTGATCAGTTTAATATAAATAATCTTGTCAGAATCATGAAAACCAGGCAGATATAAGGCACACATAAGTGAAGCTCTGCAACCATTATTATATCTTTAACAGTATTTTTTTTAAATGCAAGCAGTGTTTTCACCTGAATTTGACTTGGTACAGCAAAGTTCATAGGGAGGTAGAAGCAGCACAATAAGTCAATCAGATGTCCTGCAGTGCAAGGAGCAATCTAAAAGAAACTGTGAGCAAAGTGACAAAGAGTCATTTGCTTCTACTTCCATGGTGGGGGTGGGATGGGGGTGGGACATGTAGATGCTCTGCTAGAAAGGGCTCTGATGAAAAGCTGTGTAAATCTCAATACGGAATGGGCAGAAATACAAATCCAGGTAAAACACACCTGACATGTATTTATCTACCTTGGGTATTTAGCTGTTTTCCTGGAATTCCACTTTCAAAATCTTTATTTTTATTAGGGCATAAGGGGGCAGCTATATATGCTCAACATATTTAGATTGTCCTTCCTGTTTGGTATTATTGCACAGTGATTGTGATTTACTGTTTCTGTTCCCAGGTTGGAGTGGTTAACATTTTTTGCACAGGTTGTGATTTGGAGTGGTTACGCACGGGATACCTTCAACTGCCATTGCGCCCTTGCTGGGTGTCCCGTGCATCCCTAAACTTTTAAGGAGGCATGGGCTTCCCGCAGGCAACCCTGCCCTTAAAAATCTTAGTAAAAAATGCAATGGGCGGGGTCTTGATGACCAGTATCGTTGGGCAATTCAGGTAACAGGTTACCTGCTCACCTAATAGGGTGGTGTTCCTTGTCAGAACAGGAGAAGTAGTCAAAATAAAAGGGGAGTGGGAATAGGACCCAAGATGTCCTTACCTTCAGTGAAGGAAAAGGAACAAACTGCGGTTTAACCTGATATAACTTTATTAGAACAATTAGTAGAAAAACATTTTAATCATTGAAAGGAAAGCATAAACAATAGGAGATTGCATAAGTTAAAAAATGACAACGTTGTCACTTAAACACGCATGCCCATGAGCTCAGCCATATCCCAGTCATCCACACGTGTCAATCATCTCAAGTCATTAAGTGTGACTTAATATATAATGCTTAGATGTGTTTAGGCGAGGTGAGTTACGGGAAAGCTTGGTAGCACAAATCGGTACCCGTATTGTGCTTAACCATGGACCTCCAGACTCCCTATATGCCTATAGAGCTGCTGCATTAAGTCTTTACTATGTTGAAGAAAGCATTGGTTATCTCAGACAAATAAATGCAATTCTGGCTAGAAAGTATTTCTGATAGTTAGTGAACAGGACAGGTTTGATTTCTGGATGCAGCACTGTCAATCATAGAGATAATATATATATAAAAAAAAATGCAGCACGCTGTGATGTAAGCATGCGACTTGAGTCAAGGAGAAACAATAGATCCACAACAAGCCTGTTAGTCATTCAGCACCGTGTTTCCATGAAACATTAAAGATAGCACCGCATATAGTTTGGATAGGAAAATATAGGAACACAGTAAAACTGGGGTGCCTTGACGTGGCCACTGCAACTTTAACATATGTTTGCAAATGTGTGCTACTAAACCCTTTGCTTTTAATGTGAACTGTTAGACAGGGTTATTTGGTTTGTTGCAGTCTAGTTGGTAAGAGAGCTGAGAACGTTTGCCTGTTTATTTTATGTGTGTTGTCCTTCCATGTGCTCCTTGCTGCAAAGGCTAGTTATAGGTTGGGGTGGTTGCCATTTGTTTGCAGAGAAACTGATTGGCAATTGAGCAGTGAGCAGAGAGGACCCTAAGCACTTCTCTCTGAGCTGTGGGGCATGGAACCTGAGGCTGAGTTGGGGAGCCAGAGGTGAGTTCCACACTTTGCTGATGAAAAAGATGCTGTGTGCCTGAAGAACTGTGACCTGAGTGACAAGGCTAGGGAGAGACATGAGTCTGTTAGTGTGTGTCTGCAGAGACCAATTTACAGTAGTTGGAGCTACAAGCAAAGCCTGGAGTCAGAGGGACTGTGGAATTGTGTGCTGTTTGGGATAGGCATCTCTCAGAGTCTCAGAGCCACATGGCTGCTGTGGCATGAACCTGTGTAGAAAGCTCAGAGTTTCAGTGCTGCTGAGAATGACTGTCTGCAGTGGCTAAGTCTGAGGCTGTTCCTGTGTTACTGCTACAGAGCCTTGTTGTACTTAGAGCTACTGGCTGCAGGGATTAGAGGGAAGACCATGTGCTGATACCACTGCTGCTGCTGTAAACTGTAAGAGATTACCTGGAGTCTGGGAAGGGGTCCTGAAACTGCTTCTGAGATTTGGTAAGAGACTGCAGCTGTGGCTGCTTCTGATTCTGTGGGAGCTGATTGTCATGCCCTGCCCTCAAGGGAGGTGGTTGAACTGGGTGTAGCCGGTTTGAGAGGGGGAACTTTTGCTGACCTTCAAGGAACTGATGCAGACCCAGAGGCCAACTACCATAGTGAGAGGCCTTGTGGACTTTTCCTGTTCCCTGTTTATTGGGATGGTACTGCCATTTCCCTGGAATTACCTTGGACTATTTCCTTTGGGGGCACCCTTGCTTTGTTTGGGACTACAAAACTTTGTTATAGATCGATCAACTCAGGACTATGGACCCCAGAGCTGGCAGGGTTAGGTTTAGCACTATTGGCCAGTAGGGTAATCGGGGACATTGACTAATTTAGCTAAGCTATTTGATATCATACTACACATTATTTTATTATTACCTTTTGTGATAGTATTACTACTGCTGTTGTGTTGGAAATCCACTTTCCCTCTGCAGGGTTTTACCTGTAAATTAAGCACATTGAAATGTTTTCAAATGTCTTGGTGGTCACTCTGGTCCAGGTACTGAGCAAGTCATCACTGATGCAGAGCAGGAGAATGCAAACAATCCAGTGACTCCCCCTGGGGTAGCTGTACATATGCATGTTTCTTTTATCAGACAATGGACTGTCATTGTATAAAAAGACCTAAAGATATGTTAGACTTATGTGAAACCTTTTTATAAGCAGTCCTCTTTGTAATACTCAGCAGGCTACTAACATGTGTTATCTCCAGTGTTTTAACTGGGAAATCCCAACTGTGTTTGGTATAGCAGCAAAGGGTCTGTAATTATAAGCTGTAGTTCTTCCACACCTTTAGAATTTGTGAAATACATGTGCAGCCCCAACTGAGAAAATATGCTGTATGTGACACACATTAATCCATACTGAATTGTATTACAAGGTGCTTATTTTTCAAGAAAATATGTAACATCCAAGAGAATAACTAACTTCCAAAGCATGCAAACAAGCTGACACTACAAGATTACACTGTTCACCCACAATTTACCTCTCATAGAGCATACACAATATCAGCTTGCTGATCGTACCACTTACATGTACGGCGGCAAGGCGCCTTCACTGCGCCGGATCACGTACTAGGCCAGCGATCCGGCTGTGCTGTGATTATACACAGCAGATACTGATCACCGGGTGCCAGCCAATGGATGACTGCCGGCACCCACCGATCGTCGGGAAGACACACAGGACAGAACTCTCTATGTAAACAAGGCAGAGCTCTGTCTTGTCAGTGGAGAAGTAATAGATTTCCTCACCCCGCAAAGCAGAGAATAAAATCCATCTCTTCCCATGTAGATAGTAAAATCACCACACACAGTACACCGAAACACTGGTTAGGTACACATTTACCCATTTGATCGCCCCAGATGTTTAACCCCTTCCTAGCAAGTGTCATTAGTACAGTGACAGTGTATATTTTTAGCACTGATCACTGTATTAGTGTCACTGGTTCCCAAAATTGTCAAAAGTGTCAGTTAGTGTCCAATTGTTCTCCGCAGTATCTCAATCCTGCTATACGTCACTAATCGCAGCCATTACTAGTAAGAAAATTAATAAATAAAAATTCCAGTATATATACCATAATTTGTAGATGCTATAACTTTTGTGCAAACCAATCAATATAAGCTTATTGGGATTTTTTCCTAGAAATATGTAGCATAATACATATTGGCCTTGATTTTTTAATTTTTGTTATTGGATATGTTCTATAGCAGAAAGTAAAAAATATTGGTTTTTATTTTTTTTTCAGAATTGTCGGGGTTTTTTTTGTGTATAGCACAAAAATAAAAAGCGCAGAGATAATCAAATACCACCAAAAGAAAACTCTATTTGTGGGAAAAAAGGGCATACATTTCATTTATGTACAGCATTGCATGACCGTGCAATTGTCAGTCAAAGTAACGCAGTGTCGTATCACGAAAAATGGCCCAAACATACAGGGGGGTAAATCTCCTGGAGGTCAAGTGGTTTAGTGCATAAAAGTATGCTATGAGCAGGTAAGTATTTAGCATTTTACAAAGTAGAGTAGGGACTGGTCAGAGAAAGCTCACTATGATGCAGTGGATAAGAGATAAGACATTCAACAGGTGGCCTACTGTATATTTGAAAATCAGTTTGTAAGTGGATAAAATAAAACTGTCTAAAAGACCTTATTGAGAGAGTAGTGGTTAATAATTCTTACTCTGAATGGTCTAAGGTTATCAGTGGGGTGCTCCAAGGTTCAGTGTTGAGACCCTTACTTTTTATTATATTTATAAATAATATCGGGTCTGGGATTAAAAGCACCATTTCAGTCTTTGCAGATGACACCAAGCTATGCAGTGGGATAACGTTCTTGCAGGATGTCGCCAAACTACAAGCCGACCTCAATGCACTGTTTAATTGGGCTACTATGTGGCAAATGAGGTTTAATGTTGATAAATGTAAAGTTATGTACTTGGGGGCTAAGAATATGCATGCATCATATATACTAGGGGGAGTACAACTGGGGGAATCAATGGTCAAGAAGGATCTGGGTATTCTGGTAGATCATAAGCTTAATATTGGCATGCAATGCCAAGCTGTGGTTTCCAAAGCGAGAAAAATCCTTTCTTCAATTAAGAAAGGTATGGACTCCAGAGAGAGAGATATAATTTTGTCCCTGTACAAATCATTAGAACGACCTCATCTGGAATATGCAGTTCAGTTTTGGGTACCAGATTTCAAAAAAGAATATTGGGGAACTGGAGAAAGTGCAACCAAACTGATAAGAGGCATGGGGGAGCTCAGCTTTGAGGAAAGAATCTCTCTTGAATAGAGGAGATTAGGGGGGATATGATCATCATGTACAAATACATAAGTGGTCCATATAGTGAACTCGGTGTAGAGTTATTCACCTTAAGGTCATCACAAAGGATAAGGGGGCACTCTTTACTTCTAGAAGAAAAGAGATTTCATCTCCAAATACGGAAAGGTTTCTTCACAGTAATGCCCTGTACACACGATCGGACATTGATCGGACATTCCGACAACAAAATCCATCAGATTTTTTCCGACGGATGTTGGCTCAAACTAGTCTTGCATACAACTCGCACAAAGTTGTCGGAAAATCCGATCGTTCTGAACGCGGTGGCGTAAAACACGTACGTCGGGACTATAAACGGGGCAGTAGCCAATAGCTTTCGTCTCATAATTTTTTCTGAGCATGCGTGGCACTTTGTGCGTCGGATTAGTTTACACACGATCGGAATTTAAACTATCAGATTTTGTTGTCGGAAAATTTTATATCCTGCTCTCAAACTTTGTGTGTCGGAAATTCTGACGGAAAAAGTCCGATGGAGCCTACACACGATCGGAATTTCCGACAACACAATCCAATCGCACTTTTTCCGTCGGAAAATCTGATTGTGTGTACAGGGCATAATGCCCTGTACACACGATCGGATTTTCCGATGGAATAATTCCCTGTACACACAATCGGATTTGGGCATAATGCCCTGTACAAACGATTGGATTTTCCGATGGAAAAAGTGCGATCGGATTGTGTTGTCGGAAATTCCGATTGTGTGTGGGCTCCATGGGACCTTTTCCATCAGAATTTCTGACACACAAAGTTTGAGAGCAGGATATAAAACTTTCCAACAACAAAATATGATCGTTTAAATTTGTGTGTACACAAATCCGACGCACAAAGTTCCACGCATGCTCAGAATAATTTAAGAATAAATTAAAAGACTAAAGCGATGGGCTACTGCCCCGTTTATAGTCCACGACGTAGGTGTTTTACATCACCGCGTTTAGAACGATCAAATTTTCCGACCGTGTGTATGCAAGACTAGTGTGAGCCAACATCCGTCGGAAAAAATCCGATGGATTTTGTTGTCAGAATGTCCGATCAATGTCCGATCGTGTGTACAGGGCATAAGAGTGGTGAAAATGTGAAATAGATTCCCTTAAGAGCTGGTTCTGGCCAGCTCAGTGGATTGTTTCAAAAAAGCCTGGATTTTTTGCACATTATATAACTGGATACCAATATTTATAGGTAATGTTGATCTAGGGATTAGCTTGTTGGGGTATCAGGAAGGATTTTTTTCTCCCGCTGGAGCAAATTGGATCATTTAATTTCCTTTATTGGTGTTTTTTTTGTTTTTTGTTTTTGCCTTCCTCTGGATCAACTGTGGGTATAGGATTGTACATATGGATGTTTTCTGGGTTTTTTGTTGGTTGAACTGAATTGTCTTGCCTCTTTTTTTAACCAGATTAACTATGTAACAAAACATTGTACATTGACAATATGCAAGTTTTAGTTGAATGAATCTTGAATCCTTTGTAGTCCCTTTGTCATTTTGTATAACACTACATTCACCTTTTTTACTGTGAGCATCAGTCAACACCAAGCAGCTAGTACATTTGTCACTTTATTCTAATGTTTATTCCAAGAACACAACCTAAATGATGGGATTTGAAAGTAGAAGCACATTTCAGATTCATAGCAAGTATTTTTATTGGGGCAAAATAAATTTGCAAATAACCTTTAGCACATGAAGTGTATAAATACAACATTCAGTTACATAGAAACAAGCTTTTAGTAATTTGTAAATAAAAGGGATACAAGTAATTTCAAACTTGTGTTTCCCAATGGACTTTTTGCTATGAACTGGCATATATTCCAAATTATATCACATTAATTACTAATAAAAAGAAATGCTTTGACTCTCATAAACCTAAGAGTAATTCAAATAGAAAAAAAATAGTTTCTGCACAAGTGTACAGAAATGTTATGTTTTACTAGCCATGCAAACAACCAATTTTGTGGTTAAAAAGGGAATGCCTGGGACTGAAATATATACCAACACTTGGTGTGTTCCTCCATCTGGACAATCCATGGTATTCTAAGTTTTAATTTACATTGTTTCAATTGCAGGTCCACTGTTCAGATGTGGCATTGCTGCATATCCAGGCACACTGGATCTCTGTGGTAACCATTTCATTTCACTTGTTGGACTCCAGTCCACCAAATAATGTGTAATAGTTGGAACAGAAGATTGGAGCACCACATCGAAATATGAAGATCCAAAAATGTGGTTTTATTGCAAATGTGATTCACTAAAAACCAACACGTGATTAAAATCCACTACTTTAAGCAACAAATAATGTGAGCAGCAATAATAGACTTAAGTTTTCCAAGGGGCTACTTAAGACAAAGACCTTTTCAAGTCACGCTTGATAGATTGTACCAAATTAATCTTGAAAATAACTTTTAATTTACCTTATTTTGTAAGCAAGAATTAGTCAATGAGACGGAGCGTTAAGCTTTAGCCTGCAATGAAACATTGCAAAAAGAATATTCTTTACATATGAATCTAATAAGCACTCATTATGATTTGAATAATTCCTACCGCTGTACCCTGTACATGATAAACTTGAACCGTGAGAATGTTTCCTCTTTTGCTTAGCATAAGATGTAATTAGTATAAACCAGAACTTTCCTCCAGCAATGTCCCTCAAGGGATACTTTGAGAATATTATGTCCGGAATTTTACAATTTTAGAACATGCTTTTCATTTTTGGAAAATTAATAACTGCAGAGATTAGTATAAGATACTGGCAGCTAGATGGTAAAAATATTTAACAGATTATGTTTCCTGCCAGACAGTGGCTGAAATCATTACAGCATTTCCACTTACTTTTTAAACACAATATCTTAATAACAATATTATACAATGCTTTCCATGCATATTACGATTATCGGGCACCATATATTACAATTATTACCATGCACTGGGTATGCACTGGGTATTCTACAATAATAAAATACAATTATAATAGTTTTGTCATTTCATTGTTTTGAACATTTAACATTTATGAATTATTTTTTTTAAATTATTATTATAAAAACACATTTCTTATAGGTTGAATGTATGACACTTTGTTTGAAAATCATGCTCGGTTTTCTACTTAGAAAACTTCATACTGAATTTTAGCTTTTATCTGCTACCAAATGGGTGGAGTGTGTCATTCCTCTGAATCAATCAGCCATTCAAAACAGTGTGACATTCATTTGAGTCATTCAGTCATTAAAAACAGCTGCTAGCCTTACAGCTTCACCTGCTGGTTGCAGATGGTAAATATAAAATATCCGTGTGCAATATCTTATATTTACTTGATTAAAATACAATTTCCTTTTTTATTTTTAAAACTGAAAATAATCATCCCTCAGCACGCATACGAACAAACAACTCACTGTCCTCATCCTTTCCTTTATCAGGTAGGGCTGTCCGCTTTCTCCTGGACTGTTTGCATTGGCTATGGAACCCATGGCTGCTCGTGTTAGAGCCTCCCCCTCGGTACAGGGCATTCAGGTGGGAGTAGTGATAGACAAAATATCCCTTTATGCTGATGATACCTTACTTTTTCTTAAAGACATATCCTCCCTTTCACCAGCACTTCAAATAATTGATGAGTTTGGCATTTTCTCGGGCATTAGGATAAATTGGGGAAAATCGATAATTTTCTCATTAAATCTATCCAATCAAAATCCACCGACAGGTACCCCCCTAAACTGGACACCTGAATTTAAATACTTGGGGGTAAGGGTTAGAGCTTCACTGTCCACATATTTTGAATTGAATCTTCAGCCATTACTAAAAAAATCTTTCCCAAAAATGTATAACATGGAAAACCCTCCCCCTCTCTCCAGTGGGAAGGGTAAATTTAATTAAAATGATATACTTGCCCAAATTTTTATACTTTTTTCGAAATTCTCCCCTGATTCCCCCAGCTTCATTTTTTGTTAAATTGAAAGGTATAATGTCTTCCTTTATTTGGAACGGAAGGCCCCCGAGACTGGCCATGTCTACCCTCCAGCTGTCCCTTACTCAAGGGGGTCTGTCCTTACCGGACTTCCGGGTATACTTCTGGGCGGCTGTCCTGGTGACGGTCAGGTGGTGGTTCTCTCAACCACGCGATAACTCGGCAGTGACCCTGGAAGCCGCCATCATGGGGTCCTACTCATCTCTTAGCAATGTGGTGTTCAGAGGGATAAAATCCCACCCTGGCATTACGGATCTGATGAACACCACCATTATAGTTTGGAACAGGGCCAGGCATAGTTTTAACAATCCAGAGAGGTTCTCCCTGCACATTCCCTTGTGGGGCAACCCTAGATTGCCACATTTGAAGTCGGTCCCAGACCCTCAAGTCTGGGCAAAAAAGGGAATTGTTAAGCTAAAACACATTGTGCTGGGGGGTAAATTAAGAACTTTCTCTGATCTCAAAAACGCTTATTCATTACCAGGTTGGATGCTGTTTACATATTATCAACTCCGACATGCCTACAGTTAGAATCAGACCCTGTGGAGGGATTACTTACATCTAAAATCATAGATAGACCACTATCTACTCTGTACTTTCATTTGTCCATACCCCCTGCAAAGAAACTTAAAAAAACTATGGTCAAGTGGAAGGTAGATATTCCTGACTTATCAGAGGAGGAATGGGAATCGTGTGTATCCTCCTTTGTGATAAATACGATATCGGCCAGAGAGAGATTTATGCAGGTCAAGTTTCTCCACAGGGCCTATTACACCCCAAAACGTCTGACAATTATGACACCTGACAGTCCAGTGGCCTGCGCCAGGTGTGGTCTGGAGTCTGCCTCCTTTCTTCATATGGTGTGGTCTTGTCCTCGCCTCGGAGACTATTGGACAGAAATAGCTAACACTCTCAGTCAGGTTACCTCCTTAGATGTGGGAGCTCATCCCAAGGCAATGCTATTGAATATTTTCAGCCCCAATATTAGAGGTAAATATACCAAACTATTGAGTTATGCTACGTTCTATGCCCGAAAAGAAATATTTCTCCATTGGAAGGATGCATTACCCCCTAGAGTATCTTCATGGCGCCTAGCAATGAATTCTTTACTCCCACTATATAAACTCACATATCTTAATCGTAACTGCCCCAAGAAATTTGATAAGATATGGTCGGGATGGATAGATTCATGGGGTGCTGAGGTTGTGAATGATGTCCAAGTTGACGCAGAGATACCAGCCATATGATTATACAACATGATTGAGTTCTCTTTAAACTTCACCTAGTGTATATGTTCAGTTAAGCTATTGAGGTATTGTGATTCCTTCCTTGCCTCCCCCTCCTGCCCTCCCTCCCCCCCTCCCTCGTCTTCTAAGTATCCTTAATCCGCCTCCTCCCCCCCTTCCCCCCTTCCCTCTTCCCCCAGTCCCTCCCACAGTACCTCCTTGATTGATTATTTTAATATGTCACCTCTACACCAATACTTTTCTGCAATGTCATGTATTGCTCTCATGCTTCTTTATGTTGTCTATATGAGGAAATTGATCATCTATCTTGTGACTATATGTATACTGATATCATATTTAAATGTGCCTATGCATCGCTTGTAATGTTTAAATCTTGAATAAAAAATTTTTTTCTTGTAAAAAAAAAACCTGAAAATAATCAACAAAATATACAACAGTTATTTAAACGCCTTTAAGAAAGTTACACATTAACCTTGGCCCCAGTGTAATGTGTGCCCCCCTAATACAATCTTATTACACAATTAGAAAAGTAAAATAAAAACAGCAAAATGTCAAGACTAAGCTAAGAAGAACTTATTCATAGCGGAAGTGCCACCATAGACTTTCATTAGTGTTGAGTTAACCACTTCCAGGCAGTTGGTGAGCCACGATCATGGATGAGTTAAGTGCGAACCCGGCCGTGGGGGGGTTTCCCTGCCACCCCCAAAAATGGAGCACCAGCCACCACTGTCCTTATCCCTCTTCACAATGTAACTCCAACATCCTTGCCTCCCTCCAGAATCATCCTCATCCCTCTCCACAATGTAACTTCATCCTCCTCATCCCTCTCCAGAATCATCCTCATCCCTCTCCACAATGTAACTCCATCACCCTCATCCCTCTCTAAAATTTAACTCCATCATCCTCATCCCTCTCCAGAATCATTTTCATCCCCCTCCAGAATCATCCTCATCCCTCTCCACAATGTAACTCCATCATACGCATCCCCCCAGAATAATCCTCATCCAACTCCAGAATCATATTCATCCCTCTCCACAATGTAACTCCATCATCCTCATTCCTCTCCAGAATCATCCTCATTCCTCTATACAATATAACTCCATCATCCTTATTCCCCTCCAGGATCATCCTCTTCCCTATCCACAGTGTAACTCCATCATCCTCATCCATCTCCAGAATCATCTTCATCCCTCTGAACAATGTAACTCCATCATCCTCATTTTCCTCCAGAATCATCCTCATTCCTCTCCACAATGTAACTCCATCATCCTCATCCCCCTCCAGGATCATCCTCATTTTCCTCCAGAATCATCCTCATTCCTCTCCACAATGTAACTCCATCATCCTCATCCCCCTCCAGGATCATCCTCATCCCTCTCCAGAATCATCCTCATTCCGCTCCACAATTAACTCCATCATCCTTATCCCCTGTCAGGGTACCAAGAGCAGGAGGACTCTAGGTCCTAGCATCTGTCAGGGCAGGAGAAGGGCTCTAGGATTCAGTACCTCCGCCAGCACATCACATGGGCCTTTATAGGGAAGCCAGCCCTTGGCTGAAGTGCTGTTTGATCTTCAGCTGTTACCAATGTTCCTGTGTTTTCTGTTTCCTGTGACTCTTGATTACCGACCCGGCTTGTTCCAGACCCGTCTCCTGCCCACCTCCTGACCTTGACCTCGGCTTGTTTAACGGATCTCCTCGGCCTGCCACCTGTCTTGACCTCGGCTCGTACCTGACCTTGTCCCCTCTGCTATCCACCTGGCACCAAACCTTGGCTTGTACCGACTACACTCTGTCTCAGTGACCCTGGTTATCTGCTACATCTCACATGCGCCACCTGCCTGCAGCCGCCCAGCAGAACATCAGCGGTGTTCCTGAGCTTTTTCTGCAAGCAACTCTGCAGCCAACCTGTGCTACTTTGGGCCTGACTCCTCCTGTCTCACCTCCAGGGGAGTCTGGAACTTAGCTGCAAGGGAAGCCCTCTCTCCATTGGCCTCTAGCACTTTGGTAGCTCATATCACCCCCAGAATCATCATCATCCCTCTCTTCTTTGTAACCTAGCCATTATCCTTATCCTAATATTCTCTATGTGCTCTTTCCTCAGTTATCCCTCTATTACCAACATATGTTCCATCTTCATCCCACTCTCTATTATCCTTATCCCTCCAGCAGCCTCTATCCATAATCTATAATCATTTATCATTCTCATACCCACCGTCATTTTTACCATTATCTTCTTCATCCTCCTCTCTGATTGTCGGACAATCAAAATGCGAGCTTAGCAGCAGACTCCGCCTCCAGGATGTTCCAAATAGGAGTGAGTGCCCAATCAGCTGCTGAGGGGAGAAGGTAGGGGGAGGAATCACTATCGCTGCTTTGTGTTCCTCTCTAACTGCAGCCGGCAGCCGCAGTCTGTTCTTTTTGGGTGGTTGGCCCATCCTGGTGTCCTACAAGATGCAATTGTAAAGATGCGATTATAAACAACTTAGCATTTCCCTTCCTCTTTGCAGAGCACACATTGGGTCCCTCTCTTACTTGGGCTTCTTTAACCTGTTGCCGCCCGCCCACCATCATATGACGGCGGAGTGGTGCGGCTCTTGGTCCGGGCCGCCGTCATATGACGGTGGCCCATTCACACAGGGCATGCGCACGATCGCGGGTGAGCAGCCCTGCACAGTCGGTGGCGGCGTGTCCACGAGACACAGCGTGTCACCGACAGGGCTGAACAGCCATTGGGCATGGCTTTTCACCATGTGGTCGGCCGCGATTACGTCACGGCCGATCACAAATGGGTATTCCCCTCTTAAGACCGCGCATGCTCATGATTGGGAGTACGCATCGCGGTCATGGCGGGGGCGGCGTTTTCCCAGGAACACTGCTCTTTACCGACAAGGGTAAACAGCCAATGGCTGGCAGCTGTTTACCACATGATCGGCTGTAATCCATTCACAGCCGATCACTAAATGTAAACGTAGACCGGTTACTAGCTGTTACCAGCTCTTCTCTCCTCACACACCGCTTCCAGTGTGAGGAGAGAAGAGCCAGGAGCAGTGAGTTACCGATCTATGTATTGTAGTGTACTGCACCAACACCACAAAAAAAGAGAACCTGACAATCACCCCCCCATTACAGCTGTCACCCAACAGTCACCACATAAGTGTCCATCAGTGGTTATAAAAGTGCACCTGTCACCCATTAGTATCCACAAAGTGCACCTGTCACCCATCAGTGCCCACAAAGTGCACCTGTCACCCATCAGTGCCCATAAAGTGCACCTGTCATTGTTAGAGACTGCCATCAGTGGTGCACCTGTCACCCATCAGTGACCATCGTCATTGACCATCGTCAGTGACCGTCATCAGTGACCCATCCGTGACCCTCATCTGTCACCCATCAGTCCCATAAAGTGCACCAGTCACCAGCAGAGACTGCCATCAGTGACTGTCACCCGTCACCTGTCACCTGTCATCCATCAGAGACCGTCATCCGTCACCTGTCATCCATCAGTGACTGTCACACGACACCTGTTGCCCATTAGTGACCGTCACCTATCACCCATCACCTGTCACCTGTCACCGATCAAATTCAGCATTAGAACTGATCGATAGTAGTGGATCGGCAAATGAATCAGAGGAAGAATGGATTCCTCCTAAAAGGGCACGCGCTATGGAAACCAGGCAGCCACCAGCAATATACCCCAGGATCAAATTCCCAGGCCCTGTACCAGTGCTGCCGCCAGCAATAGAACCCAAAACGAAAGGCCCACTACCAGCGCTGCCGCCAGCGAAAGACCACAAGAAATGCCCAGGCCCAGTGCCAGCACTGCCGCAGCATCATGCCCAAATGCCAGCACAGGAACTTCAATCCCCCAACTATCATCACTGGAGTGCCACGTCCCCAAAGAGCCAGGGCCACTACACATCTTCCAGCTGGTCTTGCCAATCCAACATGGCTGCCTTCAGACTCAGGATCAGCAAGAATTCCCCCTTTCACCGCACAGCCAGGTGTGCAGGCCGATACCCGAAATTTTACTGAAATCTATTGTTTTTATTTATTTTTGACCGACACTTTGCTGCAATTCATCGTGGACCAGACCAATTTATATGCCCAGCAGCATATTGCCAACAACCCCCAATCATCATACACCCATCCATTTGAGTGGAAGGATTTGACTCTGGAGGAGTTCAAAGTGTTTATAGGCCTCACCATAAACATCAGGCTTACAAAAAAAAACGAAGGACATGCCTAGTGGTCCACCAACCCCATCCACCACATGCCCATTTATTCTTCCGTAATGTCCAGGTCCCGATACGAGATGACAATGCGCTTTCTTCATTTCAGTGACAACACCCAGTGCCCTCCCCGCAATCATCCAAATTACGATAAATTATATAAAATTCGCCCACTCGTTAATTTCTTTTCCCAATGATTTGCAGAACTCTATGTCCCCAATCAGCATATATGTGTAGATGAGTCCCAGGTACCCTTTTCAGACCGGCTAGGAATAAAGCAATACATTCCTCGCAAAAGGGCCAAATATGGAGTGAAATTTTATAAGTTTTGCGAGAGAGTCACAGGAAATCTGTATGCGTTCCACATATACAGAGTAAGAGATTCCCAGCTTCACCCCCCTGATTGCCCGGCCTACATGGACACAACTGGTAAAATTGTATGGGACCTGGCATACCCGCTGCTGAAGAAAGGTTACCACATATACCTGGATAACTTCTACACCAGCCTGCCCTTTTCAAACACCTATACCACGCAGAAACCCTGGCCTGTGGAACCTCCAGAGAGAATAGGAAGGGCTTCCCATAAGCCATAGTAAATAAGAAATTTCGAAGGGGAGAAAGAGCAACTTTGAGATGCAATGAAGTGCTGGCCTTGAGGTGGAAGGATACCAGGAATGTGTACATGATGTCCACCATCCATGATGACACTACAGTTGAAGTTCAGAGAAGACGAGGTCCCATTGAAAAGCAAACATGTGTACAAGATTACAATCTCTACATGGGGGGGTGGATTTCAATGACCAAATGCTTCAGCCCTATTTATCAATAAGGAGGTTCCGTTTCTGGTACAAGAAAGTAGCAATATATTTCACTCTGATGCTGTTAGCCGACTTCATGAACGCCACTTCCTGGACAACATTCCACCATCTGAAGCAGGCCGAAGATGCCAAAAAAGATGTCGAGTATGCAGCGAAAGGGGATTTCGAACAGATACCAGCTACCATTGACCCCAGTGTGCCTCCAAACCCGGCCTTTGCATTGGCGAATGCCTCAAACTATATCACACATCCCTAAAATATTAGCCCATTTTCTTAACCATTTCTCCATTTTCATCATCTGTACTGACCATATCCCATGCTTCCTCAAATAACCATGCCACTGCCTTCCACGTGAACTGACCCTGGCCTGTTTCTTGACTATGCCTCTACCAACCGTTTGGACTGCTTCCATGTGAACTGACCCTGGCCTGTTTTATCAACTACACTTCTGCCTACCGCTTGGACTGCTTGCACGTGAACTGACCCTGGCCTGTTTTATGGACTATGATTTTACCTACCGCTTGGACTGATCTGTTGCCCCCTTACTGTAGTACACAGGGGTCTCACATGTGAGGGGCTCCAGAAATGTTTTTCTGGAGTCCGGAGGCTTCATAGAGATTTGAGTGGGTGAAGCCTCTACCTCTGTGCCCCTGTGCACAGGTCTTACCTGATTGTGGCCCTCAGCCTGCTGCTGACTTACTGCCATTATGCCTCTGCCTGCCGCATAAATGGACCACACCTCTGCCTGCTACCTCGACTATGCAAATAATTAGCTGTAGCAAGAGGCAGTATGTTTATGAAGGGCTGGAGAGAGGTACAATAATGAGTGCAGGCAGGTTGTACCAGGACCAATATTATGGCTGTGCTGGCTGTCTCTGCCTGGACAATTTCTATGGACAAATGCATTGGCTGTGCTGACAATATCCTTGTGCTGACTATAGACAATATTCCTGCCTGCTGCCTGGATAATTACTATTGTTGTTACTAAGCACATCCCTGCCTGCTGCCTGCTGCCTGCTGCCTAGACCAATTCTCTCCTCTGGGGACACTACTAAAACCGCAGGTAATACTTTTTTTTTACCCTTTCCTCAATATAATTTATTTTAGAGTGCAATTTTTGGTATGTAAATGCTATGTGTTAGAAATATGAAGGGCCTTCAAAAATGATAGGTTGTCCTGAAATTAGATGTGGAACTTACGCTTGTAGAACACCTGAAGGTGCTACTTCAATGGTGGTCCTCTGTATGTGGTCAGGCTGTGTAAAAGTCGCACACATGTGGTATCACCATACTCAGGAGGAGTAGCAGAATGTATTTTGGGGTGTCATTTTTTGCTATGTACATGCTATGTGTTGGAAACATTCTAAAAATTGATAACTTTGTGGGAAAAAAATGCGTTTTCATTTTTTTCCACATTTTCCAAAAACTTCTGGAAAAAAATTAACCGTTTAAAAGACTCACTATGCCTCATAGATTATACGTTGGGGTGTTTGCTTTCCAAAATGGGGTAATTTTGTGGGCCTTTCCATTGTCTTGGTGCTCCAGGGCCTTCAAAAATGTAATAGGTGGTTGAGAAATGAGATGTGTAATTTATGCTTGTAGAATGCATGAAGGTGCTACTTCATTGGTGGGCCTCTGTATGTGGCCAGGCTGTGTAAAAGTCTCACACATGTGGTATCACCATACTCAGGAGGAGTAGCAGAATGTATTTTGGGGTTTTATTTTTGCTAAGTACATGCTATGTGTTGGAATATTTCTTAAAAATGGACAACTTTGTATAAAAAAAATGCGTTTTCATTTTTTTTTCACATTTTCCAAAATCTTCTGGAAAAAAATGAACCATTAAAAAGACTCATTATGCCTCACAGATTTCAAAATTTAATTTGGGTACAAAGTTGCATGACTGAGTAATTGTCATTTAAAATATGAGAGCGCTGAAAGCTGAAAATTGGTCTGGGCAGGAAGGGGGTGAAAGTGCACTGTAGGCAAGTGGTTAAAGAGTTTGTGTGTCCCACTTATTTTTCTGACCAGGGGCATGTATGCCAATAGGCTAGTAAGTAAACACTTTATATACCAATGACATAACACACAGTATTATGAGTGTGCCACATCAACAAGACATATACAGTATATCCTTATTTCAAGTTTACTAGTACAATTCGAATAGTCCTTATGCAATGATAACACATCTGCTAAATCAAAAAAGTAAATCAAATTTACTTATTGACTCATTCACTGACATTCAGAGCACAGGTTTGCCAATGATCCTTGGGTTCAGATTCACCAAATTGTGGATTTAAGTGGATTTGCTCATCCTTTAAAGGTATTGTACACTATCAAAAGTTTTTTTGTTTTAACTAAGTATGAATGAAGTTAAATTCCCTGTGTTGTTTGCTTTTCCTTGAAATAATGGGCTCACATGTTGCTCCTGCAGTTTGTAGTTTCATGGTTGATCAATTCCTCTATGTCCATGCAGTGGCGGCCTGTGCATTAAGGGCGCACTATGGATAAATTTGTGCATTGCATGAATCTATCCTTGGCCAGTGCTGACACCCCATATTCAGGCCCCTGGCCCCTTTTGGGCGCTGGGCGCCTGAATTACAGCCGTGGGGGGTGTTTTTGAAGCACCTGATTAGAACCATAGGCTCTAATAGGCATCAAAAACAGTGACATGCGAGCGCCATGCTTGGCGCTCGCAGTTCGATCAGCTGTGTTAGGAAAGCAAATTAATCTTCGCTTTCTTAACACTGAACCGCCTCTCCGCCAATCGGATGCTTGGATTTGTTACCTGTCACCTGACTGGCTAAAATGACAGGCGCCGCCATTGGAGGCCTATCAGGAGGAGAGGGCGGGAGTCGGGAGATGAGGATGGCAGAAGACGCAGGCTTGAAGGATCCCACTCGTCGCCGTCACCCGCTGCCCCACCAAGACAGGGAAAGTGCCAGGCAGACGGTGAGTGGGCGGGGGGGTCACACTGGCGGCATTTAATGGGCCCAACACTGGCTGCATTTAATATGCACACTGGCAGCATTTTATGGGCACACTGGCAGCATTTGATGGCACAGTGGCAGCATTTAATGGGCACACTGGCAGCATTTGATGGGCACACTGACAGCATTTAATGGGCACACTGGCAGCATTTAATGAGCACACTGGCAGCATTTAATGGGCACACTGGCAGCATTTGATGGCACAGTGGCAGCATTTAATGGGCACACTGGCAGCATTTGATGGGCACACTGACAGCATTTAATGGGCACACTGGCAGCATTTATTGAGCACACTGGCAGCATTTAATTGGCACACTGGCAGCATTTGATGGCACAGTGGCAGCATTTGATGGGCACACTGGCAGCATTTAATGGGTACACTGGCAGCATTTGATGGCACACTGGCAGCATTTAATGGGCACACTGGCAGCATTTGATGGGCACAGTGGCTGCAACTGATGGCACAGTGGCTGCGTTTGATGGCACAGTGGCTGCAATTGATGGCACACTGGCAGCATTTGATGGGCACAGTGGCTGCGTTTGATGGCACAGTGGCTGCAATTGATGGCACACTGGCAGCATTTGATGGGCACAGTGGCTGCATTTGATGGCACAGTGGCTGCGTTTGATGTCACAGTGGCAGCATTTGATGGTTTTTTTTTCAGAATTTTTCAGTTTGTTTGTGTCCCCCCAAAAATTTTAAACACCAGCCGCCACTGTGTCCATGTATTCACTCACCTCGCTTGTCCCTATTCATGAAAGGATAGGCAACATCTTATTCCTGTTCATAATTCATGCCTCACCATTTCCTCTGTGTTGCATCAAAAATGTGGGAGTGTTAATGTTATGAAATGCTGCATGGTAATCCCTCTGTTAATTGCTCAGAATTCTTAGTCTATTTCAGATACAATTACTGATTAGCTCTCACTTGAAGAGCACTAGATTAAGAGAGCTGGGGAATGTGGGATATGTAGTTTCTTCACAGGAAATGTCAGCACTTAGACTACAAACAGAAGTCATGCATTAACCTGTGCAGTGCCATGCCGCTTGTTGCATGCTTGAACACAAACAGCATTTCTGACATTGGAATGTGAGATTTACTCTACTGTAGGCTGTGCATATAGGACAACAAATAACACCATGAAACGATATAATCAATGAAAATTGTATGCAGCTGAAAAACACAAGGGACAGGGTAGTTAGGTTTATAATTCTTTTAAAGTGGTTGTTAACCCACTTCTACTAAATGCTCCCATCCTCTCTGTACCACTATAATAAGTGTCCCTGTGCCTGTGTTATGTAAAAAAATCTGCCCGATTGTACCTATATGAGCTCCCGACGCTCAGCTGACTGTCAGCTCTCTTCTCTCTCTCCGACTCACAGCTGCAGTGGGCGGAGCTGAGCCCTCCCACTGACATCAGCCGGGAGGAGGGGAAGGGTGGAGAGAGGGAGAGAGCCAACAGTCAGCTAAGCGCCGGGAGTAACACTCATATAGGTACAATCGAGCAGATTTTTTACATAACACAGGCACAGGGACATTTATTATAATGGTATAGAGAGGGTGGGAGCATTTAGAAGCAGATATGAGAGCAGCAGAAGAGGAAGGGGGGAATTGTACGAGCAGACAGGCAGGGAGGATAGGGGGAGGAGGACACAGGTGACACAGACACAGTAGAGCAGGCTGCGGATGATGGAGGCATGTACTCTGGCCACAGTGTCAGGGCTCAGCAGCCATGATATATCGTGGTCAGCATACAGAAGGGGCATAGCCAGGCAGGATCAGACAGGTTTTTTAGGTGTTACAGGGAGCCAAATGACAAAGTGAAAGCACTGTGTCATATAACATGCTTTAAGGGAACAGGATTTTTTTTTGGGGAGGTTAACAAACGCTTTAAACTTGCTTAGTTAGTTGCACATCTATGTGACCACCTTATTTAGCAGTCACTCTTCTCAGCATAACTGATATCAAAACTATGTCCAAAGTCTATACATATAAGAGTTGTGTCAGTCTCATGGTGGGCACGTCAAGACAATGACCTTACGCCTTTTTCTAGGAATGTTAGGCTGGCCATACATAATGCAAGTTTCTTTCCTGTAACCACAGGAAAGGAAAGAAATTTGCATGATTCCCCATCAACATGGATATTGCTGACAGAGGAAGTCCGCCTGCCGAGCTATTTTCTGCTCCCGGCAGGGGGGCGAGGGTGGGTGGGGGAAGCCACCCTCACCGGGAGAAGACAGTGATTATCGCTGCAAAAACAAAAAACAAAAAAAGGAATTGCCCATGGGACTTTAGGAGAGTGGTGCTAAATAAAATGATAAATCAAGTATATAAAATGATAATATTTATTTTGTATTTCATAAAAAACATGTACAGTACAAATATTTCACCGTGAAAGATAGATCACAAGTATATATTCAAGATGCTGACATAATTGTTGAGACATTAGATTCATAGCTCAATGGAGCCATAATCTCTACGCATTTCGCGGGCAGCGCCCACTTCATCAGGAGCCAGCTAAAGTTTTTTTTTGGTTATCTGTGGAAAAAACATGTCACAATAGGAGCCACCCATTAGACAATTTGAACATTTAAAGTAGAAGAAAAGATATTATTTTATTTCAACGTTAAAGGTTATATAAATTTAGAATAAAAAAGGTCCAATAGTGTGCCTTATGCCGCATACACACGATCGGACTTTACGGCATACTTGGTCCGGCGATCTTTTCGACGGACTTTGTAGCGTAGGTGCGCCAGACTTAAAAACGGACAGACTTGGACACACACGATAACTCCAAAAGTCCGATGGTTTTGAATGCGGTGACGTACAGCACGTACGATGGGACTAGAAAAAGGAAGTTCAAGCCCCACTACGCCACCCTTTGGGCTTTCTTCTGCTAATCTCGTGCTTATCTTGTGTTAGGAGAAGTTTGGTTAGAGACGATTCGCGCTTTTCACACTTCAGCTTATTTCGATCGTTTTCTGCGGTTCAGTTTGTGCTTGTGAGGTTTGTATCTGCTTATCAGTGCGTGTTGGTCAGTTCGTGACTTGCCTAGCAGGCCGTTCTGGTCTGCTCGTTCCTGATTTTCAGGTCACTCTTCATAGGCCTTGCTGTTCTAAGTTTGTTTGTTTGACCAGTCGACCGTTTTGAAGCCATGTTGCATGGACGTACTCGTTCTCCAGTTCGTGCTGCGTGGGGACTTGGTGTTGGGGTTAATACTTTGACCCGAGTCCAGTCCATGAACAGGGCGAGGAGGAGTTCATGGACGAAGAATTGGTTGCGCCAGCGTGACCAATTCTCGCACATGCCTTTGCTCCATGAGATCCGTGAGAATAATCCTGAGGGTTTCAGGAATTATCTCAGGATGACGGACCCCATTTTTTAACGTCTGCTGGCTATGCTGACCCCCTATATCAGCAGGCAGGATACCTGCATGAGGCAAACCATCACTGCGGAGCAGAGGCTAGTTGCCACCTTACGTTACTTGGTGACTGGGAGAAGTCTTCAGGACTTGAAGTTCTCGACAGGCACCTCCCCCCAGGCTCTGGGGATCATAATCCCAGAGACATGTTCTGCTATTATTCAGGTCCTGCAGAAGGACTATATGAAGGTAGGTTTTTTCCTTTTACATTACATGATATGTATTTAATGTTTGCTAATGTATTGTCTAAATGTCCTCGTTACCTAATTACCATGTTTGGAATATGCTGTGAATGTCCCCTTTATCTTCATGCATGCCTGTTTTTTTTACATTAATCATTTTTTTGCCCTACATGCATATTTACCTTCAATAACCTCCCCACCATGCAATCCTGGGTCCATTTATACGTGTACCCTATAGTCCCTTGAACAATGTATATTGTCAGCTCCATTGTACTGTTTTACCCTCCCCCACCCCCTAAAATCTTAGCAACTGTCAGGTGTGTTCTTGGGAACAATTAGAACCCCTCCCCCACCCCCTCAAATGTTAGCAACTGTCAGGTGTGTTCTTGGCCCCAATTAGAACCCCTCCCCCACCCCCTCAAATGTTAGCAACTGTCAGGTGTGCTCTTGGCCCCAATTAGAACCCCTCCCCCACACCCTCAAATGTTAGCAACTGTCAGGTGTGTTCTGGGGCCCAATTAGAACCCCTCCCCCACCCCCCCCCAAATGTTAGCAACTGTCAGGTGTGTTCTAGGGCCCAATTAGAACCCCTCTCCCACCCCCTCAAATGTTAGCAACTGTCAGGTGTGTTCTTGGCCCCAATTAGAACCCTTCCCCCACCCCCTCAAATGTTAGCAACTGTCAGGTGTGTTCTTGGGCCCAATTAAAACCCCTCCCCACCCCCTCAAATGTTAGCAACTGTCAGGTGTGTTCTTGGCCCCAATTAGAACCCCTCCCCCACCCCCTCAAATGTTAGGAACTGTCAGGTGTGTTCTTGACCCCAATTAGAACCCCTCCCCCACCCCCTCAAATGTTAGCAACTGTCAGGTGTGTTCTTGGCCCCAATTAGAACCCCTACCCCCACATACAAATTGATCAATGGTCCATCAGAGGGGGTGAGTAATGTTATGTTTATATTTTTTGGATAAAAATAACACATATTAAGAATGTTCAACTGCTGTTGTTCAATAATGTTTTTGTGTAATCTGATATCCAAGTTATGTTTAAAAGTACTTATATTATTTTTCTTGTCTGATTCCACAGTTTCCTTTGAACACACAGGAATGGCAGACTGTGGCCTCCCAGTTCGCTGACTATTGGGACTTTCCCAACTGTGTCGGGGCGATCGATGGGAAGCATGTCCGGGTCTTATTTCTACAACTATAAGGGGTTCCATAGTCTAGTTTTGATGGTGGTGGTCTCGGCACAATTGGAATTTCTGTTTGTGGACGTGGGGAAGAACGGCCGGATGTCTGACGGAGGAGCCTTTGCACAGACTGAGCTGTGCCAGCGTCTCCAGACTGGTGGCCTGGGATTGCCACCTGATGACCAGAATGTGGATGGACTCCCCTCAGTTTTCATCGCTGATGAAGCATTTGCTCTCGGCGAGCACTTGATAAGGTCGTTCCCCCAAAGGACACTCACCCCTGAGAGGAGGGTATTTAATTACCGGCTGGCCAGAGCAAGAAGAGTTGTGGAGATTGCCTTTGGGATTCTGGCCAGCCAGTTCCGTTTGTTCCTCTCCACAATCAATCTAGCAGAATACAAGATTAATTATGTGATCATGGCTTGCTGCATTCTGCATAATTTCTTGAGACGTCATTCTTTGACATATATAACTTCTGTTGGACCTGAGGCCGGACTCTGTGTTGAAGAACCACTCACAGGCCTGGAAATTGGCCGTATTGGCTTGGCCCCCCAAACCGCCCATCAAGTGCGTGACAGATATGTCAATTATTTTAATGGTCGGGGTGTCATTGCAATGCCACAAGAGCTTTAATATTGTAATTTAAAAAAAACAATCTTTTGTTTTGATTCTTGTTTGCATTTAGTTTTGTCTGTCTCCTAGTGCACTTGTAGAGGCAAGTGCATTTCCCTTTAGTTAATAAGGTCCTTTGTCACTGTAAACACACAAAAAAATAACAAACTGTTATTGATAAATAATTAACCACATACATTGTAGTTGTAAAAACATTTTACTGTGTGCACATTGAAAGGTGCATTTTGTTTGAACGTGTTTATGGGTTTTTTTTTGGTAACAATATATATATATATATTTTTTTTTGTTTAGGCATATTTGTATAAAATATACATTGTTTACAAAATTTGGCTTGACAACAGGGTTTTTAAAAACATAAGAACCAAAAGTAACAGGAACTTATAAAGTTCAACATGCTAATAACGGTGCTGGTGATGTCACCCATGTAAACTAAAAATTGGGCAGATGCTCACAATTTGGGATTAAAAAAGGTTCAAGTCAACATGTGCTATCTCCCATCATGGGGGAGCAATGGACGTGTTTTGGGTGTGCAATCCTTTTGTTCCTCTCACAAAATAACATTTTTCTGATGAAGGGGTTGCAAACACAAAACAAGTACATTGATATCCCCTGATGGAAGATAGCACATGATGACACACCGTGTGCATCTGCTAAATTTTTGCATTAGTATTTATCAAGTAAAAACATTTTATAAGAATAAAACTTGACAATGAAATGAAGAACATGATTGATGTTTTTAGGCAAAAAGTTATTAGATTCTGCCCAAAACATCAATCATGTTCTTCATTTCCTGTTGCATGCTGTCCAGCCGATTTCTCATGCTGTCAATTTGGTAACGCATTCTATCAATTTGGCCATTCCACACCATTATCTGCCCAATGAGTCTTTGTGCACTGTCTGTGCTAAATGGCTCCGCGCTTGGCCTTCCACAACCAGAACATCACCTAAAATTTGTGATTAAAAAAAATTGTTAAAATATGCATGCCTAAATAGATTAATTTAAGCTGGGTTATCAGTCACTCACTTGGTGGGGTGGAAATATTGCACACTTCCTTCACCTCTCCTTCCTCCAGCTCGTCTGGTTGGCATGATCTTGGGCTGGGGCTTGGGGTAATTTCAGCTGCAGGCTGGTAACTTGGGGGGGTCCTGGGATCCTCGGACTGTTGTCTGAGTCTTTTCTCCCCTATGAGAATTAAACAAAAGGTATAGTTAAAACACAGTGATATTTCAGTCTTGAAAAACGAATAAGAAACGTTGGTTAGAAGTTGTGGACAATTGTCATTTTGTTGCCCCAAAAATTTGGGAGACAGGATTAAAATTCATTCTGCCCAAAAATGCAAAAAAATACACATTTTCATGCAAGTTTCACAGATGCAGACACCTCAAGTATCCCCTGGAGCCCCTATGTGTATTACCCCCAAAAATTTACTCTGGTGTCACATAGTACACTAGTGCTTGTTAATCCAGATGTGGAAACAGCTACTGTGTCCTGTCCTTACATTACACTGAATCATTTTTGAAGAAGCATTATTGTAGTTTCGAACACATCTACACAACATCACCACATTTTTGGAATACGACAAATTATCAAGACCTAAATGTATGTCCAACCCTGTACCATCGTATTTTGCGAAAAAAAATTTACAGTTTCTTCGTATCATATGTATTTTCAAAAGAACAGTCTTTACGAACGATGCTGTATAAACGAAAAGCATATGGATCAGCATGCAAGTTAAGTATCTCATTAGGAACACACAACAAGTACTTACTTTTTTTTAAGCAGCTTCTTGATTCGCCAATATTGTTCAGGCTCCCTACTTTTGAGGTCAGACCACCGCTTCCTCAATTGTTCTTTAGTCCGTTTAGTGCCAAATTTGTGTTCAAGAGCCGTGACAACCGAGGACATTATTTTGTCCTTCCGCATATTGGGTCAGGTGTATGGTCCTTTTTTGCCATCATAGTCCTCCCTTCTCAATATGGACACCATCTCCACCATCTCTTCAAAGGCCATGTTTGTGGCCTTATATCTCCTCCTGGATCTGGATGGTTGTGGCTCCGGGGCTTTCCTCCGCGCTACTTGCAGATAATCTCTCCGCCATCTTTCTCTATATACTGCCACTGCGCAACAAAGAGTGAAGGGGCGGGGACAAATCGTAATAAAGAATGTCAGGGGTGGGCGACGCAAGCGTAGCATGACACATGCGCTGTGTATATAAAGCTATTAGGCTGGCCTGCGTATGTCCGAGAGGAAGTAGCAAGCGTAAGAAACGAAGGTAAGATTAAACGTGGGTGTGTGTTTGGTGAATGTGTTTGGTGTGTGTGTGTATATGTGTACCCTAGATTCAGCCAAAAATAATACTGGGAGTTTGGACTGACATTACATTTTTTATCTTGTGTCTTGTCTTTCAGCAAAAATGAATCCCTTTAAGGATGAAGAATTTATGACCCGTTTCATTGATTTGTATCAAGAAAAAAGAAACCTGTGGGAGGTCAAGCACCCATTATATTCTAATAGAGATGCAAGGAAGGCAACACTGGGCACACTTTTGGAATTTGTGAAGACTCGAGTCCCCCAGGCAGACCTTAAGTTTCTGGACAGTAAAATTGGTATCTTGCGCAACATGTACAGGCGGGAACACAATAAGATCCAGGAGTCGCGCAGATCTGAAGCAGCAGCAGACCAGGTTTATGTCCCCAAGCTGTGGTACTACCAAAAACTGGGATTTCTGGATGACCAGATAGAAGCAAGGCAATCACTTTCGACCCTTCCCTTCAGCCTTCCCTCCACCCTTCCCTCCAGCCTTCCCTCCACCTCCACCCTTCCCCCTACCCCAGCTGAGAAGTCCCATGAAGAACTGGGCCCTTTCATCCTTGATGAAGTGGATGCGCCCAGCTTCAGCCAGGTATACTTTTTTGGTGAATTTGGAATTGTGTAAATATTAATGATGTAAACCTAAAAAATTTTGAACTGCTTCACCAAAAATTACTTCATCACAATTATTAATATGTAGACATATCACTAGACAGTAGTGGCCAAAAATATACTTCAAATATTGGTGAGCAGCTAGAATAATGGTGGGGTCAAAAAGATAGCCTTTACTATTTGTTTAGAATTATATTTGCATGTCATGAGCTGAAAATTGTGTGTGATTGCGTAACCCTAAATTAAAACTACCGGTATGTCCCTTCTTTTTACCCAGGATGAGCTCAGCCTTGCCCAGTGGGAGAGGGGAGGAGGACGTGGCTGGGCCCAGTAGAAGCCTCACGGAATGTCAGGTGCCTCCCATCCGCATTAGCACAAAAAGGCCCAGGAAGATGACCCGAACTGAGGAGGAATCACTAGCTCTCATTCGGGAAGCCAGCCAAATCCTCAGCATACCACCCAATGCAGAAGAGGCGTATGACATATATGGCCACCAGATTGCTGGAACTAGAAAAGGGGCAACACCTCCTCTGTGAGGGTCTTATTTTTCAAGCGTATCAGAAGGGCTTGAGAGGGGAGCTTACTGAAAAAACATATATAGCAGATGAAGCCACTCCTCCTGCTACTCCTTCTTCTCCTCCTCCTGCCCCAAGTACACCACCAGAGGCACAGCCTCCAAGGAAGGCTGCAGCGAAGCGTGGAGGGAAGGCTGCAGGGCAGCATGCAGGGAAGGCTCCATGAAAGAGTCAAAGGTGATTGCCTGGCTTCTGTCTGGTCTGACTTCGGACTGTGCTCCCTAGTCGCAAGATACCAATTTTTTTGTCCTAAAACTTGATGTGTGTCCTGGGGGACAAAAGGCTTCACACATTCCAAAAGTGTCTCCAGTGTTGCCTTCCTCATTTCTGTTTTGACCAAAATAAATGTATAAATGTTTCATTACCTTACATTATTGACTATGTGTTTTGATTAAAAAAGGACATTTGGTTTGTGAGTAGGCAGGTAGAGGTCAAAAAGACTATGTGGGTTATTAACAAAAGGCTAAATCATTTGGCTATTCAAGTGCAAAGTACTAGTGCAAAGTGCACTTTATAAATTGCACTGCAAGTGCACTTGTTGGAAGTGCAGTCGCTGTAAATCTGGGGGGAAGATCTGAAATGAGGGGAAGCTCTGCTGATTTTATCATACAATCATGTGCAAGAGAAATGTTTTTTTTTTTGGTGTTCCTTGCATGTGCCCCTCGGATCCACAACGAATGCACTTCCAAATGCTCTTTCAGTGCAATTCCAAGTACAATTTGCACTTGTAGTGAAAAATGATTTTGCCTTTTGAAAATAACCCCCCTATGTCTAATTAACAAGGGACACCAACCTCATTAAGGTTCATTAAAACAATAAAAATTATGAAGGTTATTGTGGTAACTAGAAACCCCAAATAAACATTTTGAATAAAATAATATTTTGTATCATTTAGCACACATTGTAAAATAGATATTGTTTATATCTCCAAAAAAAAGGAGTCCAAAAAAAAATGTTCTACTTTAGTTCTGGAGATCTGGCTTTTGCAAAATATCATATTAGTCATGGCATGAGGGTAAATCATGAAGAAAGTTGTTTGTGAGAACTCTGTGTGAATATAAGCAGCAAAACAACTTTATTCCTCTCACATTATAAAGGAAAAAAAATGCGCTGTAGTAAAAGATCACAGAAGAGGAATGTGCTAGCTTCAATACGAAGGCTAGTTTTACCAGACCGAGCGCTTCCGTCTTGTACTTGCTTCAGAGCATGCGTCAGTTTGGGTCCATCGGTCTAGCACACAGATGACCGGTTTGTACGCTAAAAAGCAGAGTCCGTCGGACAGATTTGAAACATGTTTCAAATCTAAGTGCGTCAAACTTTTGAGTAAACAAAGTCCGCTGGAGCCCACACATGATCGGATTGTCCGACGAAATCCGATACGCCGGACCAAGTATGCCGTAAAGTCCGATCGTGTGTACGCGGCATTAGGTTTACTCACACTGAGGTATGAAAAGGGACCACTAAAGTATAAGCCAGTGGATAAAATCAAATAACACCTGAGACCTTGTCCTGTGAGAGGACCACCACAGCAGAGGTTCCAACCGAGAGCTGAGGGTGGTAGGATAGACCTAGGGCAGGGTCCACCACTGCAATACCCCTAGAGGAGAATAGAGAGATTGTAAGGCTGGGAGTGGATGGGAAAGGTGAAGAAAAAATAGCAGCCGCCAGCGATAATTGTAAGAGAATCCAGCAGGCTGGTTGTACCCAAGTTGACCGATCAATCAACTTGGTACATTTAGCCTGCCCATTAACTAGTTGGAATCTCAGCCAGTTCAGCAGGAATTTGAACCGTGTATGGTCAGACTAACCCTGAGGGTCCTTCCATTCATGTTTCCTATCTTTGAAGTGATTCTATGAGAACTTAGTGTACCTGTGAATATAAGAAGTCATAGGGATTGTTTTTTGAAGCATGCATCTGTGCTTCTTGTACTACTTTGTATACTGTCACTGATTTATATGTATATATTACTATATGTATCATATTTGCAAACTTCAATAAAACTTCTATGCTATAGAAAGACAAAGAAGGAAGAACGTTCTAGAAGAGTTATATCAGGGTCCATATATGGTTTTCATATAACCTTTTTCATTTCCTCCTGCATGATACAGTGGAAGCACTGAATATCCTAGTGGGATTTGACCATCACCAAGAATGATCATGTGAGATGAAAGTCAAGGAACTATTATTGTGGCAGTCACTGCTACAGGGAGGTGTCCAAAGGGTGAGGATAAATAACTTTCTCAGACTGGTCGGGAGTGATGCGTGGGGTACTCCAAGGCTCTGTCTTGGGACCAATTCTATTAAATGTATTCATAAATGATATAGAGGATGGGATAAATAGTTTAGTCTCAATTTTTGTGGATGTCACAAAGATAAGCAGGGCAATAACTTCACACCATGATATAGAAATCTTACAGAAAGACCTGAACAAAATAATGGAGTGGGCAACTACACGGCAAATGAGGTTTAATGTGGTCAAATGTAAAGTAATGCACTTGGGGCAAAAAACATAAATGCAAACTACTCACTAGGGGGAGAACCTCTGGGGGAATCAAGGATGGAGAAGGTTCTGGGGGTCCTAGTAGATGACAGATTAAGCAATAGCATACAATGTCAAGCTGCAGCTACCAAGGCCGGCAAAATATTAGCATGCATAAAAAGGGATATACTCCAGGGATAAAATGATAATCCTGACACTTTATAAAACTCTGGTTAGGCTACATCTGGAGTATTCCGATCAGTTCTGGTCACCAGTCCTCAGAAAGGATGTGCTGGAGCTGGAGAGAGTCCAAAGAAGGGCAACTAAACTAATAAGGGGACTGGAGGACCTCAATTACGAGGAAGGACTGCAAACATTAAATTTATTCTCGCTGGAGAAGTGGTGGTTGAGAGGGGACATAATATCGATCTACAAATACCTCAATGGGCATCCCAACATAGGAAAATAATTACTCAGTCTCAGGGAGTGTAAGAGGACACAGGGCCACACAATGAGACTGGAGGAGAAGTGGTTTGACCTTAAACTGCGCAGGGTTTTTCTCACTGTCAGGGCAATAAGGATGTGGACCTCTCTTCCAGAACTGGTGGTGGCTGCGGGGAGTATGGATATTTTTAAAAGACTCTTGGATGTATATCTTAAAGAACACAACATACAGGGATATGGGAATAATTATAGACACTGACACATGTACACCAACACAGATTGAACTGGATGGACTATTGTCTTTTTTCAGCCTTACCTACTATGTAACTATGTAACCAATCACAGCACATCATTCCTTTAGAACACCTGTACACATATGTGTATTTTTAGAGAAAAAGCAATTTCTTTATAATGAGATCATTATCAGTTTAAAAAATCTTTAGCAAGACTCTATTTGTGCAGGTTCAAACGCAGTCAATATTGATTTATTCACATGCCTTTAATCAGCTTGTCTTTTTTTCTGGTATATATGGTTTTTGTGACGCAGCCTCTAATGTTATTTTAAATCACAGCTTTACTGATTGTGATTGTTGAAACTCTTTTTCTATCAAGATGGGATAAGATGGAAAATAGAGTGACAGTCACTAGGTGTAACCAAGTATTTGTTTTCATTCTTCTTGAAGTGTTTAATACTGCACTGTATTATATAAATACCAAAAACAAATCAGGCAAACCATTGATTAGATTGCAGTCTCACAAATTAACCACTTGACCTCCAGAAGGTTTTACCCCCTTCATGACCAGAGCTCATTTAACCACTTCATCACCCAGCCATAGTCAAAGACTGTCTGCAGATGGGACCTCCCATCCTGGGCGGGCATCATATGATGTCCTCGGGTTCCCGCCGCTACTGCAGGCCCCTGGGGGCCAGCAGTGGGGGGATCAGGAATCCGGCTTGTCCCTCGGGACACAGCCGCTCCCCAATCTGGGTAATGAGTGTCCGGCGGAGCTTGGGGAAACAGCGTGACCGGCTGTATTCAATCACAGCCAGTCACTATGCAGAGTGGTATGCACGCCGCTCGTGCGCACCCCTGGGGGCGCACAGCGCTGCGATCAGGGTTGAGGCTTTTCCCTGTTTGTAATCACACTCGAATTTGTTGACATTTGTGACCGGCTGTGATTGGACAACAAATCCGAGTGTAACGGCTGTTGCTGGGTTCTCCTCCTCACACACCGATCCAGTGTGAGGAGGAGATTGCAGTTAACAGTGAGTTAAAGTTTACTGTGCTATTACTGTGCCCAGATTGCCCCCCTGAATAAAGAGGACCTGTCATCAGTACCTGTCTGAGCTCATCCGAGTACCTGTCATCAGAGTACCTGTCATCAGAGTACCTATCATCAGTATCTGTCTGAGCTCATCAGAGTACCTGTCATCAGTACCTGTCTGAGCTCATCAGAGTACCTGTCATCAGTACCTGTCATCAATACCTGTTATCAGTACCTGTCTGAGCTCATCAGAGAACCTGTTATCCATCCATTCCGTCAGAGTATATGATATCCCTCCACCCTGTCAGAGTAACTGTCATCCCGTCGGAGTACCTGTCATCTCTCCATCCCGTCAGAGTACCTGTCATCCCGTCGGAGTACCTATCATCCCATCTGAATACCTATCATCCCATCTGAGTACCTGTCATCACGTTCGAGAACCTGTCATCCCGTCTGAGTACCTGTCCCGTGATCCCATCAGGAGTACCTGTCCCGTGATCCCATCAGGAGTACCTGTCTGCACCCAATTACTACCAAGGTGCAGCCCATTAGTCCCTGATGTTCAGCCCATTAGTCCCTGACATTCAGCCCATTAGTCCCTGATGTGCCGACCATCAGTGTCACCCATCAAACAGCCACTATGTCCAGAAAGGTATACACTCCAGAAGAGGCATATCAAATACTGAGTCTGACCGATGAGAGCAATGAGGAGCTCTCACCGCCCAGTTACAGTTTTGATTTCGATTCTGGTTCGGAATATGAGCCCGTCGAAGGCAGCACATCAGCATCCGAATCAGAGGAGGAAGTAGTCCGTCTAAAAAAAAGACAAAAAAGACAAAAAAAAGACAGTCTGAACACCAGGCAGCTACCAGCAGTGATAAACACCCCAATGGCCAATCGGCAAATGCCAACGGCGCTAAACCCCTGGAGGGGAAGCCCAGTACAAGCACTGCTAGACCCCAGGAGGAAAGGCCCAGTAAAAGTGCAGGAATTGCACGCCAAAGAATTAGGGCCCAAGCATAGGGTCAGCCACAATCCCCCCTTTCACAGCACAGCCAGGTGTGCAGGTAAACATTGAAGGTTTTTCTGAATTGATTTTTTTTATTTATTTTTCCCTGACGAATTAGTTCAAGGCATCGTGGACCAAACCAATCTTTTTGCACAACAATTCATTGAAAACAACCCCAGCTCAAGCTATGCCTGCCCTTTTGAATGGAGACCCCTAACAGTGGAGAAGCTAAAATTGTTTTTAGGCCTAACGCTCAACATGGGGCTTACAAAAAAAATGAAGTGCATGCATATTGGTCTACTATCCCTATCCACCACATGCCAATTTTTTCATCTGTCATGTCCAGGTCCCGATATGAAAATATATTGCGCTTCCTGCATTTCAGTGATAACTCACAGTGCCCTACCAAAATCACCCAGACTTTGATCAATTATATAAAATTCACATATCACAATTTATATAAAATCTAATTGATTTTTTCTCCAAGAGGTTTGCTGAACTTTATATCCCTGACAAGAAAATCTCTGTGGACGAATCCCTGGTCCATTTCACAGGCAGGCTGGGAAGCAAGCAGTATATGCCCAGTAAGAGGGCGAGGTACGGGTTAAAGCTCATCAAGCTCTGTGAAAGCTCCTCCGGATATGTGCACTCATTCTGCATGTACGAAGGCAAAGACTCACAGCTCCAGCCCCCTGAGTGTCCACCGTACATGGGAATAAGCGGAAAAATTGTCTGGGAGTTGCCGTTCCCACTCTTGAAAAAGGGGTATCACATTTATATTATAGAATTATTATACTTGTTTGCCCCTTTTCTGCCACATAAATCTGAAGAATACTTTCGCCTGCGGTACAGCAAGGAAAAACAGAAAGGGCTTCCCACAGAGTCTAGTTACTACAAGGCTACAAAGGTGGGAATTGACAAGCTTGAGGAATGAGGAAGTGTTGGCTGTGAAGTGGAGGGATAGGAAGGATGTGTACATCATGTCCACCATCCATGATGATACCTTGGTGGAACTTCGCAAAAGACGCGGTCCCGTTCGAAAGCCTTCCTGTATCCACAAGTACAATAAATTCAAGAGGGGGGGGGATTTAAATGATCAAATGTTGCAGCCCTATCTATCAACATCCCTCTTCTGGTATAAAAAAGTAGCAATTTACTTTTTTAATTTGGCCATGTATAATTCTTCATCATCTATCAAAAATCGACGGAAACACCCAACACCTTCCTAAAGTTTATTGAAGACATTGTCACTGCCCTGATCTATCAACAAGTATCCCCCCAGAAAGCATTCACTCCGATTGTGTCAGCAGACTACATAGGCGCCATTTTCCTGACCATATTCCACCATCGGGCTCCGGAAGACAACGCCAAAAAAATGTCGTGTGTGCACCAAAGAGGAGTTAGGAAAGACACCACTTTCCATTGTGCCCAATGTCCCTCCCAACCTGGCCTTTACATCGGAGAATGCGTCAGACACTCTTTTAAACTATTAGCCCATATTTCTAATAGACTTCCATTTCCCCATTTTCAATTTCTGTCCTGAATATTTCCCTGGTGCCTTAACCAACCATATCATTTCCTTCCATGTGAACTGACCCTGGCCTGTTTATCGACTATGCCTCTGCCTGCCGTCTGCATTGTTTATCCGCTATGTTTCTGCCTTTCACGTTAACTGACCCTGGACTATCGACTATGTCTCTGCCTACCGTCTATTTCTGCCTTTTACCTGCACTGACCTCGGCCTGTTGACCATGTTTTTGCCTGCCCCTTGGACTGATATTTCCCCCTGCTACACAGGGGTCTCACATATGTGAGGGGCTCCAGAATAGTGTTCTGAGTTGAGAAAAACAGTTTTGTTTTTCTGTGTTCCCATAACAGGGTCTGGTTGTCCAAAGGCTTCAAAGAGATTTGGGTGGGAGAAGCCTCTACCCCTGTCCCCATTCTTTCCTGACTGGTGCCCTTAGCTTGATGGTCCTGCCTGCTCCCTGGACAAATACTTTGGCTATGCTGACCATATCTCTGCCTGCTGCCTGTACTAACTATGGACAGTATTCCTGCATGCTGCATGGATGATCCTTTTGCTGCTGCTGACCACATCCCTGCCTGCTACCTGGACCAATGCTTTGGCTGTGCTGACAGAATCTCTGCCTGTACTGACTATGGACAGTATTCCTGCCTGCTGCCTGTTTTGCTGTCGCTGTCCATGTTCCTGCCTGCTGCCTGGACCGATAATCTACTCTGTGGACCAATGCACTACTAAAACCACAGGTAATCTTTTCTTTACCCTTTGCTCAGCAGAATGTATTTTGGTTTGTAATTGGTATGTACAGTACATGTGTTAGAAATATGAAGGGCCTTCAACAATGTGATAGGATGGCACGAATTTATGTGTGTAATTTATGCTTGTAGAACGCCTGAAGGTGCTACTTCGATGGTGGGCCTTTGTATGTGGCCAGGCTGTGTAAAAGTCTCATACATGTGGTATCGCCATACTCAGGAGGAGTAGCAGAATGTATTTTGGGGTGTCATTTTTGCTATGTACATGCTATGTGTGGGAAATATCTTATAAATGGACAACTTTGTATAAAAAAATGCATTTTCATTTTTTTTCAACATTTTCCAAAAACTTCTGGAAAAAATTGAACCATTCAAAAGACTCATTATGCCTCATAGATTATACGTTGGGGTGTTAGCTTTCCAAAATGGGGTCATTTTGTGGGCGTTTCCATTGACGCGGTGCTCCAGGGCCTTCAAAAGTGTAATAGGTTGTCATCAAATGAGATGTGCAATTTATGCTCGTAGAACGTCTGGAGGTGCTACTTGGATGTTGGACCTCTGTATGTGGCCAGGCTGTGTAAAAGTCACACATGTGGTATCGCTATACTCAGTAGGAGTAGCAGAATGTATTTTGGGGTTGTCATTGCAAGTATGCATGTGCTGCGTGAGAGAAATAACTTGTTGTTATGACAATTTTGTGTAAAAAAAAAAAAAAGAATTATGAGAAAAAATTACAACTTCAAAAAACTCACCATGCCTCTTACTAAATACCTTGGAATGTCTCCTTCCTCTCCAAAAAGGGGTCATTTGGGGGGTATTTGTACTTTCCTGGCTTGTTAGGGTCTCAAGAAATGAGATAGGCCTTCAGTACATCAGGTGTGATCAATTTTCGATTATTTGCACCATAGCTTGTAGACGCTATAACTTTCACAGAGACCAAATAATATCCACTAATTTGGGTTATTTTTACTAAAGATATGTAGCAGTATACATTTTGGCCCAAATTTATGAAGAAAAAATGCTTATTTGCAAAATTTTACAATAGAAATTAAAAAAAAAAAGTTTTTTATTTTCAAAATTTTCTGTCTTTTTTCGCTTATATTGCAAAAAATAAAAAACTCAGCGGTGATTAAATACCACCAAAAGAAAGATCTATTTGTGAGTAGGGATGAGCCCGGACACCCCCCGGCTCGGTTCGCACCAGAACATACCGAACAGGCAAAAAATTTGGCAGAACACATGAACACCGTTAAAGTCTATGGGACACGAACATGAATAATCAAAAGTGCTGATTTTAAAGGCTTATATGCAAGTTATTGTCATAAAAAGTGTTTGGGGACCTGGGTCCTGCCCCAGGGCACATGTATCAATGCAAAATAAATTTTAAAATGGCATTTTTTCGGGAGCAGTTATTTTTTTAACGCTTAAAGTGAAACAATAAAAATGAAATATTCCTTTAAATATCAAATATTGTGCCTAAGGGGTGTCTATAGTATGCCTGTAAAGTGATGCATTTTTTCCGTGTTTAGAACAGTACCACAGCAAAATGACATTTCTAAAGGAAAAATTGTTATTTAAAACTGATCGCGGCTGTAATGAATTGTCGGGTCTCGGCAATATAGATAAAACTCATTGAAAAAAAGAGCATGGGTTCCCCCTAAATCCACTACCAGGCCCTTTTGTGTCTGGTATGAATATTAAGGGGAACCCTGAACCAAAATTTTAAAAAAAAATTACGTGGGGGTCCCCCTAAAATCCATACTAGGCCCTTCGGGTCTGATATGGAAATTAAGGGGAACCCTGCGCCAATTTTTTTTAAAAAATTGCATAGGGGTCCCCCCAAAATCCATACCAGACCCTTATCCAAGCACGCAACCTGGCAGGCTGCAAGAAAAGAGGGGGGGACGACAGAGAGCCCCCCTCCTGAACCGTACCAGGCCACATGCCCTCAACATGGGGAGGGTGCTTTGGGGTATACCCTCAAAGTACCTTTTCCCCATGTTAATGGGTCAAGGGCCTCATTCCCACAGCCCTTGCCCGGTGGTTGTGGGGGTCTGCCCCCCCGTGTGAAATGGTAACGATTTGTACCCCTACCATTTCACAAAAAAGTGCCAAAATGTTAAAAACGACAGGACACCGCTTGGGGACAAATCCTTTTTTAAAAAATTAAAATGTCCCACGATGTCCATTCATCTTCTTCACTCTGCGACAGAGCGGAAAAAAAATCCACCACCGATCCGCCTCCATGGGAGGCTCCCGCTGTGTGACGCTTCTTTGCTGATGACAATTTTTATACAACTGAGGGCGGGGCCACCTGGTGACATACCCGGGTGACCCCGCCCCCTCTGATGGGGACATTCCCACGGCTTCCCCGTGGTGTCAGAGGTGGGCGGGGTCACCCGTTTATGTACCTGGGTGGCCCTGCCCCCTGACACCACGGGGAAACCATGGGAAAGTCCCCGTGGTGTCAGAAGGGGTGGGGTCACCTGGGTATATCACAGGATGGCCCCGCCCTCAGTTATATAAGAACTGTCAAAGGCGATGAAGCGTCACACAGCGGGAGCCTCCCATGGAGGTGGATCAGTGGCGGATTTCTTTTTTTTTTCAGGCCTTGGGCAGAGCGATATAAGAAGATGAATGGACATCGTGGGACATTTTTATTTTTTTATTTTTTAATAAAGAACTTGTCCTTAAGCTGGGTCTTGTCATTTTTAACATTTTGACACTTTTTTTGTTAAATGGTAGGGGTACATTTGTACCCCGTTACCATTTGACACAGGGGGGGCCGGGATCTGGGGGTCCCCTTGTTAAAGGGGGCTTCCAGATTCCTATTAACCCCCCCCGCCTGCAGACCCTCACAACCACCCGGCAAGGGTTGTGGGGATGAGGCCCAAAGCACCCTCCCCATGTCTTGGGCATGTGGCCTGGTAAGGTTCAGGAGGGGGGCTCCCTCATCCCCCCTCTTTTCCTGCGGCCTGCCAGGTTGCGTACTTGGATAGGGGTCTGGTATGGATTTTGAGGGGGACCCCTACGCCATTTTTTTTTAATTTTGGCGCAGGGTTCCCCTTAAAATCCATAACAGGCCCTCTGTTATGGATTTTGGGGGGACCCCTACACCATTTTTTTTAAAATTTGGCACAGGGTTCTACTTAATTTCCATATCAGACCCGAAGGGCCTGGTACGGATTTAAGGGGGACCCCACGCAATTTTTTTAAAACTTTTGGTTCGGGGTTCCCCTTAATATTCATACCAGGCACAAAGGGCCTGGTAATGGACTGGGGGGAATCCCATAATCTTTTTTTCCATGAGTCTTATCTATATTACCAAGACCCGACAATTCATTACAGCCACGATCAGTTTTAAATGACAATTTTTCCTTTAGAAATGTCATTTTGCTGTTGTACTGTTCTAAACATGGGAAAAATGCGCCACTTTACAGGCATACTATAGACACCCCCAGGCAGATACTTAAAGGAATATTTCATTTTTGTTGTTTCACTTTAAGCATTAAAAAAATCACTGCTCCCAAAAAACGGCCGTTTAAAAAAAAAATTTGCATTGATACATGTCCTCTGCGGCAGGACCCAGGTCCTCAAACACTTTTTATGACAATAACTTGCATATAAGCCTTTGAAATTAGCACTTTTGATTTTTCATGTTAGTGTCCCGTAGACTTTAATGGTGTTCCGGCGGCTTTGGAATATTGTTTGGTGTTCGCATCCCGATTTGTGAGAAAAAAATGATAAAAATTTTGTCTGGGTACAATGTAACATGACTGAGTAATTGTCATTCAAAATGTGAGAGCGTTGAAAGCTAGAAATTGGTCTGGGCAGGAAGGGTTTATAAATGCTCTGTATTGAAGTGGTTAAATACCAAAAATGTTGGGAAAAAAATCATGTTTCTCTTAGTTTCTATTATCAAATTTTGCAAACAAATAATCTTTCCTTATAAATTTAGGCCAAATGTTGTCTGATACATTTCTTTGGTAAAGAGTCTACAAACTATGATACTGTATATAAATTTGAAAACGAATCAATCCTAATGTACTGATGGCCTATCCCATTTCTTGAGACCCTAAAATGTCAGGACAGTACAAATACCCCCCAAATTACCTCTTTTTTGTAACGCAAACAGCCCAGGGTATTTAGTAAGATGCATGGCAAGTTTTTTGAAGATGTAATTTTTTGTCACAATTTTTTGCAAGATGAAGAAATTAAATAATTTTTTTTTTTTTTTCACATTTTTTTTTTTTACATACTGCCACCAGTGTAGTACAGCATCATCACATGGTGTGGCTGTAATCAGTGATACTGACTGGTGCCAGTATGCACAAAAAAATGATTCAACAACTTTTTAGTCAATTTTTTTTTTACATTTTTTTGTTCTTGTTTTACAATTTTGTTTCTTGTTTTACAACTTTTTATTTTATTTTTATTTTTACATACTCTCTTTAGAGTAGTTCAGTGTCACCATTGTGACACTGTACTACTCTAAAGGGGTGATCAGGGATTTTTTTTTTTTTACACTGTGATTGCTTGTTACTGTGATGATCACTATAACAGCAATCGTGAAAATGGTTTTCATCCTTGACTCGTTGGGGGTTATTTACTAAAGGAAAATCCACTTTGCACTGCAAGTGCACTTGGAAGTAAAGTCGCTATGGACCCGAGGGGGACATGCAAGAAAAATAAAAAACAGCATTTTAGCTTGCACATGATTGGATGAAAAAATCAGCAGAGCTTCCACTCATTTCAGATCTACCCCTTAGATTTAAAGCGACTGCACTTCCAAGTGCACTTGCAGTGCAAAGTGGATTTGCCTTTCGTAAATAACCCCCATTGTCTACTATTGTGATGCTGTGATTGGCCAAAGCTATCACATGGTAAGGGGTGCTGTTATTCGCCCAGGTACCATGTGATCACTGGTGACTAATCACACACAGTAGTAAACAATAATGTCAATAATGGATTACATTCATGACTGTTGTTTACTAGGTAACGTGATCACACAGCACCCGATACTGAGCACCGCAATCCGCTGTGTCAACCAGGGCCGTCTTTAGGGCAGAGCAAAAGGGGCAGCTGCCCTGGGCCCCATCATTGCTGTGGGGCCCAAAGCAGCTACCTCATACTTGCCAACTATCCCAGTTTAAATTCCCTTGTCCCTTGAAGTTTTAGCCCTGTGCTGTGTCCTGATATCTCAGTGTGAAGGGCTGCTACTAATGCTGCCCAGCTCAGCCCTATTGTTGTGTACAGATGACTCACCTGCAGACCCTGTGTTTACATGTAAATAACTGTCACTGATTTGTAAATAGCGGCTGCATTCATATGTAAATAGCCAACGGCATTGATATGCAAATAAAGGTGGCATTCATATGTCTATCATGCCCCTCTGAGGACATATCCACCATCACTCCTGCTGAATGCTGCCCACTGGGGAGGTAAAGGAGCATGCTCGAAAGTCCTGCCTGCAACTGTGGTCATTAAGCCTACCATCAGCCTGTTCTGCAAAGGTAAGCAAATTGGTGGGGGAAGTTTAGTATGGGGTGTGCACAGGTGGGCAAAGAAAGAATTACAGTTTGGGGTGCACAGATGAGCAAGGAGGGGATGTCTAGAGGTAAGGAAGGTGAGTGCAAATATGAGCAGAGGAGGCAGGTAGAGTTAAAGGGGTGGAGGGTTGGAGTGGAGAGTATGGGGGAGGTTTGGGGTGCAGAGGTTAGCATGGGTTTTAGAATGCAATGGTGTACTGACAGGGTGGATAAAGATGTTGACCGCGTGCAGGGCAGCCCTTTCATTTCAGCGGGCTGCTCTATGTGCTAGAAATGCGGAAGAAATTTCCTAACACTTTTTCAAAATTACATGGTGCCACAGCACATGTCAGCAGATGTGTGAGGTATCATTAACAATTAATGGCACTGCTGTGTATCTGCTAAAGGGCAGCACATTTCTGTGGTGTCAGGAAAATGATTTTGCCTGCGTTTCCAACACACACAAATGTGAATGCAGGCTAAATGTCTCAGTTACAAATCTTCTCATTACATTGGGGCCTGATGTACAATCCTTTCATTCACACTAGTGGCCAGTGTGAAGGTCCCCCTTACTTTGGTGGTCAGTGTAAATTTGTCTTTACATTGGTGGTTACTGTGAATGCTTCTATTATATTAGAGGTCAGTGTAAACCCCTATTACACTGGTGGTCAGAGTTGAAACTCCTCTTTATATTGGTAGTCGGTAAAAAAATCAGCATTGTCATTGATCACACCCTCCTCTCCCCCCAGCACTGCCACTGATCTCAAAAGTTCTAGGATCCCTAGGAGTTTTTTGTTTATTGATGGGTCCCCTCGCCACCCCAGTCCATGGTGTGCAGGCAGTGAGGAGATGATGTGCTGTAATCTCTAGCGACCAATCAGTGCGCAGTAATGATGTGCAGTAACCTCTAGCAACCAATCAGTGAGCAGTATTGATGTACCAATCAACAAGCAGAAATCATGTGCTGTAACCTCTAGCACCTAACCAGTAAGCCGTAATGTGTGCTGTTACCTCTAGCAACCAGTCAGTAAGCGGTAATGATACACTTTAACCTCTGGCAACCAATCACAATCGCTGCCTGATCTGATTCAGTAAACTGATTTTGAGTATAGCTGCTATTTATTGCATGTCTCAGAGAATGGGGAGCAAAAAATTGCATGGGGGGCCCAAGAAAATGTTTGCCCAGGGTCCAATCAATATTAAAGACGGTCAGAGTGCACACGAGCCGGGCAATGTACTGGTACATCGCAATGCCTGCTCAAGGAACCAGCCAACAGTAATTAATGTTGCTGGCTTAGTTGTGCGACACGTTTTTAGAGTCTGGATTTTTTGGAAGCAAAAGCTCAACTAATCCATACTTGGCTGTCTTAGGTCTAGGGATGAGCTTCGTGTTCGAGTCGAACCCAGGTTCGACTCGAACATCGGCTGTTCGGTCGTTCGCCGAATTGCGAACGATATGGGCCGTTCGCGCCAAATTCGTGTGGCGCGTCACGGCCCATGATTCACTGCGGCATCGCAGTGCATTGCTGGCTGATGATTGGCCAAGCATGCACTATGACCCGCATGCTTGGCCAATCACAGCACCGCCTGAACAGAGAGCCGTAATTGGCCAAAGCCAAGGAGGTTTTGGCCAATTATGGCTCAGGGGATTTAGTACACGCCCCACACTATATAAGGCCGCCTGCACGGCGGCCCTGTGTAGTGTGTGTTTCGGTGTGCTGAGAGATAGAGAGAGAGACAGTGTCATTTGATTTGAGTTAGATAGATTAGGCAGAACAGTCAGTCAGTTAGCTGCACTTACAGTGTATTGTGTATATATATGCATCCCAGGTGTTGCATATATATATATACACTGTATTCAGTTTAGCTAGATCCGTTCCTGTTATCTTCTAGACTATTTACATTTAGTGCAGTGCGTCCTGCTCACAGTGTTCAGCTAGATCCGTTCCTGTTATCTTCTAGACTATTTACATTTAGTGCAGTGCGTCCTGCTCACAGTGTTCAGCTAGATCCGTTCCTGTTATCTTCTAGACTATTTACATTTAGTGCAGTGCGTCCTGCTCACAGTGTTCAGCTAGATCCGTTCCTGTTATCTTCTAGACTATTTACATTTAGTGCAGTGCGTCCTGCTCACAGTGTTCAGCTAGATCCGTTCCTGTTATCTTCTAGACTATTTACATTTAGTGCAGTGCGTCCTGCTCACAGTGTTCAGCTAGATCCGTTCCTGTTATCTTCCTACTGACAGGCAGGCTTGTCTGGTTACAGTATATAAAGCTACATGAAGAAAATTACAGGTGTTCTATTTGATCCTATTAGTACCACGGTCAGGCAGCTAGACTATTTACATTTAGTACAGTGCGTCCTGCTCACAGTGTTCAGCTAGATCCGTTCCTGTTATCTTCCTACTGACAGGCAGGCTTGTCTGGTTACAGTATATAAAGCTACCTGAAGAAAATTACAGGTGTTCTATTTGATCCTATTAGTACCACGGTCAGGCAGCTAGACTATTTACATTTAGTACAGTGCGTCCTGCTCACAGTGTTCAGCTAGATCCGTTCCTGTTATCTTCCTACTGACAGGCAGGCTTGTCTGGTTACAGTATATAAAGCTACCTGAAGAAAATTACAGGTGTTCTATTTGATCCTATTAGTACCACGGTCAGGCAGCTAGACTATTTACATTTAGTACAGTGCGTCCTGCTCACAGTGTTCAGCTAGATCCGTTCCTGTTATCTTCCTACTGACAGGCAGGCTTGTCTGGTTACAGTATATAGAGCTACCTGAAGAAAATTACAGGTGTTCTATTTGATCCTATTAGTACCACGGTCAGGCAGCTAGACTATTTACATTTAGTACAGTGCGTCCTGCTCACAGTGTTCAGCTAGATCCGTTCCTGTTATCTTCCTACTGACAGGCAGGTTTGTCTGGTTACAGTATATAAAGCTACCTGAAGAAAATTACAGGTGTTCTATTTGATCCTATTAGTACCACGGTCAGGCAGCTAGACTATTTACATTTAGTACAGTGCGTCCTGCTCACAGTGTTCAGCTAGATCCGTTCCTGTTATCTTCCTACTGACAGGCAGGCTTGTCTGGTTACAGTATATAAAGCTACCTGAAGAAAATTACAGGTGTTCTATTTGATCCTATTAGTACCACGGTCAGGCAGCTAGACTATTTACATTTAGTACAGTGCGTCCTGCTCACAGTGTTCAGCTAGATCCGTTCCTGTTATCTTCCTACTGACAGGCAGGCTTGTCTGGTTACAGTATATAAAGCTACCTGAAGAAAATTACAGGTGTTCTATTTGATCCTATTAGTACCACGGTCAGGCAGCTAGACTATTTACATTTAGTACAGTGCGTCCTGCTCACAGTGTTCAGCTAGATCCGTTCCTGTTATCTTCCCACTGACAGGCAGGCTTGTCTGGTTACAGTATATAAAGCTACCTGAAGAAAATTACTGGTGTTCTATTTGATCCTATTAGTACCACGGTCAGGCAGCTAGACTATTTACATTTAGTACAGTGCGTCCTGCTCACAGTGTTCAGCTAGATCCGTTCCTGTTATCTTCCTACTGACAGGCAGGCTTGTCTGGTTACAGTATATAAAGCTACCTGAAGAAAATTACTGGTGTTCTATCCCAGCTTAGTGCAGCTACAGGCCATTAGTATGTCTGGAAGGCCAAGAAGGAGAGGCAGACAGTCACAAGCCAATAAGAGAGGGCAAGCAGGCTCTGTGTCTAGTGCTGGTCGTGGAGACGGTGCATCCTCATCAGCACGTGGCCATGGGACACGCTTGGCCTTTTTTTCGGCAGCTGGCCGTGTTGAGCCGCAACATGCGGAAGACTTGGTCGAGTGGATGACCAAGCCGTCCTCATCCTCCTCATCCTCTCTCACCCAGGGTGCTTTGTCTGGCAAAGCAGCGGCCTCTTCCCTCAGCTCAATGTCATCAGTGACTCCTTCCCTAGCTCCACCATGTCCTCCTGAGGATTCCCTCGAACTGTTTGACCACAGTGTTGGGTACATGCTCCAGGAGGATGCCCAGCGTTTGGAAGGCTCTGATGATGATACTGAGCTCGATGAAGGCAGTAACATGAGCACGGACAGAGGGGGTGCCCAAGAAGGACAGCAATCTGGCAGTCATGCTCCCCCTGCTGCAGCATACTGCCAGGTTTGCTCCAGTGATGAGGAGGGAGGGGATGATGAGGTCACTGACTCAACGTGGGTGCCTGATAGGAGAGAGGAGGAGGAGGAGGAGGAGGAGGAGGCGGCACATCACCAACGAGGCAGGATGCCCTCCAGGGGCCAGCCTAAGGGCAGCACATTGACTGCATCACACCCCAAAGCTCCACATGTGCAGGGCGCTGCAGTCTCTGCGCGTTATTCAAAAAGTTCTTTGGTGTGGGCCTTTTTTGAGACCAGTGCATCAGATCGCACCGCTGCTATTTGCAACATATGTCTCAAGCGTATCTCGCGTGGCCAAAACATCTCCCGCTTGGGTACCACATGCTTGACCAGACATATGTTGACCTGCCATGCAGTTCGTTGGCAAGTGTATCTAAAAGACCCACACCAAAGAACAAAGAGGATCTCTCCTTGCTCCTCATCAGCTGAGATTTCCAACCCCACTAGACCTCCAGTCCTCTCTGAGACCTGCAGTGAGAGGAATGAAGGTGTAGAATTAGGTTTGTCACAGCCAAGTACTTGTGGGCAATCTGCTTTTGGTACACCGACGTCAGATTGTACCGGGCAAATTTCCCTGCCCCAGCTGCTGCACCGCCGAAAGAAGTTTGCTCCCAGCCATCCACATGCCCAGCGGTTGAATGCTAGCTTGGCAAAATTGCTAGCACTTCAACTGCTGCCTTTTCAGTTGGTAGACTCTGCCCCCTTCCGTGAGTTTGTGGAATGTGCGGTTCCTCAGTGGCAGGTACCCAAACGCCACTTTTTCTCACGGAAGGCGATTCCGGCTCTCTACCGGCATGTGGAAGGCAATGTCCATGCCTCGCTGGACAGGGCGGTCAGCGGTAAGGTGCATATTACCGCTGACTCATGGTCCAGCAGGCATGGACAGGGACGTTACCTAAGTTTCACGGCGCATTGGGTGACTCTGCTGGCAGCTGGGAAGGATGCAGGACAAGGTGCAGTAGTGTTGGAGGTTGTTCCGCCACCACGCCTCCAAAATGCTGATTGTGACACACCTCTCTCCTCCACCCCCTCCTCTTCTTCTTCCTCCATGGCCTCTTCCTCGGAACCAGCGGTGCTCCGTAGTCGTTCAAGGGGCTACGCAAGTACGCAGGGCAAAAGATGCCATGCGGTGCTTGAGCTGGTGTGCTTGGGGGACAGGAGCCACACCGGGGCAGAGGTTCTGTCAGCTCTGCAGGGGCAGGTTCAGAGGTGGTTGACGCCACGCCAACTTAAGGCAGGAATGGTGGTTTGCGACAATGGCACCAACCTCCTCTCTGCCCTCCGACAGGGACAAATGACCCATGTGCCCTGTTTGGCTCACGTCCTTAACTTGGTGGTGCAGCGGTTCTTGGGCAGGTACCCGGGCTTACAGGATGTCCTGAGGCAGGCCAGGAAAGTCTGTGTCTATTTCCACCGGTCATATAATGCCAGTGCTCGGCTGACGGACCTCCAAAAGGAGTTTAACCTGCCCAAGAACCGCCTAATCTGTGACATGCCCACCAGGTGGAACTCAACGTTGGCCATGCTGCAGCGGCTGCACACGCAGCAGAGGGCCATCAATGAGTACCTGTGCGACTATGGCACCAGGACAGGGTCAGGGGAGCTTGGTTTTTTTTCCCCACGCCAGTGGGCCATGATCAGGGATGCATGCACTGTCCTGTCACCATTCGAGGAGGCCACGAGGATGGTGAGCAGTGACAGTGCATGCATCAGTGACACTGTCCCCCTTGTCCACCTGTTGGAGCACACGCTGCGTGGAATAATTGACAGGGCACTTGAGGCAGAACAGAGGCAGGAAGAGGAGGACTTCCTTAGCTCTCAAGGCCCCCTTTATCCAGACAGTGTTCCTGCGTGCCCGCCGATCACACAGGAAGAGGACGAGGAGGAGGAGGAGGAAGATTGTGTCAGTATGGAGGTGGAGCCTGGCACTCAGCATCAGCAGCAGTCTTTAAGGGATCAGTCCCAAGAAACACATGGACTTGTACGTGGCTGGGAGGAGGTGGCTGCGGACGTTGTCGTCCTTAGTGACCCAGAGGACTCCGGACCGAATGCCTCAGCAAACCTACGCTGCATGGCCTCCCTGATCCTGCAAAGCCTGCGTAAGGATCCTCGTATTCGTGGTATCAAGGAGAAGGACCAATACTGGCTGGCAACCCTCCTTGATCCACGTTACAAGGGTAAGGTTGCGGACCTTATCTTGCCATCGCAGAGGGAGCAGAGGATGAAACATCTTCGGGAGGCCTTGCAGAAAGGTCTGTGCAATGCGTTCCCAGAGACTGGGAGGTTACAAACTCCTGTTTCTGGACAACGTGTTGCTGAGGCTTCGGTCAGTCAAAGAAGGAGCGGTGGAGAAGGTGGCCGTCTGACCGATGCGTTCAGACAATTTTTTGGTCCGCAGCCCCAAGGTATGATCGGTTCCAGCAACCATCGCCAGCGTCTGTTTTACATGGTGCAGGAATACCTAGGGGCAAGATCAGACTTGGACACCTTTCCCACCGAAAATCCTCTGGGTTGCTGGGTCTTGAGGATGGATCACTGGCCAGAGCTTGCACAGTATGCAATTGAGCTACTGGCCTGTCCTGCATCCAGCGTTCTTTCGGAAGGCACATTCAGTGCTGCTGGAGGCGTGGTAACCGATCACAGGGTGCGTCTGTCCACTGACTCGGTCGATCGGCTGACCTTCATAAAAATGAATCAGTCTTGGATCACCACCAGCTACCAAGCACCTGATGCTGATGTAACCGAATAATTTTTTTTGAAATCTCAGATCCCTTCAAAGACTGCCTATGCTGATGCTGAGTGACTATCCCTGAGTAATTATCCTCTTCCTCCTCAATCATCACGCTGATAGCTTGTAAGAACATTTTTGGTTCTGGGCGCCACCACCAGTGCCTAAGGCACAATTTTTCAGCCCCTGTTTAACAGGGGCGTGTAATTACAATTTTTGATGTAATACTTTGCAGCAGGGCTCGTTCCTGCATTCCAACTAGAGTGTCTGTGAGGGGTTGCAGTGTTGTGGCACCAGCACCAGTGCCTAAGGCCCAATTTTTCTGCCCCTGTCTAACAGGGGCGTGTAATTACAATTTTTGATGCAATACTTTGCAGCAGGGCTCGTTCCTGCGTTCCAACTAGAGTGTCTGTGAGGGGTTGCAGTGTTGTGGCACCAGCACCAGTGCCTAAGGCCTAATTTTTCAGCTCCTGTTCAACAGGGGCATGTAATTACAATTCTTGATCTAATATTTCACAGCAGGGCCCTGTGAGGGCTTACAGTGTTGTGGCCACAGCAACACCTAAGGCCCAAATTTCTGCTGAGTATATAGGGCAGGACCCTACTTTCAAACATCTAACTTACAAACGACTCCTACTTGCAAACGGAAGGAGACAACAGGAAGTGAGATGAAATCTACCCCTAGGAAGGGAAATTCTCTCCTGTAAGAGTTAATATGGGAAAACAATTTCTTCTTTCCACTGATGCTTTCCAATCCTTGTTCCACAAAAAAACCCAAATTTTCAAAAAACATTTTTCATTGGGACAAAAAGTGAGGTGAAATCTTCTGAAGAGGAGGAAAGACAGCAAAACAAATGTCACAGGGGTGATAACCCTTCCCTATGTTTTCCAAAAAGCTTAAAAAAGATTTTTTGGCTGGAGCTAAACACGTTAAAAATGTACCCGTTCAAAATTACAAAGAGATTCTACTTAACAACAAACCTACAGTCCCTGTCTTGTTTGCACTGCCTGTATACTGCTGTTCAGAGTATATAGGGCCTTTCCTTATTTTAATTTGGGTGCGGGGTTCCCCTTAATATCCATACAAGACCCAAAGGGCTTGGTAATGGACTGGGGGGGTACCCATGCCGTTTGTCTCACTGATTTTCATCCATATTGCCATGACCCGACATGACATTAAACCCGCAAGCAGTTTTAAATGAGATTTTTTCCTTTAAAAATGACATTTGGTGCAGGGACTGTTCTAAACACGGGAAACACGCGCCACTTTACAGGCATACTATAGACACCCCCCAGGTACGATATTTAAAGGTATATTTCACTTCTTTTTTTTTTACTTTAAGCATCATTAAAATCACTGCTCCCGAAAAAACGGCCGTTTTTAAAAGTTTTTTTTGCATTGATACATGTCCCCTGGGGTAGGACCCGGGTCCCCAAACCCTTTTTAGGACAATACCATGCAAATTAGCCTTTAAAATGAGCACTTTTGATTTTGAACGTTCGAGTCCCATAGACGTCAATGGGGTTCTAACGTTCGTGCGAACTTTCGGTCCGTTCGCAGGTTCTGGTGCGAACCGAACCGGGGGGTGTTCGGCTCATCCCTACTTAGGTCACAGAAAAAACATTTTGAATGCTGCCCAAGAAATTTAAAAACAAATTACCGGTATAGCTGATTGCTCAGCTTATGCTAGAGATGTGAAGATGCAAACTATAGCTTACAATAATGTTCTAATCTATGTTGTGTGTGCTACTATTGAAAAAAATAATCTTTAGCAACAAAAGCCTTTGCATCGATTTTCAAAATTATCCCAGCAGACAAAATTATTTAATAATTTAAAAATCATTCATATTAGAAACAGAAACTGCCAATGTGGATATTGTTTTTCATTGCTAAGGTTTTCATCAGTAAGGAAAAACTGGAGATGGTTAAAATTGTAAATTAGACTGTTCAAAAACAGGTTTCAGCTGAGTTTTACTAGCACAAGCGCTGTGGTCAATTGTTGTCCATTCACCTTGATAATGTGCTCAGCAAGGAGAGACATTGGGGGTTATTTACTAAAGGAAAATACACTTTGCATTACAAGTGCACTTGAAAGTGCACTGAAAATGCACTTTCAAGTGCAGTCGCTGTAGATCCGAGGGGGACATGCAAGGAAAAGAAAAAACAGAATTTTAGAATACACATGATTGGATGATAAAATCAGCAGAGCTTCCCCTCATTTCAGATCTACCCCGCAGATTTACAGCGACTGCACTTCCAAGTGCAACAAAAGCCTTTGCATCGATTTTCAAAATTATCCCAGCAGACAAAATTATTTAATAATTTAAAAATCATTCATATTAGAAACAGAAACTGCCAATGTGGATATTGTTTTTCATTGCTAAGGTTTTCATCAGTAAGGAAAAACTGGAGATGGTTAAAATTGTAAATTAGACTGTTCAAAAACAGGTTTCAGCTGAGTTTTACTAGCACAAGCTCTGTGGTCAATTGTTGTCCATTCACCTTGATAATGTGCTCAGCAAGGAGAGACATTGGGGGTTATTTACTAAAGGAAAATACACTTTGCATTACAAGTGCACTTGAAAGTGCACTGAAAATGCACTTTCAAGTGCAGTCGCTGTAGATCCGAGGGGGACATGCAAGGAAAAGAAAAAACAGAATTTTAGAATACACATGATTGGATGATAAAATCAGCAGAGCTTCCCCTCATTTCAGATCTACCCCGCAGATTTACAGCGACTGCACTTCCAAGTGCAACAAAAGCCTTTGCATCGATTTTCAAAATTATCCCAGCAGACAAAATTATTTAATAATTTAAAAATCATTCATATTAGAAACAGAAACTGCCAATGTGGATATTGTTTTTCATTGCTAAGGTTTTCATCAGTAAGGAAAAACTGGAGATGGTTAAAATTGTAAATTAGACTGTTCAAAAACAGGTTTCAGCTGAGTTTTACTAGCACAAGCTCTGTGGTCAATTGTTGTCCATTCACCTTGATAATATGCTCAGCAAGGAGAGACATTGGGGGTTATTTACTAAAGGAAAATACACTTTGCATTACAAGTGCACTTGAAAGTGCACTGAAAATGCACTTTCAAGTGCAGTCGCTGTAGATCCGAGGGGGACATGCAAGGAAAAGAAAAAACAGAATTTTAGAATACACATGATTGGATGATAAAATCAGCAGAGCTTCCCCTCATTTCAGATCTACCCCGCAGATTTACAGCGACTGCACTTCCAAGTGCACTTTTAAGTGCACTTGCAGTGCACTTGTAGTGCAACATGGATTTGCCTTTCATAAATAACCCCCATTGTCTGACACAGCAGAGGCTTCGGGTTCAAATCCAGACCCTGACAACCTGCTTCCTTATTTCAACTGCACATAACTGGATTGTTGAAGTGAATACTTACACAATTTACTGGCAGATCTTTTCTAGCTCCATGGTGCTGACAAATGGATGTTTTTTTTTCATGATCCATTACATGACCATGCAGCTTATGTATAGGTCATGTTTTCCCAAGAGTGCTAGATGCAGTACTACAGTGGCCATGATATGATCTCTATCCACATGGCGCCATTTTCAGCAAAATTAGGCAACAATCTCATGTATATAGTAGCAGCAGTTATGTGTCAACCAGTCTTGGTGGGAAAGATTTATCAGCCAGGTTTGTACATCTTGTCGAATTGCCATCGCCCAAGCTCACTCCAGCACCCTCTTCTCCATTCCATTCACCTGAACATATATGCTTGACTACATTGAGCATATACATGTATAAGCCAACCTGCCAATAGATTTGTCTCAAAGGAGTCAAATTGTGCCTGTTTGTGTGACAAGCTATAGCCATCTTATTCAACCAACATTCTCATTTCAATAAAGGCCTGTTGTTTCTCACAATGACACCTTAAATTTTCAGCTTTTACTAGTTATATATGTAGTCAGGTTAAAAAAAGGCCAACAACTATCAAGTTCAACCAATTTTACCCACTGTCAAAATATGTTATTACTCAAACACTACAGAATACAATTATTCCCTATGAGAACAAAATGTATTTCACTGAACAAATTATATACGCTGCGCTAAAAAGTGATATTAGTTGTAGTGTACACCAAAAAGTGTGTATATTGCTTCCAAAATAAATATTGAATCAAATGAATAATAAAAAATAAATACTTATATGAGTAAATACATAAAATAAATGCATATAACATATAATGGTAAACTCAATTTAAAAGTGCATGGTGCATAACTGTGTTTAAAATACCAAAGGCATATACAAATAATACAGAAAACTTCTCCTGTGCAGTTATAAAGTGTCCAAAAATGTCATTAATGACCGTGCTGGAAAAAGCAATACAAGCAAAATGTTTGGTTCAGGTCATATGACAAGGTGCTCATGTGCATATGAGTAGCATCCAGCTGCGTCACTAATAACGTGATAATATAGTCCATATAGTCCGTTTGTGGCATGAAGTAAAGAGGAGACATTGCTGCAAGTGGGAGCAGAGGAGTCTGGATGGATATGCTGAGGAGCCCAGGAGCCTGACACTACTAAAGAGCCCAGAGGTGGATCACATGTGTGCTTCGACTTCGGTGAGCGTTCACTACCTAGAGGGGGGCACCTGAGTGATGACACCCTAGCTCCTCTTGGATCACATACCAATTTGTTTTTCAAGTTACACGGACTATATTATCACGTTATTAGTGACGCAGCTGGGTGCTACTCATATGCACATGAGCACCTTGTCATATGACCTAAACCAAACATTTTGCTTGTATTGCTTTTTCCAGCATGGTCATTAATTACATTTTTGGTCACTTTATAACTGCACAAGAGCACTTTGCTGTATTATTTGTATATGCCTTTTGTATTTTAAACACAGTTATGCACCAAGCACTTTTAAATTGAGCTTACCATTATATGTTATATGCATTTATTTTATGTATTTACTCATATAAGTATTTTATCTATTTATTATTCATTTGATTCAATATTTATGTTGGAAGCAATATACACACTTTTTGGTGTACACTACAACTAATATCACTTTTTAGCGCAGCGTATATAATTTATTCATTTGTTTTTGCACGGTATATGTGACGTGTTTAATGCTAGCTAGCTTTTAGGTCGTTTTTTTAATTAAGGCATCTAGGCAGTGGTGGCTTGCAGGACTTCTTTCATTAAAATGTATTTCACTGGTTGCACTCCATTCTGCTAAGTGTTATAAACAAGTGTCTGTTGTTTGCCATACTTGGAGAAATTACTATATGAAGGTGTAAAATTAGGGGATTACTTGTTTTTAGCTCTTGTTGCTTTTTCTCTTGTTTAAAGACATCAGACATCTCTAGCAAACACAAATTAGTGATGTCTGGCTTCAGAAACTTTCCAGTACCCTAATGCCCTGTACACACGATCGCACATTCCGACAACAAAATCCATCGGATTTTTTCCGACGGATGTTGGCTCAAACTTGTCTTGCCTACACACGGTCACACAAAGTTGGTCGGAAATTCCGAACGTCAAGAACGCGGTGACGTACAACACATACGACGAGACGAGAAAAATGACGTTCAATAGCCAGTGCGGCTCTTCTGCTTTGTGCTTCAGAATTGTCTACACACGGTCAGAATTTACTCAAATGGATTTTGTTGTTGGAAAATTTTAGTTCCAGCACTCAAACTTTGTGTGTCGGAAATTCCGATGGAAAAAGTCAGTTGGAGCCTATACATGGTCGGAATTTCCGACAAGCTCTGATCGCACATTTTCCATCGGAAAGTCTGATTGTGTGTACAGGGCATAAGACCCTTTCCTTCAATTCCCTCCACTAGGTGGAAGTGCAGACAAAAGGTCTCAATGGCACTATAGGATTTGGAAATTTAAATGGCCAATAGGTGGGCTGGAGGTCATAATTATTTACACATTACAGTCTCTTCCACCTGCTATGTGTGTTAGTGATTTCTCGAGATAAGCTTTCCAAATAATGATGAAAGCATATTCATATTAACAATAACATATACATGGTCCAAATTATATAAAATCTGCATACAGTGATTACGGATAGGACAGAATAAATAAAATGCATTTAGTTTCCTCCTAATTGAAATATGATTTCATTATCGTACATATCATTTTCTTCTTAATCTAGTATGAAACGTGCTGTTTAGAATTATCTGCAGTATAATTTGAAACATACACAGCAGGAGAATAGTAGAATCGGTCAGGTCAAATAAATAATAAGCCTATGAACTTGAAATTTATAAGGGTCTTGAAAACATCATTGCAATCACCAAAATGCAATTAGGCAGGGTTCTTTGAGGAGTCAACACAGGGAATGTTATTATTGTATTAACAAAGCTTAACATTCATTATGTGATGCAGCCATGTTAAGGGTGGATCTGGTTTAGTAATCAAATACTAATGGTTTAAAATCTGTTATTAAATGTATCAAGTTATTTCAGTAATCATCATTAAGTTGGACTGCAATTTATTACAACAATTTTTTGGACTTGGGTGTATGCTACTTATTTGCTCTGGCAACAAAAGTTTTGGACTTTGCTGAGTTTGTAACATAAAACCGAAAATATTAAATATAACGTAGTTTAAGAGTCATATGATAAACATAAACACATACTTATACACACTCTGATGGCAGCACTCTCCACCTTGTACTCTTCTACCTATGCACTCTGTGCAACCTCTCCAACAATCCTTTTTCTCTCTCTGATCACAACCTAAATAGTTTCGCTCTATCCCTGTCTTCCACCACCTCTCCCTTTAACCACCTAACAATTAACTGTAGAAACCTTCGCCACTTCAACCCTTCTCTTCTCTATTCTGCTACTGACCACCTCTATGACAAAATCTCACCCCTGTCCTGCCCCTGTCTGCAATAGATCCCTGTCCCCTGCCCCGGCTCTCCCCCCTCACTACACACAGACTCAGGCCCGACCCCTACAACCCTGGCAAACAGATGACACCAGAAGTCTAAAAAAATGTAGCTGTGCTCTTGAGCGTCTGTGGCATAAGGCTAAGTCTCACAAGGACTTCAACCAATATAATTCTCCCCTCCAAAAATAAAATTCTTGCCTCCACACTGCCAAGCAGACCTATTTTATCACTCTCAATACCACCTTCTCATCCAGTCCCCATCAACTCTTCTCTACCTTTAACTCTCTACTTAGTCCTCCATTGCCTCCACCCACTAACTCACTCACTTCCCGGGAGATCACCAATCACTTCAAAGATAAGATTGATACAATTTGTGATGAAATCTCCACTGTACAGATATCTCCCCCTACTTAAAACCCTATGTCCACAGATACACTCAACACTTTCCTTATTCAACCCTTATACTATAGATGAGGTTGCTAAACTTTTTTCTAAAGCCCACCGAATCACCTGTCTCCTTGACCCTATTGCCTCTCAAATACTGCAGTCACCCTCTGGCTTTATCCTACACTCTCTAACTCACATCTTTAATCTCTTCCTCTCTTTTGGCATCTTCCCCAACTCTCTAAAACATTCACCAGTCACCCCCATACATAAAAAGCCTTCTCTGGACCCCACCAATCTTAACAACCTATGCCCCCTCTCCTTACTCCCCTTTTTCTCCAAACTCCTTGAAAGCCTGGTCTACAACCAACTGAGTGACCACCTCATTAAGAATACCCTTCTTGAGCCCTTTCAGTCTGGATTTCACCCTCAACACTCCACAGAAGCTACTCTCCTAAAACTCACAAACTATTTACTAACAGCAAAAACCAATGGATTATAATCTGTACTACTACTTCTGGACCTTTCTGCTGCCTTTGATACAATTGACCACCCCCTCCTACTCAAAAAACATTACTCTTTTGGTGTCTGTGACTGTGCTCGCGTTGGCTCTTATCCTACTTGTCCCGCCGTCCTTCAGTGTCACTTATAATTCTACTTCCTCCTCTCCTCTTCCTTTCTCTATCAAAGTCCACAAAGGTTCTGTTCTTGGACCTCTCCTATTCTTTATCTACACCTCCTCCCTGGGTCAACTGATAGACTTCCTTTGGCTTTCAATATAATTTCTATGCTGATGATACCCAAATCTATCTCTCTACACTTCAGCTCACAACATCAATCTCCTCACGCATCACTAATTTACTGACTGACATATCAGTCTGGATGTCACCCCACTTCCTCAAACTCAACCTGTCCAAAACTGAGCTCATAATTTTTCCTCCTCCACGTGCCCCTTACCCTGACTTCTCTGTCAAGATCAATGGCACAACCATCAACCCATCCCAGGATGCTAGGTGTAAACCTGGACTAGGTCAGGCCAGGCCAGGCCAGTTAAGTTCCTCCACCCCAAACTCGCTCATCCATGTCTTTTTTGAACCTTGCGTTGTGCACTGTTGCACAGTCATGCTGAAACAGGAAGGGGCCATCCCCAAACTGTTCCCAGTTGGGAGCATGACGTTGTCCAAAATTTCTTGGTATGCTGATGCCTTTGGAGGCCTTCACTGCAACTAAGAGGCCAAGTCCAACCCCTGAAAAACAACCCCACACCAAAACCCCCCTCTACCAAATAATTGTTTGGACCAGTGCACAAACAAGGACCATAAAGAGATGGATGAGCAAGTTTGTGGTGGATGAACTTGACTGCCTGACCTCACAAATGCGCTTCTGGAAGAATGGTCAAACATTCCCATAGAAACACTCCTTAACCTTGTGGATAGTCTTCCCAGAAGAGTTGAAGCTGTTATAGTTGCAAAGGATGGGCCAACTCAATATTGAACCCTACAGACTAAGACTGGGATGCCAATTAAAGTTCATGTGCATTTAAAGGCAGGTGTCCCAATTATTTTTTACAAAATGGTGCATATTGTACATTCACATCATTCACATCACATAGTCATTAACCACTTCAGCCCCGGAAGGATTTACCCCCTTACTGACCAGAGCACTTTTTACAATTTGGCACTGCGTCACTTTAACTGCTAATTGCGCGGTCATGCAATGCTGTACCCAAACGAAATTTGCGTCCTTTTCTTCCCACAAATAGAGCTTTCTTTTGATGGTATTTGATCACCTCTGCCGTTTTTATTTTTTGCGCTATAAATGGAAAAAGACTGAAAATTTTGAAAAAAAATGATATTTTCTACTTTTTGTTATAAAAAAAATCCAATAAACTCAATTTTAGTCATACATTTAGGCCAAAATGTATTCGGCCACATGTCTTTGGTAAAAAAAATGTCAATAAGCGTATATTTATTGGTTTGCTCAAAAGTTATAGCGTCTACAAACTAGGGTACATTTTCTGGAATTTACACAGCTTTTAGTTTATGACTGCCTATCTCATTTCTTGAGGTGCTAAAATGGCAGGGCAGTACAAACCCCCCCCCCCAAAATGACCCAATTTTGGAAAGTAGACACCCCAAGGAAATTGCTGAGATGCATGTTGAGCCCATCCAATATTCATTTTTTTTGTCCCAAGTGATTGAATAATGACAAAAAAAATTACAAAAAGTTGTCACTAAATGATATATTGCTCAAACATACCATGGGCATATGTGGAATTACACCCCAAAATACATTCTGCTGCTTCTCCTGAGTACGGGGATACCACATGTGTGGGACTTTTTGGGAGTCTAGCCGGGTACGGGGCCCCGAAACCAAGCACCACCTTCAGGATTTCTAAGTGCATAAATTTTTGATTTCACTCCTCACTACCTATCACAGTTTTAAAGGCCATAAAATGCCAAGATGGCACAAACCCCGCCCAAATGACCCATTTTGGAAAATAGACGCCCCAAGCTATTTGCTGAGAGGCATTTTGAGTCCATGGAATATTTTATATTTTGCCACAAGTTGCAGGAAAATGACAAACTTTTTTTTGCACAAAGTTGTCACTAAATGATATATTGCTCACACAGGCCATGGGCATATGTGGAATTGCACCCCAAAATACATTCTGCTGATTCTCCTGAGTATGGGGATACCACATGTGGGGGACTTTTTGGGAGCCTAGCCGCGTACATTACAGCAGCAGAGGAAGAATTTCATTTGTGGGGATCGATCGCGAGGGGGTGGCCACGAATGAGTGGCCTCCCCCTCAGCCTGTATCGCTTCCCCACTGCTACCAGCCCGCGGAAGGCAGATCACGTACCAGGTGAAGGCTGAGTAAAATGTGTAGGGTTTAGGGTAGTGTTAGGGATAATGCTTACCATACATTTTTATGGCAATTTCAACCACCTTTCAAAAACTAAAATAAACAAACAAAATACCACTATACCTGTATGTATATATATATATATATATATATATATATATATATATATATATATTGTATATTTACTGATGGTGGTAGGTAGCTAGTATCTGTGTTATTGTGTTCACTGTTGAAGTATGGTTAAAAATGTTTAAAATTGCTAGAAAATTGCATCTATAGGGCCCACCTGTAGGGCATCTATAGTGCCTGTTTCTGAAAATGCAGACAGGAATGAGGCAAAACATGCAAAATGCTTGCAGTGCATTAAAGAGGAAGTAAGCCCTGGTGGGTTTTCCTTCCTTTGTTCTTCCCTGCAGAGTAAAGGCATAATGCATAGGCATAATGCATAGGCATAGTATGCATTGCATACCTGCACATTATGTGACACTTACCTGCAAACGAAGCCTGAGTTGTCCCTGCTTCAGGCCACATCCATCTTCGACCGTCTTCCTTTTGGGGCTGCGTACTCCGGCTCTGTGACTGGCCGGAGCCGCGTGACATCACTCCCGGGCCCGATGACATCATTGGCGCAGTAAATGGTAAATATCTCCTAAACGGCGCACGTTTAGGAGATATTTAAAGTACCTATAAGTAAGCCTTATTATAGGCTTACTTATAGGTACAACTGTCACAGGGAGGTTTACAACCTCTTTAGGAAATTTCCTAATGGCTCCCCAAACGCAATACGATTTTGGCATGTTTGTCGTGCGACCAAATGTGCTAAAATGTGCTTTTCTAAACGTGCTTTGTCGCTCTTTTTGGGTGTCAGGCAGCACATTCAAGTCAATGGGCTGTCACACGAAAAACCTGCCAAAAATGTGCTAAAATGCATGTTGCAAAATATGGCGCTATGCTCCGCTGTGAACGTAGCCTGAGATTACATTTAGAATGTTTTCAGATTTAGGCTTGGGTTAAGGCTAGTGTGAGGGCCATGATTAGGGCTTCTATTTGCTATACTGTTAATATATTTGGGAGAACAGTTTTGGGTAGACTGATAAAAATAATAACATTTTCTTTTTGTTTAATGCTATGTTATTTAACTCTAGAAATTACTTTGTAGCATACCTTTTGTACCCAGGGAGCAGGTAAATATATCATTAGGAGAACCATTTAAAGAACTCTAGGAAGAAAAATACAAAAACGAATGCAGTTCTGTATTCATTACTACAACACACATCATTATTTTTTTTTCTTTTTAATGCAAGCAGTGTAAGTATCTTGTACAGCAGAGCCCAGAGTGGACAAGTAAGAAGCAGCACAGACAATCAATTCATGTGCCAACAACAAGCATGCTGATAGGAGAAAGCAGAAGAGATGAGATCATCACTGCCCTGCTTCTCCTTCACTGTTCAATCATAAGATAGGGACAGCTCCATGACAGCCTGCGTTCAGAGGAAGTGGGTTGCTTGTTGCTGTCATTTGAATTGAAAGACTGAGAACATCTAGTGGTACGAATGAAGTACTTCATTGGAAGTACTGAAAATGAGCAATGCAGCAAAATATTTTGTTTTTAACTTGAATGTTTTATATTTTATTTTATTAATAAGCTATTCATTTTTGCTTTTGTTTTTTCTGCTTTATGTTACACAAAACGTTAATCTTGTTCTCCAAAAATAATCCAAACACATCCACAACTTAAAGTGGATGTAAACCCAAAATAATTTTTTTAAATTAAGGCTTGCACCATGTACAGTATAGGATTTCATGTCATCTGTGCCTAGTCTTGCCACAAAGAGTTAATCCAGCTCTGAGCAATCCTCTTATCTTTTTTCAGTAAGATAAAAACTGACACACAGAGAAATAGTAGTCAGTTCTTCCCCCTTGCTGTGAGTGAGAGGTGAATTACATATCTCATGCACTAGCCTGAGAAAGACATTCTTTGTACTTCAGATCCCCTCCTCCTTTCTTCTCCAACTATCACAGGATTGGCTGCTCCACACCTCAGCATGATTGAGCATGTGGTGACCTTTCTGGGTTTTGAATGGATGTTAGTGATCATAGCAGAAGTTCAGTGTAAGAAATACACCGGAGAAAATGCATGTTGACAAGGGGAGTGTAGAGGTGGGCGGGGAGTCTACTGACTTCACGACTCCACCCACCGAGCTCCGGACAACAGACCCACCCACAGAATCTGCAGTTTTTTGGATCTCATAACAGACAGAGGGGAGACATTTGAAAGGTAAGGATACATGCAGGAGGCATGTATATCCACTTCAGCCCCGGAAGATTTGGCTGCTCAATGACCAGAGCACTTTTTACAATTTGGCACTGCGCTGCTTTAGCTGGTAATTGCGAGGTCATGCAATGCTGTACCCAAACAAAATTTGCATCCTTTTTTCCCACAAATAGAGCTTTCTTTTGATGGTATTTGATTGCCTCTGCGATTTAATTTTTTTTGCGATATAAACGGAAAAAGACCGAAAATTTTGAAAAAAAAAATGATATTTTCTACTTTTTGTTATAAAAAAATCAAATTAACTCAATTTTTGTCAAAAATGTAGGCCAAAATGTATTCAGCCACATGTCTTTGGTAAAAAAAATGTCAATAAACGTATATTTATTGGTTTGCGCAAAAGTTATAGCGTCTACAAACTACAAAATTTTCTGGAATTTACGCAGCTTTTAGTTTATGACTCTCATTTCTTGAGGTGCTAAAATGGCAGGGCAGTACAAACCCCCCCAAATGACCCCATTTTGGAAAGTAGACACCACAAGGAAATTGAAATATACAAGGAAAAGTCCGCCACCCAGTGTATATTTCAGATTAAGTCCGCCACCCAGTGGATCTTTGAGAGAGCTGCAGCACCTAGAGCAAGAGAACTTTTTCTATATAGACTGTGAACATTTGAGAGTTGGTTGTGGGGTCAGCACTGACTTTGGTTTTTGTGTTTGGACTTTTTTACCCCAAGGAAATTGCTGAGAGGCATTTTGAGCCCATTGAATATTTTTTTTTTTTTTAAGTGATTGATTTTTTTTTAAGTGATTGAAAAATTACAAAAAAAAATTACACAAAGTTGTCACTAAATGATATATTGTTCAAACATGGCATGGTTATATGTGGATTTACACCACAAAATACATTCTTCTTCTTCTCCTGAGTATGTGGATACCACACGTGTAAGACTTTTTGGGAGCCTAGTCGCGTACAGGACCCCAAAAACCAAGCACCGCCTTCAGGATTTCTAAGGGCGTAAATTTCACTCCTCACTACGTATCACAGCTTCGGAGGCCATGAAATGTCAAGATAGCACAACCCCCCCACCACCACCAAATGACCCCATTTTGGAAAGTAGACACCTCAAGCTATTTGCTGAGAGGCATGTTGAGTTTTTTGCAGATCTCGCTTTTTACACAAAGTTTTGAAAAATGAAAAAAAAAAAGTCTTTTCTTTCTTCATTTTCAAAAACAAATGAGAGCTGCAAAATACTCACCATGCCTCTTAGCAAATACCTTGGGGTGTCTACTTTCCAAAATGGGGTCATTTAGGTGGGGGTTTGTGCTATCTGGACATTTCAGGGCCTCCGGAACTGTGATAGAGAGTAAAATCACAATTTTACGCCTTTAGAAAGCCGGAAGGTGGTGCTTGGTTTTTGGGGTCCTGTACGCGGCTAGGCTCCCAAAAAGTCTCACACATGTGGTATCCCATACTCAGAAGAAAAAGAATGTATTTTGTGTTGTAGATCCACATATAACCATGCCATGTTTGAACAATATATCATTTAGTGACAACTTTGTGTAAAAAAAAAAAAAAAAAATTGTAATTTTCCCAAAACTTGTGGCAAAATATAAAATATTCCATGCACACAACATGCCTCTCAGCAAATAGCTTGAAGTGTCTACTCTCCAAAATGGGGTCATTTGTGGGGATTTTGTGCTATCTTGACATTTCATGGCCTCCGATACAGTTATAGGTAGTGAGGAGTAAAATCACAATTTTACGCCTTTAGAAAGCCTGAAGGCGGTGCTTGGTTTTCGGGGTCCTGAAAACGGCTAGGCTCCAAACAGTCTCACACATGTGGTATCCCCGTACTCAGGAGAAGCAGCAAAATGTATTTGAGGTGTAATTCCACATATGCCCATGGCACGTTTGAGCAATATATATAATATTTAGTGACATTTTTGTGCAAAAATAAAAAGAAGTTTGTAATTTTCCCAAAACTTGTGGCAAAATATAAAATATTCCATGTACTTAACATGCCTATCAGAAAATAGCTTGGGGTGTCTACTTTCCAAAAAGGGGTCATTTGGGGGGGTTTAACCTATCCTGGTATTTTCTGCACAACATTAAAAGCTTATGTCACACATCTACCACTCTTCTAACTACTTGAAGACAAAGCCCTTTCTGACACTTTTTGCTAGAAAAATTTTTTGCTAGAAAATTACTTTGAACCCCCAAAAATTAGATATTTTTTTAAAGAAAAGGCCCTACAGATTAAAATGCTGGGTGTTGCAATTTTTGTTTTACACAGTATTTACGTGGCGAGATAAAACATACTATATTGCCCAAATGTTTGATGAAATAAAAAAGATGATCTCATGCCGAGTACATGGATACCAAACGCGACATGCTTTAAAATTGCGCACAAACGTGCAGCGGCGACAAACTACATACATTTTTAAAAGCCTTTAAAATTCTTTACAGGTTACCACTTTAGATTTACAGAGGAGGTCTACTGCTAAAATTACTGCCCTGGATCTGACCTTCACGGTGATACCTCACATGCATGGTGCAATTGCTGTTTACATATGACACCAGACTGACGCTTGTGTTTGCCTTTGCACATGAGTACAGGGGAAAAGGGTTGCTTTATTTTTTTGTTTGTTTATTTATTTTGCTTTATTATTTTATTTTTAAACTGTTCCGTTCATTTTTTTTTTTTATCATTTTTATTGTTATCTCAGGGAATGTAAATGTCTCCCATGATAGCAATAGGTAGTGACAGGTACTCTTTTTTAAAAAAAAATGGGGTCTATTAGACCCTAAATCTCTCCTCTGCCCTCAAAGCATCTGACCACACCAAGATCGGTGTGATAAAATGCTTTCTCAATTTCCCAAAGGAGCTGATTATATCCGGCGCTAACTAAATCCTGAAATACTCGTAGCTTCTGGTTTCTTAGACCATAGAGATGATTGGAGCCATTCTGGTCTCTGATCAGCTCTATGGTCAGCTGGCAAAATGACCGGCTGTATTCTTGGGTTCCCTTTTGGAACAGGAGAGGCCAAGAAAACCATAGAAGATGGTGGGGTTGGAACGTTCCCTCCCACTGCTTGTAAAAGCAGTCTAGAGGCTAATTAGCCACTAGGATTGCTTTTACATGAAAGCCGACCGCTGGCTGAAAAGAATGATACCAAGATGATACCTAAACCTGCAGGCATCATTCTGTTATAACTACTCAAATTCCAGCAACATACCAGTACGTTGCTGGTCCTTGTTGGGCATATATTGTAATGTTCTTTTTTTCATGCAGCCTGAGGGCTGAACAAAAAAAAGAGATTGATCAATGGGTATGCCCACCATTAGAATACCTCCCTTCATCCTCCCACTTCTAATGATGGGCATACATGCACCGTTTTTTTTAACCGTGGTGGTGAAATCACCTCCTACATCACTGGAGTTCCTGATTTTCGAATCGTGAGAGCAAACGCTGTTGTTGTCAAGATAAATAAATCAGTGCTGCAGCTGAATGGCGTACCTGAAAAGCAAACAATGCCAACGATATAACATTAACTCAATAAAACAACTTGATTTTTTAACGCAATCTGTGCCTAAAAAATATATGCCGAAGCATGGGGGCAATCCACCCCTAATTTTAGGAGCAAATCGCTCCTCCACCCCTGCCTCCATGCTTCGGCATATATGCTCTTTTTTTTAACTGTGGTGGTGAAATCACCTCCTACAGCGTTGGAGTCACGGCTTTACATATAGTGGGAGCAAATGCTGTTGCTTTCGGAATAAATAAACCAGTGCTGCAGCTGAATGGCGTACCTGTTAAGCAAATGATGGTTAACAATAAAACAAAGTAATATTACAGTATAACAGTAAGACATACCATACCTACAAAGCACATACAATAAAACATAGTAAAAATAAAACATTACAGTTCTAAAATACAGTAACAATAGAGAGAGAACAATAGATATAGAGCAATAGAGAGTGAACAATAGAGAACGAACATAAGAGAGAGAACAATAGAGAGAGAAGAAAAATAAAACCACAACTATTTTTGGCTTTTTTATTTTTTTCGTGTTTTTGTGTGTTTTTTGCACTTTTATATAAACTGTAAACGTTCCAGATTAGCGTCTCTCAAAATATGATAGCCATCTCATCTTTCGAGACCCTGTGTAAATGTGTCCTAGGACTGTGCAATGCTGTACCCTACGCTAACACTCCATTAGTGTGTGGTAGCGTTTGAAACATTCACCAATGCAAAGACCAGGTTGATCAGGAGAGGAGGGACAATAAAAGAGCCTATATCTGCATTTTCTGCAGACACAACCTCTTCTTTGGGGATTTCTTTGGATAGGGGTACCAAGGAGGATATATGGAAAATGCCTCTCATACAGCTGGCTCACTGCATTTGAATTGGGAAGTTGGGCCACAGCACCGTCTGGAAACAGAAGGGCTGTGATTATCTCTTCTTGGAATTTAAGGAAGGATCCAGTTCATCCTAACATAACCCATTGTTTTGTTGAAGATGGATCAAGCCATTCTTTAAGCTGTTCTAGAAGAATTGCTTTATAATAATCTTTGATTATTGGTACCCCCATTCCTCCTTTCGATCTGTGTTTTGTAAGGATAGAGAAAGCTATTCTTGCTCTGGCTCCTTTCCAGATAAAGGATCGTAGTGAAGTGTCGAGTTTATTAAAGAAAGGGGTTGGAAGGAGTATTGGGACTGTCCTAAATATGTAAAGGATTTTTGGTAATATAATCATCTTTAAAGTTGCTATTCTTCCCATCCAGGATATTTCAAATTTGCCCAATTGTGAGAGTTCATTCTGTACAGAATGAAGCAGTCTTTTATAGTTGGCATCATAAAGGTGAATAGATTTAGCTGTGAGGAAAATCCCTAAATATTGGATTTTGTTATTGTCCCAATTACCAGGAAATAATACTTTCATTTTTGGTCTTATTTTATGACTGAGGTTTGTAGTGAGAATTTGGCATTTGGCTACATTAATCTTATAATATGATATGGTGCTGAAGGTATCAATCAGTGTGCATATTTCTGGTAAGGAGAATTCAACAACAGAAAGTGTCAGAATGACGTCATCTGCAAATAGTCCTATTTTATGACTTTTACCGGCTATTGATATACCTTTAATATTGGGAGAGCTTCTGATTGCCTCCGCAAATGGTTCCATTACTAAAGTAAAAATCAAAGGGGAAAGGGGACAGCCCTGCCTTGTGCCATTTGTTATGTTGAAGGTATCAGAGAGCACAGAGGAAGTAAAGACTTGTGCCGATGGATTTGTGTATAAAGGATCCAGTTCATCCTGAAGCTTTGTAAAGCACATAAGCATTCAGCAGAGGCAACTGGAATAAATATACAGACACTTTTTTATACCAGCGTCTGGCCTTACGGGCAATTAGGTACCGCACCAACAACTAGTCCTTGAGGTCCACCCCGCCCATGTTAAGTGCTTATTCGTGGACACAGAGGGGTTCCTCCACAACACCAGTCACCGTTTGAATTTGGACCGTTGTGTCTGCGTGAAGGGAGGACAGAATAAAAACATTCTTATTATCTCTCCACTTCACAGTGAGCAAATTATTACATCTCAAGCAGGCTCTCTCCCCCAGCCTAAGATGGGAATCTACAGCCGCTGGGGTAAGCCCCGGCGATTAGATCGCACAGTGCCACATGTGCCAATTCCATGATCAAACAAGTGACTAAAAAGTGACTCGCTTGTGTAATAATTGTCCACATACAAGTGGTACCCCTTTCCGAATAAGGGTGACATCAAGTCTCACACAATCTTACTAGCACTCCCTATGTAGTCTGGGCAGTTCTCCGGCTCTACATAACTATCCCTTTCCTCGTAAACCATAAAACTATATGTATAGCCTATTGCCCTGCCACAGAGCTTATACATCTTGACCCCATATCTGGCATGCTTGCTGGGAAGATACTGTTTGAATGACAAGCGGCCAGAAAACTTAATCAGGGACTCATCAACGCAGACAACTTGATCGGGAGTAAACAAGGCTGCAAACTGCTGGTTGAAGTGGTTTACGAGGGGCCGAATTTTGTAGAGCCGATCGTATTCAGGGTCACCCCAAGGACGACAGAGTTCATTGTCTTTGAAATGCATGAACCGCAAGATCTGCTCGTATCGTGTCATGGTCATGGAGGGAGAGAACAAGGGCATATGGTGAATTGAGTCAGTGGACCAATATGACCGCAACTCACTTTTTTTAGTTATGCCCATGAGGAGGGATGGGCCCAGGAAGGTCTTTAATTTGGAGACCGTAATAGGTCTCCAATCTCTGGCAAGGGTCAACTGGAGATTAGCGGCGATGAATTGACCAGCATACAAATTGCTTTGGTCCACAATAGATCTATAGAGATCCTCTGTGAAAAACAGCGAATAAAAATCAAGTGACGTAAAATCAACTGTTTCCACATGAATTCCGGGTTGGTCAGTGAATGGGGGAAGCATGGGTGCTGCAGAAGTGGTGGGCTCCCAATTCGGATTGGCAAATGCAGCAGGAAGGGCACTATGGGCTCGACGGGCCTGTCTTTGTCTTCTTGGTAGCTGCGGGACACTAGTTGTGCTAGCCACCTCACCAGCTTGAACTACACTTATGGTACTCGCCATGTCACCAAGTGTTACTGCAGTGCTGGATGTATGACCAGGATGTACTAGGCCGCTGGTGCTTGCCAGTTCACTAGAAGGATGAGCGGCACTAGTACTGGCTCTCTGCTCCATACGAGAGCCCTGCGGTTCTTGCACCTCAACAACAGCAGAAGAACGGGGTTGGGTATGCCTGACCTTGGCAGAGACCACTACTCCGTTGTCAGAGCTATCTGTCAGGGTGCCGCTGCTGTCTACAGGTTCGTATTTTGAACCTGAATCTGACAGATGGGTAAGTTCCTCTTCACTCTCATCTGTCATGCTCAGAAACATGTAGGCCTCTTCATTAGTGTACCTTCGATTGGAAATTTTGGCTTCTAAATTTACTGTTACAACTAGTGAGACTCACAGGAAAAAAGAGCACCTGACTGTCAGCGACTGCTTCAGACGCTACCAAAAAAACTGTTAGCGTTCGCAGGGATCAGGCCTGACTCTGCAAATGCTGCAGTTATGTGTTTAGTGTTTTGTAAGTGACAGTGATCGATTGATACTGCACTTGGGTGGGCTGGGCTGGGGTGGGCTGGGCTGGGCGGAGGGGCTAAACGCAGGTGCTTGCAGGTATCTGGGCTGATCCTGCTAACGCTGCATTTTTGGGAACCCTAAACTATTGGCGATGCTAATATAGTTCTGATCAGATCAAAGATATCAATCCGTTCAGACACTATACTACTAAGGGAGGTGTATGGTGCATGCGTGGGTGTTAGTACTGGCACTAATCTGATGCTGCCTGGAGTGACGCAGACCCTAACTGACGCTAAAACCTAACTGATATCACCCGCCGGGGGATCAGGGGGTTAAACCTTTTATTAGGTAATGCCCTGACGCTATAAAAAAAAAAAATAACTAACTAACCAGCATCACCCGTGACACTAATACGGTGATCACTGGTGACAGAGGGTGATCAAGGGGTTAAACCTTTATTAGGGGGGGTTTAGGAGGAGTCCCTAGACCTATCTGGGCCTACTACTAAGTACCCTAATGCTGATTAGTGTCACAAATGACACCAGTACAGTGATCAAAGAAAACTATAAACACTGGGTGACACAGTGACAGGGAGTGAAGGGGTTAACTGGGGGGCGATCGGGGGGGGTGAAATGTGGGCCTACGTGTACTGTGTCAGTGTAGTGTTGATGCAACTCACGTTTGGATGTCCTCTCTCCTCTCTGGAACGAAAAAAGAATTCCAGAGAGGGAGATGACATCACTTCCCCTGCCTGTGTTTACACTTATAGGTAGGGGAAGCATTTCATTCGTCAGAACCGATCAGCAGGTCCAGGCTAGAAATCATTGGCCTGTGCCTGGAGACTAATTGGTTCTGAAGCAAATCCGATCGTCGCATTTTGCAGCAGTAAAACTGTGGTAGCTGGTCGGGAACCTATATCCTTATAGATAACCACTATGGCAGTAGTTTAGAAAGGATGAGAGTGGGTTTACATCCACTTTAACTACTTCAGCCCCCGAAGAATTTACCCCCTTCCTGACTAGAGCGTTTTTTTCGATTCACCGCTTTAACTGACAATTGCGCGGTCGTGCGACGTTGTACCCAAACAAAAATTTACGTCCTTTTTTTTCCCACAAATAGAGCTTTCTTTTGGCGATATTTGATCGCCTCTGCGGTTTTTATTTTTTGAGCTATAAACAAAAAAAAGAGCGACAATTTTGAAAAAATCACAATATTTTGTACTTTTTGCTATAATAAATATCCCCAGTTTTTTTTAAAAAAGCTAATTTTTTCTCAGTTTAGGCCGATATGTATTCTTCTACATATTTTTGGTAAAAAAAAAATCGCAATATGCGTATATTGATTGGTTTGCGCAAAAGTTATAGAGTCTACAAAATAAGGGATATATTTATATCATTTTTATTATTTAATTTTTTTACTAGTGATGGCGGCGATCTGCGATTTTTATTGTGACTGCGACATTATGGTGGACACATTGGACAATTTTGACACATTTTTGGAACCATTGGCATTAATACAGCGATCAGTGCAATTAAAAATGCATTGATTACTGTAAAATGTCACTGGAAGTGAAGGGGTTAACACTAGGGGGCAGAGAAGGGGTTAACTATGTTCCCTAGGAGGTGATTCTAACTGAAGGGGGAGGGGACAAACTAGAGGAAGTGACGGATCGTGGTTCCTAGCTAATAAGAACACACGATCTGTCACTCCTGTCAGAACAGAACAGGGAAGTGTGTGTTTACACACACACGTCCCTGTTCTGTCTCTCCTGGTCACAATCGCTCGTGGCTGGCGGTCATCGCGACCGTCAGCCATGAGCATCGGCACCCCCACTGTGCAGCGGGCGCGTGCGCCTGCTATTCGGACCCCGTGAGCCAACGTACAGCTACATGGTTTCGCGCAGGGGAGCCAACCTGCTGCAGTATAACTGCGGCGGCTGGTCCGAAAGTAGTTAATGGCCCTCTAATCTAATGTTATCAAAATGTTTTCTTTTTGTGCTTTCTGCCTACTTGTAATGTCATTTTCTGGTTCCCGCACCTCTACTTTTTTTCCCCCAATGTCCTCTTCAGGCTCCCATACCTCTCCTTTTGGTTAGAACATGTAGTACATATTAGTTGTGGTCATCTGCACTGTTCTATACACATCCCATAGTCCTTAGTCCATCTTGGAAGAGAGCAAGAGAGGGTTGCTATGTTCCAACATGCAGTGGGGACCAAGGAGAATGAACGTATCTAACAAGAAGTTGGATCACAACAGCGAAAGAAAAAAAGGAATTTGGAGGGGTTTTTTTTTTGTTAAGTATTGCTAGGTTATTCGTCTGTATAATTTTATGCAATGCTGACATTTATTATGACATTCTTCACGTTTTTTTGTATGATCATCAAAGACTTATTTCAGGCTTTTTAAATCCATTATTGGCTTTTGCCAATTTACCTAGAAAGCTTTGCCGCTGCCTACCTCTTCTGGTCAGTGACTCTTACAAATCCACACGTCATTCTTTTGATTGCTCTGTTTGTTTGCTCTGACAGTAGAACTGATCTTTGCACCCATCATTGAAGCTGTAGACTTTAAATGACCTCTAGGAAAATTATATAGTGATTGAAATTGCTTTTTTTTAAAGTTTTATAGAAAACAAACAACAGAGACAGAGCATAATGAAATATATGTTTTATGACCCTGGAATGTACAGTAATGAGTTATTCAATTAACGTGATATAATTCTGTGTTTATTGTACTGTACATTTAAATGTAGATACATCTTCCATACATAGTGGGTATTTGAAGTATAATTGTTAATAAAAAAGCAGTATATTAAAGAGTAACTCCACTTTTATTGAGAAAAAAACATTCCCCTCTCGGTGATCAATGTACACTACAAGGATTTTAACAAACTTTGTTGCAGATTCCTACCTTTTTTTATTCTGAAGAAATAACTGTGTGTTTGTCTGTATCCATGTAAAAAGTGAATCTAATGGGAGTGGTTTCATAATTATTAATCAGCTGCTGCACTTGCAGGGCTCTAATGAGGAAATTTGGAGGGTCTGCATCCTTTTATATATGATTTACTGAAAGTATTTCACCAAAAATATTGGCGTATAACACGCACTTTTTCACCCTGAAAATTGTGTGCAAATAGTGTGTGTGCGTTAAACGCCGATACTGCAATTTGGGCTGCCTAGGAGGGAACAGGGAGAGGGGCAGGATGAGAGCCATCAGATTACATACAACGAGAATCTCCTGTTTACTCAGTGGCCTCTGTAATGGGAAGTCCCATCTCCTGGGCCGGCATTGGACAAGTGTTCTGTCTATCATAGATGTCGGTCCAGGAGGCGGGGCTTTGTATTAAAGAGGCCGCCGAGTAAACAGGAGATTCTTGCTGTATGTAATCTGACAGCGCTCGTCCTGCCCCCCTCCCTGTCCCCCCTGAGGCAGCACTAATCTGAGGTGAGGCCGCAAATGGGCACTGATCAAGCTGCAATGATGGGCAATTGTGAGGCTGCAGATGGCCATTGATCAAGTTGCATTGATAGGCAATTGTGAGTCTGCAGATGGCCATTGATCAAGCTGCATTGATGGGCAATTGTGAGGCTGTAGATGGGCATTGATCAGGCTGCATTGATGGACAATTGTGAGGCTGCAGATGGCATTGATCAAGCTGCAGATGGGCAATGGTGAGGCTGCATTGATGGCCACTGACCCTTATTTTGTTTAAAAGTTCTTTATTTAAAATGTAATTTTTTTTCCTGAAACTTCCCTCCTAAAATTAAGGTGCGTGTTATACACCTGTGCGTGTTATATGCCGATAAATACGGTACATCTTTGTTGTAGGGAAGCCTGAAATCTGACTTGTATCTTAGTGCAGACTTCTGGGAAATCAGTGAGCCAATCACACAAGCAGGAAATTATGTTTCTGGGGGGCGCTCTGTACACATTCTGTGTACAGAACCCCTCCAGGTAGCCATATTGCATTGCATTTTACAGAAAATTACAGAGCTACAGATTGAAAAGGAAAGATCATTTTAATAAAATTCAATGACAATGTGACTTATGTCGCAATTGTATTTGCTATATTATTATTTTTATTGGCTGTTTTTTTCCCCACAAAAGTGTAATTATCCTTTAACCCTCCTGGCGGTATTCCCAAGTGTGGCTCAGGGTTACATTTCAGTACCATTAGCGATAACCCCGAGCCACGCTCAGGATTGCATTGCAGAATCCTGGTCCAGGTAACTTACCTTGTCACCAGGATCCTGAGATGTCTCCCCGCTGTGTCCTCCGCCGGATAATCCGCCCGATGCTCTGTGTGCCGGGCTCCATTCCCTGCAAGCATCGAAAAGAAAGAAAAAGAAGGATGGTGTGGGGAAACCTACCAGGGTATATAAAGTAAGATTATTTTTTAGAATATGTAGCCAGGTGCTCGGCTAGAGCAATATAGAAAAGGAGACAGTGGAGTTGATTTACTAAAGGTAAATAGTCCACAAGTGCACTGCAAGTGCAGTTGCTCTAGCTCTGAGGGGAACATGCAAGGAAAATAAAAAACTGCATTAATTAACAGAGCTTCCCCTCATTTAAGAGCTTTCCCTCAAATCTAGAGCAAAGCACCTGCAGTGCACAGTATATTTGCCTTTAGTAACTCAAACTCTTTGTCTTTTATGCTCGTCTCCCTCTACGGAGATACTGATGTTATGCTGCACTGTTCTTCTATGGGCCAGCAGTGGGAGTGCAATGGCCAAGCAAGTGAATAGACTGCTATGTGGAGTGTTAAGAATCCTGGGAGTTTGGGAAGGAAGCCATATAACGGGGCCAATTGCTGCTGTCCAAAGGAGTCTATGTTGCTCCTTCATCCAGAATGTAGGCACTCTAATAAAGGAGGTGTGTTACTGGCAGATCACCATTTCAAAATAGAGGGAAAAAAAAGAAAAAAGAAAAGCAATGCAGCCACCACATCTAATGATTTGTAAGCTGCAACATAATACATTTTTGCCTTTGGCTTTAATACCGCATAGTAGATATTATAGGGTTTATTTGTTGTTTTTTTGCAAACATTGTGACTATATGTCTTAATGGTATGAAATTATATCCTATCTGTCTTTGCTCCATCTTAGGATACCTTGAAAACAATATATAAAATGCCTTTTCTAGACAACACTGGTGTTATTTCTTGTACTGGCTTATTGATGCTCCATTTACACTGTGATTCACTGTCAACCTCTGACATTACATTGATCTGGTTCCAAAGCTTCAGTTATTATAGAGTTTATGGTATTATTTCAATGCAATGACCTTCAGCTTAGCGTATGTGTTAAAGCTTTTATGATGGAGTGAATTGCTTTAAATCTTCCATTTGCAAAATTGGCATTCCAGATCAATCAATGCTTATCAGCGTTTTGTCATATGCATTCAGCCCCCTGCCATTTGTGTTGCTCTGTACTTACATACTGATCTAGAAAATGTACCATAGTGGAAAATTATTGGAGAAGCAAACAGGGACATTTTACAAACTAAGCACATATATTTGCAAGATTTTTAAAGGGCTTTTCCTCATTCAAAAAATATTACATGTATAAATTTATAGAGCTGAACAGCTTTAAGTGATCCGGCTGGATCGGGGCACCTTTTACATAAGGCAGAGAGGGCAATCGCCATTATTTGGTTTTTGGGTTTCAAATGAATAGTGTGAGGGTAGTATTTATGTGTTGAATGTTGAAAAAACAAACAAAAACACACACACATAATACAGTTATCTATTGACATGCATTTTTAATGCAACTAGAGAAAGTACCTGAATTTGTCTTGATATCAGCTTCCTATAATCCCTTTTACCTGAACATTCAGAATGAATGAGGGAGGGCCAAGCCACTAGCGGCTAATGAGTCATTATTGTAGGCACTTGTTCTAAATGAGAACACGCTGAAAGAAGAAAAAAGCAAAGTGATGACCTCATCAGTGTACAGCTGTTTCACTGTCAATTAGCAGGCTGGGGTGTGTTCTTGACCAAACTGTGCTGCTGTTGCAATGGACGTCAAGGATCTTGCTCAGAGAAAGATTTCTGCCCAGACCACAGGGGTACCCCCAGCCATTACACTTTTGTTCTAACAATTAAAATGATATTAGCCCACTGGTGTACCAGTAGCCTTTAAGTTATAGGCTCAAAATATTTTGTTCTAGATTCAAGGTTTTACATTCTACAGTAGGTTTTAAAAATGTTGTTGTTAGTAATTAAAGGGAATTCTGGATGTACAGTGGGGGCGGAAAGTATTCAGACCCCCTTAAAATTTTCACTCTTTGTTATATTGCAGCCATTTGCTAAAATCATTTAAGTTCATTTTTTTCCTCATTAATGTACACACAGCACCCCATATTGACAGAAAAACACAGAATTGTTGACATTTTTGTAGATTTATTAAAAAAAGAAAAACTGAAATATCACATGGTCCTAAGTATTCAGACCCTTTGCTGTGACACTCATATATTTAACTCAGATGTTGTCCATTTCTTCTGATCATCCTTGAGATGGTTCTATACCTTCATTTGAGTCCAACTGTGTTTGATTATACTGATTGGACTTGATTAGGAAAGCCACACACCTGTCTATATAAGACCTTACAGCTCACAGTGCATGTCAGAGCAAATGAGAATCATGAGGTCAAAGGAACTGCCTGAAGAGCTCAAAGACAGAATTGTGGCAAGGCACAGATCTGGCCAAGATTACAAAAAAATTTCTGCTGCACTTAAGGTTCCTAAGAGCACAGTGGCCTCCATAATCCTTAAATGGTAGACGTTTGGGATGACCAGAACCCTTCCTAGAGCTGGCCATCCTGCCAAACTGAGCTATCGGGGGAGAAGAGCCTTGGTGAGAGAGGTAAAGAAGAACCCAATGATCATTGGCAGAGATGCAGTCGGAAGATGGGAGAAAGTTGTAGAAAGTCAACCATCACTGCAGCCCTCCACCAGTCGGGGCTTTATGGCAGAGTGGCGCGACGGAAGCCTCTCCTCAGCAGAAGACAAATGAAAGCCCGCATGGAGTTTGCTAAAAAAAATCACCTGAAGGACTCCAAGAGAGTGAGAAATAAATTTCTCTGGTCTGATGAGACCAAGATAGAACTTTTTGGCCTTAATTCTAAGCGGTATGTGTGGAGAAAACCAGGCACTGCTCATCACCTGTCCAATACAGTCCCAGCAGTGAAGCATGGTGGTGGCAGCATCATGCTGTGGTGGTGTTTTTCAGCTGCAGGGACAAGAGGGTTTGAGGGAAAGATGACAGGGATATCTTGGACGAAAACCTTCTCCAGATTGCTCAGGACCTCAGACTGGGCCGAAGGTTTACCTTCCAACAAGACAATCACCCTAAGCACACAGATAAAATAATGAAGGAGTGGCTTCACAACAACTCCGTGACTGTCCTTGAATGGCCCAGCCAGAACCCTGACTTAAACCCAATTGAGCATCTCTGGAGAGACCTAAAAATGGCTGTCCACCAACGTTTACCATCCAACCTGACAGAACTGGAGAGGAACTGCAAGGAGGAATGGCAGAGGATCCCAAAATCCAGGTGTGAAAAACTTGTTGCATCTTTCCCAAAAAGACTCATGGCTTTACCACTGTATTTTGCTACCAAAATACATCACAGATAACCCAAAAAAAGTGTCAGCAGACCAAAAACCATAAACCCTAAAGCATTGGGCAATGTGCATTAAACTTAGCAGAACCTGCAAAGGCGGCAGATTAATTGCTTTAATAAGGGAAAACAAATTAAAAAAATGTCCATAACATTAACCAAAAAACAACCCTGCGTTTATCCCACCCAAAAATAACAACTAAATAAAAAATGAAAAACACAATCATTAAAGTGAATAAATGAGAGCTGCAACCTGCTAAGCCTGAACACAAGACTCATATAGATATTTCTGAAATAAATAGTTGCGCTTCCTCTAGTAATCAATCCTCAACAATTAAAATTAAAAAAAAACATAAATCAATAACTAGATAACAATACAATTAAATATATTGCTATATGTGCCAATAAATACATTCATAACAAATTCATAAAAATGTATAAACTTCAGTCCCAAATCGATAATTAAATCGCAAAGTAAATATACCAGTGAGCATTCAGTTGTCAAATCAACAATACAACGTGATAGTGCTCAAAGAGGTGCCATCCCCACATGAAATCAGGCCTCTTATCAGAAGTATCTGATCTCAAATTATAGAGATCTCCAATTACCAATGGCTCTCCATAGGACTCAGTGGCTAAGAAACAACTTCTCCAGACCCAATCCCAATGTTGATATTCAATATTATATGGAGCATATGGGTGCTGACTCTCAGTTAGACTCATACATGTATGGAAGAAGGAAGAGGCTTCATAGTGTAATATGCAAAAAAAAGTATTGCATTTACACATTCGAAGCTTAAAACCAGTATTAATACACAAACAGCAAGCACGGTCACAGTCCACATACATGTATGAGTCTGAGAGTCCTCTGGAGGAGTTGTTTTATAGCCAAGGAGTCCTATGGAGAGCCATTGGTGATTGGAGTTTTTGAGTGAGTGAGATTTCTATCATTTGAGATTAAATACTTCTGGTAAGAGGCATAATTTGATGTGGAGATGGCACCTTTATGAGCACTTTCAAGCTGTGTTGTTGATTTTAACATTGAACGATCACTGGAATATTCACTTTGTGATTGAATTATTGATTTGGGATTGAAGTTTATGAATTTCATGAATTTTTTATGAACGTATTTATTGGCACATATAGCAATATATTTATATGTATTGTTGTTTAGATATTGATTTATGTTTTTTATAATTGTTGAGGATTGATTACTAGGGGAAGCACACCTTTTTTTTTTTTTTTTTTTTTAGAAAAAAAAAATTATTTGACACAGTGGAAATACGGCAAGTATGAATGAATAAAAATAAAAATAGGTGCCCTGATGGCAACCTATTGCATTGTGGTATTATTGGTGGGGTCCAATTATGTGATACTGAAAAGCTATTCTTAGAATACACAACTATTTTGAACTATTACAAACTGAACAAGCCTGTTTTATTCAATAGAAAAGTAATTTAATATTGCATTCCTTTCACCTGGAAGGCAGCCTAAAGGTCCTTGTACAAGTAAAGCCATGTGTAGTATTTTCCCATGCTCTCTCACTGGAGGCATTCTTCTGTACTGAAGGCTTCATTGTCCTGCTGTCTTGCATTTATTACACCTATTGAAAATACTTAGCATTGCCATTGTAGTATGCAAGAATGTATACAGCATTTAGTTTGTGTTGTCCTGATTTACAAACCATGTTATATATGTGATATACAGTGCCTTGCAAAAGTATTCACCCCCCTTGGCATTTTTCATGTTTTGTTGCCTCACAACCTGGAATTAACATGGATTGTTTGAGGATTTGCATCATTTAATTTACAGAACATGCCCACAACTTCAAAATGTTTTTTTTTTATTGTGAAGCAAACAAGAAATAGGACAAAATAACAGAAAAAGTAAATGTGCATAACTATTCACCCCCCTAAAGTCAATAGTTTGTAGAGCCACCTTTTGCGGTTAACACAAAGTCGCTTTGGATAAGTCTCTGTGAGCTTGCCACATCTTACCACTGGAATTTTTGCCCATTCCTCCTTGCAAAACTGCTCCAGCTCCTTTAAGTTGGATGGTTTGCGCTTGTGAACAGCAATTTTTAAATCTGACCACAGATTTTCTATTGAATTTAGGTCTGGACTTTGACTAGGCCATTCCAACACATTTACATGTTTCCCCTTAAACCACTCAAGTGCTGCTTTAGCAGTGTGTTTGGGGTCATTGTCCTGCTGGAAGGTGAACCTCCGTCCTTGCCTCAAATCACACACAGAGTGGTACAGGTTTTGCTCAAGAATATCCTTGTATTTAGCACCATCCATCTTTTCCTCAACTCTGACCAGTTTTCCAGTCCCGACTGCTGAAAAACTACCCCACAGCATGATGCTGCCACCACCATGTTTCATTGTGGGGATGGTGTTCTTTGGGGGATGTTATGTGTTGGGTTTGCACCAGATAGAGCGTTTTCTTTGATGGCCAAAAAGTTCAATTTTAGTATCATCAGACCAGAGCACCTTGCTCCATACATTTTGGGAGTCTCCCACATGCCTTTTTGCAAACTCAAAAACGTGCCATTTTGTTTTTTGCTGAAAGTAATGGCTTTCTTCTGGCCACCATAAAGCCCAACTCTATGGCACGCACGGCTGCTGTGGAACTCTGCAGCTCCTCCAGGGTTACCTTAGGTCTCTGTGCTGCCTCTCTGATTAATGCCCTCCTTGCCCGATCCATGAGTTTTGGTGTGCGGCCGTCTCTTGGCAGGTTTGCTGTTGTCTCATGTTCTTTCCATTTGGTTATGATAGATTTGATGGTGCTCCTAGGGATCATCAAAGATTTGGATATTTTTTTATAATCTAACCCTGACTTGTACTTCTCAACAACATTGTCCCTTACTTGTTTGGAGAGTTCCTTGGTCTTCATGGCAGTGTTTGCTTAGGTGTTGCAGCCTCTGGAGCCTTTTTAAAAAGATGTGTATATGTAATGACAGATCATGTGACACTTAGATTTCACACAGGTGGACATCATTTCACTAATTATGTGACTTCTGAAGGTAATTGGTTGCACCAGAGCTTTTTATGGGCTTCATAACAAAGGGCATGAATACATACGCACATGCCAATTATCAGTTTTTTATTTCTGAAAAACTGTTTTATGTATATATTTTTCTGATTTTACTTCACCAACTTAGACTATTGTGTTCTGATCTATCACATATAATTCAGATTAAAAAAACATTGAACTAAAGGGTGTAATGTAACAAAATAGGTAAAAAGCCAAGGGGGTGAATAATTTTGCAAGGCACTGTAGAAATCTTGGAGGTAGGAATGCATGTATAAGCGGCTTCAATTACAGAATTTCACCTATAGTGACACATAAATGAGAAATAAGTACTTGAACTTGAACTTGAACTGACCATATAATACAGCCACAGAAAAACAATAAGCCCTTCTGTAAAATACATGTTAATTCTTCCAGGAACTCCAAACTTACATTGAAAATTTTTAAAAAGTAGGACCTGTCTGTGATTTGTCCTCCATAAGACATAGTCAAATAAGTTGGAATGACAAACCAAATAAACTATTTCTATGAACTGATATGCCCAAAAACTCAAACTCAGATTTCTGTGAAGGTTCCCATTTATCCAGCTCATGGCGCATCTAATAGTATTTAGGCACATTGAGCTGGACTTGTTCTGTAATGTTAAAGACATTTGCAATCTATCCAAGCCACTTAATCAGTTCTACAGAAAAGAGGGATGAGGATGGGAAGATAGAGCAGTTGCTGAAGCTGGCCATAAATCTAATCCCAGACTCAAACCTGTGATGAACTGTCTCGGTACTCATAACACACAATGTAAGTAATCATAGGAAAAAGGGGTAAACGGTTTCAATAACCCCTTTTTCCTCATGGGAGAGCGGCAGGATGGGCAGTTTCAAGTCTCCCCCTTTGGGAGCCAGCTAAGGCTCTCAGGTGGACACTTGGTGCTCACATGGCCTGGGGGAGTAGTACATGTGACTTTCCCGGGCTTTTGGGGGTACTAGGGATGAAAGCTGGATAAATCTGGTCAGATCCAGTGAAATATAGGGCTATATAAACGGGGTTCCGTCTAGTCAAACTCAGTCGCCCCAGAAGACAGGAGCTGTGGTGTTCTAGGAGTTATCTCCATTGAGCAAACAGGGTCTTCTGAGGCCAGAAGATGAGCCTGATGCGGCGGCTGATCGTACAGGCAGGCGAAGAGGGAGGCGACGAATGGATCCGCCAATGCCTAGACCTACCTCGGGCTTCATGTCAAGAGGCCCCGGTGGGAGCCACAACAGCCGCAGGAGGTTCAGTGAGCTCGGATGCAGAAGACGGGATGTCAGCGGTGGAATCCATCGTCAGTGAGCCTGCGACGCGTCCGGATGCGGAAGACGCCGAACAGAGAAGGGAAGTTCCGAGTCACAGGGTTCGTGACCTCTCGGCAGCAAGGAGTGGATCGGCGAAGAGAAGGCGCATCCCTCACTGAAGACACTCCCCTTCACCACCAGCAGCCAGAAGAATGGAGCAGTCATCTTCAGGAGGAGGCAGCGCATCGGGAGGTGTGGCTAGAGGCCCGGCTAGAGCATCGAATAATCCCAGAGTAAGTAGAATCTCGGCTGAGGGTTCGGCCGGAGGTGTGTCCAGTGGCGTGTCAAGAGGCAGGGCTAGAGGCGGGGCTTCAGCACGGCATTCATTCGTTCCTCAGCAAGATGAATCATCGTCATGGCAACAGTAGCACAGCCTGAAGTCAGTACGAGAGAGCTGCATTTGAATTGCCTAGCAGTCCAGCTCCAATTATTCAAGCATACAGAGGAATTGAGGAGGCTAGCTTAATGGTTTCTCAGGATGGCCAGCACACACAGCTGCAAGGGAATGGTGAGTCAGCTACTGTTCCTAATCTAGATAATATAGCTGAGCTGTTGGCTAAATTAGCTAAAGATATTAACTCAGCTGCTAGCCAGGCTCGAGCTTTGCCAACTCAAGAAAATACAGTTATGGGAATCTGGGCGCCATCTAGTGGTTTTTTTAGTTAATGATCAGTCCTCAGAATCCAATACCGCATATCAATTAGCCAGATCACAGAATTTACCTGAAACATGTCTAAAAGAATCCATTGCTTGTGAAATCTCTCCGTTAGGTTATCATTTATCTAATGCGGTGAAAGAGACAATTTGGAGAGGAGAATTTTTAGATATGTTATCTTTAATTCCTTCTGCTAAAGAGTTTATCGGTAAAGAAAAGAAAGAAGAGGATGATAGAAGGAGACCAGTTACTAGGTCATTTAATAACTGGTTACAGGCTTTTTGCATTTTTTCGGGGATTATGTGTGAAAAATTTCCGGAAAAAAGCGCGGGCCTTTTTCAATATCTGGACATTGTTCTCGAGGCTTTTAAGAATTTTGGTGGCACTGCATGGTTTAATTATGATGAGGCTTTTCGCCAAAAATTGTCGGTACATGCAACATTGAATTGGGGAGTGAAGGATGTACGTCTTTGGCTCAATCTTTTTCTTCCCCAAAGAACGAGTTTTGTTAAGCAGAGCCAAAATTCTCAGCTATCAAACAATTCCATCTATAGAAAAGGAATCTGTTTCAACTTCAATGATGGTCAGTGCAAATGGCCAAACTCGTGCAAATATCGACATGAGTGTGCCTTCTGCACAGGAACACATCCAATTTCAAAGTGTTTCAAAAAGATGTCAGCAAATAACCAACAATCAGGGAATGTTCCAAAAAGCAATTACACCGGTGAGATGGCAAGATATGCTCCCATGGCTCAGAATATATCCAGACAAGTTGAAGGCCCAGCTGCTAATTGAAGGCTTTAGAGATAGATTTTCGTTACCAGTTTTTGCCGGTAAAGGGTGTACTTTGGTTAATAATCTTAAATCAGTAGATAAATTTTCAGATGTAGTATATGCAAAGATTTTAAAGGAAATTATGGAAGGTAGGGTAACATGTCCTTTTAGTTCTCCTCCTTTCAGTAATTTCAGAATTTCCCCTTTGAGAATTGTACCGAAAAAAGAAAAAAATTCCTTTAGATTGATACATCATTTGTCATTCCCTACAGGTCAATCTCTTAACGATCAAATTGATAATAGTCTTTCGCCGGTTACTTATGCCTCTTTTGAGGACACTTTGTCAAAACTGAGATATTTAGGAAAAGGGGCCCTCATGGCAAAAGCTGATATTAAATCGGCATTTCGCCTTCTTCCTATTAACCCAGCATGTTTTAACTCTTTAGGTTTTTTCTTTAATAATCAATTTTATTTTGACAAATGTTTACCAATGGGTTGTTCTTTATCTTGTTTTTATTTTGAGTCTTTTTCATCTTTTTTAGAGTGGGTGGTTAGTGTAGAATCTGGTTCGCAATTTTTAATTCATTATTTAGATGATTTTTTATTTTTAGGTCCGGCTAATTCTTTTGAATGTTCGTTGTTATTAGAGACATTTTTTAAGATTTGTAACGTTTTTAGGCATTACTATTGATTCAGAGTTAATGGAATTTACGTTACCTGAAGAGAAAATAAATAAACTTACATCCTTACTTTTGGTTATAATAAGAAAAAAGAAGGTATGCTTAAAAGATATGCAGTCGCTATTAGGCCTGTTAGCCTTCGCTTCTAGAGTTATGCCAATCGGCAAAGTTTTTTCTAGAAAATTATATATGGCCATTTCAGGATTAAAATCTCCCTTTTCTCATATTAGAATAACTCACGACATGAGAGAAGATTTATTAGTGTAGTTACAATTTCTTACATATTTTAATGGGAAATCCGTATGGCAAGAGGAATTTATTTTGGATAAAGACTTTTTTCTGTTCACTGACGCTGCTGGATCTTGCGGTTTTGCTGCAATTTGGCAAGCTCAGTGGTGCGCAGATAGTTGGAATCCCAAGTGGCAACAGAAGGGTCTTTTAAAAAACATAGTTCTTTTAGAGTTGTTTCCGATAATTGTAGCTCTAGAGATTTGGGGTCCTTACTTTAAAAATAAGCGAATATTAGTTAGGACAGATAATAAAGGAGTCATGTATGCGATTAACTGTTTAACATCTAAATCTCCGCCGGTCATTGTCCTGTTGCGTTATATGATTTTCAAATGTCTAACTTTGAACATTTGGTTAAAAGTGATTCATGTGGCAGGTAAGGACAATGACATGGCGGACTCCTTGTCTCGCTTTCAGATGGATCGATTTTTTCAGCTGTTTCCAGATGTGGACAGAGTAGGAATACAGTGTCCTCCCAAATTATGGGATCTGGTTTGAAACCAATATAGGAATATATTAGAAATTCGGTTGCACCTTCGACATTGGCTGGATATCAATCGGCCTGGTTGCTTTGGCTTTTTTTTTTAAATTCGATTCGGGAACCTGCAGATTCTTTTTCTGAGAATTTAGTGCTGCTCTTTTTGAATTTTTTATTCGATAAAGGATATTCGTGGTCTTATGTGCAAAGGACCCTTTCCGGAGTTTCATTTTTTCTTAAGATTAAGAATTTCCCTTCTTGCTTGCATTATTTCTCAGTTCGTCAAGCGTTGAAGGGTTATAAGAAATTTTTTTTTACATGGGACCAGTGTGAACCTATTACTCCAGATATCGTAGGTAAACTTTGTTCAATCACTGAACAGGTATGTTTTTCCGTATTTGAGTCAATACTCTTTAAAGCAGTTTTTTCTATTACGTTTTTTGGTGTGCTTAGAGTGTCAGAATTGTTTTTTTATACAGGTCAATGACATTATTATCTCTGACTCAATGTTAAGAATTTTTATTAGAAGGTCAAAAACTGACCAACTAGGTAAAGGTATTTGGATTAATTTATATTTATAGTAGCTCTCCTATTTGCCCTGTTCAATTATTGAGCAAATATTATTTTATTAGACCTTTCATGTATGATAATTTTTTCATACATGAGTCCGGTTCCCCGTTAACAAAGTATCAATTCAATTGTGTGCTTAAAAGATGTTTAGAGCAGTTAAATTTACAGAATTCTCACCTTACATCGCATTCTTTTAAAATTGGAGCGGCTACAGAATCAGCTAGGCTAGGGTTAGACTCTAATATGATAAAGAAAGTTGGTAGATGGAAATCTGACACTTATCTATTATATATTCGACCTAATCAATCTTTCTGATTCATTTCAGGTAAATACCAGATAATATGGATTGTTGGACATTCCTATGTGTTTTGGGCACATCTGAGAGCTAAGAATAGAATGTATTCTAACAATTTAGGTTTGGACCCTTTGCAGTTTAGCATTTTTGGTATGGTAAAAGAGGTATGGTTTTGGAGAATTTAATGTCTGTAATAGGTAGGCTTCTTCAGCATTTTCCACCTCCAGATGTATTAATTATACATCTGGGGGGGAACGATATAGGAAAACAAAAAACGTTAGACATCATTTTCAGAATTAGAGATGACTTACACAGGATACAATTGTCTTTTCCTCGCACTGTTATTGTCTTTTCGGAGATTGTGCAAAGGTTGAGATGGCTTTCTCCACCTTCCATGCGCCATGGGGAGAAGATCAGAAAAAGAGTGAATAGGGCAGTTGCAAAATTTTTACAGGCTTTGGGTATAATCTCATTTAGGCATGTGGAATTGGAAGGAAATATAAAAGGTCTATATAGAGAGGATGGAATTCATTTATCCGACATAGGTTTGGATATTTTGTTGAAATGGCCGCGGTGTGGGTTGTTGGTGACAGTTGGTGTTGAATCCACCTGTCCTTTGGATAATTTTGGTTTCTGATAATATTTATGCAGCCTGAGCCGTAGTGGCTAGGTTGTTTTAAGTCTATTGAGTTGGTGTTATTATAATGAATATAATATTGTCTTTAAAACAATAAAGCAGCCGCGGCCTTATTTATCCAACACTTGTCTGAGTTTATTATTATAAGTTATTATAGTTATTTAGTTATTAAGGATTCCTGCCTGCTGTCCCATGATAGGAAAAAGGGGTAAACGGTTTCAATAACCCCTTTTTCCTCATGGGAGAGCGGCAGGATGGGCAGTTTCAAGTCTCCCCCTTTGGGAGCCAGCTAAGGCTCTCAGGTGGACACCTGGTGCTCACATGGCCTGGGGGAGTAGTACATGTGACTTTCCCGGGCTTTTGGGGGGTACTAGGGATGAAAGCTGGATAAATCTGGTCAGATCCAGTGAAATATAGGGCTATATAAACGGGGTTCCGTCTAGTCAGGCTCAGTCGCCTCAGAAGACAGGAGCTGTGGTGTTCCCCTCCCCCCCTCCCAAATTTTTAGTTTTCTGTCGTGGCTGTAATTATGTGGTGGTGTCACCTTTGTAAAAAAAAAAAAAAAAAAAAAATTAAATACAAAAGGGGGACAAATCTGTTTTTGAAGTTATCTAATATTAATTTATGAAGTGGATAATTTTGATTTCTGATAATATTTATGCAGCCTGAGCCGTAGTGGCTAGGTTGTTTTAAGTCTATTGAGTTGGTGTTATTATAATGAATATAATATTGTCTTTAAACCAATAATAAAGCAGCCGCGGCCTTATTTATCCAACACTTGTCTGAGTTTATTATTATAAGTTATTATAGTTATTTAGTTCTTAAGGATTCCTGCCTGCTGTCCCATGTAAAAAACTATTTATTACATATAACAATGACATACAGGGTACATTAAAACAATCGGGAAGAAATTATATTTCAAAAAGCAAAGACTCAGGGTTCCCCCGAAATGTATCTGCTGTTGAAGCAATTTTAGAAGCTGATATTATTTTCTACTAGTTGCGCTGGTGACCGCTTCTTCCGCAGAAATAGTCTATAAAATAGATATTGAAATAAAGCACACATCGAATACATAATATTCCATAATGCAGACAGTTAGGTTTAGTGAGTTATACATTGAAATATAAAATAAAAATAATCATCAAATTGCTCACCAGGCTGTAAAATGGGCGTATGTGAAACCATAGGCCCAAACTAGAGGCTCCCCCCGCGGCAGACAAGAGGGATGTATGCGGGTATGATTCTAGATAAAAAATGATATGTGGTAATGATACACAAAAAAGATTATAATATAATAGGTCACAATCCACTCATTGAGAGAACAGGATGGGAGGGTTGAGAGTTTGTGGAAACACTCTGCTCTATTATTTAAAATTGCCAGCAAGTTTGCAACAGGTATCAAACCTTCTGTATACATGGCTGAAGGTGTAAATTATATCAAATTGCCAGCATCCCAGATAGCAATTGTGCTGCAAGTTTGAAAATGACTTGCTAAGCTAGTACGTTGCACAATTGCAGCAAGCCCGCATTGCATGTCTCCAGATCAACTTTCTTTGCAAACTTTCTGCAAGTCTGCTGCAAATTGTGTTTCAGTTATGTTGTGTAATAGTCATCCCACCACAGGGGTCACTGTGGCTGAATTTTCATGCAGTATCCTTGTTTGACCCCCCCCCCCGTCAACACTGGTGTCACATTAGAGTGATGGAGGGAAACTGAGGGAGAGGAGAAACACGGGAATACTACTCGGTACTAGTGTGCAAAAGTGTATTTACTTTGGGAGAATAAATCACTTCAGATGTTAGGTGTCTTACATGTGTCAATGCTGCTGGGTTATGTAGAACTATTAGAATAATTTTTTACATTTTAGAATGGGGTGCCTTGAGACTGTCCATAAATTTAAAGGGTGCCTTGAGATTGTCCATAATTTTAAAGAGTCCTGCTGTAGACTTGCAAAGCTCTTGCTATTGACTCACCATTGCAACTTTGCTCTTGCTAGAGTCTTTCCATGCAAATTTGCTACAAATTGTAAAAGTGTCAACTAGAAATTATGCTTCAAGTAGTCTGTAAATGTACAACTTGCCATTGAAAATGTGCAGCAAGGTAACCAACTTACAATTCGCCACTGCCACACATTTGTGCCAAGTTGCAGGTTGTCATCTTCCCGGCACCACTCTCCAGTACCTCCTGGCCAGAGGATATGGTTTCAGTTGCTTGCCTGCTCGATCTCTGCACCACAGAAACAGCAGCTTGCCTGTGGATTCTGCATTTTGGAGCTACACTGGGGACATTATCATCACAGTGGCATGCTTTACATTTACAGAGTGCATTATTTTTATTTATTTCCTATTTTAAATAAATAGTATACATTTAGATGGGTGCACCTTCCTCTGCTTATAGTTATATATAGATGACATACAGGGTCACCCACACATATCACCCACATACAATGCCACACCAACTAAACTTTGTTTTCACCGCTGTATGTGTCCTCACTAGGGAGATTGACTCTTTCTTATTGTCCTCGTAACCACTGGGATCAGGGGTGAAAATGTTCTTCTGATGACAAATGTGTTTCCCTCACTTTGGAGATGAGGAATTCTCCCAGTGGGACATAGATGGCAAAAGAAAAAAAAAACTGTCTGGGCTTTTAACCATATCCTACTACAATAAAAAAAGAAAGTTTTCCCTTTAGATATTATTATTATTATAATTATACAGGATTTATATAGCGCCAACAGTTTGTGCAGCGATTTACAATGTAGATGGTAGACAGTACAATCACAAAACAGAACGGAGAGGAGGGCTTTGCTCGTGGAGCTTAGATATACAGTATTTCAAGCCTACATAATAACCCTAAATCTAAAACTTCATTTCAAACCCCTAACTCTTCACTTTTTTTTTTTTATTTTTTTTTTTTTGTTATATTTTTTTTTTTCCCAAAATCAAGTTTATTGACAGAAAAAAGTCAATTTATACAGAAGCATAACGTAATAAAGGTACAGAAGATTGTGATGTTGTATAGATTGTGATACAGTGACCATCTCATTCAACACTATACAGCAAGTTCAACTGTGTTATCAGAAGAAAACAAAACATAAAACAAATTAATAAAAAGTTTAAAGTCAGGTCAAACCATGAATAATTAAACTCCAGTAGTAAACGTTGAATCATAAGGATCTGAGCCTAGAGGCTATTCCGAGAATATGTGTCCTTTTGGAAACCTTGGAAGGTCATTATATGGTTCATGTGTTGGCCCTGAGCATTGTATAATGGGATCCATCGGGGTGATTGTAAATTATCGATTGTCTCAGGTTGGAATCCTATGAAGGACGTGGAAAGCGGTGCGTGGCCGTCATGTATGGGCGCAGATATTTATGTGTCCGCTCCGTCATGTGTTCAGTAGTCAATTAATATAGTGGTGTCCTGGGGAAAACTGTATGTGAAGTGTTACTTTATAGTGAAATTTGCCTCTGGGCGTGGTAACGTAAGATAGGATTGCGGTCACCGGACCACAAGCAATCCTAATCCTAGGTGGGTATGTAGGATGGAAATACCTATCGTGAGGTGGTGGGGTGATTAGGAGGTTAGAAGTCTGAAGTAGGTGAGGAAGGATTCATGATAATTTGTGTTACATATTATGGCTTATTTGTCTGTTAGACTAGTCTTAAGTATGTAAAGGGGATTTGAGAAGTAGGGTGGAGCTGAAGAGGGTGGGGGAGTAAAGATGTAAGAAGGGTAAGAAAGGAAGAAGAGCATCATGCGTATATTGAGTATGAGTACAGTTGGTGCAATGGGTATAGTGAGTCCTCCTCCGACAGAGTCCCAGATATTAGTACAAGATCTTAGGACAAGAGATCCGTATATTCAACTGTCGTTTGGAAATGTTGCCAGCAAGACCAAATATTTCTGAATTTGGTGGAGGTATCTTTGGCTTGGTGGATCAGTTCCTCCATTTCGGCTACTTTAGATATACGTTTGAACCAGTCCGCTATAGTCGGGGGTTTAGAAGATTTCCATAGAGTTGGGATACACATTTTAGCCGCATTTATCATATGTAGTGCAAGAGATCGGTGATAGTCTTTTTTTGGTATAGAGGAGTGGTGTAACAACATTTGAGCCGGGGTGAATTCAATCTGATAGGTGGTAATATTAGTGGTAAGACGTTGGACTTCTTTCCAGAAGGGTTGAATAAGTGGGCATGACCACCATAAATGGATCATGGAGCCCTCTGCTTCTGAACATCTCCAGCAGGTGGGAGGGATAGAGGGGGACATTTTGTGGAGTTTAAGGGGGGTTTTGTACCATTTGGAAAAGATCTTAAATCCGTTTTCCTGTGCTGACACATTAATCGTACCTTTGTGTATATAGGTATATATGTTTTCCCAGTCTTGGTCTGATAGGTCTAAATCTAAGTCCCTTTCCCAAGCGCGCGTGGCTATGTTGGATTTGGGGTTGTGTTCAGAGAAAAGAAGAGCATATATTTCTGAAATCACATGTCTCTGTGGTTCTGTTTTGGAGCACAGAACTTCAAAAGGGGTAAGTTGCCTGGAGTAGTCTATGTTGTAGGGGGGATGGACAAGAAAGTGTCGTATTTGATTATATGTCCAAGGCGGAAAAGGTTTTCCCGACCTATGTGCTGGCAGGTTTGTAATGGCTTGAAAGGTTTTTCCGGTAAAGAAGTGTTTTGCGCGTATATCGTCTTGGGGCCAGTATCCCTTAAGGAATGAAGAGGAAAAACCCGGTGGGAATTCTGCGTTGTGTCGGATTGATGTTAAGGGGCTTGGGATGGAGGAAATGTGGTGTTTTTGACACATTGACTTGAATACGTGAAGCGTGGCGGCGATCAATGGATGTTGTGAGCATGCCGGCGGAATCTGTCTTGTGGGCGTCCAGGGTAGTAAATTAACAGGGATCGGTGAGAATTCGTTTTCAATTTGCGTCCAGGCTTTGGTGTGGGAGTGGACGGTCCAGTCAACTATTCTGGACAATTGACAAGCCTGGTGATATTTTGCAATGTCCGGGAGAGCTATTCCTCCTTTTAATTTGGGCAGAGCAAGTCTTTCGAAACTAAGCCTAGGGTGGTTTTTCCCCCAAATGAATTCGCTACATGCCCTGCGGTAAGAAGCAAAGAAGGCTTGCGGTAATCTTATGGGGACTGTTTGCAGAACATATAGTATTCTTGGGAGAATGTTCATCTTGATTATAGATGTTTTCCCAAACCAGGAAAAGAGTCCCGTTGACCAGGACTTAAGGTCTTTTTGAATTTGTTGGAGGATCGGTATGTAGTTTTTGAGATAGAGATCGGAAAGGTGGGTCGGTATGCGGATCCCTAGGTATGTAATCGCATCACGAGTCCACTTGAAGGGGAAGTTAGATTGACAGGTTTCTAGGGTCTCTTTTTGTAAAGACACGTTCAGGGCTTCGGATTTTGTGAAATAGATTTTTAGGTTGGTCAGGAGGTTGAACATATTAAGGTCCTTAAGTAAGTTGGGTAGCGTAATGTGGGGTTCAGTCAGAAATAAGAGAATGTCGTCTGCAAACGCAGATAGCTTGTAAGTAGTCTTTGATATGGAGACACCTTTGATGTCTGGATTAGATCGAAGACGTTGAAGGAGTGGTTCTAAGGTAAGGATGAATATTAACGGGGAAAGTGGGCATCCCTGACGTGTCCCGTTTGACATGGAGAAGGCATTCGATAGGTGTCCATTAACACGGACCTGTGCCGTGGGGGAAGCATAGAGGGCCATTATAAATTGTAACATACGGTCACGTATACCAATCTTTTTAAGTACTTCCTCCATATAGTCCCACGCCACCCTATCGAATGCCTTCTCCGCGTCCAGCGACAAGAAGAACCCTTGCTGTTGTTGTGAAGTTAACCATTTGTGTATGTTGATCGCCTTGATAGTGTTATCTCTAGCCTCCCTGCCCGGTATAAAACCCACCTGGTCTAGAGAGATGAGGTTAGGCAAGAGAGGCAAGAGACGATTAGCTAATATCTTGGCGTATATTTTAAGATCAACATTCAATAAGGAGATAGGGCGGTAGTTCGCTACTTTAGATGCATCTTTATTGGGCTTAGGTATTACAGTTACATGTGCCATTAATAGGTCTCTAGGTGGGGGATTGTCTGAAGACATGGAATTGAACGCCTGCAGGAAGTGTGGTTTGAGGGTTTCAATAAACGTTTTGTAGTATCCAGTCGTTAGACCGTCAGGGCCGGGACTCTTACCAGTCTTCAATTGTTTTAGAACCACGTCCATTTCAGCTGGGGATATGGGTCGTTCCAGATCGGTTGCTTCGTCATTAGATATGTGTTTAGGGCAATTTTTCGTGAGAAAATCCTGGATGGCTTTTGTTCTGTGGTTGTTTACCCTCTGTGTGTTGGGGGTATGTAGGTTGTACAGCTGGGTATAATATTGTACAAATTGTCCGGCTATTTGATCATTGGAAACTAACCGTTTCCCAGTAGGGTCTATTATGGAGTGTATTGTTGTTTTTGCTTTTTTGGTCCGGAGTGCTCTGGCTAATATTTTGCCTGATTTATTGCCGTATTCATAGAATATTTTTTGGGAGAGTATATAATTGCGTTTTGTCTGTTTGTGAAGAGCCTCTAAAAGTTCAGATCTAGCTTTGAGCAGATCTGGGAGAGTCGACACTGCTAAGGAGTTTTTGTGTGCTCTTTCTAAGGATTGTATTCGTGCAGTCAATGTGTTTATGTGTTCCTGTCTTTCCTTCCTGCGTTTGACCGAGAGTGCAATTAGCTCTCCTCGAATTGTGCATTTATGTGCTTCCCATCTCATCATAGGTGAGACATCCGGGGAGTCATTTTCCTTAAAGTAAAGCGAGAGGCGTGTTTGTATGGCAGTCATGGTTGCGGTATCCGTGAGGAGTGAGGGATCCAGGCGCCAAATATGGGGTCGGGGCGTAGTGTTTGAAAATGCTAGCGTCATGGATATTGGGTGGTGATCTGAAAGATACATGGGGTCAATGGTGGTTGTCATTAGCATCGGCAGATCCCTTTGCGAAAGGAATAGATAGTCTAAGCGGGAGTATCTGTTGTGGGGAGTCGAGTAGAAAGTGAAATCTTTCTCATTCGGGTGAAGCGTGCGCCATGAGTCGTGTAGTGATAGTTCTTTCAGTTGTGATTTAATTGCACGTAGCGCGCTATATGGTAGGCTGGAGGAGCCGGTCGAGGTATCGTGTAAAGGGTTCAGAGGAATGTTGAAATCTCCTCCTAGTATAAGAAGGCCGTCTTGGAACAAAGTGAGTTTTTGTAATGTGGACCTGAAGAAGGGTACTTGTTTCGTGTTGGGTGCATAAATGTTGGCCAGGGTTATTCGTTTACCATGCAGTGTGCCTTTGACAAAAAGGTATCGTGCTTCCGTGTCTATGCTAGTGTCTGTAACGTGAAACGGGCAATTTTTAGCAAATAGGATGGAAACTCCTTTTGATTTTGTGGAGTTATTAGTTGCGTGTATGAAGGTTGGGAAGCGGTAGTTAGAGAGTTTGGGGGTGGAGCCTGTTCTAAAATGTGTCTCCTGGAGAAAGACAATGTCTGCTTTGTTTTTATGTAGGGAAAGTAATAACTGAGAGCGTTTTTCAGGGATGTTGAGTCCCCTTATATTTAGGGATATTACCTTGATTGATTTATGTTTGACTGATGGTGTTTGCGACATATTGCTGATGTGATACAACCTGGATGTGCTGGTGAGGGAGGACTGAAGGGCTTCGTATAGCTATGAGTCTCTGTCGGAGGAGGAAGAGAAGAGAGTTAGAAAGGTAATTAGACTGAAATAGCAAAGAATTTGTGTCTTTGGAGGGGGGGGGGATTGGGAAGCACGTAGGGGTTTGAGAACGTGTATGAGGGACTAAGAATGTGTTACTTTTGTATTGCAATCCAATGCGTAAGTGAGTGGAAATGGTCGGGTATCTTCGCGTGTGACTGTGGTCGTTTCCGGTGATCAGCGAGGTCCTGCTCGCTGATCCTTAGGGAGTGAATACCTGTACTTAGGTATGACCGGAGCGAGTCTGCGGCGTGTAATGGAATCTGATATTTAAATCAGTAGAAGTGCTTGTGAGCGCCACTGAGGTGGGGAGCGGCTGAAATCGAAAAGAGGAGGTGTGTTTTCAAAGAGGAGAGGCTACCCGCTTGACAGGGAGGAGATGAGAGCTTATGAAGGAGGTCTAAACTTGTGTTAAACTAGTGTAAGGATGGAATCAGGGGATTGTGTGAGTATGTGTGATGAGTAATAAATATTGGGATCAGAGTTGCTAGTGCAATGATGTAAGCATGCATAATATATGTCGGGGGAGACCCATATGTTCGAGTAAGGGTGCTGTCTGCGTGTTTAATCCGCGTGCCCCTGGTAGGTGACACTCTTTTTTCAGGGAACTTTCTAAACATGAGTCCACTAGTGGTTATCTCATAAGTAATACAGGGATATGAAGTGCCATATGTATGAAAGTATTCTAGACCATCCTTAAAATAGACAAAAGATTAATTGACTAAATCTAAACAAAACTCATAACTGTGGAATTCCGTACACGTCATGCTGTCAACCTTGGTCTAACCTGCTTGGACTGAATTAGCTACTACCTTCTTTGTTGGGTGTGTAAGTCTTAGCCCTATGTCTTAGTAAGACGTGCGGATCACCTGTGTCATGTTGCGATGATCTACCGGGCCTTCCGCTGTAAGATAGGAACCTGGAGATTGACGTAAGTGGGAACAGGCGTCACGCCACAACCGTGCCCGGGGTTACCTATAGATGAGTGGTAACATCCTGAACGTTTATAGTCTGGGTGGCTTCAAAATTAACGCAATACTGTGAGTAAAATAGAAGCCTGCTGGCATATCAGTCTTCTTACATCCCTTTTCAACACTGCGTGCGTCAATGGGGGTATCCTATTCTATTCTATTCTGGGGGGGGAGAGCTGGAGCAAAGAGGTCAGGTAATTACAACTGCGTTTAATCAAGATGTCAGCTACGGTCCTCGCTATCTGAGTACAGCCGTATATTATCGGACCGTGAGGGTACTATGATACCGCTGGGGTACCCCCCATCACCCGTGAGCGAATGGTAGGTCTCTTAACTGCATATCGACACAGTCATGAGTCCATCGATTCATGGAGTTGGTACTAATACCCTAACTCTCAATTATATATAATCATTCTATTAACATTGCTTCATAGGAGGTGATGAACCGCGGGAATCGTGTCTCCCCCACTTGTATGCAGTAAGTGGAGTAGTCGTGACAGTGTCTAACTAAAGTGTAACAGTGCATCACGCCTTTTTGCTCACAGCGAGCTGTGTGTAGAGCAATAGCCAAGCAATATCTAGAAGTGTGTTCAGAACAGCTGTTATGCACTGTGCAATTGTATTAAAATAATGTAAGAGAGCTCGTAGATCAGTCCCGCGGGTCATCACCCCATTCCGCCCTGTCTAATCAAGACTAGAATAGAGATATTGTTAGGTAGAGAGTAACATAGTGAAATAAAAGGTGGGTAACAGCACAAGGGCTGAAACTGATCATTTGAATAATGGTGCTTAACGGACTCCCCCCCCCCCCTCAGCTTACAACAAGTATGAGTGAGGTTTCAGAGCAGGAAAGGATACGTTGACTGTGTGCACACAAACAAAACAAAAAAAAAACAAAAAAAAAAAAAAACAAGAAAAAAGTCAAAAATGACCTAAGCCGTATGTGCAGGAATGTCATTTCTTGGTTTCTTCTTGCAGTGAAGACTTTGTTGAACCGTAGCTCCTGTTTCTGCATCCTACCCGCCTGCATTGTGGTTTCATTCTCATCTTTTTTAATGTGGCGTCCTGGGCAGACTGGAAAAGTCCGGTGTAGGTGCTTAGGGCTGCAGGGGTAGTGGAAGCTAGCAGCCTGTGTTAACCATGCATGACACAAACTCGGGAAAAACTGGAATGGAACTTAGTGCAACCTGTGAAACGGATGGCAGCAGGTGAATCGCATCTCCGTGCCTCGCATTCTCCGGCTTCGCTGTTCAGCGATCCCGGCGTGCTCTCCTGGTCTGCGGGGTGTCCAGTGGGCTGTGGCCTCTATCCGGGCCTTGCGTGTGGAGACGTATTCTGGCTTCTGATGGAGATCGCTGCCGCCTGTAGCGGTGCGGCTGAGTTTCCATCGGTACGCTGTCAAACGGTTGTTTTCTGGAAGCCGGAGGGCGGAATTCCGCATACCACTCGGGAACATCTGTGATCGGTATGTCTAGGGTGTCGCAGAAATAGTGCAGATCTTCTGGCACTCTGAGTATAGCGGTGCGACCTTGATATGAGGCTGACAGGCCGAAGGGAAATTTCCATCTGTATGGGATTTCCTTGGAACGTAATACTTCCAGCAGGGGGCGCAATTCTCTCCTACGTTGCAGTGTAATCGTTGAGAGGTCTTGAAATATGCGTATGTCAGCGCCATTATGTGATAGCTTTGAAGCTATGCGGGCCTTTCGTAGTAGTTCTTCTTTCAGTTGATAGTCTATAATGTGACAAATCACATCTCTAGGTGGGTCTGTTTCTCTTCCCCTTGGGCGAAGGGCGCGATGTATGCGTTCCATGCCTATGGGGGTGGTGAGGGGTTTATCTAGGAGGCCGTTAAAGAAGCGTACGACCTCTGCTTGGAGCCTATCAGCTTCAATTGATTCCGGCAATCCTCTCACCCGCAGATTGTGGCGTCTGCCGCGATTGTCCAAATCCTCCATGTGTCGATTCATGTCCCTTAGCTGTAGGGTGTGTGTATCCAGGACCTGACACGTACGGCGGAGCACAGTGGAATGGGTTGTGGTTGTCTTCTCCACTTCCTGGACTCTGCCTGCAATCGCTTGAATGTCGATCTTAAGATCCGTGATTGCTGCTGTCAGAGCTGCCGTGAGGGTGTTTTTAATATCCAGCGCTACTGAGTGCAAGTCATGGAGGCTGGGCTGTGAGTTCGGCGTGAGAATCACCGCTCCATTGTCCGTGGGCGGTATGGTGTCTACCGTTGGGCCTGCTATCTGAGGGAAGCCTCGTGCAGGCGCCATGTTGCCAGAATGGGAGCGGAACATTTCTGGTATATTCTGGCTAATTCTGCCAGTCAGGTCCCGAGGGGACCTTGATCTGGAAGCGGAGGAGCTGCGGGATGAGGTCCCCATGTTTTCTTCGTGGTAGGGCGGAAAAGAAACCTCCGTTTTAGTTATAAAGTCCTCTCTGTCAGCGGGAGCAAAAGACTTAAGCTGCCATCTTCTCCCGAGGTCAGGCCACGCCCCTCAACTCTTCACTTTTTTACCAGCAAAATACTAAATTATCACCTGCAGCAATATATTTACCTTATTGGCTGCCTGAAGCATCATCTACCACACCAAGATCTAACAAGGCCGCTAAAGACTATTGATCTTCACAGTGTGAACAATAACAAAAAGAATGCATTGATAGTCATTAAAATTTGTATGATAGAAAGGTTATTGGCCTGACCTCCTACTTTACACATACACCAATCACCAGAAAATAGCTGACAGATGTTCAGTGTGCTGCATCTTCTTCATGAAAATGACAAGCAGTAGGGGCAACTAGAGTGTCAAAACTGTATATATTAAAGGCTATAGAAGACAACAGATGAGAACAGAAGATGACTTTCTTAGATATCCACAAATGAAGATGGTGCATTATTAACCTTAAACAAAAAAAACTTCAGATAAGGCTGTGAATAACAATTGTATCTGTGGTACAGCAAATGTAGCTTTTATAGCACAATGTTAAAGCTATAAACTGATAAATAGACAGAGCAGGAAAGGAAACTAAAATCAAACATGTGGAGCTCCAAATATAAGATACTCTTTTAAGAACGCAAAGCAAAAGTTTAAAGTAGACATGTGCACACTGAAATATTTCGTTTCGGAATTTCGTTTTCGTCCGAAAAATAAATTTATTTAGTTACTCTCGAAATTCGTTTTTATTTATTTTGTTTTTCGTTAAAAATTGCATTCGTCCGAAAATCCAAATTAATTAAGGTCAAATCTGTCATTGAAGGCTTATGGTGTCTGTCGAATGTTCAAAGAAGATTCGATGGAGAAGGTAAACTGTACGACGCTGTATAGTTTACCTGCTCCGTCGAATCTTCTTAGAACTTTCAACAGACACCATAAGCCAAAGTACGTGTGTACTTAGTTCTAGCTATTTTACTGCTCCTCCTCTTTGGTTACAATCAGCCAATAACATTCATCATCATCATTATTTTTATTTTACTTCCCCCACCCAATTCCAGCAGCGATCTTTTCTCCCCTACGTCTAATCTTTTCCCTCTATGTCGAATCTTTTCTCTCTACGTCAAATCTTTTCTCTCTATGTAGAATAATCTTGGACTAATAGAGTTAAGGTTAGGCACATTCGACCACAGGTTTGATGGACACAGATTGTTATTGTCAGCACCATGTCGAATCTCCTATCTATATCAAACTGTTGTAGCAACGAAAACGAAAATAAAGCATTTGTTTATGTCGGATCTTTCGTTTTTCGGATTCTGCACTTTCGTTATCGTTTGTTAAAATGATAACGAAAATACCTGAAATTCGGACGAAAATGCATTTGGACGAAAACGAATGCACATGTCTAGTTTAAAGGCTAAGTCCACGTTTAAGACCATGTTACATGTTAAACCTAATGTTTGGGGTGTACCATGTACCGCACTCCACAAAAAAGGGATCCTTCGACTGTGTACTGGGGTTCTTCTCCCCTGCAGCAGCTGTCCGATATAAAATCAGTGCAGCAATACGAGGCTCTGTCTGCACAACCATGTCATTCATTCACAGATATTGACATTGCACAAAACATCTTTGCATCCCTGTACAGGTAAACACATCCCTTGCATGGGTGTATGCATTGATACCCCTGGTGTGAACGAGTCCTAAGTGTACCATAAGCTTAGAACACATCTCTCCTGTATTATTTAGAATTGGAGGAGAGGTGTATTGTAGACCTAAAAAGCATCCTGTCCTAGTTTGACAATACTGCTGCTACCCTATGAATTACCTTAAAGTGGTAAAAATTAAAAAACACTGACAGGGTTTTTTTAACAGAAGAGACTATCACATTATGACATAAATCTCCTGGAGGCCCATTAAAACAATACTGGATCTTAAGTCACAAAGTGAAAAAAATGGAAATAACCCTGAAAAAATAAAATAAATGCAGCCACTACCTGTAAGGACTAGTAAGCTGCAATATTTTATATTTTTGCTCTTGGTTATAGATACACATTATAATGTGATTTCATCAAAACAAATATTTAAAACATTTCTTCTATATCTAGATGTCATAATTTTTTTTTATTGATAAGCTGGCTGTATAACTGCTGTTATAATAAAGAGCTGTAGGACACCCTATAATAAAGAGCACTTCTTACAGACATTGCTAATGTTGTATTTTTTTGTGTGTTATTGTATGTTTTCTATCTCTATGTTATATATTATATATGTTATATGTTGTTAACATCTACCTTTGCATGTACTTAAAAATCTTGTTAAGATCTCTCTTCATCATCCTGAGGAAGCTGCATTCCAAGAAACATGCCGAGCAAGAAGAAATCCGGACTCCCCAAATGATTAATATATTTGACCTTTTGGGAGTGCGCTTCCATACAGTATATTATAACGCTTCATTAAAATAAGGGTAGTTCTTTTCAATATACATTGAAGGCATGTTAATAGATGTTGGGATTTTATTCTTATATGTGTTATTCCATTATTTTGATTTTGTTAATACACTTTTGTTATTCCATTTTTAATATACTGTCATGTGCCTCCTTGGGGTATCAGTAAAGTCCAACAAATTTTTCAGTAATCTTTCTGTATGTATTTTGGGATGTGGTACCCCTCTGTCTTGTTACTAGGTGGGTATCTATCTTTTCCACCCTATAGAGACTAAACATTTTTACTTCTAAGGCCCCTTTCACACTGGGGGGGGGCGGCCTCGGCGGTAAAGCGCCGCTATTGGTAGCGGCGCTTTACCGTCGGTATTCGACCGCTAGCGGTCGATAAAGGGTTAAAATCCACCGCAAAGCGCCTCTGCTATAGCCTGGTATAGCCGCGCTGTCCCATTGATTTCCAAAGATGCTGCTGGCAGGACTTTTTTTCCCGTCCTGCCAGCGCACCGCTCCAGCGTGAAAGCCCTAGGGGCTTTCACAATGGATACAAAGCAGCGGCACTTTCGGGTCGGTTTGCAGGCGCTATTATTAGCGCAATAGCGCCTGCAAACCGTCCGAGTGTGAAAGGTCCCTTAAAGCAGAAGTAAGGATATTAGAATTTATTAAGATAAATTGAGAGGGATGGGGGAAAAAAAATCAGTTATTAATGGAGATCACATGATGAGCGCAGGTGTCGTCATAGAAAATTACAATATATATAAAAAAATAGAAAAAAATACTCTTAGCAGTATATCTGCAGAAAATTGGTAGCATTATTATATCACACATTTTGTAATTGACATCCATGCCCATCCTGTAAATAAGTTGTCACTGGATCCTAAAGCACTAAACAACCCCATCTACACCCCATCAAGCTTGGTAGCTTATATGCCCTGTACACACGGTTGGATTTTCCGACGGAAAAAGTGCGATCGGATTGTGTTGTCAGAAATTCAGATCGTGTGTGGGCTCCATCTGACTTTTTCATTCGGAATTTCCGACACACAAAGTTTGAGAGTAGGATATAAAATTTTCCGACAACAAAATATGATTGGTTAAATTCCGATCGTGTGTACACAAATCCGACACACAAAGTGCCACGCATGCTCAAAATAAATTAAGAGACAAAAGCTATTGGCTACTGCCCCGTTTATAGTCCCGACAGACACGTTTTATGCCACCGCGATCATAGCGATTGGATTTTCCGACAACTTTGTGCGACCTTTTTTTTTTTTTTTTTTACTTCATTAATGTCATTTGTTCTTTACATGTTTTTCAAGACCCCTTGGTGCATTTCATCTCTGGAACTTTAGCTTCAATTGTGTAGCAGGTGTGTCCACCTAATTGCCCATTACTATTGATTGGGTGTTTTACCTCCTTCCCCTCTTTTTATGGTATATATACACTTTTGGATTTTCATCAAACTAGCTATGAGTAAGCATCATTTGATGTGAAACGCGTTAGCCATTTGATTCCCTCCCATTGTGTCCACTTTTTGTTCATTGTTTGCATTTTGGGATTTTATTCATACATTTTTCAATAAAGATGCTTTTTCACGGAGTGCGGCAGTCCAGGATTTTCCTATCTCCATTAACTTTGTGCAACCGTGTGTATGCAAGATAAGTTTGAGCCAACATCCGTTGGAAAAAATCCATGGATTTTGGTGTCGGAATGTCCGATCAATGTCCGACCGTGTGTACAGGGCATTAGACTATAGCAGCTACTTGTATAGTGTTTGTACTATCCTGAATATAGCTGCTGAAAACATGCAATTATGTTCATATATTGACATCCTTTGAACTGAATTGCAATTGATGCCAGTTAAAATGGCTGCCTATACTTTGAATTGAACATTGCTTTTTGTTCACTGGTTGAATATTACGCAGCAAACTCATTTTTAGGGTTGTATTTTTTTTCACCTGTTGCTGGAATTTTAGTCCCTTGTGCAAATTTGTTTGACTTGTATATAGAATTGGAAATGGCTACCACAGGTTTTTGTATTTTTCAAAATATGCATTTACATATATTATTGATTCTGCTATATTGTGTATTTTTTCTGTGTTGTATTGAATGGCATTAGTTTTTTATTGTTTTGTAGTATGCTCATATATATAGTACCAGTTTTGGGCTACTACAACTTGTTTACTGTCTACTTTGGTGTCTCCCTCTGTCTTCCCCTTCTTTTTCATGCTAGTTTGTTTAGTCCTAGCTCGACCCTCTCCACTTCTTTCATGTTCCCTCAGTCAGTGTCAGGCTGGCCATACATTATACATACTTTAGATTCTTCTATAGTTTTACTTTAGATTTACCAAAACCTTACCAAATATAAGGTCAAATCTAAACACTTTCAATTTGTGTATGCAATCAGGCAGGCCCTCGTACTACATAGTTGAAGGTAAATCTAACGGAAATTTAATAAGGAAATTGTATAATGTATGGCCAGCTTTAGTTATTCACAGAGACAGGGCTCAGGAAATTCTTTGTCTTCTTACACATCATAAAATCTTGTTTTTTTACATTTTTTGGGGGATTTTTATTATAGCAAAAAGTAAAAAATATTGTTTTTTTTTTTCAAAATTGTCTTCTTTTGTTTATAGCGCAAAAAATAAAAACCGCAGAGGTGATCAAATACCACCAAAAAAGAGCTCTATTTGCTGGAAATAAAGCACATACATTTTGTTTTGGTACATCATCGCTTGACTGCGCAATTGTCAGTTAAATTGACAAAAATGGCCTAGTCATTAAGGGGGTAAATCTTTCCGAGGCTGAAGTGGTTAAGCTACCTGTGGATGGTGCCAGGACAGCAGGTGACTATACATTCTAAACAGACTGGGTATAAGGAGGTTTGTCAATGCACAAAGTGACATTTGAAACAGAACAATCTACGCGATCATTTTGCAGGGTGGGTGTGGATGTGACAAGATTAGTGATACAGTAAAGCTATCAGTTTTAATTTATGCTTACTGTTAGTTGTAGCCCTAGTCCTTTTACCTCTTTTTTCTACATGGATATTAGAGTTCACCTTGACATTGTGTGCCTCCGACAAAAGGCCTGTGTCCTTGTGGCTTTTTATTATGCAGTAGGAATTCAAAATCAATCAGATTGTCAAAAATGATGCACATATTTGCAAAGCTGTCAGACTGACTCATTCTATAGGACAACCATACACTTCAAAAACGATTTAGCCCTCTTCAAGGAAAGCCTATTGCTAGAAATATTTATCCTGCAGACTGTTGGCCACCCTAATTAATGCTAACATAAAAGTGTCTGTGCTGATCATGCTAGTTAACAATACAAACGTGTGTGCATTTACAAGTTATATTATTAATACTTTGTTTGTACATGTAGAAAATGTTTGGTAGTTAAAGGATGACTATACTATACTAACAAGGATCGTATAATCCAAAAGGCTAGTGTTGCACTGGCAATTACATCTCTTTGCTACACAGAATTTAAAGCTAAAGTTCGGTCAGCTATAAAAAAAATCTACGGCACTGCTATTTGGTTGGCTATCAATGTAAAAACATAGGTAAGGTAAGTATAGGTAAGTATAGGTAATTAATTCCCCCCCTATTACATGCCCCCCAGAATAAGCACTTGACCCTTAAAGTGTTACTAAATCCACAATAGTAAAATCAGTCTCTATATGCAGTAAAGCATGCTTGTTATACTCACTGTGGAACCTAAGGGGTTAATCCTGCGCATTGTGTAAAAAGGCTGTTTGATTCTGTCTTCTCCGATCCTCCCCTTCTTTTACTGTCCCCAATCCATCTGCTGCTATTACAGAGCCTTAGGGGCAAGCTGCACATGCTCAGATTAGTGTGTATTGCTAGAGAGTTTGTTTTTGGGAGGGTGAATATGATCAGCACAGAGCCAATCAGCACTGTTCAGACAGAGGGTCCGGGGTCAAGCAGCCTCATAGAACAGTCAGAGGAGAGAGAAAACTCCTTCTACAAGCTTTTAAGTGGTAGTAAAGTCTTCTTTTTGACTTGTACCTACAGGTAAGCCTATAATAAGGCTTACCAGTAGGTACAGTGAATATCTCCTAAACATGCACTATTTGGGATATAGTCACACTGCATGCAGCCGTTTGACATCACCGGCGCAAGTGCTCTGTAGGGACAGCATACATGTCCCTTCAGAGGTCTGTGCCACGGACGTGATGTCACCGCGGCTCGGCCAATCAGATGGCTGAAGCACTCAAACTTGGAAGGAAGAAGATGAAAGCCCTGTAAGTGGTGACAGCGTGCTGCTGGAGGGCATTGTTCTCAGGTAAGTATTTCATAATGTGCTAATATACGATGCATACTGGCACATTTTGCCGTTTTCTTGCAGGTTTTTTAAAGTGCGGTTTACTACCGCTTTAACCAATGCTGAGCCAGACACTGATAAAAGTCACATGACTGCTATATACTGCTGATGAGAAAAGGAATTTAGCAGTTTATATTTACTAAAATAATTGCATTTCCATGTTCTGTGTACTGTGAGAGACCAGATATAGTGAATACAGGCTCCTGGGTTTAGTAACACTTTAGTATATGGGGGAGGCAAGGGCTGTCCGCATGGAATTTTTTCTTTATACCTGGCGGCAGTTCAGCTTTAAGTACTTGTTGGAAGTAAACTAATTTGCAGCCCACTAAAATGTGCTGCTAATATAATAATAGGCAACAAAGAGTTAACTCTTTCAGGGAAGAAATGTAATCACCAGTGTGGCCCTTACCCTCCCTATACTTTATATACTCCCAGTGTGTTCCCTGATACAAATGGGTCTACATAGTGTGGGGTGGGTCTCTGTTAGGTTGTTGTTTTGTTTCAAAGTATAGTTATCCATTCAATAATTAATATCATATTATGCTGTAATATTTGTTGACTTTTTTGGATTTTTTGGAGTATGACTGACCACAAATGTCTGCCTGTCCTCAAAACATTCCCCATACTAAGTGAAAGGATTGTTTTATTTTTTCAAAGAAATGGACCAGCATCAGTTGCCAGATATTTTGGAGTATGCGGAAAAATCTCTCTGACCAACTCAACAGGCCATGCCGGTCACAGCCCGTCCAGTACCCTGTGTTAGGGCTCAACAAATCGAAACACCAGCTTAATCACTTGCTGACACTGTTCATGCAGCATGGATTTTTGATCTTATCAAAGATATAAGGTTTTCAAAGAAAGCTTTGCCTGTATGTAGGGGTTTCGCTTTGTAACAATAACGTTTTCTATCAGTTGTTACTAGTAAATTGTGTTGGTTGTTTTGGTGCCCTAAAAATCCCTGCCATCTGTAGGCATCCAACAGCATTTGGGGATGGGGCACAAATGTAGTCAGAATCACACCTTTTCCTAATCTTGACATGTAGTTGAGAGTGCTTGATTCCTTTACACTAGATGTTTGAATTTTAGCCTGTACTAAGGAAACCTACAAAAAAATGTGGATGCAGCCATTTTCCAGAAAATGGTAGTTGCCTTGTCATGCTGATAAGCTGGCTTCAATGGGCTCCCTTCACAGAACCAGATCACATGCGGTATTTAGGTGTTTTCCCAAATACCGCATGTGATCCTGAAAATGTCAATTAACTATTGCTTTATGTGGTATTTACTGCATAAAGCAAAAGCGGTCGGTAAATACTACATAAAAAAGGAGTAAAAGTCAATTCACAAAAAGGAAAAAAAAAATGCGATAAATAAGTAATGGTCCCGGCGTGCGATATTTAAGGAACCGGCAGCCACTGGCATCCCTAACAACCAGTAAACATCATGATTGTTAAGGAACGGGCGGTCGTCGCGTCCTTAACAACCGATGAGTCATCAGCTGTCAGCAGGACAATACTGCAATGAAAAATTAAAGCGGAGCTTCACCCAAAAGGGCAAGTTCCGCTTGTTTGCACCCTCCACGGCCACATTTGGCACTTTTTGGAGGGTTGGGGGGGAGTGGGTATCAGGTTTTGGCAGATACCCACTACTACTTCCGGGTCATATCGCCGCGCCGATCTACGAGGATGTTTGGCCCTCCTCCTTCCCCCCGCAGCCTTCTGGGACACACACAGGTCCCACAACGTTGTGGGACCATTCACAAAGTGCAGCATGACTCACGCATGTGCACTAGGACACTGGCAGCGAAAGTGAAGGGTTCACTGCCGGTTTACCTTTCCTAAAATTGAAGAATCGGTTCGGGTGCCGACATCGCTGGATCCCTGGACAGGTACGTTTCCTTATAATAAATACTGTAGCTGCTGACTTTTTTGGGGAAGACTGGAGCTCCTCTTTAAGAAAAAAAACGCCCCCCTCCCCCCAAGCCATACCAGGCCCTTCTGGTCTGGTATGGATTTAGAGAGGAATCCCCACGCCAATTAAAAAAATGGCGGGGGGGGGGGGCCCTCTCAAAATCCATACCAGACCCTTATTTGATCATGCAGCCCAGCAAATCCGGAAAGGGAGGGACGCGTGAGCATCCCCCCTCCTGAACCATACCAGGCCACATGCCCTCAACATGCCCTTTAGTTATTTCAGAACTGTCAGACAATGGAGCGGGCAGAGGGCGGAAGCCTTCGTCGGGAGCGTAGCATTTTTTTAAACTTTTTTAGGGTCAACGGTGGCAGCGGGCATTGTGATTGACAATGGATTTACACCGGGGGACATTTGTTTTTTGTTTTTTATATAAAGGATTTGTCAAAAACTGTGTACTGTCTTTTTTGAAATACACTTTTTTTTTCCATAAACAAACACACTAGAGGGAAAGTTTTTTTTAAATGTCCTTTTTTTACCAAACTACTTCAAAGCAATCAAGCTTTATCAATATAACATTTGTAGGAAATCTGATAAGGGCAATTCAAGCTAATTAAATACTGACAAATTGCATTGTACTTGCATAAAGAATAATCAATCCTTCATTACTGGTGTAAAGGACACTGTGGCATTTCCATTCTATACATAAATTAGTGCAGGTCATTTACATTTTGGTTGTTATTTTTTAATTTATTTATTGAAGGACTTCTCAGTTGTTGCATGTCTTTTTTTAAAGGTTACAATTGTGTTTTTGAAAGAGTATGTAGCACTACTGGAGGAGCCGCTTAAGTTTGTTCAGTCTGTTACTTTGCCTCTCAACCCCAATAAGTCTCAGCCCCCTCTGGCACACCTGGCAATAGTGTAAGTGCAATAACCAATGAGAAACACACGCTATGATAAAACACAGAATTTGTCTTTACTGCAATATTTCTGTGGAAAAGTTACAAATAGTAACAATATATATGTTTAAGGAATGCAATGGGAGAGCAATAACCGAGGTTATGAGCAATATAGCTCAATACTAAATTCAGGCTGCTTTCAGAGGATTCAAAACCTGAAAATAACCCAAGAGCAAACACTTCAAAAACAATAAATCACAATATGGCAATCTGTACCGGATTGGCTACCTTTACTCAGGTTGGCTCTATGAGTCCAGGCAGGAGGAGAGCAGAAGAATGACCCTCTTTATGTCAGGCCTCTCTCTTCTATACCCTGACACCACAGGCCCAACTTTAAACACTTTTTTCAAATTAACATGTAATGGCTTAATTTCCTAGATAAACTGAACCACACACACCCACTGCATATACAGAGCCCTGAATATGTGTGTGCGGGTCCGTATGGCACTAGTAGCTTCAGTCCTTTTGAAGAAAAGATAAAACTCTGTATCTTCAGCTGGCCACTTTCATTATTGCACCTAAACTCCTGAATAGCAGGGCCAAACAACACAACTGGCACAGATTATTATTATTAAGTGAAGCAGGCAGAATCTTTCTCAGCAAGGTGAAAGGACAATAGTGTCTGTATGCAGTGTCCCTGGAAATGGATGACCTTATCCTTTTAGCCTTGTGGCACTACAAGTGTCAGCAAGATGATTACCAGCAATGATGTCTGTATACAGTGTCCTAGACATGTACAGAACAAAAAAAAATTGTTTTGTTTCGTTTCATTTTGATTCATTATTTACAAAAATTTATTTAGTTAAATTTGTTTATTTGGTTCCTTTTTCAATTTCGAATAGTTTTCAAATTGTTTTCCAATTTCCAAAGAGAATAAAATAGAATAGAAAATAAAGGAATAGAATATAAATTTTTTTTTAATAGAATAGAAACAAATAATACAGAAAATAAAAGAATAGAATATAATAAGAGTAAAACAGAGCAAAATAGGATAGAAAATAAAAGAACAGAATAGAATGGAATAGAATAGAAAGGAATAGAATAAAAAAAGAATAGAATTGCATAGAAAGATTATAACCCTCTTCTGAAATTCGAATAGAATAGTAAAGAATAGAATTTAAAAAACAATAGAATAGAGTAGAGTAGAATAGAATAGAATGAATATAACCATCTTCCTATTCTAATTTATTATTTTCTATTCTATTCAAATTTGAACTGATTCTATTTGAATTTTTGAAAATGGCTATATTCTATTCTATTCTATTCTATTCTATTCTATTCTATTCTAATCTACTGTTTGTTTGTTTTTTGGGGGGGGGGGTTCATTCTTTTCTTTTCTATTCTTTATAGTCTATTCTATTCTGTTATTTTTTTCTATTCTACTCTTTTCTATTCTATTCTTTTCTTATGTATTCAAATTTCAGACGATAGCTATTCTATGTTATTCTATTCTATTCTATTCTATTTGTTTCTATTATATTCTAGTTTATTCTGTTCTTTTATTTTCTATTCTATTCTGTTCTGTTTTACTCTAATATAGTCTATTCTTTTCTATGCTATTATTTTTTTTTCTATTCTATTTCTTTTATTTTCTATTCTATTTTATTCTCTTTGGAAATTTGAAAACTATTCGAATTCAAAAACTTCGGATTTGAAAATAATTTGAATTTGAAAATGTTTTGAATTTGAAAACTATTCGAATTTGAAAAGTATTCGAAAATGATTAGAATTTCGTCCAAATTTTTTTTCATTATTTTGGATTCGTTTAAATTCGGTACTATTTTCATTCAGAAATTCGGATACATATGAATTTCCGAAAAATAAAAAATTTGTCTGAATTTCGGAACTAAATTAAACGCACATGTTTACAGTGTCCATTTAACTTCTTCTGTGGTGCAGTGTCCCTGTTTCCTGCAAATGGGCAAAAGCCCCCTCACCCAATCCTGCAGTCAAGGCCCAAACAAACGTCCTGGAACAAGCAGGCTCTCCTAGCAACCCGACTGGTCACCTCACACTGGAACCTTCTCCGTCGGTGCAGATGTGTCTGGATGTGCACCTGGAATCCCCCTCTCTCAGGCTGGATGTCACAACTAGCAGCGGAGGCCTAAACCGCGTGGTGAAATTATCTAGGAGACAGTACCTCTCCCTTAGGTCTGATCTCTTCCTCCGCCGTATGTCATGCTGTCTGAATTCTCCTCAAAATGGAGTCTCTCCCTTCCTGCCCCAAGAGCATGCTGGTCTTTTGTAGTTCCATAAGTTCAATCTGAATGTGAAACTTGAGTCCTGGAACTACAATTCCCTTTATGCTTTGCTCCCTAATGGTAATCACTCTGCTCACAGGATGTGATGACTAGGGATGGGCTGAACGGACCCCTGTTCGATTCGCACCAGAACTTTCGAACACCGCGAAAGTTCGGACCCGAATAATGAACCCTATTAAAGTCAATGGGACCCTAACGTCAAAAATCAAAAGTGCCCATTTTGAAGGCTTATATGCAAGTAATTGGGCATACAATAGTTATAGGGGTCCGGGTCCTGTCCTGGGTGACATGTATCAAGACATGTATAAAGTGGCCCTTGAGAGGAAAGGAAGTCCTCCTCTTCCTCCTGCTGCTCTGTCTCCAGTGCCCTGTCCATAATGCCACACAGAGTCTGCTCCAGCAGGAACACAACAGGGATTGTGTCACTGATGCATGTACTGTCATGACTTACCACCCGTGTGGCCTCCTCAAATTGTGACAATACAGTGCATGCATCCTTAATGATCAGCCATTGGCGTGGGGAAAAAAAGCTGAGGCGGCCAGAGCCTGTCGTTGTGCTGTATTCGCACAGGTAAATGTTGACTGCCCTCTGCTGCAGGTATAGCCGCTGCAAAGTTGAGTTCCACCTGGCAGGCATGCCACAAATGGTTTACGGGCAGGTGAATTTCCTGCTGAATTTCAGTCAACCGAGCACTGGCTGTGTATGACTGCCTGAAATGGCTACAGACTCTTTTGGCCAGCTTTAGCATATCTTGCAACCCTGGGTACGTATTTAGGAAACGTTGCACCATCAAATTGAGGACAGGAGGTTTGAGCCATTATCGCACACCACCATTCCTGGCTCCAGCTGGCGTGGTGTGAACCACCTCTGGGCCTGTCCCTGCAGAGCTGCAAGAATCTCTGCTCCCGTGTGGTTCCTGTCCCCTAAACACACCAGCTGAAGCACTACATGGCACCTTTTAGTCTGACTCTGGGAATAGCCCTTTGATCGCTTAGGGGGTACCTGATGTTCATAGGACAATTCTGCACAGGAGGGCATGGAGGTGGCAGAGGAGGAGGGGTAGAGTTCATAGGTATGGCATCATCACCACCTACTGTATGTAGACGTGGGGGCACAACAAGCTGCAGCACCAAGCCCTGTCCTGCATCCTTTCGAGCTGCAAGCAGCGTTACTCAGTGTGCTGTGAACAAAATATATCATCCCTGCCCATGCTTGCTGGACCACGTGTCAGCAGTAAGGTGGATTTTACGGCTGACTGCGTTTCCCAACGATGCCAGAACATTCCCTTCCACGTCATGGTAGAGAGATGGAACGGCCTTTACGTGAAAAGTAGTAGCGACTGGGAACCTGCCATTGTGGTACAGCACATCGTGCAAATTCACGGAAGGGGGCTGAAAGGCAGAAGTTGGAGAGCCAACAGCTTTGACAAGCTTGCATTTAGACGCTGGGCATGTGGGTGGCAGGGACTGTATTTTTTTTCCGCTGCAGCAGATGGGGCAGAGAAATTTGCCGGCTACAGTCTACAACTAACAAAGAAAAATTGAATCCGGATGGCCGCACTCCAACAATAATATCTTTATTAGTAAAAATCCATACAGCACAAGATAAAATAGATCCCTAACATGTTTCAACTACTGGGGCTTACTCATAGCTAAATCTTTAAACAAGTGACAATGATTTATATATACATGCCAATACATACAAAGTGGGCTTGATTGAAAGATTGAACAATTGAAAGATTGACAAATTGACAGACACCTGTTACAAATTGCAACTTGACTCTGATTAACATTGCAATAGATCTACTGAGACCAAGGTCTTCATGGATGTCATAACAATTTATTTTGTTGATACAATTTAGACAATAAAGCCCAGATCATTACTTAAATGTGTACATTTCATGATGTTTAGAATTGCCGGTAGGGGAATATATACCTAGACATCTAGAAACATAAGTGAGAAGTAAAACCATCAAAAAACATCAAAAAAAACAGAACACACGCGTTGACATATGTACATAACTTCATTAATGCTGGAGGAAAAATTACTCTTGTGGGAATCTTTGCAGGAAGTGGCATCAACATCAAAAAGTAAATGTATGTATCTTTGGTGTAATATCCCGTACATTAGAAAAAAACATTTCTTAAACTTGTCTCCTCTTCTAATTTCAACACCCTGAATGACTAAACTGGAGACATCTTTCTGGTGTATATCATTCCAGTGTCTGGCCACATTGGTATTGTGGTCCTTTTGTATGTCATATAGATGGTCTTGAAGCTGATCACGCAGCCTGCGTGTCGTTCGACCTATATACTGTAAATGATATAACTTACATGTGATGACATACACCAGGTATCTAGTATTGCAGTTAATAAAAGATGTAATTCTTGGCGATTTTTTAATGGCGGTAGCTTGGATGTTATCTCCCTTCAGAATGTGTTTACAACTTGAGCACCCATTGGACCCACAACGGAAGGTGCCTTTAAATTGCAGCCAATGTTGTCATGGTTGTTTACTCGTGTATAGACTGGGTGACAGGGTCCTACCCAGAGTGGTGGCACTGCTTGATACGGTTTTTACTCCTTTAGAAAGAATTTCAGTATAAAACTGGCAGTAACGCACAGGGAAGTAAGAGGCATTAAACTGGCAGTAACGTAATCAAATAGACGGTGTTCAACCGTCACTACACTGAGCTATCTGAACTGTCCCTACTTTAGCTATACACTAATGTAAAGATTACTGACACGGTCTCACTACACTACACTGAAACTATCTGAGCTGTCCCTACTCTACACTAATGTGTGTATGAATGACACAGTCTCACTACACTAAAGTGAAACTATCTGAGCTATCCCTACTCTAGCTTCACACTATGCAAAGCTGAATGATGGTCCCCCTCACTACACTCACACTATCCCTAGACCGACACTAAACTAATATTCTACACTGACAATTGAAGCAAAATAGCACAGTATAGCACACTAACTAACTAATAGCACTGAACAGAAAATGGCTGCCATTGAAAGAATACTTTTATACTGTGGGGCTGGAATGAGCCATGATTGGATAAAGTCATGATGACAGTGTCCAATCATTCACTACTTCAGCCAATTACAGCTTGCAATGCACTGTTCAGTGCCGCAATGCATTGTGGTCGGTTCGGGGGGGGGGGGGGGGCAAACAAACGGTCGAATGACCCGTTTGTTCGGATGTTTGCCGAACGAACATTCGGCCCGAACTCATGCTCGGGCCAAACCGGTCGCCTATCCCTAGTGATGACAGAGGGCCTTAGCTGGCACTAGAGGGAAACAGTCTCATTGCGACAATGTTGAAGAGTGTCTTTTGATACTGCAGGTAAGATAGCCAGCTCCCTGCTACAAATACTTCATGTTCATTCATGTGGGGGTGGCATCTGGGGGACCCCTTTATTATTAAAGGGGACTTCCATATTTCAATAAGCCCCCTGCCCACAGACCCCTACAACCACTGGCTAGGGTTGTGGGGATGAGGCCCTCCTTATCATCAACATGGGGGCAAGGTGCTTTGACAGGAGGGACTCCCACCATGGCATCCTGGGAAGAAGTCCATTGGACGAAACAGAAGTGACATCATCATGCACCAAAAGTGCTGTGCTGGCCATCTTAAGACCCCATAAACACTATACAACTTTTGTTGTCTGATTTCCTTTAGATTTAGGCCTCGTACACACGATACAAAAATCAGAAGGGAAAATTCGGAAGACGAGCTGTCTGTGGATTTTCGGTTTCTTTAGTACGGTGCTTTCGACAGCCGATTTGACTTTTTCGTCAGACAAAATCTAAAAAAAATTTGTCTGATGTGAACTCAATGTCTGATTTTCGGATGGTCAGTACAGAAATCCATTACACAAAAGTCGAAAGTACAAACACGAATGCTCGGAATCAAGGAACGACTGGTAAGAGTTTGGTCTTGTAAACTACTCGTGACGCGGAAATTGATGAAATGTCGAAATGCAGCACACATTCTCATATTCTATAATGGGATAATAATGAAGCTGCTTTGCTGGTGATACTGATGTAGTTATGCCAAACGTATTTTAAAAGACGTTTGTTTTGTACGATTTGAAAATCGCGAATCAATGCTCACCAAACTTCTACTAACACGAAATTAGCAAATTGAAACTGTAAAGCCCGTACACACGATCAGAAAATCGGAAGTTAAATTTCATCCGATGAACAATCTGCTGATTTTCTGATCGTTAGTATGGTATGGTGCTTTTGACTTTTTATGAATTTTCTTTTGACAAAAACTGGATGTGCAGGCTCCAAAATTTTTGTCTGATGTGACCACAACATCCGACTTTCGTTTCATTAGTACGGTTTTCGGCCGGAAAAAAATCTGAAGAGCAAGACTACGCATGCTCAGAAACGAAAAAACACATACAAAACAATTTAACACATTACATCACTTCTGACGTTGAATTCTGTCGTACGAAAATTTTCTTATAGTGAGCAACCTCTTCACTTTCGATATGAGACTAGCATGCAACAAAAAATTTGTCCAATAATCTGATCGTGTGTACAAGGCTTTAAGGTTTGACCTCATATTATATGGTTTTGGTAAATCTACTGAATAGCTTTTTGGTAAGGTGCATGGTGTCACCACAAGGTGATAAGTTGGTTGGAGAGATTGTTTTCACAATGGTTATGGCCCTCGATTATGTATGATAATGTGAGTGTTGTGACACTATTGCACAGTTTATCATTTAAAGCAGTATTACACTATATATCTATTTTCAGATTTTGAAGGCTTTCATGCGTAATTCTGGACACATTAGGGAGAAATCCCCAACAGAGAGGATTTATTGATGGAGCAATGATAATCTTACATTTGGTAAGGTATATAGACTGATTGGTGCACCAAAACTTGCACAACGGAGTCAGTACTGGGTTTAGGCAAACTGCTGAATTGCTTTCTTGCTGTTTGACAGTTCTTATATAGGTAAGGGTGGGCCACCTGGCGACATCACCTGGTGGTACCACCCCCTTGTGACGTCACCAACCATTGCATGCTGGGTCAGTGACATCACAAGGGGGCAGTGCCACCTCGTGACATAACCAGGTGGCCTCACCCTTACCTATAGAAGAACTGTCAAACGACATGCCAGCCATTCAGTGGTTTGCCTTCAGGGCAGGAGAATCGATTCTTTTTATTTCTTTTTCAGGTCAGTGGTGCAGCAGGGGTCATGGCTGACAATGGATTTACATTGGAGGGCACTGTTTTTCACTGATCTCTGTGTTTTTATTACATTGACACTTTTTTGGTGAATGGGTAGGGGTACTATGTACACCATACTCATTTATATAGGGGGCAGAATCTTCCGGATTCCAATAAGCCCCAATGCCCACAGACACCCACAACAACAGCTCAGGGTTGTGGGAAAGAGACCCTTGTTCCCATCAACATGGGGGCAAAGTGCTTTGAGGTGGGGAAGCAGAGCTCCACCTGCTCCAAAGAACCCCCCATGTTGAGGGCATGTGGCCTGGTATAGTTCAGGAGGGGGGGTGCTCACTTTTCCCCCTCTTTTCTGGCCTGGCGGGCTGCATGCTCGGATTAGGGTCTGGTGTGGATTTTGGGGGGACCCCACCGCATTTTTTTTTATTTTGTCGTGGGTCTCCCCTTTAAATCTTTAGGTCTGGTATGGACTGGGGGGACTCCACATTGTTTTTTCTTTCTTTTTTTTAAAATAGCCAGGTGCCGGCAATTGTAATCGTGAGTCAATTTAAATGTGATTTGACTTTTTTTTTTCTTTCGATGTTTAAGGGGACCCCCCCCCCCCCTTGCATTATATTTAAAGGAATTTTTCATTTTTATTATTGCACTTTAAGCATCATTAAAATCACTGCTCCTGAAAAAACGATCATTTAAAAAAAAAATGTATTGATACAAGGGCAGTACCTGGATCCCCATACCCCTTTTTTGGCCAATTACTTGCATATAAGCCTTCAAAATGGGCACTTTTGATTGGCTCCCATAGACTTCAATGGAGTTCGCTGTTCAGGGCAGGACTTTTCCCCTGTTCAGAAGTTCTGCTGCGAACCAAACAGGGGGGTGTTTGGCCCATCACACTGTATGGTATTTTTTTTCCCTGAGATTATTCACCTTCTTGAGTGAAGCAATACAAGGGATTTATAACCAGAGAGGACAGTGTTGACATTTTTGGTCTACATTGGACTAGATTGAGAACGTTTGAAAAGACATTTATATGGACTTGGGTATTGAGGTCTTTTAATTAGCGCTAAATTATATATAAGAGCCTAGAAAAGCCCAGGAACACATTGGTCTGTGGAAGCGAGCAATTATGCAAAACCTTCCGCTGTATAAGTCCTTATAAAGCTAGGGAGTGCCCTATGAAGTTTAACAAAATTTGGGGTCCTTGGTTAGCCTCGCAAGACAGAAGTGAAACAGGAGTGGGCAGGTGAAAGCCCAACATTGTGAGTTTTGGTTGGTATTTCGATATTTAAGGGCCTGGGTGTTTGGGCTCTCTGGGTCATTCACATTATAACCTCTGGGAGCTTCCATTTATCTACTGGTATCATTTAGTTGCTTACAGTTAAACACAGATTTGCTTTACTTATTTCAATATTTTAAATAATTACATTTTATGTGTATATTTACAGAAGGAAATACGTGGTATATTATGGGTGGTTTAAAGAGTTGTACAAAAAGTATGTTCCTACTTGTGGACATGTAATCATTTTAGCACTGTATTGAAGAGAAATTGATGTTATCTAATGCACCAAACAGGCAGATAAGCTCAGGTACAGGAACAGAACAACATACACAAGCAAGATCCTAAGGAGAACAATATGCAAGAATTGGAAAATACAATTACTGTTGTGATAGACTTGACATTACTTTTCACAGCTGACCACATATTTTGACATATTCATTTTCAGAATCTCACTCATTTCAAGGTTGCTTTCAAACAATACTTTTTTAAAGAGGCTCCGCTTTTTTGTCTCTGTCTAAACTTCTGTTTGCTGCATTTTTTTTATTATTCTATTTTTCAATTTATTACGCATATTTTACAATAGATAAACATCCCAGTACTCAGCCACTCACAGCCTCTTGTTCAAGCAAAACCAATTGCTCATTGCCCACTGCCTGATTTAAAGAGTTGTGAACATACTGACTTTTCATTAACACACAGTTCTTATACGCTTTCCTTTTAATGGAAGTCAAAATGAAAGTCTGGTACATTTATAAATGAACCTGTAATACTAGACTGAAGTGTTTGCATTAAACCAGACTGTCAATTCCATAAAATTAATTATAGGCTGTGACACTGCATTCTAAGCTTCTGCATCTGTGCCTTTAGGTGACCTTTCCAATTCTCTAGGTTCCTTTCCGGTAGTATTAAGAGCTAGCCCTTCTGCCTCCTACATGGGCCTATTGGCTCATCACTATGAGTCGTGGCCTTACTGGAAAACTGGGATACGCAGTAAGCAGGAGGGGGGAAAAACAGTTCTTGCCAATTCCGGCAACTATCAAAATTGGCATGTAAGAGAAGCCAGTGAATTAAAGGTAAGGTGTAAGGTATGCAGCTGAAGGATTATATAAGCAGCTGTAAAGACACTGCTAGAGATACTTTCAATGTTTGACTGAATCCTGTGCAGTACATTTGTGACACTAATAAAGAGAAGATGGGTAAGGATAAGTGGCGCTACCTATGCCGGGGTACCTATTTGTAATTAATAAACCGTGCTGATGTGTTCAGAGCGGTAGAGACCACTCATATATACCTTAAAAGTGTAAATAAACCATACAAGTGTAAAAAGAAATCCCCCACCTGTTGCATGGGGAGGGGTCTTGCCAATAGAAGCCCCCTCAGCAAGTGGTATAAGGATAATGTGGTAGACAACCTTCAAATACCAATAAATAAAAAAAATATAAATAAATGCTATACAGCGTCCACCAGGTGAATCAAATATATCAGATAGATCCAAAGTCCATACTAAACCACAGTCCCATCCATTATGCAAAGTGAAAGAATGGGTTATAAATCTTGAAAGCAAATTAACATGTGATGCAAAACCAATAATGATGAACTGTGAAAATAAAGTTCCGGCATAAACAAAGTTCTTGTAAGTGGTGACTTTTGTGAAGAAAATAGCTGATATCCAGTGACTTTGCGGTGCTCCCCCCCAAGGATCCCCACTCACCAGCTCCTTAAACCCCTGCAGGGGTAGTAAGCATGTAGTACCAGGCAGTGGAATGGCGTCTTAAGATCCAGTCTAGCTGTCCCCAGGTACCTCCACTCCAGATATGATGTAATCCGTCAGTATCTTAAGCCATCCGTGTAGGGTCAGCAAACCACAACCTTTACCTTGCTTGCTTGGACCTCTCACATGTTGCCCATGTTGTCTACTATTGAAGTGAGTACCAACCATAGATCACATCACTAGCCTAACTCACTCAGCGTGAGCATGGAAACTTTTTTCCATTTAACATTTGTGACACTGGCAGTTTTTCTTTAACTGATGAAACTGCTATAAAGTGCTATATTTACAAAAAGTATTGAAAATAAAGAAAGAAGTAAGAAATATCCCTTAAACAAAAACAACAATTTTTGTGCAATATACAGTGGGTAAAATAAGTATTGAACACGTCACCATTTTTCAAGGTAAATATATTTCTAAAGGTGCTATTGACATGAAATTTTCACCACATGTCGGCAACAACCCATGCAATCCATACATAGAAAGAAACCAAAACAAATAAGTTCAGAAATGAAGTAATGTGTAATAAAATGGAATGACACAGGGAAAAAAGTAATGAACACGCTAACTGAAATTTAATTAATACTTGTGTTTCAGTATTGTGCAGCAAACTTTAAGCAAGTTCCAGCATGCTTTTTTTTCAGCAATGGAGTCTTGCGTGGTGAGCATGCATTCAGGCCATGGCGGTTGAGAGCATTACATAATGTTTTCTTTGAAACAATTGTACCTGCTTATTCCAGGTCTTTCTGAAGCTCTCCACAAATGGTCCTTGTCTCTTGGAACACTCTTCTGATAATTCTTTTCACTCCTCTGTCAGAAATCTTGCGAGGAGCACCTGGTCGTTGTCGGTTTATGGTGAAATGATGTTATTTCTGATTCTGATTCTGGATTATGGCCCCAAAAGTGCTCACTGGAACATTCAGAAGTTTAGAAATCCTTCTGTAACCAATGGCATCAGTATGTTTTGCAACAATAAGGTTGCGAAGATCTTGAGAAAGCTCTTTGCTTTTACTCATCATGAGATGTTTATTGTGTGACACCTTGGTAATGAGACACCATTTTATAGGTCACCCGTTTAAACTGAACCAGCTGATATTAATTTGCACTGACAAGGGGCAGGATTGCTTTCTAATTACTGATAGATTTCAGCTGGTGTCTTGGCTTTCCATGCCTTTTTGCACCCCCCTTTCTTTCCAATTATAGCTTAGATCTGCTTGAAATGTGAAAAACAGAATCCTGTAGCTGCATTTTTGCTATGATATATAAGCAATGGGAAATCATCACAATAGGACACTTAGAAAGAGTTACTGGAATATATGGCATTAGACATTAAAGCAATATTAAGCTCAAAAGCAAACATTTACTATATTGCAGCTTACCAATTCTTGTGATGGCTGTATTAGTTTTCTTTTTTAGTCTTTCTCTCCTATATTTTTATCTGGTGATCCAGCCAGTAAGTATTTTGTTTATCAACAGAATAAGATCTCCTGCAAATATATTAATTGAGATAAACAATTTACCAGTGACAGGGGTGCTTACAGTTATCAGCTTTATTTATTTTATGTAAAACCTTTAACTGTTCGGGCCAAGCATCAGTTTGGCCCTGAACAGCGCCCGTTCGTGCGTTCGTCAAACACCTACATTTTCGGGGTGCTCAGTGGCATATTCGCCCCTCACATTTTTGTAAATATTTTTTTTTCAATAGATGTTTATTGATTTTAGCACATGTAGACAAAGTACGGTTGTAGCATGGTAAACTGCTCCGGGGGGGGGGAGTCCCCCGAAGTAATATAGAAACATACAAACAATTCAAGTAAGTAAGTGAAAGATTATACAACAGGAAAAAAGTATGGGTGGGCTGTCTTTATGTCCCGCCTGGGAATGATGACACATCATCAGAATTGAGGCTAGGCCTCTGGAGTAGCGGGGTTCCCCCCACCCCCGGTACCCCTGTCGGGATCAAGCTGTGTCGGAGGTAGAGTCCCCCCACCCCCCCAGGCGCCAGGCTTGGTTATGTCAGGCCAGCCGGAGGGTGATGACTGGGCTATAAGGGTATGCCCAGTATCAGTAAGACAGTCCTGTGCCAATTATAAATTGGATAATCGTACAATATAAACCCGTTTGTATGAAGAGGATAAAGAAAGAGAAAGAAGAAAGAGAGGGGATGAAGAGAGGGTGAGGTAGTGATGGGAAGGGGGGTTGGGGAGAAGAGTGCCAACTATAGTGCCTTGGGATGGTGTGCTACATTGTGACCACCAGGAATAAGGTAAGTTCCCACATAGTTGGCCCAAGGTTCCCATATCTTTTTAAATTTAACAGTGGTATCTTTTAAGATGCTGGATAGCTTTTCTTGTGTCATAATCCACAATATTTTTCTTTTGACTGCTTGTATGGATGGTTTAGGCTTTTTCCAGGCTTTAGCGATCGTGATTTTAGTCCCAAGTAGAATAAAATGGATTAATGAATGTGTAGCCTTGGGGAGTTGTGGAATGTGTGCATTGAGGATGGCGACCTCAGGAGATCTAGGGATCTGGCAACACGTCACCTTATTGATCATGTTGAAGATCAGTCTCCAAAATGTGCATAGCTTGGGGCATTCCCACCAAATGTGAGCCATAGAGCCTAGCAACTGACAACCCCTGAAGCATAAAGGATCTGCCGATGCAAAGATGGCTGCCAGCCTGGTGGGGGTAAGATACTATCTGGTTAAAATTTTTATGTTAGCTTCCATCAAGGAGACATTTTGGATCCCCCCTGAAGGATTTAGTGAATACCGTTTGCCAGGTCTCTAGATCCCACGTGCATTTAAAGTCTGCCTCCTATGCCATCATGGAGGAGGTTTTTTCGCTAAGGTGAGTGAGGGCCGAATAAACCACCGATATACCTCCCCTCTGCTCCATGGCCTGTCCACACCACATATCATAAACCGTGAATTTGGGAGGCAGAGGTTTGTCTTGCCATATTTTGTTTAGGAAGTGGGAAATTTGTCTGAATCGGAACCTTTCCGACTCTGGGAGCTCCGAGTTGTTAATATAATAACTTAGGGGAATGGGGCCGCTGGTGGTGAAGTAATGACCTATCCGATATAGCCCCTTGTCTAACCACCGCCTGAAGTCTGTGATGTCTAAACCAGGCAGAAAATCAGGGTTGTGGAAGAGGTGTGGGAGGGGGCGTCCAGAGGAGACCAAGGAAGGGTTGTTTCTGAGACTGTCCCAAAGGGTGTAAGAGTGCGACAGGACAGGAAATAGTATGGGCAGTCGGGTCTTCTGAGGGCACCAAAGGAGGTAATCTAATGTGAAGCCTGGGGTTGCCTGTCTTTCGAGTAAGGTCATTTTAATTGAGTTGATCCTACCTAACCAGGAGAGTCCGTGTTTGGACCAGAGTTTAAGATCTGCCTCCAGTTGCCTGAGAAGCGGGGGGTAGTTGTGTGTGTATAGGGTTTCTATTTTTGCCGTCAGCAAGATTCCTAAGTAACAAATTGCAGAGTCGTGCCAATCAAATTTAAATGACTGTTTCAGTTGAGATACCATCTAAGGAGATAGCGAGGAGTTGAGGGCTTGTGATTTAGAGTAATTGACTCTGAGTCCCGAGATTCTAGCGAAGTCTTCTAGTGTGTGGCAGAGGTTGGGAAGAGAAGTTGGGGGGGAGGTTAAGAACAATAGGATGTCATCTGCAAAAAGACCGCATTTCTGAATCTGATCTCCACAGATGACTCCTTTAATGTCAGGGTTCTGACGTATTGCAATCGCTAGGGTTTCAATTGCTATTGCAAAAATTAGTGGGGACAGTGGACACTCTTGTCTTGTTCCTCTAGAGATGTCTATAGGTTTGGATTAGTGCCCCTGTAACCTAATGAGAGCCTTTGGTAGAGAATAGAGGGTCTGTAAGATTCCCATAAATCTGGCCCTGAAACCCCAGCGCTCTAATACGGAAAAGATGTAGGGCCAGGAGACAGTGTCAAAGGCCTTCTGTGGGTCCAATGACAGGATGAATCCCTGTTGTTTGGTCCCCCCCTCCCAATTAGCTTGCAAGATTGATATCAGGTCTATTGCCCGGTCGGGGCCCTGTCTGCCGGGTATGAAGCCTACTTGGTCTTTATTTATATATTGGCTGATGAAAGAAGCCATTCTGTTCGTTAATATTTTGGTGAGAATTTTTAGGTCATTATTAATGAGGGATATTTGGTAATAATTGCTGACGTCTGCGTGGTTTTTCTCGGGTTTGGGAATGACTGTGATATAAGCCATATTCAGGGGGTCTCCTTTGGTTTTAGAGTTGAAGAGTTTGGTCAGGTGTGGGCTTTAGGGTGTCTGTGAAAGTTTTGTAGTAAGGTATGGATAGGCCATCCGGGCCTGGGGCTGCTCCCCGTTTTGAGGTTCTTATTGACCTCCATCACCTCCTCCTCTATGATGGGTGAGTCCATCACGTCTTTGTGGGTGTCTTTCAGGGAGGGGATGGGTAGACCAGCTAGGTACCGTGAGATCGAATCTACGTGGGTCTGAGTGGCAGAACTATAATTTTGAGTAGAATCCCTGGAAGGTTTCATACATCCTGACTGGATTGGTTGTGGGGGGTTGTCCCGCTATCCTGATTTTAGGCATATTGTTAATTCTGAGCCTAGGGAAGAGTTTAGTTGCCAATAGTGGACCCATTTTGTCCGCTTGGGCATAGAATTTGTGTCCATTCCATCTGATCGATTTTTCAGCCTATGCCGTGAGGGCGAGGTTTAGGTCTAATCTAGCTTTATCTATTTGGTTTATGGGCACCTTGGATGGGTCCTTTTTGTGTAGTGCTTTTAATGAAGCAAAATCCTGTTCCAGGCGTTCTATATCAGCCCTCCTTTCCCTTTTAACTCGGGTAGAGATCTGAATGAGCTTGCCCCTAATGAAGGCTTTGTGTGCTGCCCAGAGCATTTCTGCTGAGGTATCCTCAGTGCTGTTAAGTGTAAAGTACTCTTTAAGGGCTTTTCTCAGTTCTATTACTATGACAGGGTCAGAGAGCAAGGACTCGTTCAGTCTTAATTGTCTTTTTGACCCTCCTGGGACCCCTGCAAGGATAGAAATGATCACTAATGAGTTATCCGATAGTGCTGTGTCCCTAATATGGGCTGTGAGTACTGCTGGGAGAAGGGTAGAAGGTGTAAGGATATGGTCTATCCGTGTGTAAGTGTTGTGGGGGTGGGAATAGTGGGTGTCATCCCTCTTGGAGGGGTTGAGTCCTCTCCATGTATCAGTCAAACTGTATGCATATAAAGTCTTCGCTATTTTGAGCCTCTCTTTTGTAGGGCGAGTCAGTTGGGACTTAGGAGGCTTGGACTTGTCTAGACCCTGATTGAAAGCTACATTTGAGTCCCCCCGAAGATGATTGTTCCCTCCATTTTCGGTGAGAGAGTGGACAAAAGGGGTGCTGAAAAATTTGGACTGTCCTCTGTTGGGTGTGTAGTACGATATTAGGGAGAAAAGTTGGTCCCCTAGCGTGCCTTTCACTAGGATGAATCTCTCTTCCGGGTCAATATAGTCAGAGATTTTCACAAATTTGCAGGATTTTCATAATAAGATCGCCACCCCCTTAGTTTTGTTATCTGCACTGGCTAGATAGAATTGCGGCTAGTGTGAATGAAGGAACTTGGGGCTATATCAGGCAGGGAAATGTGTTTCTTGTAACATGAGAATGTCTAGCTTGAGTGCTTTATAGTAATCTAGTACCTTTCTCCTCTTAATCGGGGAGTTGAGGCCTTGGACGTTGTGGGAGGCTATGAGGATTTTAGCGTCTGGACCCTTAGCCATGGAGCAAAAGGGAGAAACAATGGCACGATCCACCCCCACTCACCACTCGTAGTCTTGAGGCCGAGTTGGCTTCCGAGGTGACTCCAACAAGCTTGTGTGAGGCCTTGGAACTCAGGTCTTGGTAGTCGATATGGTGGTCTGGAAAAGATAATGGTATTAGGCACTTTTTCAGGGAAAAGGGGAAGGGGGGAAGAAGGGAGGGAGACAGAGAAGAATAGACAAAAGAAGCTCTTCTAGATAAGAAAACCGGACATGGGGGGGATGTCCCCTGAAGTTCTTGAGTAGTACAAATGTCGTGTCCGTCCCAACTGGGCGCAGACTACCCAGCCCTTAGAGACCATCGGGTGTCCAAGGGTTGGGTGGAGGCGCAGGTATTCCATCCCAGAACAGGGCGCCCTAACTTATAAAATGACGTGCTAGTTAAAGGTAGAGTTATGCACAGCTATCTGTGGATTTGGCTAGTGAGAGATTCCATTCATTATCCGTCGCCCCGAGGAACCCCCCTGAAAGGGGCGGGGAGGTGTCCCCCAGTGTCCATCGGCATATAATGATCCCGGGTGCTGGCTCAATGAAAATCTTCCCAATCCTCCAGTCTCCCCCTGCAGGGCATCCTTCTGGGGAAGAAGGATAAGTTCCTTCCGTAGTTCCGTGGGTGTTATCCCTACATGCGATGCGGAGTGAGCCATATTGAGAGATACGGTTTAACCCGGTGAGTCTCGGAAGTCCCGGAATTTATCCCTGGGCTGTTCTGGAAACTTGAACAGGAAATAACAAAATGTAATTTCAACAAATTGAAGGTAAGAGTTCAACAGGAGTCTTGTGACTTGGGCTGAGGAGAGCCCAAAACAGCAAGGTCACAATGCCCCTGGACTGAATTCTAGGTCCAGAAAAAGAGGATCCATCCCTGAGGGTACTTGCTTCAGGGGGGTCTGTTGTGCTTGGCCTTCTTTGCTTTGCCTTTGGTCCAGAGGGAGGACTGTGGGCTGGTAGGTACAGGTCTTTTGTTTGAGCCAGAGCCAGTGTTGGAGGTGTCCATTGCAGCTTCTTGAGAAATGAGCTTCAGGTGTAGGAGCAGTCTTTCTCCTTCCGGCAGGGTGGAAAAAGCATAGTGTCTCCCTTTTCAGTGAACTTGACTGCAAAGGGGAAGGCCCATCTGTATTTTATATCCTTCTGGGTTAAAGCGTGCAGCAATGGTTTTAATGCTCTCCTCCTTTGAATCGTAGAAGGTGAAAGATCTGCGAAGATCTGTACCTGGTGGCCCTGGCATAACACAAAAGGTGTAGATCTTGCATGTTTCATCACTTTCTCTTTTACGGAGTAGTGATGGGGCTTTGCGATGATGTCCCTTGGGGTGCCATCCTTCCTGGGGGGTCCAAGGGCTCTGTCAAGTTCGAGGCAGTGGGGAGGGATATTGGGGATCATGTTTTTAATTAAGTACTGTACTGCCTCTGGTGCATCTGTTATGGTCTCCGGGAGTCCTCTTAATATTCTTAATAGTCTTCTAATATTACACCTCCTGGATCAGTTCTCCAGGTTGTCGATACGTGACATGGCCAGATCCAGTTGCTCCTGTACTGTGTGTATGTGCTTGGAGTTTTGGTTCATCATAGCTATTGTTTCCTCCATTTTGTTTTTGATCGTGTCGATTCTATTGCCCAGATTGTGCAAATCCACCTTTAAGTCCCCAGTGATTTTTGCGGCTGTTTGAGCAAGGCCTCTGTCTAAAAGTTCTGAGAATGTGTGGAAGAGATCCTCCATTTAGTGAGCCGGGTCCTTGGTCTGGGTGTGGTAGTAATGATAGCCTGTTTGTATGACCGCATTAGGCCCCAGAGGTGAGAGGGAGAAGTCCGTCAGTGAACGTTCGATCAGGGACTCAGTAGATGCGGGGGATGGTGTGTTAGCCTTCAGGAATTCTGTTTGCTTCCCTGGGGTGAGGTATTGAGGGATGAGGGGTGGCTCTGACCTGTAATCTGCTTGTCCCTCCATGCAGGGCTCCTGTGTCTGAGGTGATGCTGCGGTGGCCATCTTGGATTTATCTGCCGTTCCTGCCTTCTCTAATTGCAGCCGAAGGTTTTGTTTTACCACGGAACCAAGCATTCAGGGACATGCCCGGGTGTGTGGGGGTCACTCCACTGTGATTTAAAGGTTTCCTGGATCGCTGTGCTGGGTGCTACGGGCGCCGCTGCTGCAGTCTGGAGCGGAGCTCTCGGCTCAGGCGGCCGAGCTCCGCGCATGCGCACTTTTTTGTGAATATTTTATTGTATCTTTTCATGTGACAACACTGAAGAAATTACACTTTGCAACAATGTAAAGTAGTGAGTGTACAGCTTGTATAACAGTGTAAATTTGCTCAACAGTCATTAATGTCTAAACCGCTGGCAACGAAAGTGAGTACACCCCTAAGTGAAAATGTCCAAATTGGGCCCAAAGTGTCAACATTTTGTGTGGCCACCATTATTTTCCATTATTTGCCTTAATTCTCTTGAGCATCTAGTTCACCAGAGCTTCACAGGTTGCCCCTGGAGTCCTCTTCCACTCCTCCATGATGACATCATGGAGCTAGTGGATGTTAGAGACCTTGCGCTTCTCCACCTTCCATTTGAGGATGCCCCACAGATGCTCAGTAGGGTTTAGGTCTGGAGACATGCTTGGCCAGTCCATCACCTTTACCCTCAGCTTATTTAGCGAGGGCTGTCGTCATCTTGGAGGTGTGTTTGGGTCGTTACCATTTTGGAATACTGCCCTGCAGCCCAGTTTCCAAAGGGAAGGGATCATGCTCTGCTTCAGTATGTCACAGTACATGTTGACATTCATGGTTCCCTCAATGAACTGTAGCTCCCTAGTGCCGGCAGCACTCATGCAGCCCCAGACCATGACACTCCCACCACCATGCTTGACTGTAGGCAAGACCCACTTGTCTTTGTACTCCTAACCTTGGTTGCTGCCACACATGCTTGACACTGTCTGAACCAAATAAGTTTATCTTGGTCTCATCAGACCACAGGACATGGTTCCAGTAATCCATGTCCTTAGTCTGCTTGTCTTCAGCAAACTGTTTGTGGGCTTTCTTGTGCATCATCTTTAGAAGAGGCTTCCTTCTGGGATTACAGCCATGCAGACCAATTTGATGCTGTGTACGGCGTATGGTCTGAGCACTGACAGGCTGACGCCCGCACCCCTTCAACCTCTGCAGCAATGCTGGCAGCACTCTATTTCCCAAAGACAACCTCTGAATATTACGCTGAGCACGTGCACTCAACTTCTTTGGTTGACCATAGCGAGGCCTGTTCTGAGTGGAGCCTGTCCTGTTAAAGTGCTGTATGGTCTTGGCTACCATGCTGAAGCTCAGTTTCAGGGTCTTGGCAATCTTCTTATAGCCTAGGCCATCTTTATGTAGAGCAACAATTCTTTTTTTTAAATCCTCAGGGAGTTCTTTGCCATGAGGTGCCATGTTGAACATCCAGTGACCAGTATGAGAGAGTGAGAGCGATAACACCAAATTTAGCACACCTGCTCCCCATTTACACCTGAGACCTTGTAACACAAACAAGTCACATGACTTTGGGGAGGGAAAATAGCTAATTGGGCACAGTTTGGACATTTTCACTTAGGGGTGTACTCACTTTTGTTGCCAGTGGTATACTGTAGACATTAATGGCTGTGTGTTGGGGTATTTTGAGGGGACAGCAAATTTACACTGTTATACAAGCTATACACTCACTACTTTACATTGTAGCAAAGTGTAATTTCTTCAGTGTTGTCACATGAAAAGATATAATGAAATATTTACAAAAATGCAAGGGGTGTACTCACTTTTGTGAGATACTGTAACTATGTTATTTGTGTATAGCCTGAAACCTTAATAAATACAGAACATAGATACATGCCTGTTGTCAGCTTTTATACATAAGCAATTATCTGTCTTTAGGGAATGAATACAAATCAAAATGAAATACATTTCCAAGAACAGAATACATGTACCACCACATTCATTTAGGCTAGTAACTAAAAAGTACTATTTTCATAATGCCGGAAGTAAGGTTGTTCTAAGTTAAAACTGAACATCACATTTGTTGTGTATCTGCACATTTAGAACAATTTAATTCAACCATCTATGTGCTCTTTAATATTATATTTATTAACTAGATTTATTGATGGTTTATATCAACATAACACTGAGCAACTTAATTGCTTTCTTCTATAGTCAATTTACAGCTATATAAATACAGAAATAATTTAGTTCTCTCAAATAAATATGAGGAATTTACACGTTTGAAGATATTAAGATCCCCATGTGTCCATGTTTAATGCTGATTATTTTCATCTTCAACGGCTTCAGCTAGAAATAAGTATTTTTTAAATCCAAGCCAACATTCATAAACCCTTTAGTTATTAAAAAGGTTTATTATGATGAATCAGTAAATTAGAAATATTAAGTTTCAAACTCAACTTGAGAAAATCTGAGAGGCATAACAATGGGACAGTTTAAGTATCACTCCTATATGCCTCTGTTGATTTTATTTCAATGTTTATTTCTCAGCTTTGAAAGCTTTAGGTGCCTTAGTGAGCTTCAGTGGAAAAGTATCAAGTCATGAAGGTTAAGAAGGTAAAAGTTACTTTTTATTGGATATGTCAAAATGCTAGCTACTCTGTAACAGACATCTAGACTTTTATTTAACGTGATACATTGGGCTAAGCACAATGAAAAAAATCATCTTAAAATAATTGTGTCTTATCAGTTAATATAGGTACCAAGGAATCTATACTTTTCTTGTCTATTTAAGGATAGACAAGATGCCAAACGGATTTACCATTATCGTGCAAGAACATGAAATGCTGAAAGTTCAATTGATTTCTTCCTGTAAGGAACTGAACGGAAATTTGTCAAAATAAAAACTGCCAAAATTGCCATCTTACTGTACATATTGTAAATGACTCTGTAAATATGAGATAGGGCAAGCAATCATAGTATAGGTCAAATGTGATTTAAACCCATAAATTATGGGGGCTAAAATAGCAATATTTATTTTAGGTGGTTGTAAACCTTTGCTTTTTTTTCTTTTTATAAAAATAACAAACATGCCTATATTTACCTGCTCTGTGCAAACGTTTTGCACAGAGCAGCCCCAATCCTCTTCTTCTGGGGCCCCCTGCCGGTGCTACAGGCCCCTCCGCTTCATTGGATGCCCCCACAGAAAGCCGCTTTACCTGGGGCACCCGTGCGGGCTTGCTCCCGAGTCCATTTACTGTGTCTATTGACACAGACAGCGTTACTCGGCCCCACCCCCCACTCCCGTGTCACAGAATTTGATTGACAGCAGTGGGAGCCAATGGCTCTTGCTGTTATCAATCTGTCCAATGAGGAGAGAGACAGCGGCTGGAGCCGCTGAACTCGTGCACAAATTGATTGATCGGGTCGGGCTCAGGTAAGGAAAAGGGGTGGTCTGGGGGGAGCTGCAGCACAGATGGTTTTTCACCTTAATGCATAGAATGCATTAAGGTGAAAAACCTTGAGGCTTTAGAACCACTTTAAGAGAAAAAAGGTAGATCGTAAAAAAACATTCAGTCAGTTTCACAATACTTCTCGCTGTCTAAATGAAAGAACCCAAGTTCGAGCTTTTTTTATAAAATTTACAGCATGGTGATTACAGATAACACACTAAAAAGTTCCTTTCAAGATCTTTCTGTTATGGAAGACTTCCCACCGGAACAGATTATCAGCCTGCACAAAATGCAGAATCTGGCAAAGCATAGAATTTTTTTTTAAAGTACAGACCACGTGTCCTATTTTGGCTAAAAATTAAAACTATTCAGAAATTATATTGGATACATACTGGATGCAAAGCATGAATCTTGGGACCTATACATCACTGGAAGTAAATTGCAATTATTTGTCCTGAAATGTAAATATGTGGCCTTGACCAGGGCTCAAACTTTCAAGTCCTGAGCTACTACATGTGTCCATCAATGCAGCCTGCTCGTGCCCATCAATGCAGCCTGCCCGTGTCCACCAATGCAGCCTGCCCGTGTCCACCAATGCAGCCTGTGTCCACCAATGCAGCCTGCCCATGTCCACTAATGCAGCCCGTGTCCACCAATGCTGCCTGTGTCCACTAATGCAGCCTGTGGCTAACAATACAGCCTGTGTCCACCAATGCAGCCTGTGACCACCAGTGCAGCCTGTGCCTAACAATGCACCCTACCTGTGCAGGGGAAGAGAGGAGGGAAATTTCTGGTCAGACGATCAGAGCGCCGAGGAACATCACAGCTTTAATTTCAATTGCTGAATGTTCCCGCCGCTCGCTGTCACATACAGCCCCACCTCCTGGCCGGGGAACTTTTTTTTTTTTTTTTTCTCTCATAAAATTTTTATTGAGTAAGATAAAATTACACAAAATAACAGGTGATACAGAATGTTATCATGTACATAGATGGAGCATTTACATTAGATCATAAGTTTAGTCATTGAGCATTTCAGAACTATTTCAGTATGGAGTAAAATTATAGTTAACCATGTGTGCCCTTACAACAACAATGGTAAAGAACATGTTTATCTAGGTCATTGAAGAAAAACTCTTGAAACGTTTCTGTGTGGTCTGGGAGTTTCAGTTTGTCCAAGATAATTTGGATGTAGTAAGAAGTGGCTGTTTTTTGTTTTTGCGTATAGTGGCCCATGTTTGTCATGTGGACCAACGTTATACCTCACCCAACCCAAGCACCCCTATTGGGAACAAACTGTGCAAGGGGGGTGAGGTGGTGATTGCTAATTAGAAGGCGTTTTTAGTGTTGGACACATAGACATTTTCAAGAATTCTCGTAGGTATTGTTTTAGGATTATAGTTTTTATAGCTACAATGAGGTATGGGTAGAAAGTGGGGAGGGGGAAGATGGTAGTGTTGACGGTTACACTCTAAATTGTGAGGGTGGGAGTTTTGTACTGTTAATGGTAGAGGTGTGAATGGTTCTCCTTCCTTTCAGGGGAACTTTGATATACGTCACAGGTCCCAGGATTGGACGGGTGATCTGTCTATCAAAGTCCCCGGACAAGGAGGAGGGGCTGTATGTGAAGGCGAGTGCGGGAACACACGGCAATTGAAATAAAAGCTGTGATGTTCCTCAGCGTTCTGATCATTCGGCCGCCTGCTCTACTCTCTCTTCCCCTCTGCGAACTGCTCCCATACAACCCCGCCTGACGGTGGTGCTCGCCCCCCTTGCTCCCAGGCAGCCCACCCTTGCCAGCCCTCAAATTCCACTCGCAAAATGCGAGCAGGCGAGTTAAACTTTTGAGGGTTGGCCTTGACAGTACTGTATAAAATGGTATTGAGGTAGGATTTATCACTTCTTGGATGACATCCAGTCACTGAAAGTTTTCATTGTTTCTTAGAAGATTAACAGACTTTTGGTCAGTATTTGCAAACCTTTTAAATGTATTTTTGTTCAAGGGATCTTTATCATTTTTAGTGAGTCATTTAGTGACATAACAGTAATCATGTGCGCTACCATTCAGTTCTCAAGCTCAAGAAATGTTAATATCTGGAGAATGGACACCTTACTAGCATTAAAGAAATTATCACAGCTCATGGCAGATAACAACTAGGTTCTTACCTAGGAAATGAAACGTACAGATAAAGAGGCATGTCATGAGATAGCTGTGTCATTAGACATTGATAACTGTCTCATGAGGAAATTAAAGGGGAGATAATATCATTGGGCAGAACTCTAGAATCATCTAACTGATCGTTAAAGGGGGACTACCATCAAACATTCTTTAGAATTTAAATCTTGAAATCTGCCCTGGTTGTTATCTGTTTTTTTGCAGACAAAATAATAACTTTTACTATTAGGTTGTGGAAATTTTGAGTTAACATTATAAATGTTACCTAATTTTTTATTTCAACCTCATTAATGAATTGCACTGGTTTATTTTTAAAAGGTGAGTTATCCTCAACAAACACACACACACACGTCTCTATATGTTTGTTATATATAATGTTAAATGGCATCTCCATACAATAAAAAGGTTCAGGGGAGACTACGACTCCACCAGGAGAACCGTTTATTCTTGGCTTTGATCAGAATAGCAGAAACTACAGCTTTTGGATCTCAGCCTGACAACCATAACATATGAAAATTAGCTGGAATTTAGCACTCAAGATCAATATTACATGCTGTAGGACTACCCACCTCTATTCTATGTTGCCAACATAGTTGTCTTCTATAACTCAGCCTAGCATGGGCCTGACAAAAGATCCATTGGATCTCAGTGTTCTTGCCACTCACACCCTAAGCATGTGTGGTCAGTTGCCTTAAAGCGTTTGTTACCCCAAAACTTCATATTCCTGATTTGTGCCTACTGTACTTGTACATGTATTTGTATGAGAAAGTATACTGTTCTCTTTGTATTGATTCCTTTATGTGAAATCTATGGTGTTCCTGCTAGTCCCCTTGCTTTCCTATTAAAAACTGACCACACTAAACAGGAAAGTACACTGTGGTCAGTTCCCTAGCTATGCTGGGAACTCAGCCTGCTCTCCTCCAATGACCAGATGTGTCCTGATGACACGCCTCCACTGCACAGCCATTTACTGGGAGGCTCAGTGTGCTGCTGCTTCTCCTCCCCCCCAGCTCTTATGCAGCTGAGAACAGAGGGAATGTGATCACTTATAAAAAAGGGAAAAGGGTATTTATAATGTTTTTTTTATATCTATACAAAATGTTTTGCCTTTCATTTCGTTTACGATCACTTTAAAGCTGACAGCTCGGGAGCTACTCAGTCTACCCATCTTCATGCTAAATACTGCTGGGACATGTCAGATGTTGCTATGAAACAATGCACAGTGTCAGCTGGTACTTCCCTAGTGGTACCCAAGACAATGCTAGTCTCACATCTGGAATACATCAGGTTAACACTGGGGATTGAACCAGAAAATAAAATATATACAACATACATTGCAAACATTTAACATGATGTACGTATATCCCCCTTAGTTATCTATACCGTATGTGTGTATGACTGGATAGACTTAATGAAAATAATACTTTCAATTATTAGCATAGTTTTAAAACACTTGTTTACTGAATCCATAGATGTTCATTGTTTGTGAGTTATGTGCTTATTGCATAGCAGTTTTTCTCACAACAGTGTAATCCCCATTGACTATTATGGGCTTTGCTTGGGATAGCAGCACTGCATAGCATTATGTCAGTGCTTCTTTTTTTATACATACATTCTTTATTTATGATCATTTTTCATTTTATGATCATTTTTTCATTTTTCAGGAAAAAAAATTACGACAATCAGGAAGAATTAAAAGTTCAACAGGTGTTAAGACCACCCAAATGTAACTTACATGTAAACATGCAGGATAATACAAAGGCTAAATATTGTGCAAATGTCTCCAAATTGTGATTTTTTTTTTAAGCTTAGCACTTCCTCTGACAGTATCCTGCTAATTATTCTACCTCAGAATGGAAAAATGTGAGGAAGATGTAAGGGGAGAGGTAAGTGCAATGCAGGGAGGAAAATGAGAAGGAGAGGGAAAAGAAAAACGGGGGACCAACAAAATGCATGATAAAGGTAATGCCTGGGGGTGGGTGGGGGTGGATGAGTGTCAGAGTCACAGGAACATCCAGCTTCTCTGCCATAGGAAATAATCAATTTAGATGTCTTCAAGTAGCTCAGAATATATAAAGATGATCCAATTGCTTATAAGATTTGTCCTGCTAAGATTTTCATCCGTGCAGGAGAAATCAATCCAGTAAAACCAAGTTTTGGTAAGTCTTTTACTCATATCTTTTATGGAGCTGGTCAGACATTCCATTTTCCTAAAGTCTTCAACTTTGAGAAATCATTGCCATAAAGTAAGTTGACTTGTCAACTTCCACATTGGCAGAATACACACTCAGGCAGCATTGACCAGGTGTCTCACCACCGATTTCTTGTGGGGCAATAGATAAAAGATAGGCGTGAATGGTAAAGTCAGGATCTTTTTACAGCCTACCGGTGTTCAATAGAGTTGGACTTCCCCACTTGTCTAAGTAATTAAATGCTAGTGCTTCTAAATATTCAGTAAAAAGAAGTAATAGGGATATTCTTCCTTATTGAGGTAACCAAAAGACCAACAGTTTTTATCACTGTTAGCCAGGTTGAAAAGAAGGATAGGCAAATTGCTCATTGCGTACTGTACTTGATGAAGCATCTGCTCTGCTTATGCCATAGGTGGACAAATACCAGTCACCAGCTTGGCATGGGCACTGTAATAACTCCCTTGGCAACAATATTGTCCTATTCAGCCAGTAGGCTAAAAAAGCTGGCAAACCCTTCCAGCACTTTATAAAATTGAGCTGATCTCTACTCCTACAAAAGGTACTGTGCATTATCTTTAATAAAGCAGAACTTCACTCTCAATCAACATTAACTATTTTTTAATCCTGCTAGCATTCATAAATAGATAGAAATGATGTTATACATCTGAGGAGTCTTTGGTGTGTGTGGGGGGGGGGGGGGTCTCAGCTAAGCACACCCCTCTGTCTGCATGCATGAGCTAAGAGCAGATGGATTCCAGGAAGTAGATTCTGCATGAATCATATGGCCTTACTCAAGATGACCACTACAAGTAATGTTAGGTGGTATTTTCAAAGTGATTTCTCAAATAAAGCATTGAGATATGGATGGATGGGATTGTTTGCATTAAATAATAAAAATGAATGAAACTGCATTTTTGTTTTGTGGTGCTCAGATGCTGCGTAGTTTTGCTTTAAACAAACTGTTGCCCCTTTGCTGCCATTAATTATCAGACAGAGTTCCTGGGTTTAAAGATTTGCTTCTGGTGTTCAGCATTAACAATCTAGATAAAACTACTTCTTACTATGTAAATTAAATCCATTTGTCACCATATTTTCATCCTTTCTTAAAATCCTTTGTGTCTTAAACAATATTATTGTCAGATCAAAGCTGCTGACTCCTAGATTTTGTCCAGGCCTGGTTTAGACAATGACAATTCATTATACACTTAACAATGTCTAGGTTGCTTATCCTGTAATTCATTTTTCTCTCAATGGCTGTTTAGTAATAATGCATTAGTTTCACTTACCTGTCTTACAGATAGCCAAAACAGAAGTACATATCAAAACATAAGTGTATGAAGTATCATTCTGAGCTCAGCAAATATGAGAAAATCAAATAAAATTGCCTTTGGGTAAATTTGAATAAGCCACAGTGGGGGTCATTTACTATAGCACTGCAGCGCTAATTAGCGCTAATTAGCGCTAATTACCGCTAAAACGGTATTCACTATAGCGCTGGTAAAAAAATACTCCCAAAATCGAATTTACTAAAGTTCCCTGAAACCAAATAGTGCCCAAACCCTTATGCCGCGTACACACTAGCGGACTTTACGGCGGACTTTGCCCGGTGGACTGGATTTCGTCGGACAATTCGATGTGTGTGGGCTCCAGCGGACTTTGTTTTCTAAAAAGTTGGACGGAATTAGATTTGAAACTTGTTTAAAATTTATCCGACGGACTCTTCTTTCTAGCGGACAAACCGATCGTCTGTGTGCTAGTCCGACGAACTCAAACTGACGCATGCTCTGAAGCAATTACAAGACGGAAGCGCTCGGTCTGGTAAAACTAGCCTTCGTCTTGAAGCTAGCACATTCCTCTTCTGTCGTCTTTTAATACAGCCTTTTTTTAGGATTGATAATGCGAGAGGAATGAAGTTGTTTTTCTGCTTTATATTCACACAGAGTTCTCACAAACTTCTTTCTTCATGATTTATCCTCCTGCCATGACTAATATAATATTTTGTAACAGCCAGATCTCCATAACTTTTAAATTTTAAAATAGATTTTTTTTTTTTTTTTTTTTTATTTCAACACTTTAGCTATTTTACAATGTGTGTTAAATGCTAACCACATTTTTGGTGTGTATTTTCAAGTTACCACAATTAACATTCATATTTTGTGTTGTTTTAAAGAACCTTAATGAGGTTGTTGTCCCTTGTTCATTAGACATAGGGGGGTGTATTTAACAAAGGCAAAATCATTTTTCACTACAATTGCTAATTATACATATAATTCCACATAAAGAGCATTTTGAAGTGTGTTCGCTGTGGATCCGAGGGGCACATGCAAGGAAGCCCAAACCAAAACAATTAATTTAGATTTGACATGATTTTCACAAAAAATCAGCAGAGCTTCCCCCGAGCTTGTTTTTGACAAAAGGCTTAAATCAGTTAAGAATATCAAGTGAAACGTTCACTTGAGAAATTGCACACCAAGTGCACTTGTTGGAAGTGCAGTCGCTGAAAAACTGAGGGGAAGAGCTTAAATTCGGGGAAGCTCTGCTGATTTATTCCGAAAATCATGTAAAATCAAAATAAATTCTTTTTATTTGACAAAAACACACATAGGGGTTGATTTCCTAAAGGTAAAAAGCCTGTGCATTTTGGAAATTGCATTTGCCCTCTGCAAGAGCAGTTGCTCCCAAGCTTTATTAAATGTGAAGCAGCTCTGCTGACTTCCATCATCCAATCATGTGCAAGCAAAAATGTTTTTTTTTTCTTTTACTTGCACAGGATTGGGTACTCTTTGCAAAGTCAAGCTTTTAAATAATTTCTGATGCTCTGGAGCAATTGCACTTGCAGAGGGCAACTGCCCTCTGCAAAGTGCACCGACTATTTGCTTTTCTCAAATCAACCCCATAGTCTTTTCGACCTGTACCTGCCTACTCCCAACCAAAATGGCGTTTTTTAATCAAAAGACATAGGCAAGAATGTAAGGTAAACCAAAAAGTATTTATTTTATAAACAAAAAAATTAGGAAGGCAACACTGGACACACTTTTAGAATCTGGGAAGCCTTTCGTCCCCCAGGACACACATCAAGTTTGAGGACAAGAAAATAGGTATCTTGCGACTATAGGGAGCACAGGGAGCACAGTCAGAACAGACAGAAACCAGGCAATCACTTTCGACTCTTCCGTGTAGCCTTCCCTCCACGCTTCTCTGCAGCCTTCCCTCCACGCTTCTCTGCAGCCTTCCTCGGAGGTTGTGCCTCTGGTGGTGTACTTGGGGCAGGGGGAGGAGGAGGAGGAGGAGTAGGAGTGCCTTCATCTGCTAGATATGTGGTAGCAGTAAGCTCCCCTCTCAAGCCCTTCTGGTAAGCCTGGAAAAATAGACCCTCACAGAGGAGGCGTTGGCCCTTTTCCAACTCCTGTAATCTGCAGGCTATATAGGTGCCATACGCCTCCTCTGCATTGGGAGGTTTGCTCAGTATCAGGCTTGCTTCCCGGATGAGCTCAAGGGATTCCTGCTCTGTTGCAGTCATCCTCCTGAGTCTTTTGTGTAGAATGCGGAGGGGAGCCACCTGGCACTCCGTGCGGCTTCTACTTGGCCCAGCCACAGCCTCCTCCTCTCTCCCACTGGGCAAGGCCTCCTCCTCTCTCCCACTGGGCAAGGCCTCCTCCTGGCTGAGGTCATCCTGTGTAAAAAAAAGGGACATAGTTGTAATTTTATGTTATGCAATCACACACAATTTTCAGCTCATGACTTTCAAATATAATTACACAAAATAGTAAAGGCTATCTATTTGACCACACCATTATTTCATATGATCAAGAAGATCTGAAGTTACGTATATATTTGGCACTACTGTCTAGTGATATGTCTACATATTACTCTTTGTGCAGAAGTGATTTTTGATGAAGCACTTTCAAAATTAACACCTTAACATCATTAATAACATTTACACAATCCCAAAATATTCAAAAAAAGTATACCTGGCTGAAGCTGGGCGCATCCACTTCATCTATAGTGAAAAGGCCCAGTTCATCCTGGGACTCCTCAGCTGGGGTGGAGGTGGATGGAAGGCTGGAGGGAAGGCTGGAGGGAAGGCTGGAGGGAAGGGTGGGGGGAAGGGTGGGGGGAAGGGTGGAAAGGGATTGCCTGGCTTCGGTCTGCTCATCCAGGAATCGCAGTTTGTGGTAATACCACAACTTGGGGACATAAACTTGGTCAGCTGCTGCCCCGGATCTCAGCGACTCCTGGATTTTCCTGTGTTCCCGCTTATACATATTACGCAAGATACCTATTTTCTTTTCCACAAACTTGAGGTCTGCCTGGGGGAGTCGAGTCTTCACAAACTCTAAAAGTGTGGCCAGTGTTGCCTTCCTAACATCACGATTATAATATTGGGGGTGTTTGACCTCCCAGAGGTTTTTCTTCTCCTCATAGAGATCAATGAAATGGGTCAAAAACTCTTCCTCTTTAAAGGGATTCATTATTTCTGCAAGACAAGACACAAGATCAGAATTTAAATGTCAGTCCCAAATCTCAGGATTAGTTTGTTTTGTAATCTAGGGGACACACACGGGGACACACACAAACACACACACACACACACACACACACACACACACACACACTCTTTAATCTTACCTTCGTTTGTGCCGCTCGCTACTTCCGCACGGACATACGTAGGCCAAAGTACTAGCTTTATATACACTGCGCATGTCATGCTCCGCCTGCGTCGCCCGCCCCTGACGTTCGTAAGTACGATTTGGCCCCGCCCCTTCACTCTTCGTTGCGCAGTGGGAGTAGATAGCAAAAGATGGCGCAGCGATTAAGTGGAAGTAGCGCGGAGGAAAGCCCGGAGCCCCAAACATCCACATCCCGGAGGAGATATAAGGCCACCAACATGGCTTTTGGAGAGATGGTGGAGATGGTGTCCATATTAAGAAGGGAGGACTACGATGGCAAAAAAGGACCGTACACACGACCCAATATGAGGAAGGACAAAATAATGTCCTCAGTTGTCACCGCTCTGGAAGATAAATTTGGGACAAAACGTTCCAAAGAACAATTGCGGAAGCGGTGGTCTGACATCAAAAGTCGTGAGCCAGAACAATATTGGCGAATAAAGAAGCTGCTGAAAAAAAGTAAGTACTTGTGTTTTACTATTGAGATCCAGAACTTGCATGCTGATCCTTATTTTTGGCGGTTTTTCTGCATCGTTCGTAAATACCGTTCTTTGGAATAGATCGGATACTTTATAAAGTGACGTTATTTTTTCGCCAAATACGATGGGACAGGGTTGGACATACATTTATGGCTTGATAATTTGGCGAATTCCCACAATGAGTTGATGTGGTGTAGATGTGTTTGAAAATATAATGCTTCATCAAAAATGATTCAGTGTAATGTAGGGACAGGACACAGCAGCTGTTTCCACATCTGGACTCACGAGCACTATAGTTAGTGGGAATGATTTAGCAGTCCCACTATTGTTCTTCCATTTTATTTTTTGAAATATTTAATTTGAAGTTTATTCCGTACGTTTTTTGGCTCTGCGTAACTTCTGCATACTTTCAGCTATTAAAACCATTCAACTATTAAAATGTTCGTCTCTTTTAGCTGATGTGTGGTCATTTTCCACTTTTTTAATACCATTTATACTTTATTAAATAATTATTTTTTTTTAACTTTTTTAAACATTGAATTCAATGGGAGCATGCTTGAAATCCTCAAATTCTTCTTCCGCTCCCAAAAGTTTCAGCTCCTTCATACTTTCACCTAGAGACACCAAACAAACTTTACAATGTTCACTAAATATTCATCTATCTGGCTATATCCTTTCACTTTGATTTTTTGAAAATTTTTGGCGAAAAAATATTTTGTTTAGAGGTAATTTCGTGAAATTTTACACATTAATCAGAGTGTGCTGTGTTTGTTTTGTTGCCATGGTTACCAAAGCTTCTGTTATACACAGGGGGGAGGTGGCTGGAGCATCTCAGCTCTGATTACAGAGCCCGGGGGGAGGGGACAGACACACCATGTACTGATTTATAATCAAGGAATATGATGGGTCAGTTTTGATGGCGGTCATTTTAGCCATTTAGCTATTCAGCATTCCCACGCATTTTGCTAAGGAAATGCATTTTCTAGTGTACTATGTGACCATAACTAAATTTTTGAGGGGTAATACACATAGGAGATCATTGAGGTGTCAGCATCTGTGAAAATTGCAACAAAATATGCATTCTTTAGAATTGTTGTTCAGAGGTAATGTTCATCCTGTCTTCAACATTTATTATGATGCAAAATTGGCCAAAAATCATAACCAACATTTTACTTTATTTATTAAAACATAAAAGATCAGTGTGTTTTAACTTTACCTTTTTTTCAATTCTCATAGGGGAGAAAAGACTCAGACAACAGTCCAAGGATCTCAGGACCTCCCCAAGTCAACAGCCTGAGGCCCAAGATACCCCAAGCCCCAGCCCAAGACCACGCCCACCCGATGACCTTGAGGAAGGAGAGGTGGAGGAAGTGTGCAAGGTTTCAAGCCCACCAAGTGAGTGACTGACACCCCAGCTTGAGTTACTGTATTTTGGCATGCATATTGTAAACCTTGTTTTTATTCACTCGTTTTAGGTGAGTTTCTGGTTGTGGAAGGCCAAGCGGCAGAGCACTTCACCACAGACAGTGCGCAAAGACTAATTGGCCAGATAATGCTGTGGAATGGCCACATAGATCAAATGCGTGACCAAATTAACAGCATGAAACTTCGCCTGGACTCCATGCAACAGGAAATGAAGAACATGATTGATGTTTTGGGCAGAATATAATCACGTTTGGCCTAAAAACATCAATCATGTTCTTCTTTTCCTTGGGAAGTTATTTTTTCGTTTAAATTGTTTTTTAAAGTTTTGGGGTATACCCACATTTACATTGTGTGATGCACACGGTGTGTCATCATGTGCTATCTTCCATCATGGGTTAGCAATGTACTTGTTTTGTGTTTGCAAACCCTTCATCCTGAAAATTCTTGGGTGGTGAGAGCAACCAAAAATGGGATTGCACACACAAAACATGTACATTGCTCTCCCATGATAGGAGATAGCACATGTTGACTTGACCCTTTAGTAAAGCTCAATTTTGAGCATCTTATAAATGACCAATTTCTGCAAGGGTGACATTACATGCACCGTTCTCGAAATATTGAACTTTGTAAGTTAATGTATTGTAAGTTTTGTTTATAAAAACACTGTTGTGTATGTAAATGTTTTGAGATAAAGGTCTATATATTTTTGAAAAAATGGCTTGAATAATTTAGTAAAAGATAATTTTTTTACACAACGTAAAATATTTTTTTACAAAATAAAAAAAAAAAAAAAAACACAAAAATATGATAAAAAATGCACCTTTAAATGTGCACCAAGTAAAATTTTTTACCCTATACAATGTGTGTGGCTGTTTCTTGAAGTCAACATTTGGGGTTTGTTTTTGTGGGCCTGATTAACTAAAGCTAAATGCACTTGACACTACTACAAGTGCACTAGGAGACAGACATAACTTAAAGGTAAACAAAAATAAAAACAAGATATTTAGATAAACAAATTTTCTTTTTTATTTTTGTAAAAAAATTATAGCTGTTGCTGAATAGCAATGGCCCCCCGACCATTAAAATAATTCACATAACGGTCACGCACTTGACGTGCGGTTCGGGGGGCCAAGCCAATACGGCCAATTTCTAGGCCTGTCAAAGTGCTACTAGCCTCTTCCAGTCTGGGCTCAGGCCCAACAGAGGATAGATATGTCACTGAATGTCTCCTTAAAAAGTTATGCAAGATGCAGCAAGCAAGGATGACGTGGTTGATTTTATAGTCCGCCAAATTAATAGCCGTAAGGAAGATACGGAACCGGCTGGCCAGAATACCAAAGGCATTCTCCACAACCCTTCTTGCTCTGGCCAGCCGGTAATTAAATACCCTCCTCTCAGGGGTGAGTGTCCTTTGGGGGAACGGCCTCATCAAGTTCTCACAGAGAGCAAATGCTTCATCAGCAATAAAAACTGAGGGGAGTCCATCCACATTATCGTCATCAGGTGGCAATTCCAGGCCACCGGTCTGGAGACGATAGCACAGCTCGGTCTGTGCAAAGACTCCTCCATCAGACATCCGGCCGTTCTTCCCCACATCCACAAACATAAACTCCAAATGTGCCGAGACCACCGCCATCAAAACTACACTATGGAACCCCTTGTAGTTAAAGAAATATGACCCCGAATGCGGTGGTGGCACAATCCGGACGTGCTTCCCGTCAATCGCCCCTACACAGTTGGGAAAGTCCCAACGGTCAGCGAACTGGGAGGCCACAGTCTGCCATTCCTGTGGACTTGTAGGAAACTGTGGAGTGCAAAAAAAATAAGATAAGGACTTTAATAACAAAAATTGTATATCAGATTACGCCAAAACATTAGTAAACAACAGCAGTCAAATATTAGGAATATGTGTGTTTGTAATTGAAATGTTGAAAAACATAAGGCACACTTATAAGATTACTCACCCCCTATGATGGCCCATTGATACATTTGAATGTGGGGGGAGGGGTTCTAATTAGGTTAACAAACACACATGACTGGCTGAAACATTTGTGGGGTGGGGGAGGGGTTCTAATTAGGTTAACAAACACACATGACTGGCTGAAACATTTGTGGGGTGGGGGAGGGGTTCTAATTAGGTTAACAAACACACATGACTGGCTGAAACATTTGTGGGGTGGGGGAGGGGTTCTAATTAGGTTAACAAACACACATGACTGGCTGAAACATTTGTGGGGTGGGGGAGGGGTTCTAATTAGGTTAACAAACACACATGACTGGCTGAAACATTTGTGGGGTGGGGGAGGGGTTCTAATTAGGTTAACAAACACACATGACTGGCTCAAACATTTGTGGGGTGGGGGAGGGGTTCTAATTAGGTTAACAAACACACATGACTGGCTGAAACATTTGTGGGGTGGGGAGGGGTTCTAATTAGGTTAACAAACACACATGACTGGCTCAAACATTTGTGGGGTGGGGGAGGGGTTCTAATTAGGTTAACAAACACACATGACTGGCTCAAACATTTGTGGGGTGGGGGAGGGGTTCTAATTAGGTTAACAAACACACATGACTGGCTGAAACATTTGTGGGGTGGGGGAAGGGTTCTAATTAGGTTAACAAACACACATGACTGGCTCAAACATTTGTGGGGTGGGGGAGGGGTTCTAATTAGGTTAACAAACACACATGACTGGCTGAAACATTTGTGGGGTGGGGGAGGGACAAACAAGACAATGGAGCAGACAATATACATTGTTCAATGGACTATAGGCTAGAGATAAAAATGGACCCAGCATTGCATGGTGGGGAGGTTAATGAAAGAAATTATGCATGTATAGGGCAATAACTGATTAAAATAGGCATGCACAAAGATAAAGGGGACATTCACAGCAGATTGAAAGCATGGCAATTAGGTAAAGAGGACAGTTCTACAATACATCCAAAAACAGTTAATACATATCATGTAATGTTAAAGGATAAAACTTACCTTCATATATTCCTTCTGCAGGACCTGAATAATAGCAGAACAGGTCTCTGGGATAATGATCCCCAGAGCCTGGGGGGAGATGCCTGTCGAGAACTTTAAGTCCTGAAGGCTTCTCCCTGTCGCCAAGTAAAGTAACGTGGCAACTAGCCTCTGCTCCGCACTGATGGCTTGCCTCATGCAGGTATCCTGCCTGCTGATATAGGGGGTCAGCATAGCCAAAAGACGCTCAAAGATGGGGTCCGTCATCCTGAGAAAATTCCTGAAATCATCAGGATTATTCTCACGGAGCTCACGGAGCAAAGGCATATGACAGAACTGGTCACGCTGGCGCAACCAATTCTTGGTCCATGAACTCCTCCTCACCCTGTTCATGGACTGGACTCGGGTCAAAGTATTAACCCCAACACCAAGTCCCCACACAGCACGAACTCGAGAACGAGTTTGTCCACTCGACATGGCTTCAAAACGGTCGGCTGCTCAAACAAACAAACTTATAACAAACGCACTGAAGAACAGCAAGGCCTATGAAGAACGACCTGAAAATCAGGAACGAGCGGAGCAGAACGGCCTGCAAGGCAGGTTACGAACTGACCAACACGCACTGAAAAGCAGATACAAACCTCACAAGCACAAACTGAACCGCAGAAAACGAACGAAATAAGCTGAAGTGTGAAAAGCGCGAATCGTCTCTAACCAAACTTCTACTAACACGAGATAAACACGAGATTAGCAGAAGGAGCCCAAAGGGTGCCGGAGTGGGGCTTGGACTTCCTTTTTCTAGTCCCGTCGTACGTGCTATACGTCATCGCGTTCAAAACCAGCGGACTTTTGCAGTGACCGTGTGTGGCCAAGTCCGTCCGTTTTTAAGTCCGGCGCAAGGAGCAAACAAAGTCCGACGAAAAGTCCGCCGGGCAAAGTCCGCCGTAAAGTCCGCTCGTGTGTACGCGGCATTACTCTACTGAAACCTGGAGTAGTGCACATGGAAATAATGTTTAGAGCATGATATAATTGCCTAAATAGTACTGAAATATGCGGTATATTAGAAAATAGAGTAGGAGCATATGAGCTTAACCATGAAGTGACCATCTGGGGTCTATAAAAAATAAAATAAAAAACTTGTGTAACAGTTCCAGCCAAGATTAACTGGCAAAGCAACTATGAGAGTTCTTACCAACTGCAGCTCCTATGTCGCAGGGAGTTGCAAGAAGAGAAAAAAGAAAGTGTAGATGAACCTGACCAGGTCCTTACTCAGGTCAGTCATGATTAGCATCCGTCCCCAGTCCTTTCGATGCCTTGGGGCGCATTAGAGTGGAGCTAGGGCCTGGGCTAGGCTGTTTATGGTATTTTCCCTTCTTGCTCGGGGGTTTGGTTGACTTGGAATGAGGAGAACTTTTACGAGGCTGCACCATCTTGGATGAGGCCTTATGACGGCGGGACTGTGTTTTAAAGATGTCCGGTATGCTCCAGGATCCAGAAAGGGGTGTAGTGCAGTTGCCGGCGTTATAACGGTTTAGTGCACATCCGGGCAGCTCTAGAGCACCATTCTACAATAATGCTTGTGCAGTATGACTTTAGTTGGAGCCTGAGTACTGCAATGGTTACTATACGGTCCCCGGGTCCTGGGGACTAATCCAGGGATGCCTGGGAACAGACCCCTCACAACAGGAAATTATGGTACCCTTAGCCGAATATAATGCTTAGTCAAGGAGCTACCCAATGTGAGATAACAATTGTTCCTAACGGCCAATCACTTTGTGATGACATCGGTGAGAAGATGGAAAGAATGTGATAGCTGCTGTCCTTTGGCAAGATGCAGTGGATCCTAGAACTCCCTTCCTGTCACTCTGATGGAGACATATTTACTTCTATAGTCAGCCTAACAAATGAAGTATAATGCCTCGTACACACGAGCGGACTTTCCAGCAGACTTGGTCCGACGGTCTTTCCGCTGGACTTTCCGGCGGACTACCTGAACAGACAGACTTGCCTACACACGACCGGACTTTCCGGCAGGCTAGGTCCGCCCGTCTTTCCACGGACTTTCGCCGGAGTTACGGCGGACTTTCAGAATGAACAGACTTGCCCACACACGGACAAGTCTGTTCATTTTGAACGTGACTCGGGTACGACGGGACTAGAAAAGGAAGTGAATCTTGCCGCTTTTATCAGTGAGATTGACACCTTGCGAGCCCCGTCGCGGGGCATACCAGGCCCTTAAGTCTGGTATGGATTTTAAAGGGAACCCCCTACGCTGAAGAAACGGCGTTGGGTCCCCCCTAGAATCCATACCAGACCCCGATCCGTGCACGCAGCCCGGCCGGTCAGGAAAGGGGGTGGGGACGAGCGAGCGCCCCCCCCTCCTGAACCATACCAGGCCGCATGCCCTCAACATGGGGGGTGGGTGCTTTGGGGGAGTTGGCGCCCTGCGGGGCCCCCCCACCACAAAGCACCTTGTCAACATCACCCGGTGACCACGCCTTCCTAATTTGTCACAGTCCCTGGGCATTCTGGGGCGGGGTCTCCTCCTATATAAGTCACATCGGAGTGCTCAGAGAACATTCCAGCCTGAGAGACCGTGGTGTCAACATCGGAAGAAGAGTAGAAGCCCAGAAGCCAAGAAGCCAGAAGTCCGGGCCTCCGCTGGCAAAAAAGCGGCATGAAGATAGCGGAGGAGCCGGCAGAAGATCTGGAACACATCGGGAGAAGAGGCCAGAGAGAGCGGAGAAGAACCAACCGGACGCCGGGAGAAGAGGAACTGGAGGTACCCCCGAAGTCGGAAGAAGACCCCCGAAGCCGGAAGAAGACCCCCCGAAGCTGTCTAATAAATTACTTTAAAAACCTGTTTAGTGTGTTTTATTATTGACACTTTTTCCCTAGGTAATTGGGTAGGGGTACCATGTACCCCATACTCATTAATATAGGGTGGGGGGCCGGGATCTGGGGGCCCTCTTATTAAAGGGGGCTCCCGGATTCTGATAAGCCCCCCCGCCCGCAGACCCCGACAACCAACAGCCAGGGTTGTCGGGAAGAGGCCCTTATCCTTATCAACATGGGGACAAGGTGCTTTGTGGTGGGGGGGCCCCGCAGGGTGCCCCCTCCCCCAAAGTACCCCCCCATGTTGAGGGCATGCGGCCTGGTACGGTTCAGGAGAGGGGGGGCGCTCACTCGTTCCCACCCCCTTTACTGACCGGCCGGGCTGCGTGCTCGGATCGGGGTCTGGTATGGATTCTAGGGGGGGACCCCATGCCGTTTTTTCGGAGTAGGGGGTTCCCTTTAAAATCCATACCAGACTTAAGGGCCTGGTATGCCCCGCGACGGGGCTCGCAAGGTGTCAATCTCGCCGATAAAAGCGTCGAGATTCACTTCCTTTTCTAGTCCCGTGGTACCCGAGTCACGTTCAAAATGAACCGACTTGTCCGTGTGTGGGCAAGTCCGTTCATTCTGAAATTCCGCCGTAACTCCGGCGAAAGTCCATCGGAAAGACGGGCGGACCTAGCCTGCCGGAAAGTCCGGTCGTGTGTAGGCAAGTCCGTCCGTTCAGGTAGTCCGGCGGAAAGACCGTCGGACCAAGTCTGCTGGAAAGTCCGCTCGTGTGTACGAGGCAGAACGAGACGAATGGGATTTTCGTCAGGAACTGAGTCCGGTGGACTAAGATTTGAAACATGCTTCAAATCTAGGTACGGTGGACTTTTGGCAAAAAAAAGTCCGCCGCAGCCTACACACGATCGGATTGTGCGGCGGACTCTGGTCCGCCGGACCAAGTATGCCGGAAAGTCCGCTCGTGTGTACATGGCATAAGAAATCTTTCCCTACCATGGAAGAACATTAGGGAAGTCCGTCTGTGTTGAAACATGTTGGACATGACTACAGAACTGTAACATCATCATGTAATGCTGGCAGGCACTCATACACAAAGAGCTAGCAGTGTGCGGTGCTGCAGCCTTGGAGAGACTGAGCTGACATACCTTAGTGCTGGGTAAGCACTAAGGTTGTGCTATGATGGTCTACTTCTTTTTTTCTTATATATTTATATGTGTGTTCTGAGTAGGGATGAGCTTCGTGTTCGAGTCGAACCCATGTTCGACTCGAACATCGGCTGTTCGACCGTCCGTCGAATTGCGAACGATATGGGCCGTTCGCGCCAAATTCGTGTGGCGCGTCACGGCCCATAATTCACTGCAGCATCGCAGTGCATTGCTGGCTGATGATTGGCCAAGCATGCACTATGACCCGCATGCTTGGCCAATCACAGCGCCGTCAGTAGAGAGAGCTGTAATTGGCCAAAGCCAGGGTGGCTTTGGCCAATTATGGCTCAGGGGATTTAGTACACGCCCCACACTATATAAGGCCGCCTGCACGGCGGCCCTGTGTAGTGTGTGTTCCGGTGTGCTGAGAGATAGAGAGAGAGAGAGACAGTGTCATTTGATTTGAGTTAGATAGATTAGGCAGAACAGTCAGTCAGTTAGCTGCACTTACAGTGTATTGTGTATATATATGCATCCCAGGTGTTGCATATATATATATACACTGTATTCAGTTTAGCTAGATCCGTTCCTGTTATCTTCTATCTAGACTATTTAGTGCAGTGTGTCCTGCTCACAGTGTTCAGCTAGATCCGTTCCTGCTATTTACATTCAGTGCAGTGCGTCCTGCTCACAGTGTTCAGCTAGATCCGTTCCTGCTATTTACATTCAGTGCAGTGCGTCCTGCTCACAGTGTTCAGCTAGATCCGTTCCTGCTATTTACATTCAGTGCAGTGCGTCCTGCTCACAGTGTTCAGCTAGATCCGTTCCTGCTATTTACATTCAGTGCAGTGCGTCCTGCTCACAGTGTTCAGCTAGATCCGTTCCTGCTATTTACATTCAGTGCAGTGCGTCCTGCTCACAGTGTTCAGCTAGATCCGTTCCTGCTATTTACATTCAGTGCAGTGCGTCCTGCTCACAGTGTTCAGCTAGATCCGTTCCTGCTATTTACATTCAGTGCAGTGCGTCCTGCTCACAGTGTTCAGCTAGATCCGTTCCTGCTATTTACATTCAGTGCAGTGCGTCCTGCTCACAGTGTTCAGCTAGATCCGTTCCTGGTATTTACATTTAGTGCAGTGCGTCCTGCTCACAGTGTTCAGCTAGATCCGTTCCTGCTATTTACATTCAGTGCAGTGCGTCCTGCTCACAGTGTTCAGCTAGATCCGTTCCTGCTATTTACATTCAGTGCAGTGCGTCCTGCTCACAGTGTTCAGCTAGATCCGTTCCTGCTATTTACATTCAGTGCAGTGCGTCCTGCTCACAGTGTTCAGCTAGATCCGTTCCTGCTATTTACATTCAGTGCAGTGCGTCCTGCTCACAGTGTTCAGCTAGATCCGTTCCTGCTATTTACATTCAGTGCAGTGCGTCCTGCTCACAGTGTTCAGCTAGATCCGTTCCTGCTATTTACATTCAGTGCAGTGCGTCCTGCTCACAGTGTTCAGCTAGATCCGTTCCTGCTATTTACATTCAGTGCAGTGCGTCCTGCTCACAGTGTTCAGCTAGATCCGTTCCTGCTATTTACATTCAGTGCAGTGCGTCCTGCTCACAGTGTTCAGCTAGATCCGTTCCTGGTATTTACATTTAGTGCAGTGCGTCCTGCTCACAGTGTTCAGCTAGATCCGTTCCTGCTATTTACATTCAGTGCAGTGCGTCCTGCTCACAGTGTTCAGCTAGATCCGTTCCTGCTATTTACATTCAGTGCAGTGCGTCCTGCTCACAGTGTTCAGCTAGATCCGTTCCTGCTATTTACATTCAGTGCAGTGCGTCCTGCTCACAGTGTTCAGCTAGATCCGTTCCTGCTATTTACATTCAGTGCAGTGCGTCCTGCTCACAGTGTTCAGCTAGATCCGTTCCTGCTATTTACATTCAGTGCAGTGCGTCCTGCTCACAGTGTTCAGCTAGATCCGTTCCTGGTATTTACATTTAGTGCAGTGCGTCCTGCTCACAGTGTTCAGCTAGATCCGTTCCTGCTATTTACATTCAGTGCAGTGCGTCCTGCTCACAGTGTTCAGCTAGATCCGTTCCTGCTATATACATTTAGTGCAGTACGTCCTGCTCACAGTGTTCAGCTAGATCCGTTCCTGCTATTTACATTCAGTGCAGTGCGTCCTGCTCACAGTGTTCAGCTAGATCCGTTCCTGGTATTTACATTTAGTGCAGTGCGTCCTGCTCACAGTGTTCAGCTAGATCCGTTCCTGCTATTTACATTCAGTGCAGTGCGTCCTGCTCACAGTGTTCAGCTAGATCCGTTCCTGCTATTTACATTCAGTGCAGTGCGTCCTGCTCACAGTGTTCAGCTAGATCCGTTCCTGTTATCTTCCTACTGACAGGCAGGCTTGTCTGGTTACAGTATATAAAGCTACCTGAAGAAAATTACAGGTGTTCTTTTTGATCCTATTAGTACCACGGTCAGGCAGCTAGACTATTTAGATTTAGTACAGTGTGTCCTGCTCACAGTGTTCAGCTAGATCCGTTCCTGTTATCTTCCTACTGACAGGCAGGCTTGTCTGGTTACAGTATATAAAGCTACCTTAAGAAAATTACAGGTGTTCTTTTTGATCCTATTAGTACCACGGTCAGGCAGCTAGACTATTTACATTTAGTACAGTGCGTCCTGCTCACAGTGTTCAGCTAGATCCGTTCCTGCTATATACATTTAGTGCAGTACGTCCTGCTCACAGTGTTCAGCTAGATCCGTTCCTGTTATCTTCCTACTGACAGGCAGGCTTGTCTGGTTACAGTATATAAAGCTACCTGAAGAAAATTACAGGTGTTCTATCCCAGCTTAGTGCAGCTACAGGCCATTAGTATGTCTGGAAGGCCAAGAAGGAGAGGCAGACAGTCACAAGCCAATAAGAGAGGGCAAGCAGGCTCTGTGTCTAGTGCTGGTCGTGGAGACGGTGCATCCTCATCAGCACGTGGCCATGGGACACGCTTGGCCTTTTTTTCGGCAGTTGGCCGTGTTGAGCCGCAACATGCGGAAGACTTGGTCGAGTGGATGACCAAGCCGTCCTCATCCTCCTCATCCTCTCTCACCCATGCCCAGGGTGCTTTGTCTGGCAAAGCAGCGGCCTCTTCCCTCAGCTCAATGTCATCAGTGACTCCTTCCCTAGCTCCACCATGTCCTCATGAGGATTCCCTCGAACTGTTTGACCACAGTGTTGGGTACATGCTCCAGGAGGATGCCCAGCGTTTGGAAGGCTCTGATGATGATACTGAGCTCAATGAAGGCAGTAACATGAGCACGGACAGAGGGGGTGCCCAAGAAGGACAGCAATCTGGCAGTCATGCTCCCCCTGCTGCAGCATACTGCCAGGTTTGCTCCAGTGATGAGGAGGGAGGGGATGATGAGGTCACTGACTCAACGTGGGTGCCTGATAGGAGAGAGGAGGAGGAGGAGGAGGAGGAGGTGGCACATCACCAACTAGGCAGGATGCCCTCCAGGGGCCAGCCTAAGGGCAGCACATTGACTGCATCACACCCCAAAGCTCCACATGTGCAGGGCGCTGCAGTCTCTGCGCGTTATTCAAAAAGTTCTTTGGTGTGGGCCTTTTTTGAGACGAGTGCATCAGATCGCACCGCTGCTATTTGCAACATATGTCTCAAGCGTATCTCGCGTGGCCAAAACATCTCCCGCTTGGGTACCACATGCTTGACCAGACATATGTTGACCTGCCATGCAGTTCGTTGGCAAGCGTATCTGAAAGACCCACACCAAAGAACAAAGACGATCTCTCCTTGCTCCTCATCAGCTGAGATTTCCAACCCCACTAGACCTTCAGTCCTCTCTGAGACCTGCAGTGAGAGGAATGAAGGTGTAGAATTAGGTGTGTCACAGCCAAGTACTTGTGGGCAATCTGCTTTTGGTACACCGACGTCAGATTGTACCAGGCAAATTTCCCTGCCCCAGCTGCTGCACCGCCGAAAGAAGTTTGCTCCCAGCCATCCACATGCCCAGCGGTTGAATGCTAGCTTGGCAAAATTGCTAGCACTTCAACTGCTGCCTTTTCAGTTGGTAGACTCTGCCCCCTTCCGTGAGTTTGTGGAATGTGCGGTTCCTCAGTGGCAGGTACCCAAACGCCACTTTTTCTCACGGAAGGCGATTCCGGCTCTCTACCGGCATGTGGAAGGCAATGTCCATGCCTCACTGGACAGGGCGGTCAGCGGTAAGGTGCATATTACCGCTGACTCATGGTCCAGCAGGCATGGACAGGGACGTTACTTAAGTTTCACGGCGCATTGGGTGACTCTGCTGGCAGCTGGGAAGGATGCAGGACAAGGTGCAGTAGTGTTGGAGGTTGTTCCGCCACCACGCCTCCAAAATGCTGATTGTGACACACCTCTCTCCTCCACCCCCTCCTCTTCTTCTTCCTCCATGGCCTCTTCCTCGGAACCAGCGGTGCTCCGTAGGCGTTCAAGGGGCTACGCAAGTACGCAGGCCAAAAGATGCCATGCGGTGCTTGAGCTGGTGTGCTTGGGGGACAGGAGCCACACTGGGGCAGAGGTTCTGTCAGCTCTGCAGGGGCAGGTTCAGAGGTGGTTGACGCCACGCCAACTTAAGGCAGGAATGGTGGTTTGCGACAATGGCACCAACCTCCTCTCTGCCCTCCGACAGGGACAACTGACCCATGTGCCCTGTTTGGCTCACGTCCTTAACTTGGTGGTGCAGCGGTTCTTGGGCAGGTACCCGGGCTTACAGGATGTCCTGAGGCAGGCCAGGAAAGTCTCTGTGCATTTCCGCTGGTCATATAATGCCAGTGCTCGGCTGACGGACCTCCAAAAGGAGTTTAACCTGCCCAAGAACCGCCTAATCTGTGACATGCCCACCAGGTGGAACTCGACGTTGGCCATGCTGCAGCGGCTGCACACGCAGCAGAGGGCCATCAATGAGTACCTGTGCGACTATGGCACCAGGACAGGGTCAGGGGACCTTGGTTTTTTTTCCCCACGCCAGTGGGCCATGATCAGGGATGCATGCACTGTCCTGTCACCATTCGAGGAGGCCACGAGGATGGTGAGCACTGACAGTGCATGCATCAGTGACACTGTCCCCCTTGTCCACCTGTTGGAGCACACGCTGCGTGGAATAATGGACAGGGCACTTGAGGCAGAACAGAGGCAGGAAGAGGAGGACTTCCTTAGCTCTCAAGGCCCCCTTTATCCAGACAGTGTTCCTGCGTGCCCGCCGATCACACAGGAAGAGGACGAGGAGGAGGAGGAGGAGGAGGAGGAAGATTGTGTCAGTATGGAGGTGGAGCCTGGCACTCAGCATCAGCAGTCTTTAAGGGATCAGTCCCAAGGAACACATGGACTTGTACGTGGCTGGGAGGAGGTGGCTGCGGACGTTGTTGTCCTTAGTGACCCAGAGGACTCCGGACCGAATGCCTCAGCAAACCTACGCTGCATGGCCTCCCTGATCCTGCAAAGCCTGCGTAAGGATCCTCGTATTCGTGGTATCAAGGAGAAGGACCAATACTGGCTGGCAACCCTCCTTGATCCACGTTACAAGGGTAAGGTTGCGGACCTTATCTTGCCATCGCAGAGGGAGCAGAGGATGAAACATCTTCGGGAGGCCTTGCAGAAAGGTCTGTGCAACGCGTTCCCAGAGACTGGGAGGTTACAAACTCCTGTTTCTGGACAACGTGTTGCTGAGGCTTCGGTCAGTCAAAGAAGGAGCGGTGGAGAAGGTGGCCGTCTGACCGATGCGTTCAGACAATTTTTTGGTCCGCAGCCCCAAGGTATGATCGGTTCCAGCAACCATCGCCAGCGTCTGTTTTACATGGTGCAGGAATACCTAGGGGCAAGATCAGACTTGGACACCTTTCCCACCGAAAATCCTCTGGGTTACTGGGTCTTGAGGATGGATCACTGGCCAGAGCTTGCACAGTATGCAATTGAGCTACTGGCCTGTCCTGCATCCAGCGTTCTTTCGGAACGTACATTCAGTGCTGCTGGAGGCGTGGTAACCGATCACAGGGTGCGTCTGTCCACTGACTCGGTCGATCGGCTGACCTTCATAAAAATGAATCAGTGTTGGATCACCACCAGCTACCAAGCACCTGATGCTGATGTAACTGAATAATTTTTTTCAGATCCCTTCAAAGACTGCCTATGCTGATGCTGAGTGATTATCCCTGAGTAATTATCCTCTTCCTCCTCAATCATCACGCTGATAGCTTGTAAGAACATTTTTGGTTCTGGGCGCCACCACCAGTGCCTAAGGCACAATTTTTCAGCCCCTGTATAACAGGGGCGTGTAATTACAATTTTTGATGTAATACTTTGCAGCACGGCTCGTTCCTGCATTCCAACTAGAGTGTCTGTGAGGGGTTGCAGTGTTGTGGCACCAGCACCAGTGCCTAAGGCCCAATTTTTCTGCCCCTGTCTAACAGGGGCGTGTAATTACAATTTTTGATGCAATACTTTGCAGCAGTGCTCGTTCCTGCGTTCCAACTAGAGTGTCTGTGAGGGGTTGCAGTGTTGTGGCACCAGCACCAGTGCCTAAGGCCCAATTTTTCTGCCCCTGTCTAACAGGGGCGTGTAATTACAATTTTTGATGCAATACTTTGCAGCAGGGCTCGTTCCTGCGTTCCAACTAGAGTGTCTGTGAGGGGTTGCAGTGTTGTGGCACCAGCACCAGTGCCTAAGGCCTAATTTTTCAGCTCCTGTTCAACAGGGGCATGTAATTACAATTCTTGATCTAATATTTCACAGCAGGGCCCTGTGAGGGCTTACAGTGTTTTGGCCACAGCAACACCTAAGGCCCAAATTTCTGCTGAGTATATAGGGCAGGACCCTACTTTCAAACATCTAACTTACAAACGACTCCTACTTGCAAACGGAAGGAGACAACAGGAAGTGAGATGAAATCTACCCATAGGAAGGGAAATTCTCTCATGTAAGAGTTAATATGGGAAAACAATTTCTCCTTTCCACTGATGCTTTCCAATCCTTGTTCCACAAAAAAACCCAAATTTTCAAAAAACATTTTTCATTGGGACAAAAAAGTGAGGTGAAATCTTCTGAAGAGGAGGAAAGACGCAAAACAAATGTCACAGGGGTGATAACCCTTCCCTATGTTTTCCAAAAAGCTTAGAAAAGATTTTTTGGCTGGAGCTAAACACATTAAAAATGTTCAAAATTACAAACAGATTCTACTTAACAACAAACCTACAGTCCCTGTCTTGTTTGCACCGCCTGTATACTGCTGTTCAGAGTATATAGGGACCTTTCCTTATTTTAATTTGGGTGCGGGGTTCCCCTTAATATCCATACAAGACCCAAAGGGCCTGGTAATGGACTGGGGGGTACCCATGCCGTTTGTCTCACTGATTTTCATCCATATTGCCAGGACCCGACATGACATTAAACCCGCAAGCAGTTTTAAATGAGATTTTTTCCTTTAAAAATGACATTTGGTGCAGGGACTGTTCTAAACATGGGAAACACGCGTCACTTTACAGGCATACTATAGACACCCCCCAGGTACGATATTTAAAGGAATATTTCACTTTTTTTTTTTTACTTTAAGCATCATTAAAATCACTGCTCCCGAAAAAAAGGCCGTTTTTAAAAGTTTTTTTTGCATTGATACATGTCCCCTGGGGTAGGACCCGGGTCCCCAAACCCTTTTTAGGACAATACCATGCAAATTAGCCTTTAAAATGAGCACTTTTGATTTCGAACGTTCGAGTCCCATAGACGTCAATGGGGTTCTAACGTTCGTGCGAACTTGCGGTCCGTTCGCGGGTTCTGGTGCGAACCGAACCGGGGGGTGTTCGGCTCATCCCTAGTTCTGAGTAATAAAACATTGGTTTATTTAAAAAATGGGACTGTTATTTTGGGATTTTTTTGGATAGGCAGGCCAATTTTCAATTTAATGTTATTAACAGGGTAAGTAGCATGGATAGGAATTTGGATTGGTACATCTCACCACTGCACTCCCTAAGAAAATAGCCAGTAAATCATTCGGTCCATCAGTATCCATTCAAGGCCATATTTTCAATCATTCTTTCCTGGGAACTCAGGAATGACACACACTTCAATACACGACCCACCGTTTCCTTAATACCTGACACATATTTATAAATTGTAACCCCAATACCAGAGTGTGCTATTTGAAGATTAATGCCCCGTATACACGGTCGGATTTTCCGACGGAAAATGTGTGATAGGACCTTGTTGTCGGAAATTCTGACCGTGTGTGGGCTCCATCACACATTTTCGACACACAAAGTTTGAGAGCTTGCTATAAAATTTTCTGACACTATATGGGTTGACTCTTATCATAATGAAAAATGCTACCTGTGCCCAAACTGCAGCAAGAGAGTCTCCCGCATGAGCTTATACTTGGACACACTTCCTCTAGGTGCTTTTTGATACCTGAGATGCTACTGTTCTGATGAGGAATCCATAATACATATATTCTTTTTTTTTATTTTTTTTCCCTCTCTCTGTTCATTTATCTAAGAAAATCTAGAAATGTGTACTTATGTGTTGCGTTGTTAAGAATTCAGTTTCTACCTGCACATTTAGTCATTGGTTAAGATGATGTGGTTGAGTCTATCTGTTCTAATCTTTTGAACCCTCAGCATTATTCTACCTACCTTATCTTTGATAGGAGCTGGGGGTTAGGATGAGGCTCTTTTTTATGTCAATTCAAGTTTTCTTTTTTCGTTTGTTGTTTTGGCTCTCATTAATATTCGGAGCCTGTGATCTCACTCGTTCCTCCCACCACCCCCAAAGTGGACACTGTGATGTCTACTCTTCAATAATACTTCCCTTGTGAGGTGATCTAGTCAGCATATTACTCACAGTTCCAAACTATTCCTTGCTCCTCTCGGTGTCACTACCTAGAGGCTAATTACTGGATACTCTGATCCCACTTCCCAACCTTTTGGACAGTGGGATCACTGTCATACCCCCCTCTTTTTCCTTCACATATACTCAGCTTTTCCCCCCTCTACCTTCACTAATCTAATCCCCCCCCCCCTCTTTTTTTATTATCGTGTGTGTGTTGTCTATTTGTATTAGCTTCCAAGATGATATACTCCTCATTGGGCAACCGCCCTACTGTGATATTGCATAATGTTAGGGGGTTAAATATTCCTCAGAAAAGAATGCAACTGTTGCGCCATCTTGGGAAGGAGAAGCCAACCTTTGTATTTCTTTAGATCAAATTATATTCCTAAACTGACTGATAATCATTTCCCCAAAGCCTTTCATGCCACCAATCCAGAGGCTAAGACTAAGGATGTTTCCATTTTGATAGGTAAGGACTCGGGATTCAAACTCGATCAACAACTGGTGGACCCCGAGGGCCGGTTCTTCCTTCTCAAGGGGAAAATTGGGAAATTTCCCATTACTTTAGATAATGTATATTTTCCCAATACAGCTCATGTATCTTTTTGTCGGAAACTAATTGATGAACTTTCTTGGTTTGCCTCTATATGTATTGTCCTAGGGGGGGACTTCAGTGTCCCATTGGATCCTCTCCAGGACACCTCCAATGGTAAATCGGCCATTTTCAGAGTACTACTGAATTCCCTGACTTTGGCAGACTCATGGCGAGTGGCTAACCCACAGGGGAGAGACTTTACCTATTTCTTCACGATCCATAACAAGTACTCCTGCATAGATTACGTTTTTTTCTCTCAGAGAGACCTATCTATCTTGAAGGACGCTCGCATAGGGACGCAGACAATCTCAGATCATGCCCCTATCTCAGTGACTTCACGGTTACAGGATATACCTATGAAATCATGCATGTGGTGGCTTAACTCAACTTTACTGACTCACCCCCTGACTTTGAAACCCATTTCAGAAGCTATAAGTACCTATTTCAGGAAAAATACTACTGATGAAGTTTCCCCTCTCATTGTTTGGGAAGCACACAAGTGTGTGCTATGAGGAAGACTTATTAGCTTAGCCTCACAGAAAAAGAAAGCCTGCGAGAAAAAACTAAAAGCACTACTAGAAGAATTGCGAAATTTAAAACCCAGCATTAAAGATGGCAACCTTTTAGCAGCCCGCAAGGAATTACAAGCTAAACTAGATCTTCAAGCGAAACCGATTCTGGTTTTCAAGCGGGGTTTTTTTTTAAGAGCATGGAAATAAAAGCTGTAAATTCTTGGCTAGGGCGCTGAGGGATGTACGCTATGCTACTCACATCACTCAAATTAAAATTTAGGACGATAAATTGGTACATACCACAGAACAGCGTCTGAATTTCACTGCTTCTATACTAAACTTTACAATTTGCCACCCTCGCACAAACTCACATCATTTTAGGGTGCTAGACCCCACATTATAAGACAATACTTGCAACAAAGTGGATTGCCAAGCCTGCCCACCTCTGAGGCAGAGGAAATTGACAAACCTATTTACATAAAGGGAATCTTACAGGCAATTACATGAAAACCTTGTAAAAGCCCTGGCCCGGATGGCTTCTCAACCATATATTATAAGACCTTCTCGCCCCTACTTGCGAAACCATTGCTTAGCGTATTGAATTCTCTGTGCTTCCCAAACCTGGCAAGGATCCCAGCGTCTGCTCTAGTTACAGGCCAATATCCTTGTTAAACCTGGATGTAAAACTTTTGTCTAAAATTATTGCAACAAGGCTTTGCAGACATCTTCCAGACATTATTGGCCCGGAACAGGTGGGCTTTATGCCGGGTAGGGAGGCACATGATAATGTCACTAAAGCTCTAAATCTCATTCACCTATTCAGAGGGCATACAGAAGAAGGCCTTCTTCTGTCTAGAGATGAGCTTCATGTTCGGGTCGAACATGAGTTCGACTCAAACATTGGCTGTTCGATTGTACCTCGAAATACGAACATTATGGGGTGTTCGGGCCGAATTCGAGCAGTGCGTCACGCCCCATAATACACTTCGACACCGCAGTGCATTGCTGTCTGATGATTGGCCAAGCATGCACTATGACCCGCATGCTTTGGCCAATCACAGCGCCGTCAGCAAAGAGAGCCATAATTGGCCAAAGACAGGGTGCCGTTGGACAATTATGGCTCAGGGGGTTAAGTCCATGCCCCACACTATATACAGTGCCTTGCAAAAGTATTCGGCCCCCTTGAACTTTTCAACCTTTTGCCACATTTCAGGCTTCAAACATAAAGATATAAAATTTTAATTTTTTGTGAAGAATCACCAACAAGTGGGACACAATTGTGAAGTGGAACGAAATCTATTGGATTGTTGAAACTTTTTTAACTAATAAAAAAATGAAAAGTGGGGCGTGCAAAATTATTCGGCCCCCTTGCGTTAATACTTTGTAGAGCCACCTTTTGCTGCGATTACAGCTGCAAGTCGCTTGGGGTATGTCTCTATCAGTTTTGCACATCGAGAGACTGAAATTCTTGCCCATTCTTCCTTGCAAAACAGCTCGAGCTCAGTGAGGTTGGATGGAGAGCGTTTGTGAACAGCAGTTTTCAGCTCTTTCCACAGATTCTCGATTGGATTCAGGTCTGGACTTTGACTTGGCCATTCTAACACCTGGATACGTTTATTTGTGAACCATTCCTTTGTAGATTTTGCTGTATGTTTGGGATCATTGTCTTGTTGGAAGATAAATCTCCGTCCCAGTTTCAGGTCTTTTGCAGACTCCAACAGGTTTTCATCCAGAATGGTCCTGTATTTGGCTGCATCCATCTTCCCCTCAATTTTAACCATCTTCCCTGTCCCTGCTGAAGAAAAGCAGGCCCAAACCATGATGCTGCCACCACCATGTTTGACAGTGGGGATGGTGTGTTGAGGGTGATGAGCTGTGTTGCTTTTTCGCCAAACATATCGTTTTGCATTGTGGCCAAAAAGTTCGATTTTGGTTTCATTGGACCAGAGCACCTTCTTCCACATGTTTGGTGTGTCTCCCAGGTGGCTTGTGGCAAACTTTAGACGAGACTTTTTTTAGATATCTTTGAGAAATGGCTTTCTTCTTGCCACTCTTCCATGAAGGCCAGATTTGTGCAGTGTACGACTGATTGTTGTCCTGTGGACAGACTCTCCCACCTCAGCTGTAGTTCTCTGCAGTTCATCCAGAGTGATCATGGGCCTCTTGGCTGCATCTCTGATCAGTCTTCTCCTTGTCTGAGCTGAAAGTTTAGAGGGACAGCCAGGTCTTGGTAGATTTGCAGTGGTCTGATACTCCTTCCATTTCAAAATGATCGCTTGCACAGTGCTCCTTGGGATGTTTAAAGCTTGGGAAATCTTTTTGTATCCAAATCCGGCTTTAAACTTCTCCACAACAGTATTACGGACCTGCCTGGTGTGTTCCTTCGTCTTCATGATGCTCTCTGCGCTTTCAACAGAACCCTGAGATTATCACAGAGCAGGTGCATTTATACAGAGACTTAATTACACACAGGTGGATTCTATTTATCACCATCAGTCATTTAGGACAACATTGGATCATTCAGAGATCCTCGCTGAACTTCTGGAGTGAGTTTGCTGCACTGAATGTAAAGGGGCCGAATAATTTTGCACGCACCACTTTTCAGTTTTTTATTTGCTAAAAAAGTTTCAAATATCCAATAGATTTCGTTCCACTTCACAATTGTGTCCCACTTGTTGGTGATTCTTCACAAAAAATTAAAATTTTATATCTTTATGTTTGAAGCCTGAAATGTGGCAAAAGGTTGAAAAGTTCAAGGGGGCCGAATACTTTTGCAAGGCACTGTAAGGCCGCCTGCACGTCGGCCCTGTGTAGTGTGTTGCTGGCGTTGACCGAGAGAGAGTGTCATTTCATTTAGATTGAGCAGGCAGGCGATTCAGTTAGCTGCAGTGTATTTAGTATATATACATCCAGGCTTATATATATTTATATATACACCGTATCCAGTTTAGCTAGATCTGACTGCAGTCCGTTCCTGGTGTACTGTTTCTAATACACTTCAGGCAGGCAGGTAATTCAGTTAGCTGCAGTGTATTTAATATACAGTATATAGTATATATACAGTCAGTCTCGCATATATATATAGCCACTGTATCCAGTTTAGCTAGAACTGACTGCAGTCTCTTCCTGGTGTACTGTTTCTAATATACTTCAGGCAGGCAGGTGATTCAGTTAGCTGCAGTGTATTTAATATATATAAATACAGTCAGTCTCGTATATATATATATCCACTGCATCCAGCCAAGCCTATATCTGACTGCAGGCCATTCCTGGTGTACGTTTTCAAATATACTTTCAGGCAGGCAGGTGATTCAGTGAGCTGCAGTGCATTAATATATATATATACAGTCTCCTACATATATATCAACTGCATTCTAGTCTAGCCAAGCCTACTGTATATCTGACTGCAGGCCATTCATGGTGTACGTTTTCAAATACACTTTCAGGCAGGCAGGCATTCAGGTCATTCAGTGATCTGCAGTGCATAGAATATATATACAGTCTCCTACATATATATCCACTGCATTCTAGTCTAGCCAAGCCTATATCTAACTGCAGGCCATTTCTGGTGTATGTTTTCAAACACACTTTCAGGCAGACAGGCAGGTGATTCAGTGATCTGCAGTGCATTAAATATATATACAGTCTCCTACATATATATATATATATATATACACTGCATTCCAGTCTAGACATGTGCACACTGAAATATTTCGTTTCGGAATTTCGTTTTCGTCCAAAAAATAATTGTATTTAGTTACTCCCGAAATTCGTTTTTATTTATTTCGTTTTTCGTTAAAAATTGCATTCGGGGGGGCGTGGCCTGGACATGGCGAGGTGAGGACGCTTCTCCTCTGAGCTCCCGACTCCGTCCCGGCTGACCGTGCCAATTATGCTCTAAAACACACCCGATGAACGAGGCATGTACTCTAAGAGGAGGAGAACAGGAGGGAGAGCCAAACCAGTGAAAACAAAAGACTCAGGAGGCACTTTAGACCACTTCTTGACTCAGCCCCGGACTCCCCCTCTGGAATATAAGATGGCGGAGACACGTGGAGGGGTGAGTGAGACCCGGGGGAGCCATCCGGCGTCCCCGGCTGCATCTATGGACTCAGACTCCTACTCGGACGTCCCGGCTGCCCTGCAGTCTGGCTCAGGGACCCCCCCCTTGTTGGGTTCAAGGGGTGCCGAGGGAAATGCGGAGATATGGACACTTCTTAGAGCTCTCCCCACTAAAGCGGACATCGAATCCCTTATTGGCCGCTTAGAAGCACAACACCGCAGGGATATGCAGAAAGTGAACGGAGAACTGAGCTCACTCTCCACTAGACTGACAGCGGGAGAGACCTCAGTGACAGACCTAGAACGCAGAGTCTCCGAATTGGAACACCTCCAGGAAGCCCATGTAGACGCCGCTACAATGCTCCAACTGCACCAGGAGGAAATGGAGGACCGAAGCAGACGCAACAATCTCCGTCTACGCGGCCTCCCAGAGGCGACAGGGCAAGAAGATCTAGCCGCCACCGCAGTGGCCATTTTCAGCAAGCTTCCAGGAGACCAGCTCCCGCAAAACATGGAGTTCGATCGAATACACCGAGCGCTGGGCCCAAAATCGCAGGATCCAAGCAGGCCGAGGGATGTTATATGCCGCCTCCATCATTACTCCCACAAAGAAACGATCATCCGCCGAGCATGGGAGGCGGGGGACGTAGACTTTGACGGAGCAACAATCAAGATCTTGCCAGATGTTTCCCGAGCCACCCTGCAGCGCAGAGCCGTGCTCCGACCGGTACTTGAGACAGCCCGCCGGCAGGGGGCCACATACCGATGGGGATATCCCCTGTCAGTGCTCTTTAAAAAAGGGCAACAATCATTCCAACTCCGCTCCCCGAGAGACCTACCGGCCCTCTCTGCGTTCCTGGAGACATCCCCCTTCCAGATCCCGAACTGGCTGACATTCCTTCCACAAACAAGAGGACGATCCGGCCCACAGTCTTCACAGAGGAATTTCCAACCAAGACCGCAAAGACAGCGACGGAGATCTCGGCCGCCTACTCCAGATGGGACACGTGAGTCATGAGGGATTATTCCCTTCCCCTGATATCAGAGATTTCCTATCACTACATGGCTTTGCCTTGCTGAGGTCCCCCCCCCCCATAGACCCCCCTTTGAACCACACTGCCAGAACTTTGGAAGTATCAGTCCAGCGCCAAGACACCTCACGGACTGAGAGGGGTGATTTCTCACTATCCTACCGTCGCCTCTAGAGGAGCTATACTTCAGACATGTCTCACCCAAGATATGGCTACTGGTTACACGGTGGGAACAATTATGGTCGCTGATAAGACTTCCTCCCCCCCCATGGATATCGATGACAGTAGATCTTAAAGAGATGGGGAACCCTCTCGATGTGGGACCTGGGGGATGGGGGACCCCCCCTCTTTTTTCCTCTGCATTCAGGGACACTCTAAGCACGGTATAAGGACGCTAATGTCCCAATGTTGATTTGTTTTCTTTTCTTTACTGGTTTTTAGGGGTAATATATATCTGCCGTACAGTGGATTATACAGTTCATGTTATGTTGTCTTAGGAGGTATGTTAAACAAGGTTACAGGTGCGTAAGGGATTTGCAGGTTATTGACTAACCCTTAGCCTATGACTTCCTACGCTAGGTCATGACGCACCGGCCCTCTCTCTCACGCCGCCATGCCCAGCGCAGATAACTTCAACCTGTAGAAACGCTCCAAATGGAGACCATGGGTGTGAGACTACAGTCCTTCCTTCCCCTTTCCGCCCTCCCTGCGGGCCCCTCCTCCAGGGGGCGGCTGAGGGGGTTCGGGTGGGGGGGTGAAGGGGGACGTTTTTATGTTACTCCCAGGGCTCGGGCTGGGCGGGATGGGTCGGGAGCACCCCCCCTCCGCCGTCTCCAGTTACTCCCCCACATAGGCCAGCACGTCATGTGTCTGTTATAGGCAGTGACGTGCAACGCAAGCATCTCGCTTGCTGTAGTAGTTTACCCCCCCCCATTTTATTGTTTGTCTTTCCCCCTGCTCTCTCCAAACCAATATACTGCAATAACTGCTGTTTCCCAGATATAAGTTAGAGGTCACTTTTCCTTTTCAATCTAAAGCAGGTCCCCCCCTTCCCCCCCCTCTCTTTTACCTTCCCCTCCTGTGCTCTGGTTGAGGATGGACACTCTACAAATATTTTCGGTTAATGCGAAAGGCCTTAACACGCCGGAAAAAAGACGTATCTTGATGACTGAATTGAGACGGGCCCAGGCCGACATAGCCTTTATTCAGGAAACCCATTTTAAGGAGGACAAATTGCCAGTCCTTAAGAATAGATTCTTTCCGCTCGCCTACCATTCTACCAACAAAACTAAATCCAGAGGAACATCCATCCTCCTATCAAGTAAAATACAATGGACCCTCCGTGATATCTTAGTAGATAAAGAGGGCAGATATACATTCATTAAAGGTCTCATTGGAGAAGTACCCCTGACGTTAGCGACCATATACGCCCCAAATGACGGCCAAGACGCGTTCATGCAACAAACTTTATCCAAACTAGCTAACTTCCAAGAAGGCCAACTGATATTAGGGGGGGATTTTAACACACCCTTAGCCCCATCAATAGACACCTCCTCAGGATCATCCTCTATTTCGATTAAAGCCCGTAAACGCATCACCAAAGCCTTACATGAAAATCAACTGATCGACGTATGGCGTCTCCAACACCCGGGCGAACGGGACTATACGTTCTACTCCCCCCCCCACAAACTTCATACGAGGATAGATTACTTCCTTATCCCACATGGCCAATTGCACGCGGTTAGGGAATCGGCTATAGGCCAAAGGACATGATCAGATCATGCTCCTATAACTCTAACCTATGTGCTATGCACTAATCTCACAAATAAAACCCCTTTCTGGCGACTAAACGAAAGCCTTCTACAAAGACCGGAAGTCCTTGAGGAAGTGAATAGGGAACTAAAATACTATTTCTCCACGAACAAGACAGCAGACTGCGCCCCGGGATCGGTGTGGGAAGCCCATAAGGCGGTGATCAGGGGGATATTCATAAAACACGGGGCACGCATAAAGAGAGAGAATAAGAAACAGTTGGAATTACTCCTCAACAAACTCCACATCACTGCGTCACAACACAAAATCTCACCTGACCCCCTAGTGGAGGCTGAACTTAATACCATCCGTAGTCAAATAAATGACATCCTCGGATATAAAGCAAAAGCAGCGCTGCAAAGGTGTCGCCTCATTTCTTATGAATCAGGAGACAGATGCGGGCGGATCCTCGCTAGGGCAGTTAAGGACTTGAGGATGCAGACATACATTCCCCATATTAAAACGACCACAGACACGAAAGTCAGTCTGCCACGTCAGATAGCCAACTCTTTCAAAGACTATTATGAAACCCTGTACAACTTACCAACCCTCCCAAACGCACAATCCCGGATTGAGGCATATTTGTCATCCAGCCAGATACCTACCTTAACACCTGAAAAAGTAGCGGAATTGGAGATTCCAATAACGCCAGAAGAACTGACAGTAGCCCTTAAGTCGACCAAACCTGGTAAAGCCCCTGGACCAGATGGCCTTACCCTTACATACTACAAAACACTTTTCCCGTCCCTCAGTCAACACATGATATCCTTTTTTAACGAGATAGGGCAGAAGGCAGCCTTTGCAAACGACACCACGCGGGCACATATTACGGTCATACCCAAAGATGGCAAGGATCCCTTACTCTGTAATAGCTATAGACCCATTTCCCTATTAAACACAGATCTCAAGCTCTTTACTAAGATTCTAGCGACCCGATTAGCCCAACATGTGCAGTCCCTAGTACATTTAGATCAAGTGGGCTTATTCCCAACTAGGGAAGCTAGGGACAGTACCACTAAAGTCCTAAACCTGATACACGTAGCCAATCAGACTCATACACCCTCAGTGTTTATCAACACGGACGCAGAAAAGGCATTTGATAGGGTCAACTGGGGGTATATGTTTGCAGTCCTTAGGCATCTAGGGCTGGGAGAGAAGATGTTGGGATGGATCACCCAAATATACCAGACCCCCTCTGCGCAGGTTAAAGTGAACGGAATCCTATCAGACCCTTTCCAAATTACAAATGGGACGAGGCAGGGGTGCCCATTATCCCCCCTCCTTTTTGCCCTCTCACTAGAACCTTTTTTGTGCAAAATTAGAAATAACCCAGACATACAAGGCCTAACGGTTGGGGATACCCAGTACAAGGTCTCAGCATATGCTGATGACATGATGTTTTCCCTCTCAAACCCAGCTATATCTCTCCCAAACCTTCTCAGGGAATTCGAGGAATACGGTACTATTTCCAATCTTAGAATCAACTATAGCAAATCGGAGGCCATGAGTATAGAAGTTTCGCAACAGACACTACAAACACTCCACTCCAGTTTTAATTTTAAATGGACATCTACAGCCCTAACATACCTAGGAACCTTAGTCCCAACGGACCTTAACCTTACCTTCAAGTTAAACTTCCCCCCCTTATTATCCAAAACACGGAACCTACTGACATCATGGGGCAAGGGTCTTCATTCCTGGTTTGGTAGATGCAACCTGGTCAAGATGTGTATCCTACCTAAATTCCTCTATCTGCTACAGGCACTTCCAATAACGATTCCCACATCATTTTTTAGAAAAGTACACAGTCAATTTATCAAATTTATATGGGCAAATAAGAAACCGAGACTATCTCGAGCTCTCCTTTCCCTACCGAAAGTCTCTGGAGGTCTGGCTATTCCAGATGTGAAAAAATACTACCAAGCAGTTCACCTTGGTAGGATTATAGATTGGTGCCGTCACCGAGACTTTAAATTATGGACACATCTTGAACAGGCCCAAATGCAAATACCTCTACAAGGGGCTTCATGGTGTTATGAACACCTTCGGGCACAAGACAAAAGGCACCCATTGATAGGGACGTCGCTTAGGGTGGGGTCACAAACTTGCCTCTCACAATCATTATCCACGTATAATTCTCCGCTATATCCCATTATAGGGAATCCACAATTTCCTCCAGGGCTGGACCCTCAGGTTAAGAATACCCTCATTAGCCTAAAACGCACACAAGCGCGACACTTCCTAATAAATGATTCCTGGCCGTCAGTGGAGACACTGAGCAAACAAACGGGTCCCTTCCGGTTATCATTCTGGACATCCGTACAATTGAAACATTTTCTCGCGACTATACCTAACCCACAGGGGTTCGCCAGACCTCTGACTTTGTTGGAGGACTACTGTTCTGGAGAGGATGTACTCGCGAGAACGTTGTCCGTAATGTATAACCTTTTGATCACCCCGACGGACGATACACATCTAACCTTTTTAAGTAAATGGGAGAGGGACCTGAACTGCACGTTCACTTCGAGCCAGGCTCAGCGTATGGTAACTTTAGCATTAAAATCCTCCATCTGTACAAAACTACAGGAAACCAATTATAAACTCTTAACGAGGTGGTACCTGACCCCTCAGGCGCTGCATACCTTCTACCCAAACACCTCAGCACTTTGCTGGAGATGCCAAGTAGAGAGAGGTACGCTGTTACATGTATTTTGGTCCTGCTCGAAGTTATCACATTTCTGGTCCACGATCAGGGTAACCATCCAAAGGTTCACGGAATACAACATCCCAAATGACCCGGCCTTCTTCCTTTTACATTTAAATACGATATCAATTAAAAGATATAAAAAATCCATCGTACGCCATTTGGTTAATGCCGCTAAATCATGCATCCCGCTTCATTGGAAGAGCCAAATTCCACCAACGGTGGCGGAATGGGTTCGGAGGGTGGAGGAGATTGGTAGAATGGAAGACCTGGTGCTCACTGCGAGACACCAACAGGAACAATATCAAAAAACCTGGGCAATGTGGAATCAATTTATTTTATCCTCAGAGGGTATTGCCCTCAGGACTACGTGATGAGGTTAATTTACCAGCCACCATGATACGTGGAGTTGTCCTGAATCAATCAGAGCCCCCCCCCCTACCTCACTCCACTCTTGTCTCATTTCCCTCCCCTTTCCCCCTCTTTCTTTCTCTCCCCCCCCCTCCTTCTCTTATGTATTGTCTAGTTCTGTCTGCTGCCCCCCCCCCGGGCACTGAGGTTTGGCCTGGACGGGACGGGAGGTGATCGGGGGTTGGTGGAGGGGAGAGGGGTGCGAAGATATTCTAGGTCCACTCCTTACTGATAGAAATTATCTGATACATGCTAATAATTCTGAAGTGGAAATGTGCCCCCCTTCCTTCTCCTCCCCACGATGGTTGAGTGTACCCCCCCCTTCCCTCCCTAATTTCCCCTATTGTGTGTATGTATTGTATTGTAATGTTTGGTTCAAGCCCCGCTTGGGCATGCTGGAAAAAATAAATAAAACTATATTTGAAAAAAAAAAAATTGCATTCGTCCGAAAATCCAAATTAAGGTCGAATCTGTCATTGAAGGCTTATGGTGTCTGTCGAATGTTCAAAGAAGATTCGACGGAGCAGCTAAACTGTACAACGCCGTATAGTTTACCTGCTCCGTCAAATCTTTTTAGAACTTTCAACAGACACCATAAGCCAAACTACGTGTGTACTTAGTTCTAGCTATTTTACTGCTCCTCCTCTTTGGTTACAATCAGCCAATAACATTCATCATCATCATTATTTTTATTTATCTTTTCTCCCCTACGTCGAATCTTTCTCCCCTACATCGCATCTTTTCTCCCCTACGTCGAATCTTTCTCCCCTACGTCGAATCTTTTCTATGTTGAATCTTTTCTCTCTATGTAGAATAATCTTGGACTAATAGAGTTAAGGTTAGGCACATTCGACCACAGGTTTGATGGACACAGATTGTTATTGTAATCATCATGTCGAAATCTCCTATCTATATCGAACTGTTGTAGCAACGAAAACGAAAATAAAGCATTTATTTATGTCGGATCTTTCGTTTTTCGGATTCTGCACTTTTGTTATCGTAAGTTAAAACGATAACGAAAATACCTGAAATTTGGACAAAAATGCATTCGGCGAAAACAAATGCACATGTCTATTCCAGTCTAGCCAAGCCTATATCTGACTGCAGGCCATTCCTGGTGTATGTTTTAAAATATACTTTCAGGCAGGCAGGCAGGTGATTCAGTGATCTGCAGTGCATACAATATATATATACAGTCTCCTACATATATATATCCACTGCATTCTGGTCTAGCTGTCACGAACGTTCGTACCGTTCCAGAAGGCGTGCGCCTATGTGCATGCGCGAGTCACGGACCGCACGCACCAATGTGCGCATGCGCACACGTTAGACGCGATTTGGTGCCCAAAAGCCTTTAAAAGAGGCTCAATGGCGCTGCCCCTTGCGGTTTGATCTGCTTCCGTTCCCTGTGTTCCCGATTGTACCAGTACTCTGTTCCTGTGTTTGACCCGGCTTCCTGACCCTGCTTATGTCTCCAATCCTGACTTTGGCTAGTTTGACCCGGCTCTGTTACCTGCCTGATTGCCTGTTGCCAAGACCCAGCCTGGACTCTGACTCTGACTATTCTCTGCCTGCCGTTTCTGCTGTATCCTCTGATGTGTATGACTCCGCTTCTGTCTGCTAACCTGCATCCGCTGCTCTGCAAACCTGCATCTGCTAACCTGCATCCGCTGCTCTGCAAACCTGCATCTGATGACCTGCATGCGCTGTTCTGAAAACCTGCACCTGCTGACCTGCATCTGCTGAGCTGCACCCACCACTCCAGCTTCCACGCAAGAAGACCATTACAAGCAGTAAGGACTCAGGCACCTTTACCTCACTGTGCACTTACCGCCACTGTTCCCACTCCAGTGGTCTCCGAGCCAGGGTGGTACGGGAGGTCTCCCTCCACACGTCAGGCTCACATCCCAGGTACGTTACACTAGCCAAGCCTATATCTGACTGCAGGCCATTCCTGGTGTACTTTTTCTAGTAAACTTCAGGCGGTGTTTCACTAATAAAATTTCATAGCATGTCTGGAAGGCCACCAAGGAGAGGCAGGCCACTAAAAGAGGGCAAGCAGGCTCTGTGTCTACAGCCAACAGTGCTGGTCATGGACACGGTGCATCCTCAGCACGTAGCTGTGGGGCACGCCTGTCCTTTTTTTCCGGCAACTGGCCGTGTTGATCCACAACATGCAAAAGGGTTGGTAGAGTGGATAACTAAACCGTCCTCATCCTCCTCATCCTCTGTCACCCAGGCTCAGAGTAGTTTTCCTGCCAATGCAGCTGCCAAAGCAGCCTATTCCATCTGCTCAATGTCATCAGTCACTCCTTCCCTAGCCGCACCATCATGCACGGAGGAATCCCCTGAACTGTTCGACCACAGTGTCAGGTACATGCTGCAGGAAGATGAGCAGCATTTTGAAGGCTCCGATGATTTACCCAGGTTGAGGAAGGCAGTAATGTGAGCCCAGAGAGAGGGGGTGCCCAAGAAGGACAAGAAACTGGCAGTCATGTTCCCCCAGCTGCAGCATACAGCCAGGTTTGCTCCAGTGACGAGGAGGAAGGGGATGATGAGGTCACTGACTCTACGTGGGTGCCTGATGGAAGAGAGGAGGAGGAGGCACATCTCCAACGAGGCAGGATGCCCTCCAGGGGCCAGCTTGAAGGCAGCCACCTGACTGCATCACACCGCAGAGCTCCGCATGTGCAGGGCGCTGCTGACTCCCCGAATATTTTGAAAAGTTCTTTGGTGTGGGCCTTTTTTGGCACGTGTGCAGCAGATTGCACCGTTGCTGACAACATATGTCTGAAGCGTATCAAGTGTAGCCAAAACAGCAGCCGCTTGGGCACCACATGCTTGACCAGACATATGTCGACCTCCCATGCAGTCCGTTGGCAACAGTACTTAAAAGACCCACACCAAAGAACTTTTCAAAATATTCGGGGAGTCAGCAGCGCCCTGCACATGCCCTGCACATGACCTCTCCTTGCTCCTCATCAGCTGGGATCTCCAACCCCACTATACCTTCAGTCCTCTCAGAAACCTGCACTGAGAGGAATGAAGGTGTAGAACTAGGTGTGCCACGTACTTGCGGGCAATCTGCTATCGCTACATCAACATCCGATTGTAGCAGGCAAATTTCCCTACCCCAGTTGCTAAACCGTCGAAAGAAATTCGGTCCCAGCCATCCACATGCTCAGCGGCTGATTGCTAGCTTGGCTAAATTGCTAGCACTCCAACTGCTGCCTTTTCTGCTGGTAGACTCTGCCCCCTTTTGTGAATTTGTGGAATGTGCGGTACCTCAGTGGCAGGTTCCCAAACCTTTTTTTTTTATTCTTTATTTAAATTTTCATATTTTAAAAATACAAGCAACCCCTCCTTCTCGGGGGTAAACCAATCCACCAGATATACAAAACATACATACACATATAAATCCCAAAATTCTACCCCACTCCTACCCCTAACTCTCTCCCCCCCCCGCTCCTGAGACAGATCTCGTTCCTTGATCTCGTTCCTTTCTCTCCTTGAGAGAAAAAAAAAGAAATAAAATATCACTGCATATATTAGTGCAAAATGGCTTCCGCAAAACCCTCTGATCTTTTAAAGGCTTCCCATCTGGCCCATCTGCCCCCCTTATGAACTTGATCCTTATCTAAGGGACCGAATGCCTCAGAATTTTCCATAGTGTATATTTCATTAATTCTTGAAAACCAGTCCCTAATCCCAGGCCCCTCCACTTCCTACCATTTTTTTGGAATTGCACTCTTTGCGGAATTTAAAAGCACTGGGATCAGCGAGGTTTTATATTGTCTATAACTTCCCTCTGAACCATGGAACAAGCAGACCCATGGGTCCAACTTGATGGCCCTATCCACTATCACCTCTATCCACTTGGTCACCTCCTGCCAGAAAATTTTGATTTTTGGACAATCCCACCATAAATGAGCCATTGTACCCGGGGCCTCATAACCTCTCCAGCATTTCGGCGATCTATCGGGCTTAAATTTGCTAATTTTAGTGGGTGTCATATACCACCTGGTCAGGCATTTATAGTTGGTCTCAATCATTTTCATATCTATTGCTGTACTGTGCGTAGCCCCCAATATGCTCCCCACCCAGCTTTTCTCGCATCCAACCCCCAAATCTTCTTCCCATTTTTTAATAAAAGATGGTACTTTGCCCCCCCCCCCCCCCGTTGTTTATCAGTTTTTTTTATACCACTGAGATATTTCTTCTTACTGTAACCCTACAGAATAGTATCTTAAACAGTCTATAATCAACTTCTTCCCTTAGGGGACCTGGTAAGCTTTTGACAAAATGTTCAAGCTGACTGTACCGCCACCCGTTTACCTTCAATAAATCCCTTTTTTTTACTAAATCCTGGAATGTGCTAATTTTTCCCCTATTAATAATGTCTTTTAATTGTGTTTCACTATTCAAAATCCAGTTTCCTCCCACCTCCTCCATTCCCGGGGAGAAATATGTGTTATCCTTTAAGTAAATTAAGAGAGAATTATATTCCCACTTCCTAGTGCAGTGAATCTGATCCCAAATTTTCAACGTGAGGTGTGTTAAAATGTGTGTGTCTACTCCCAGATACCTGTGTTGCGGGGGGTTCCAAATTATGTGATTTAATCTTACCTTACTTATACTCATTTCTAAATTAACCCATCTTTTATTATCGCATCCCTTTGCCCAATCTAGTGCCCGTGCTAGTACAATAGCTTTGTGATAATTTCTAAAATCTGGAATACCCAACCCTCCCTGTGCTTTGTCCCTGCTCAACACTTTGTACGCTATCCTTGGTCTCTTATTCTTCCAAACGTGTCTACTTATTAAACCTGTTAGTGTTCTAAAATAAAAATGGGGCAAGGGAATTGGAAGCATTTGCATTTTGTAGAGCACCTTAGGGGCCAGCACCATTTTGACTATGTTAATTCGCCCTATCCACGAGATCGGGCGATATAAAATTCTTTTTATTTCTGTTCTGATTTCGTCTAGGAGAGGTACAAAGTTGAGCTGAAAAATCTTCCCAATGGAACTCGCCAATCTAACTCCTAGATACTTAATATTATCCCTCCAGGGAAATCGAAAAACCTTACCGAGTCTAGCAGCTTCCTGCTTATCAATATTAATTTTTAAAGCTTCAGATTTCTCTATATTAATTTTGTAGTTTGACATCTCGCTAAATTTCTTCAGTGTGGCTAATAGGTTGGGGATCGTGGTTCTAGGTTTGGTGATGTAGAATAGGACATCATCGGCGAAAGCAGCCAACTTATGCTCCTCCTTTCCTACTAAGCATCCGCTGATATCCGGGTTTCTTCTAATGGTACCCAATAAGGGCTCCAAGGTAAGAACGAATAGGAGCGGAGACAGCCGTCATCCTTGTCTGGTCCCGTTTCTCATAGTAAAAGGAGCAGAGGCTACGTTGTTAACTTTCACAAATGCTGTTGGATGATTATATAATATTTTAATCCATTTTAGCATGGTAGGCCCTATCCCCATTACTGCGAGCGTTTTAAACATGAATCCCCAGTCTACTCTGTCGAACGCCTTCTCGGCATCTATCGACAGAAGTAGACCTGGGGATCCCTTGGATCTAATGGCCTCCACTGTGAGATGAGACCGCACCCCGTTGCCTCTACCCTCTCTCCCTGGAATAAATCCCACCTGGTCCGGATGGTGCGGTCCTTCCCTTCTTTAGGAATCAATGTCACTGAAGCTGTTAGCGCATCCCTGCACATTTCGCCTTTTTTCCCTAGGTCGTTCCAGACCTTACATAACCTCAGAAGGAGTGAATCTTTACATATTTTATAGAAGCTGGTAGTGAAACCGTCCGGACCCGGGCTCTTACCCGGGGGGATGATTTCAGGGCCGAGCTTAACTCTTCTACCATTAACGGTCTTCCTAACACCATTGAGTCGTATTCCGACAGTTTGGGAAGGCCTGCCCCCTCTAAAAAATCTCTCACCTTTTCCTCCATCTCTACCCCATACTGTTCCTTTTGGCTTACCGAATAGAGGGTTGTAAAGTATTGTCTGAATTCTTCGCCAATCTCTTTAGAAGTGTACCTTAGCTTACCATTTTTATTTTTAATCTTATCTATAACATTTTCTTATCTTTTTTTCTTTACTGTTGCTACCAGGTGCCAAACACCATTTCTTTTCACGGAAGGCCATTCCTGCTCTCTACCGGCATGTGGAAGGCAATGTCTTGGCCTCGTTGAAAAGGCCGGTCAGGGTTAAGGTGCATATTACCGCTGACTCATGGTCCAGCAGGCATGGACAGGGATGTCACCTTTCTTTCACGGTGCACTGGGTAACTCTGCTGGCAGCTGGGAAGGATGCAGGACAGGTTGCAGTATTGTTGGAGCTTGTTCCGCCACCATGCCTGCAAAATGCTAGTAATGGTGATTCTGCCACACCTCTCTCCTCCACCCCCTCCTCTTCTTCTTCCTCTATGGCCTCTTCCTCTGCAGATTTGTCCTCAGAACCAGCAGTGCTCCGTAGGCATTCAAGGGGCTACGCAAGCACTCACGTAAAAAGATGCCATGCTGTGCTTGAGTTGGTCTGCTTAGGGGACAGGAGCCACACTGGGACAGAGACTCTGTCAGTTCTGCAGGGGCAGACTCAGAGGTGGTTGACTCCACGCCACCTTCAGCCAGGAATGGTGGTTTGCGACAATGGCACCAACCTCCTCTCCGCCCTCCGACAGGGACAATTGACCCATGTTCCCTGTTTGGCTCACGTCCTTAATTTGGTGATGCAGCGTTTCTTGTGCAGGTACCTGGGCTTACAGGATCTCCTGAGGCAGGCCAGAAACGTCTGTGGGCATTTCCGCCGGTCATATAATGCCAGTGCTCGGCTTCCTGACCTTCAAAAGGAATGCAACCTGCCCAAGAACCGCCTCATTTGTGACATGCCCACCAGGTGGAACTCAACGTTGCCAATGCTGCAGCGGCTGCACATGCAGCAGATGGCCATCAATGAGTACCTGTGTGAGTATGGCACCAGGACAGGGTCAGGGGAGCTTGGCTTTTTTTCGCCACGCCAATGACTACTGATCAAGGATGCATGCACTGTCCTGTCAGCATTTGAGGAGGCCACGAGGAAGGTGAGCAGTGACAGTGCATGCTTCAGTGATACTGTCCCTCTTGTTTTCCTGTTGGAGCACACGCTTCGTGGAATAATGAACAAGGTACTTGAGGCAGAACAGAGGGAGGAAGAGGAGGACTTCCTTACCTCTCAAGGCCCTCTTTATCCAGACAAAATTCCTGTGGGCCTACTGATCACACAGGAAGAGGAGGAGGAGGAGGATTGTGTCAGCATGGAGGTGGAGCCTAGCACTCAGCATCAGCAGCAGTCTTCAAGGGATCATTTTAAGTCCCCAGAAACCCATGGACTTGTACGTGGCTGGGAGGAGGTAGCTGTGGATCATGTCATCCTTAGTGACCCTGAGGGCTTCGGATCGAATGCCTCAGCAAACCTTCGCTGCATGGCCTCCCTGATCCTGCAAAGCCTGCGAAAGGACCCTCGGATTCGTAAGGTAAGGTTGCGGAACTTATCCAGCCTTCACAGAGGGAGCAGAGGATGAAATATCTTCAGGAGGCCTTGCAGAAAGGTTTGAGCAATGCGTTTCCAGAGCCTGGGAGGTTACAATTTCCTGGTCCTGCTGGACAACGTGTTGCTGAGGCTTCGGTCAGTCACAGAAGGAGCGGTGGAGAAGGTGGCCGTCTGACCGATGCATTCAGACAATTCGTTAGTCTGCAGCCCCAAGGTCTGATCAGTTCCAGCAACCATCGCCAGCGTCTGATTTACATGGTGCAGGAATACCTAGGGGCAAGATCATAATTGGAGACCTTTCCAACTGAAAATCCACTGGGTTACTGTGTCTTGAGGATGGATCACTGGCCAGAGCTTGCACAATATGCAATTGAGCTATTGGCCTGTCCTGCATCCAACGTTCTTTCTGAACGCACATTCAATGCTGCTTGAGGTTTTGTAACCAATCACAGAGTGCGCCTGTCCACAGACACAGTTGATCGTCTCACCTTCATAAAAATGAATCAGTCTTGGATCACCAGCTACCAAGCACCTGATACTGATGTAACCGATTAATTTTTCTACTGATGTGAGATCCCTTGAAGACTGCCTATGCTGAGTGACTATCCTGTTATGCTGAGTGACTATCCTATTCCTCCTCAATGTTCATGTTGATAGCTTCTAAGAACATTTTTGTTTCAGGGCACCACCACCAGTGCCTAAGGCCCAATTTTTCTGCCCCTGTTTAACCTCCCTGGCGTTTTTCCCAAGTGTGGCTCGGGGTTAAATTTCAGCACCATTAGCGGTAACCCCGAGCCACACTCGGGATTGCATTGCAGGATCCTGGTGCGGTATACTTACCTTGTCCCCAGGATCCTGCGATGTCCCCCCACTGTGTCCGCGGGCTCTGTCCTCCTCCCGAAGCCTCTCTGTGCCGGGCTCCGTTCCCTGCGAGCATCGCAACGTACGGGGGCGGAGCCTGGCGGGAAGTTCAAAAAACTGAAAATTCATAACACATACAGTACACTGTAATCTTACAGATTACAGTACTGTATGAAATCATTTCACATCCCTTTTGTCCCCAGTGCTTTGTCCAGTGCCCTGCATGCAGTTTTATATGATATATACTGTTCTTTCTGCCTGGAAACTGGAGATTGTCCATATCAACCAAAACGTGTCCCTTTATTTCAAAAGTGGTTTTAGACCAGTTAGAAAACAGCGATAGTAAATTAGAACACTTGCAGAATTGAGCGATAGTGAATCGTGGGGAAATTTATTTCATTATTATTATATTATTATTTTTTATAATTATTTATATTCATTTATTATATTATAATTTATGATTTTGTGTTTCAAACTTTATCATACCCGGGATATCTACTAGACTCTTGATGGACAGATTTAAGTGTGTTATTGCTAAGAATTACAGGCCTACAATATAAAACGCCAAATTTCTATGCAAAATAATTGTACCGCTTTGAGACGCAAAAATCTGAAATAATTATACCACCAGGGAGGTTAACAGGGGCGTATAATTATAATTTTTGTTGTAATATTTCGCAGCAGGGCTCGTTCTTGCGCTCAACTAGAGTAACTGTGAGGGGTTGCAGTGTTGTGGCACCACCACCAGTGTCTAAGGCCCAATTGTTCTGCCCCTGTTTAACAGGGGCATGTAATTACAATATTTGCTGTAATATTTCACAGCAGGGCCCATTCCTGCACTCAACAAGAGTATCTGTGAGGCTTTACAGTGTTGTGGCACCACCACCCATGCCTAAGATCCAATTTTTCTGCCCCTGTTTAACAGGGGCATGTAATTACAATTTTTGATCTAATATTTCACAGCATGGCCCGTTCCTGCACCCACCAAGAGTAACTGTGAGGGCTTACAGTGTTGTGGCACCACCACACCACCACCAAAGGCCCAATTTTTCTGTCCCTGTTCAACAGGGGTGTGTAATTACAATTCTTGATATAATATTTCACAGCAGGGCCCATTCCAGCACCCACCAAGAGTAACTGTGAGGGCTTACAGTGTTCTGGTACCACCAACACCTAAGGCCCAATTTTCTGCAGAGTATATAGGGCAGGCCGTATAGTATATACAGGCGGTCCCCTACTTTCAAACATCCGACTTACAAACGACTCCTACTTACAAACGGAGGGAGACAACAGGTGGTGAGAGGAAATCTACCCCTAGGAAGGGAAATTCTCTCCTGAAAGAGTTACAATTGGAAAAAGGTGTCTCCACTGATGCTTTATCACCAATCCTTGTTTCCCTAATCACCCCAAATTTTCAAAATCCAATTGTCATTGGGACAAAAAGTGAGGTGAAATCTTCTGAACAGGGGCACAGACAGCAAAACAAATGTTACAGGGGTGATGATAACCCTTCCCTATGTTATCCAAAAAGTTTAAAAATTGATTTTTTGGCTGGAGCTACACTTACAAAATGGACCTGTTCCAAGTTACAAATAGATTCAACTTAAGAACAAACCTACAGTCCCTGTCTTGTTTGGACCGCCTGTATACTGCTGTTCAGAGTATATAGGGCCTGGGAGCCCCACGCCTTTTCTTTTTTTAATTTGGGTGCGGGGTTCCCCTTAATATCCATACAAGATCCAAAGGGCCTGGTAATGGGCTGGGGGGGTACCCATGCCGTTTTTCTCAATAATTTTCATCCATATTGTCGGGACCTGACATTACATTACAGCCGCAAGCAGTTTTAAATGACTTTTATTCCTTTAGAAATGTAATTTTGTGCAGGGACTGTTCTAAACATGGGAAACACGCACCACTTTACAGGCATACTATAGTCATCCCCCAGGTACGATATTTATAGGAATATTTCACTTTTATTTTTTCACATACCATGCATATTAGCCTTTAAAATTCTCACTTTTGATTTTTCATGTTCGGGTCCCATAGACTTTAACGGTGTTCGAATGTTCGCGCAAACTTTCATTCCGTTCGCATGTTCTGCCGCGAACCGAACCTTGGGGTGTTCGGCTCATCCCTACTCCTGTCTAGAGAGAAGGCCTTCGACAGGGTTGCATGGGATTTCATGCACTCAGTGTGCTCCTATATTGGTTCTAAACCTAATATGTTAGCATGGATTTCGGAATTATACCAAAACCCTACAGCTAGACTGAAAATCAACGGGACACTCTTGGAACTAGTGCAGATACATAATGGCACCAGACAAGGCTGTCCTTTGTCCCCAATATTGTTTATGCTCACTATAGAAGCCTGCATATGCACCGTGAATAGGAATCCCTCTGTCAAGGGACTAGACCTATGGAATACCCACTGTAAAATTGCTGTTTATGCGGCTGACCTCCTATTTGTCCTCACCCAACCACATATTTCGATCCGCAATCGCTTGAAAGAATTTGAGAGGTATGGTTACATTTCCAATTTCAAGATTAACTATTACAAATCAGAGGCTCTCAACATCTCTTTAAACCCCCAAATCCTAGCGAAGGTTTAATCGAATTGCCCTTTTAAATGGGTGCAAGCTTCGCTCAAATACGTAGGGACATGCCTTACGTCTGACTTGGCAAATCTCTATGCACAAAATTTCCTCCCCATCTTACACAAACTGAAACAGGACCTACAGCACTGGAAACTAAAACCCTTTTCTTGGTTTGGGAGGGCAGTGATGGTGAAAATGACAGTTCTGCCTAGGGTGCTGTATTTGTTCTATAACCTACATATCCTTTTGACCAAAAGGTTCTTCTTTCAACTAAATTTGATGAATTCATTTGGGCTGGGAAGAAATCGTGCATTAGCATGCAGACCCTGACCAAACCAAAGATAGAGGGAGGTATTAATCTGCCATACTTTAAACTTTACAATTATGCAACTCATTTGGTACGAATCATTGATTGGAATTGCCACGCAACTTCCAAGGATTGGGTGGGAATTGAAGGCTTACAGACCAAGACACCCCTAAGGTTTATACCTTGGGCCTCCAAAGACGCATGCCCTACTAACCTCCAGTCACACCCAACAATTGGACCAACACTGAGAGTCTTTCAAACCATCATACAAAACTGTAATATAGTCTCCACCCCTGGCCCATTGACGCCCTTGATACACAACACGGAGTTTGCACAGGGACACACAACCATATCCTTTCCTCACAGGGAGGACGCAACTCCCTTGGTTATATCTCACTGTGTAGACAACGGCAAATTCAAAACTTTGATCATCTACAGACTGAATTACAAGCAAAACATTTTACATATTGCCAATACGTACAGCTCCATAATTATGGAGCATATCTGCTGGGACTGCCCGCTTTTGCACAATTTTTGGGATAACATTTGTACACAGATTTATTCCATAACTGAGACAAAACTAAAACGTACGCTAGAATGCTGTCTATTGAACATTTCCAACTACTCATTAAGCAAATATAAAAATTCCGTAGTGCGACATATGCTGAACACGACAAAATCAATTATCCCCAAACACTGGATAACTACTCAAGTACCCACGCTGGCAGAATGGCTACTTGCTGTGGACTCCATCTGATTCTTTTGATAAGTTGCAGAATGGCTGATCGATTTCTGGATTTCTGATTTGTGATTTCTAACAGATGTGGTTTCATTTGGTTGTTCTTTTTCCCATGAAAGTGCCTATTTTGGATATACATAGATATGTTAACTTATGAATCTTGTACCGACGGACCTTCCCTAAACCTATTAGAAAATTACTCCTATAACCATTATGTGAAATGTTTGCTATTCAAACCCCCTCCTCATTTTTTTTCTCTCTGTCCCCCCCCCCCCCCCCCACTACTTTTCTCCTCTTTCCTTTTGTGTCTTTGGTTTTTCCTATCCCCTCTATATTATGTTACTGCCTTGATAATGCTCTCAAAAGAAAAATTCTGAGCTGAAAATATTTTCTGTTCATAACATACAACAGATTATTTTTTCTTGTTCTCTATCGTTATACTGGTTGTACGCCTACACAGACGCTACTTGTTGTCCAGAAGCAATTTACAACTTTGCACATGTTTGGCATATTGTATGTGATACGCTAAAACTGTCTCTGTATGTTTTGCTATAATTTTGTGCTATTTCAATAAAAACTTTATTGGGAAAAAAAAATCAAGCCTTTTTTGCTTTTATTTTTACATTGAGGGGGGAATAACCAGTGATCCTGGTATTCCACCTCCTTTTGTAATTAAATCTAACAATGCCAAGCATGGAAGCATGGTCAGTTTATGTGCTCTGTGACATCCTTGAAATTGCACAATGTGCCTGTATCGTGCCTGTATCTCAGGTAGTCAGTTTGGCCACCATGCCCCCCCCCCCCCCTTCCCTCATCTAGCCATGCTGTGCTGATTGACAGCGGCTGCTGCTTGAGGTGACCAAACTGACAGTGGAGGTACAGGCACAGTGTCCTTTAATTCCAGGCAGTAAGGGGGAGTCACTGTATGCGACATGGCCCATTAGACATACCCCCCCCCCCCCCCAGCTATGGGGAAGAGGGTAAAATGGAGGCTGTGCAGTCATGTGAATGCTATATACAGCACTAAGAAAAAAGTATTCAGCCTTTTTAATTTTTTTTTTTTTTAATAACAAATGTTCAATTATAGTTGGGGATTGCTTTTTTACTGTATTATAGTTTGCTAAGACAATAGTAAAATAAAAAAAAATAGAGATTTGCTTAGCAAAGAGGAGAAGGGTTAGAGAAGAGTAACATTGTTTGAGGGTGAAGATCCCACTTTAAGCCTACAGAAAGGATATAACCAACTACCGGTATATTGAATTTTGTAAAGTTATTCATAACATAAAACCTACATTCTTAGTAGAAGAGATGAAAATGCCTACATTCTACTGCCCATTTAATGAATGTATGAATATTTGATAATAGGCATCAGGCATGCACTGTCATAGAACAGGAACAGACAGTAATAAATATTTTCATATGCATTGGATTGAATCATAGAGTAAAAACATTTTTTTGCAGAGAAATTTACATTTTGAGCATTCATAAACTGTAATGAAGTGACAATGGCAATAATTTCAACACATATTGAAATGAAATAATAAGATTGCTGCAATATACAGTACCACTTTCATTATTTCTGCAGAAAGTGTAGGTTCTGTGGTACCTCAATGTTATATTTTATTAACGGATCAAAATTGAATTCTACTGTAATAATTCAGCTTTAATTGGCCAGTCCACCCTATAGTATTTTTTTTATAGCTATAGCCTGATGGATTAAGTTAGCCCCTGTTTACTTACATGCATTGGATAATCCAGAAGAGAGATTTCCCACCACATTTCTTGACACTGTTTTTGGTCACTTGGAAGTTCTGGGTGTTCCCACCAAACTTTGTCTTTCATCTCTCCTATCTCAATCTCCATATTATATAATGGAGTCAAAATCCAACAGAGACAGGGAATGTGGCTGTGAAAGTCCTGTATATAACATTTCATCTCCAAATAGCACACTCTGGTGTTGGGGTTACAAATTATAAATATGTGACAGTTAGTGAGGAAACATATATTAAAGTTTGTGCCATTTCTGAGTGCCCAGGGAAGTGTGATTGAAAATATGGCCTTGAATGGATACTGATGGACCGAATGATTTACTGGCTATTTTCTTAGGGAGTGCAGTGGTGAGATGTACCAACCCAAATTCCCATCCATGCAACTTACCCTGTTAATAACATTAAATTGAAAATTGGCCTGCCTATCCAAAAAAATTCCAAAATATCCAATCCTATTTTTGAAATAAACCAATGCTTTATTATCAGAACACACATATAAACATATAAGAAAATAAGAAGTAGACCATCATAGCACAACCTTAGTGCTTGCCCAGCACTAGGTTATGTCAGCTCAGTCTCTCCAAGGCTGCAGCACCGCACACTGCTAGCCCTGTGTGTGCGAGTGCCTGCCAGGATTACATGATGATGTTACAGTTCTGTAGCCACTTCAAACATGTTTCATCACAGATGAACTTCCCTAATGTAGTTCTGGCAAATTTGTGTACAGATTCACCTGGTAGAATTGTTTAAAATCATAATGCACTGCATCGCCCTTGGGCTATGGTTAATGGGCTTAGAAGTGTCAATAGGAGGGCTTTTGGATATGCCAGTCCCCTTACTGTAAAAGGTTAAGCACATAACACTCATAAGGGTTGATTTAATAAAACTGGAGAGTGCAAAATCCAGTGCAGCTCTGCATGAAAACCAACCAGCTTTTAACTTCAGCTTGTCCAATTAACCTGGAAGCTAATTGATTTCTATGCAGAGCTGCACCAGATTTTGCACTCTTCAGTTTGAGTAAATAAACCCCATAGTGTCAGTGTATTGGAAGCTGCTGTAGAGAAAGGACAGGGCAGGAATGGAGTAGATTAATGTCAGAACCGTCTTTAATATTGATGGGCAAACATTTTCTTGCCCCCCATGCAATTTTGCTCTCCACCTGCTCTGAGACATACAATAAATAGCAGCTAGACTTAAAATCAGTCTACTGAATCAGATCAGGCAGTGATTGTGATTGGTTGCCAAAGGTTACAGTGTATCATTACTGCTCACTGACTGGCTGCTAGAGGTTACAGCACACATTATGGCTCACTGATTATTTGCTAGAGGTTACAGCACATGACTTCCGCTTGTTGATTGGTTGCTAGAGATTACTGTACATCAATACTGCTCAATGATTGGTTGCTAGAGGTTACTGGACATCCTTACCACTCACTAATTGGTTGCTAGAGGTTACTGCACATTATTACTGCTCAATGATTGGCCGCTAGAGGTTACTACATATCCTTACCACTCAATGATTGGTTGCAAGAAATTAGTGCACATCATTACTGCTCATTGATTGGTTGCTAAAGGTTATAGCACATTATCTCCTCATTGCCTGCACACCCCCTCCAATGACCACCAATGTTAGGGGGGATTTACACTGAACACCAATATAAAGGGGGATTTACACTGACCACCAATATAAAGGGGGATTTACACTGACCACCAGTGTAAGGGAAATTCTGTACTTACCACCAATGTAAAAGGAAATGTACACTGATCACCAATGTAATGAAGAATTTACACTTGCAACCAATGTAATGGGGGATTTTACATCAACAACTAATAAAGGGGGATTTACACTGGCCATTAGTGTGAATGAAGGGATTTTACACCAAGCCCTAATGTAATGAGATTTAAACTGACCATTAATGTAACTGAGACATTTAGCCTGTGTTCACATTTGTATGTGTCGGGAACGCATGCAAAATCACTTTTCTGACACCACAGAAATGTGCTGCCCTTTAGCAGATACACAGCAGTGCCATTAATTGTTAAGGACACCCTCATGCATCTGCTGAGATGTGCGTATCCACCAAAATTCAGGGTGCTGTGGCACCATGTTATTTTGAAAAAGGGTTTCACCTCCAATATGCTTACCTTTGCAGAACAGGATGTTGTTAGGCTTAAAGACTACAGTTGTAGGCAAGACTTTCCACCATGCCCCTTTATCTCCCCAGTGGGCACCATTTAGCAGAAGTAATGGTGACTATGACCTCAGGGAGGCATGATATACATAAAAATGCCACTCTGTTTACATATCAATGCCGCTGGTCCACAGATATTTACATATTAATGCAACCGCTATTTACATATTAATGCAGCCACTACTTACATGTAAACACAGGGTCTGCAGGTGAGTCATCTGTACACGACAATAGGGCAGAGCTGGGCAGCATTAGTAACAGAACTTCACGCTGAGATATCAGGACACAGCACAGGGCTAAAACTTCAAGGGAATTTAAACTGGGATAGTTGGCAATTATGAGACAGTTGCTTTGGGCCCCACAACAATGATGGGCCCAGGGCAGATGCCCCTTTAGCCCTGCCTTAAAAAAAGGTTCTGATTAATGTACTTTAATTCTTTCTTTTACTAACTCTTTGGACAATCATCCTTTTGTGGCCTTTTTTTGTTCTTATTATTGGGAACATTTTTGTCTTTAGCGGTATTCTGTGGTTGATTTGAGGTAAGTGGTCAGTTTTAGCCGCTGTCCCTTCCATAGCAAATTTTTTGTTGTTGCAACTTTTACCTTAAAAAAATGCAAGTGCACATATAAAAAAAAACTACAGAGATTACATAATAGGACAGCTGTTCAGATGTTATATTATAGGCTGACAAATGCAGAAATGGGGGAAAAGATTATTATTATCATCACTGTTTAAATAAACCTCTGTCGAATGTTTTATTAAATACACTGTTCGAGTTCTTATTATAGGCTGATAGATGCAAGAATGTGGGAAAATGTTTTTACTGTTATTTTTTAATACCTTGTCTTCTTTGGGGAAAATGTTTATTTCTATGTGCAAATCAAGTGCACATAGAAAAAAATACTTGAGAAGCTGTCCCTGAACATGACAGTTGGTAACAAGAAAATCCATGTGATCACTAAGCAATTGCTGACCTGGAGATCACGTGATCAAAAACCACACTGATTGTTTCCCATTTGCTAAACAGGGTGGTTCTTGTTCACTGCAAATCCCAAAACAGAATGTAATGTTCTCTCTACCCAAGGTGTCGTCAATCTATAAATTGCAGACAAGGGGTTGAAAGACACACAATATATTTTTTTTTCTTTTTAGCATCCTATTAAGATCCAGAATTTAAGTTGTGGAAGTAGGGAAAAAAAAGAACAGAGAAACTATTCTCTATGTTCTATTTCATTCTATTCCAATATGTTCTTTATGTGATTTGAAATAGCTTTTCTTAGTATGAATAATAACAATGCCAAAACATATGCCTTGGTGTTATACAATTACACCCTATTATATCTATTAACCATTATAGCGACGTGTAAGCCATTAACCATATTTAAGTTGCTGTCATCATGAATCCTAAAGTAAACAATATGAAATCCAATGCAGCTGAATGCTTTGTGTGTAGATAAATAATGTGTCAAGGTAAACACATCAAAATGACAAGCAGCAGTGACATTTTATTGTAAATTTCAGATACCCACAGAGAACATAATCCAGTTACATTGTTATTGCTGTAATATTACATTGGCTCTCCTAGTGAAAATTTGTATCAAATTGCAGGAATAACACCCAATGTCAGTAAGAAAATGTAGTTTAGTTTAGCTATTATTAATGCTATAATTATTCTGTAGCATTATCATTATTAGTTATTTGTTATGATGAGTTAGGCTGGTGGTAGAAAAGAGTGTGTAGTATGCACTTTATACTTGCAATCTTTTTTTCTTTTTCTTTTTTTTTAAACGACAAGGTCATTAGGATTTGCTATATTAAATCTCGCATGTAAATCTGACAGTCTGAATGGGTCTAATTTTCATTCTATATTTATGTGCCCTTGGAATCTCCAGCAAAATCAATATTATTTCCAGATTTCTCAAAATTTAAATTTCCTTGGTTCTAAATAGAGAAGACCTGGGTCAGGGTGCTTCATGGTTTCTGCACTCCCATCAACCCAAGTCCCCTGCAGCCTCTCCCACACAAAATCATGTAACAAGAGGCTGTTTGAATGTTACTTTACTAAATGTTATAAAATTTAGTAGACTTTAATGGTAGCGGTAATGGTAATGGAACCTGGTTGATTTTTCAAAAACAGCAATATTAAACCTTATTATAACCAAAATTTGTTCTTCCAGCTGCAAACTAAAGTAGTTCATAACTCATGAAAAGGGCTAATTTTATTTATTTGTTTTTTTGCATTGGTTTGATTTTTTTTTTTTTTTTTGCTCCCCAATGGAGCAAGTTCCCAATGCTTTCCTACCAGTTTACAAGCAAACTGTTTTTATCCTACCATGCAAATATGTACATGTTGTTATTCATAGTACAAAACCTCTGTGTTGTAACAAAAAAATTATGATAAGAAGTTATACATATTATAGACATTGGAGGGCGATCCAACTTTTCAATCAATAATACCAAGAACAAATGTTTTCATATTGCCTGAGTGTGCATAGTCATGCTAAGGAGAAGGTGGGTGCAGCTGATCTTTTCTCAATTAATAGACAGCTAATTTATCCTAGTGGCCTGGACATTGCACCCAATAAATGAGAAAATGTGTATCCCATCATGAGAGCTACAAGCTCTTACTATTACAAGTAATGGTATCCATCCCATTAAATACATAATTAGTGTGATATGCTCCATAACTCCCAGTAGGAAATATTTTTTTTGTTTGCATTCCCATTGCTGGTCATCAATCATATTATCTGCTTCATACGGCACAGCGGAATAGCATGACAAAAAATGTATAATCTTTAAATCTTTGGTTAATAAAATTGTTTCTGTGTTTTAAAAGAGAAGTATGGGAATATTTTTTTTTTTTTGATCATACTTACCTAGGTAAAAACGGGTCACAGGAGTGCAGAACAATTCACAGGAGAAGTACAGCCAAACGAGCTTTGGCTGTACTTCTCCTTTAAGTGAGATTTAGCATCTAGGATTAAATATATTGACCTAGAAATTGCAGCTTCATGTCACTTGTGTCTCCGTATGTCTACATATAAATATTTTGCATTAGAGTGTACATTATTGAGTATTATTATGGTAATATGTACTGCTGTTACTAAAATTACTACTCTTTCTATGATCTTCATCAAAATGGCAATAAATGTGTAGCACCCTCCTAGTGTAGAACGGACTGCTAGGTAAATTTAGCTCCTTTGTAATCAGTGGAGCATGGGTTGATTGTTCAGGTCTGCTCAGTGTCTCACAGGCTGCTGCTCTGATTACTTTCTCCTGCATTCTAGAGGATTCTGAAATTATAGTAGGAGGAAAAACAGAGTAGGCAGTCTGAATATTTATGGGTCTCCACCCAATCACTGGGAAGATGTGTCCAGAAGGTGGTGGGAGAGACCATAAATAGACCAGGGCCTGAGACAGAGGAGCAGCGGTCCTGGGTCCATTGGGTCCAGTGCAACTGGAGAAGACCCCTGTGCAGGGGCTCAGCCCCTGGGGCAGTTTGCTGGAGGGATCCATGAGGAAGACACAAAGGACCGAGCTGGGCTTAGCTGGTGGGCCTATTTGCAATCTGAAAACCAAGGATCAGATGGGGTCCGGAAAAGCTCACTGGAGAGAGCCAGGATGAAGTTGGTGGGAAAAAAGTCCATCTGTCCTATGGTGGTTTGAGTCTACATCTCCCTCACTAGGAAGAGCCTGGAAGATATCGGCAGGAGGCAACAGATGATCCTGTGGCTGGGTGAGTGAGCAACCATTTTGCTGAGGAGTTAGTGACTATGTATAGCTTTTAAACTCCGGAAGGATTACAAGTACAAGTCCAAGTACAAGTGAGGCATTCAGCGCTTGCACAGTGCAGCCAGTAGTCTGTGAAGTGCAACCAGAAATTGAGGAGTCCTCAAGTTATCCAGTTCTACAGTTTTCGGGGTATCCCATGCTCTGTCTCCCTATCCCAGTTCATCATTCTCAATAAAAACCCAAAAAGAAACCCCTAGAATATTCTTTGGAGACAGTGGAAGAATTCAAGAAATGATGTGTGCCTGGCTGTGTGTGTTCTGAGGGGGGAAATAGCTCTTTAGGGGGTGCACTACAAACCGGGTTGATTCAGTAAATATAGAGAATGCAACATCTGGTGCAGCTCTGCATAGAAACCAATCAGCTTTGGTTTTTTTCTTCTTTTTAGTTTTTTTTTTCTTTTTTTTTTAAAAAAGATAAGTTCACTTTGAAAAATAAATGAATGCTAATTTTTTTGCAGGTAAAAAAAATAAAAAAATAAAAATCACTATTTTATTTTTTTTGTAGGGTGCCATGCAGGACTCCTACAGACATTCAGTGTAAGCTGTCTGCTAGTAAATGATACGGACAGGCAGTTTCACAAAGAAGAATCAATGAACTAACAGTGCCCTGGTAGTTCATTGAGAACTACAAGCCAACAGCCACAAAGGATGTTGGTACTTGTAATTCATTCATTCACAGAACTCTGTGAATGAATGACATGGCGGTGTGGTCTATTTATAAAACATTTGTAGTGCGTATATCTCCACGTTTGTGTATTATTTGTAATATTTGGGAAATGTCAGTTTCTTCTTTTTGCCTTTTCCAGGGCAAATTTAACATTTCCTAACATTGGATCCTAAGAGAAAATAGCCTTAAAGCGGATCTTCACCTTCCCCCTCCTCCCATTTTATTCTCCTACTTACCTTGTTTTGGTTTCTCCACAGTTTAGCTACTCAGCTACCCAGCGGATCCAGCCTTGTCCTGCAGAGATCCTTTTATCTTCAGCTGCCACTTAGGTCCTGCGCCACTAAGTTTGTGTGTGACATTATGAGGGGGCTATTGTCTCTTCCTGGTCCAGCCAATGATGCGCTGCTCGACCAGCTCCCCTCCTCCTGCGTACAGAGACGTTCTTTACCTCCTCTTCTGGAGTCAACCACCGGTGCTCTCCGCTCCTTATTCTCTGAGTGCTGAGGGTGCACCTGTGCAGGCACACTTCCAAACAGGGCTGTGTGCATCCATAGACACACACAGTGTAGCTCGGCCATGCCCCCCATTTGCTCCTTACAGGATTTGACTGATAGCAGGAGCCAATGGTTCCTGCTTCTTTCAGAGCCTCTTGTGAATGCAGAAAAAAAAGAGCAACTGCTCTAGATGGGCACAGCATTGGATCAAGAAAGGACTCATGTGTTTAAAGGGGGGGGGGGTAGAGGGAACTACTATTGGAAGTTCTTTTTTACCATAAACTCCTTAGCAGTAATCCCGAGTGTGGCTCGGGGTGAATTTTCATTACCTAAAGCGGTAACCCCGAGCCACACTCGGGATCGCATCGCAGGATCCAGGCAAAGTTACTTACCTTGTCTCCAGGATCCTGGGATGTCTCCCCACTGTGTGTGTGAGCCATGTCTCCACTCGATTCATCACAGTGCGGAGATCCAGTTCCTGCGAGCGTTTCAACGCACGTGGATGGAGCACGGCTGCAAATTCAAAAAGTGAAAAACACTTAATACATACAGTACGCTGTAATCTTACAGATTACATTACTGTATCAAATTATTTCACATCCCCTTTGTTACTAATGCCAGTGCCCTGCCTGCAGTTTTATATTGTATATACTGTTCTTTCTGCTTGTAAACTTGAGAATGTCCATAGCAACCAAAAAGTGTCAGTTTACGTCAAAAGCGGTTTTAGACCAGCTAGAAAACACCGATAATAAATTAGAATCACTTGCAGAATTGAGCGATAGTGATTTGTGGGGAAATTCGTCATCAAATACTGAAAGCAATGACAGCTACGTTTGTTAATTCTGCAACTGAGCAAATTTCAGTGTTTTGATTTGAGTACAATATTGAATACATTATATTATTATTATGTTATTTTTTTGTTATAATTATTTATAGTTTTTTTATTATATTATAATTTATGATTTTGTGTTTCAAACTTTATCATACCAGGGATGTCTACTAGACTCTTGTTTGAACAGATTTAAGTGAGTTATTCCTAAGAATTACAGGCCTACAATATAAAACGCCAAATTTCCATGCGAAACAATGTACCGCTTTCAGCATCAAAAATCTGACATAAACATACCGCCAGAGAAGTTAATGTAGAGAATAGATTAGGGTAAAAACTTTTTACCTCTAACCACCTTAACTGCTTGCGGTTCAGCTTTAATCTAATTTCAAAAAGCAATATTCAACATTAAATGACTTGGCCCTCCTCTGAATTTTTTGGGCACAGTTTCCTCCATAGCATAAGCCCTCTTTAATAAGATTTCTGGTTGTCTGTACTTGGTATATATAAAATATCTGGATAGAAAGTCCACTGTTATCAGGAAAAGATTTCTCTTAATGGCAGCAGCTTCATTTTGATATGTTTTCATCTACAATATATATATATATATATATATATATATATATATATATATATATATATATATATATATATATATATATAGATATAGATAGATAGATAGATAGATAGATAGATAGATATATATATATATATATATATCTATATATCTATATATATATATATATATATATATATAGATATATAGATATATATATATATATCTATATATATAGATATATATATATATCTATATATATATCTATATATACCGTATATACACACACACGTAGAGAGGAAGAGGGGGGGAGAGAGATATATAATACTCTTGGGGTAGGTGCTTTTTTAATGAGTTGCACCAGTCCAAACTGTCTTTCAGGGCATGGCAGCCCACTTTGAGAGCCGGTTCACACAGGGGCGACTTGTCAGGCGACCTAGCCGCCTGACAAGTCGCCTCCCGTTCTGTACAATGGAACCGTTCTAATAGGAGCGACACAAGTCGCTCCGACTTAGAAAAAGGTTCCTGTACTACTTTGGGGGCGACTTGGGGCGACTTGCATAGACTTCTATACAAAAGTCGTTTTGCAAGTCGCCGTGGGAGTCGTGTGCAGGTCGCCCACACAGGGGTTTTTACACATCAATATGCACAAGCGAAATTACAGAGTACCTGGCACCCTTGTTGGTAGCACCCCTGATCTTCTCACCAGTCCCTCTGTATTGTCCAGCTCTGCTGGTTTCTTGGCTCTCCTAGCCTTTAGTTGCAGTGCCCTGACTTTTACAGGCTGACTTGGCCCATTACCAACTTCAGTCTGTGAGACATTTAGTGCATCACTTTTCACCTTATGAGAAACACTATCACCCATCGAGGTGGCTACACATTTGTCCTGGTTAACCTCAAGCTCAGATATCATGAGACACCATGACACCTCAGTGATCGGGATGCTGGTATAGGATATGGCAGTAATCAGGGCATTGTTATGAGGTATGTCGTGATCAGGATGCTGGTATGGAATATGGTGATCAGGACGCTCCTATAGTGTAGGGCGGTGATCAGGGCACTGGTACGGTGAATGGTGGTGATCAGGATGCTGGTATGGGTTATGGCAGTGATCAGGATGGTGGTATGTGGTATGGTGGTGATCAGGACACTGGTATGGGGTATGGTGGTGATCAGCATGCTGGTATGGCATATGGTGGTCTCAGGATTCTGGTATGAGATATGGTGGTGATTAGAATGCTGGTATGGCATATGGCAGTGATCAGAAAGCTGGTATGGCATGTGGCAGTGATCAGGACGCTTGTATGGGGTATGACAGTGATCAGGATGCTTGTATAGAGTATGACAGTGATCAGGACACTTGTATGGGGTAAGACAGTGATCAAGATGCTGGTATGGCTTATGGGTTGATCAGGACACAGGTATGGCATATAGCGGTGATCGGAATGCTTGTATGGCATATAGCGGTGATCAGGATGCTGGGATGGCGTATGGCGGTAATCAGAATGCTGGTATGGCGTGCTGGTGATCCGGATGCTGGTATGGTTTATGCAGGGCTTAAATTTCAAGTCCTGAGCTACTTGCTAGGCCTTAAGAGTTACTCGCCACCAGTTGCCCCACCCAACACCTACCCGGTCCAGCCCCTAATTTCACCCCTAAACGCCCTCATAAATTATCTCATGAAATGATGCTTAAAAATGTTTTGTCCAGAATTAAGTTACAAAAATAAATATTAACAACAACTTTATCAGTGCCCATCAATGCAGCCTCACCAGTGCCCATCAGTGCAGCCTCACCAGTGCCCATCAATGCAGCCTCTGCAGTGCCCATTAGCGCAGCCTTATCAGTGCCCATCAATGCAGCCTCATCAATGCCCATCAATGCAGTCTCATCAGTGCCTATCAATGCAGCCTCACCAGTGCCCATCAATGCAGCCTCATCAGTGCCCATCAATGCAGCCTCACCACTGCCAATCAGCACAGCCTGATCAGTTCCGATCAATGCAGTCTCAACGGCGCCCATCAATGCAGCCTCACCAGTGCCCATCAATGCAGCCTGATCAGTGCCCATCAAAGCAGCCTCACCAGTGCCTATCAGCACAGCCTCATCAGTGCCCATCAATGCAGCCTCACCAGTGCCCATCAGCGCAGGCTGATCAGTGCCCATCAATGCAGCCTCACCAGTGCCCATCAATGCAGCCTGATCAGTGCCCATCAATGCAGCCTCACCAGTGCCCATCAGCACAGCCTGATCAGTGCCGATCAATGCAGTCTCATTGGCGCCCATCAATGCAGCCTCACCAGATCCCATCAATGCAGCCTCACCACTGCCCATCAATGCAGCCTCACCAGTGCCCATCAGCGCAACCTGATAAGTGCTCATCAATGCAGCCTCACCAGTGCCCATCAATGCAGCCTGATTAGTACCCATCAATGCAGCCTCACTAGTGCCCATCAGCACAGCCTGATCAGTGCCGATCAATGCAGTCTCAACAGCGCCCATCAATGCAGCCTCACCAGTGCCCATCAATGCAGCCTGATCAGTGCCCATCTATGCAGCCTAACCAGTGCCTATCAGCATAGCCTCATCAGTGCCCATCAATGCACAATGCAGCCTCACCGGTGCCCATCTATGCAGCCTGATCAGTGTCCATCAATGCAGCTTCACCAGTGCCTATCAGCACAGCCTGATCAGTGCAGATCAATGCAGTCTCAATGGCGCCCATCAATGCAGCCTCACCAGTGACCATCAATGCAGCCTGATCAGTGCCCATCAATGCAGCCTCACCAGTGCCCATCAGCACAGCCTAATCAGTGCCGCTTAATGCAGACTCAATGGCGCCCATCAATACAGCCTCACCAAGGCGCGGGGATCAGAAAGAGGAGAGGAAGAGGAGAGCTGGCCGGGTCACAGCTTTGATTTAAATTGCCCGGCAGCCGCAGTCAAACGAAAGCGACTCCTGGACCAGCTCCTATGATAGGCGTCACACGTCCCGGCATTGGACCAGTGTGCTGTCTATCATAGGCGCTGGTCCAGGAGACGGGAGTTCGTATGACAGCGGCTGCTGGGCAATTCAAATAAAAAATGTGTCACAGCAGGAGATCCCTGCATCTGTGTGGCCCGGCCGGCTCTCCACTCCCTCTCCCCTCTCTTCCCCAGGCTCCTGGCCAATTGCTAGGAGAATGGCTCCCATGCAACCCTGCCTGCCGGCGGTGCCCATCCCCTCTATGAGGCAGCCCCACACTCGCCCTCAATTTTTTACACTCGCCAAATGCGAGCAGGCCCTCAAAAAGTGGAGGTTTTGAGAGCTGGTTTTTGGCAGGGATCAGGAAGCTAGCATGACATATGGCGGTGAGTAAGGACACTTACAGGTAAGTCTCCTTATTTTAATAGTCAGCAGCTGCAGTATCTGAGAAGCCAGGATCACAGCAACTGTATTAGTGGCTGATAAATTATGCAGATACCTAAAAGACTGCAGATGTTATGCACTAATGAGCTCTTTAGAGGCTTACAAAATACTTTAGGAATGTTTATGTAACTGTTGATATATAAAGGCTGTAATTACCCATAAGCTGGCACTTGGCTCCTTGCCATGAGCGGGAGTTTTGTGTTTTGCTGGCAAAATAAATAGTTTGTTTTCCTGCAAGTCTGTTGTCCAGAGTTACCACTGATTTCGCAAAGCGGTTTTCCCGCTACAATTGCTGTGATTGGACACAGCTATCACATGGTAGGAGACCATGTGATCACCTGGACACAGCGGTATTGCGATCCGCTGTTTTTGGGGGGGACACTCCAACCACTGGGCTCCCGGGTACATGCTTTGTGAGCAGCTCAGGAGCCTCTGATGCAGGAGGACATTCAGGAATGTTCACCCGTATCTTCACGCATCCTGTCCAGCCATTTATGTACATGGGCCAGATGGGAAGCGGCTAATAACTCCAGCCAAGAGCCAGCCTGCTTCTTGCATCAAGACTGAGGGCTTGAGGCAGGGTGCTGTAATATGTTCTGGAAGCTATATAGCACCTTGCCAGCCCCTCTCACCAGTTATGATCTGCCTGCATTGCAAAGAGAAGCACAGATATCTAGTGGTAAAAACATTGGGTCTAAAATAAGGTAAATAATTAAAACAAAAGAGGTTTTTTTGAAAGTTTCTTTAGCATGTCGATGGGAAGGAAGGGAGGAACCAGAAAAGGCAAAATGTAAGCAGATTAATCTTTAGCTTTTAGCCTTCCACGCCCCTGGACGACGTGACACATCACGAAACGCCGCGTAGGGCGAGCGACGTGCTGACGTCACCACGTGTCTTCCACTGATCGTTCAGCAGGACGGGTTAGTCTGTGTGCTACGGCCGGCGCAGCAGACGAACAAGGCTTGCTACAATTGTAATTGATAGCTGGGAACATCAGGAGCCTTACAGAGGAGGTCTAGAAACAGCTATAATCTCTAAATTAGCCCAGCAGTTGTCTCGTTGGTCATACTCTGCAGGAGTTTTTTCATACCAGCTTCCCCTAATCCTCTGTAGTGGGGGATCATGGGGCTCCGGTAAGCAGTCACCCCTTCTTTATCGGTGGTGGATTTCTTCTTCTCAAGACCTAATTGGCACAAATCACTTTTATTTAATGGGACTTTTTTATTCACGGGAATCAAACCCCTTGGTTTTTCTAAATATTGTTTATTAGATTTAAATCAGTTTCTCACATGTTGCACTTTTTATGGCACAGCACTGTGACAATACACATGAGTGAGTGAGTTGTTTTAGATTATATCACTGTATTTATTATATGTTTGCTCATATAGTAATCTTATAGTTTGATTTTTCAATTCACATTCGATTATTTAATTAGCGCGATTTTATTGTTTTCCTTAATCTTTAGCCTTGATGTAAAATATTTTTATTTAATAATAATAATAATAATAATAATGTTGGTGTTGCTGCAGTAATTGTAACAATCATCAATGTGGTTATAATTGTTACCTCTGGCAAAACAATAAACTATTTGGTCTTATCTAAAAATACATTTACTCAATAGACTGTCTTGCCCTATGTGGTTCCTTCTGCCTAGGATACATCAATGCTATCATTATTAGAACAGAAGACCCAGGAGAATAAAAATAGTTTTTTGATGAGCTCCGTTTTCCTTTTCTACCAGCAATCATTTGCTTCTTTCAGGTATTCATAATACTGACATGACCTTTACAATAAGGAAGAACAGGAAATCAATTTGGCCATGAAGACTGATGCTTATCTTTTTCTGCAAAGCTAGGAAATGCCATGAAACTAAAGCCAGCCATAGACAAATCAAAATTTGGTCAGTTCAGCAAGAACTGGCCAAATATCATTCCACCTATGGGCAGGCTGGTTGTACTGATAACGATCTATTGATCGACATCAGTACAACCAGCCTGTTGAGTTTTTCTCCTGCTTGACTATAGCCGCTGGCAGTGATCATTGTATTCTGACAGTAGGGAAACTTTCCACTGCCAGAATAAAATACAGCAGTGGGAGGGATGCCTCTATCAACACTGACTGGTGAAGAAAATTGCATAATCTATGGCTTGCTTAAGGTGGGATAGTAATAAAACAAATTAAATAGTAATCATGTTGATGGAAAATGGATGTGCTGTATAAGCTTAGGGGTTATGCATGTTTATACTGCTTATTGTAGGTAAAATCTATGTTTGCACCAATACTGGTACTCCTACTCGTGAAAATGCATCAATACCTTTGGGGTGTAATTTGAGCCCATACAAAATGAATGGGCTCAAACTGCACTGCAAAGAATCACATGTGATTTAAAAAGGATTGCGGTGTGATTCCTGTCCGAATCTCATGCGTTTTCCCGCACCGCTCTTGTGTGAACCCCGGTTTGTCATAAAGATTTCAGCCTGGGTTCACACAGGAGCGATACGGGAAGCCGCATGTGATTTGGACAGGAATCACACTCCATTCCTATTAAAATAGCATGCTATTCTTTGTAGAGTGATTTGAGCCTATTCATTTTGTATGGACTCAAATTGCACCACAAAGGTATCAGGGAATACTTGACCAAAAACATCGGTACTCATACTTGCCGGTAATAAAACGGTATTGGTGCAACCCTAGTAAAATCTATTGATAACTTTTATACTTGAATAGTACACTTGAATAACAAGTGTACTGCCAGGGTCATTTTAGGTTGTAAGTGGGCTTTGTACAGTTATACCTTTCTCCCTGCGACAGAAGAAGCACATAGTGAAGCATGTGGTCTTTGTAGCAATTAGGCTTTTCCAACGGCAGCAGATAGGCAGAATACAGTCTCCAGAACACCACATGGCCTTCAGACTCCTGGCTCACTCGCCCCCAGATGTACATTTTTTTCCTCCTCAGACTTCAGGCAGATTCACCTTGCTCAGTCCCATCAATACAGTGCCCAGCACAAGCAGCACATAGTCCTCTGCAATAGCAGCCATGAGCCTTCTACATGAGCTCCCAGGCTCCAGTAGTATTCAAGGCACAGTGTCCACTTTCAGTCCTGTCTCCAGGCTCACTGCACTGGCTGGGCACTAACAGTGCCACCCACAGAACCTGGAACAAGTGAACAGAGGACCAGACAGTAGTGTAGCACTCTGGTATTAGGCAGGGTTGCTAACAAATTTAGTTATTCCAGGTAGTAACTAGCCTGCCCACTGACTTTCTGCCCTAAGCCTGAATCTTGTGCATTTCTCTCTTCTGTCAATAGGTGACACTGCTGCCTTTGGCATTAGAATGACAAGACCACAGTGAGTTCAGGTTGTGAATAGACATAATTTCCCAGCTAATCAGAGTAGCTACTTGGCATGCAGAGATAGTCTATAGGAGAATGAGTCAGGTGATCAGTGTTCTTTTAGCCCCAGGCTGAAGCCTGGGGGCTGTATGTGAAGCAGCTGCTGAAGGTTAGGCCTAAGCCTAAGGCCTAGTCACATGTGTAGAGGCTTAGCCTGAGGGGAGCCTGATCATTGCAGAGGTTCAGCCGGAAGGTGAATCGAGTGTTACCAGAGGTGAAGGAAAAGCAGTTGCCACATGGGACGATCACTCCTGTTACCAGAGGCAAGTGAGAACCAGAGCTCAGAGATAAACGGCACACCATCGCCAGTAAGGGACAACTACTCCTGTTATCAGAGGCCAGGTTTGTGAAGTCTGAAGAAGTACCAGAGCAGCCTTTTTCACTAGCCGGGCACGGTGAACAAGTTGGAAAAGCTTCAGCGTTCAAGTCAGGGACCCATCGGGTGAGTGTGGGTGACACTTGAAGAGGATTCGGCGGGTTAGCTGAGAGACAAGCCAGAGATCTAACAGGTAGCATGGGTGACGGTTGGAGTGTACAGCAGGTTAGCTGTGGACGAGCTCTGGGGATCCAGCGGGCTGCTGGGATCTGAAGGTCTGGTGGGAAGACTGGGAACTTAGTGAGAAAAGCTACAGCGAGAGACTGTGAGATGGAGGCAAGGTCCTACACAATGGGGATACCAAGTCTGGTATCTGTACAGATCTGTGTTGAAGTCAACCTACAAGTTTAGTTGCCATAGGAGACAGCAGTTCTACAAATACAGTGCTTCAACCAGTTTAAAGGCCCTCCACCTGTATAGCTGTCTGCCTATTTTGTCTCAGAGTCTGCCAAGTGCTATTGCATCTGCCTAAGGGTGTTCAGGCCCTAACCCTCTCTCCCCGCTTCTTGTTAAGAGACAATAAATCTCTTTTGTTCGCATTCAAAAAATACTGGTGCCTAATTATTCTATCTTGCATTACATCCACTATGCCTAGTAACCCACTCTACAAAGAAGGATATCAGCTCTCCCTGACTCTGGAGGTCACCATTAGGCCTCTAGGGGTTGCGGCCATTGCTACAGTAGCCTTGAAAATCTTGGATACAGATGATTGATGCTGAAAAACCTAGGAGATCCCAACAACTCTGGTGAAATGGGCTCGGATGGGAAAAAGAAAAAACTTTTCCATAAGGGCACAGTGCCTGGAAATCAGTTGTCTGATCCACCTGGCAATGGTGGTTTGGAAAGCAGGGTGTTCTCTAAAAGGACCTCCAGGTAGAACAAGGGGACACTTTCTCACACCTTTTCTCTCCATGGGATCCAGCAGACTGTACCCTACGTGGTTCCCCACATGCTCTCCAGGCCATGGGGGGGCGGGGATAAAACCCCACCAGCCAATCAGAATTTAACTTGCCTCACATATCTTTTCTGATATTTATTCTCAGCACTGCTAGGCAGGATTTACAGAGCTCAGCTGGCACTACACAGAGTTTGAAAACCAATAAAGACGCACCCTCACATATGGGTACCTTCAGCTTTCGGTAGTTCACATCAAAAAGACACAAGAAATCAGATAATAAGATAATATATGAGTTTAGTCATCTTCAGTCCTACTAGTGTTGTTGCGTTTACATCAGATTCCATACAGCTCATGTCAGTCGGGCCTGTTCTCATTAGTGCAATGCACTGGTGGTTATTATAGAATTATTCTGCACATGTGTGAAAAAACATTTGGCTACACATGTTTTAGCACATGCAATACTGGACTCAATTATATTTGTATGTAACAATAATTATTCTTAAAAGTGTACCTTCATGCACATGATAAATCACAACTACCGGACAACTGTAGCCATAATAAAACTTGTGACAGATGAGCACCCTTGTTGCAGCAGCTATGTTGTTAAAAAAGTAGACAAGAAGACCGTCTTTGCTATTATGCAGACACCAGAAATAAAAATGATCCAATCCATTAACTTATAATTGCATATTGAACAGAGCTGCTGTTTAGACACCAGGAAATTGCATTGTACCCAAATGCTAATGTATGATTTTCTTTTCCATGTGATTCAAATCCTCCATCAATACAATGACCTGCAGGCTATTTTTTCCAAAAATCAGTGGCCCATGAAAATTTGTTATGAAAATGTGATTCATTTTAATATTATTTTCAATATTTGTTGTTTCAAACCATCCATCTGACCACATACAGATAAAGTACAAGTTATACTAAGACATCTAGTTGGAGAATTATACTGATTTTTTTCTTCTCATTGCCATCTGCAGAGCCCCCCACCTCAAAGCACCCACCCCCCTATGTTGAGGGCATGTGGTCTGGTATGGTTTAGGAGGGGGGTGCTTGTTCGCCCCCCCCTTTTCCTGCGTGCTCAAATAAGGGTTTGGTATGGATGTTAAGGCGGACCCCACGCCGTTTTTATTTATTTATATTTTTGGGGCTTTTTTTTAAACATTTTTCTATTGCCGACATTGGTATTGTATGGTGGGCAATTTAAATCTAATTTCATTCATTTTATTTTTCTTTGGAAATGTCATTTTTGCTGCAGTGTGTTCTATATTTGCTCCAGATGTGCGACTTTACAGGCGGACTAAGGGGACCCCAGGCACTATATTTAAAGGATTTTTTTCATTTGTATTGTTTCACTTTAAGTATCGTAAAATCACTGCTCCTGTAAAAACGATCTTTTTAAAAAAAACAAAAATTGCATTGATACATGTTCCCCAGAGCAGTACCTGGACCCTATATCCTTTTCATGGCCAATTGCTTGCATATAAGCCTTCAAAATGGTCACTTTTGATTTTTCAAGTTTGGGTCCCATAGACTTTAAATAGACTTTGTTGTAAACCACTGGACGTTTTCTTTTTTTTTACCCTGCAAGGTATAGCCATAGGCCTCTTTCACACGGACGATCCGTTCAGGTCCGCCTGTCAGTTTTTTAGGTGGACCTGAACGGATGCTCCATAGACCTCTATGGAGCGTCGGATGTCAGCGGTGACATGTCCGCTGACATCCAACCCGCTCCGATCCGAAAAAGTGTGACGGAGGAAAAACCTATTTTTCCATCCGCCTGCGGATTGGATTGGGTGACATCGGACTCTACGGTCCGTCTTCATCCGATCCCTCATAGGGGAGAGCAGCGCTCTGACAGGTCCGTCGCTGCACAGTGTGCAGAGACAGACCTGTCATCTTCCTGCTCAGCGGGGATCGAAGGAGCGATCCCCCGCTGAGCGGAGCGGGCTCCGTACACGGACACGTCTGTGTGAAATGTGCTTAAACAAAGCCCTCCCACACTGAGTCAGAACTGGAGGCCCCTTCCATGGCGTCACTCCCGTGCATGCGCATGGGAGCCACCGCCCTGAAGGAACGGCACGGGTGGCCGTTTCTTCAGAGAGCATGCACCAGTGATGTCACTGGCTGCATGTATAGTAAATATCTTTTAAACGTGCACGTTAAGGAGATATTTACACTACCTATAGGTAAGCCTTATTATAAGCTTACCTATAGGTAAAAGTCAGTGATGGAAGTTAACTTGCACTTTAATAGGGTTCGCCGTTTGGGTCAGGGGGTTGTTCGGCCCATCTCTACTCATGGAGGTATGCCTGGGCCCCTACATTATTCTAGTTAGGACTAGAGACAGGACATTGTTTATGTTGAACTGTGTACTGTCTCATGTTCTGGCATATCAAAACAACCTGGGTCTGTAAAGCACTGTGGGGTATGAAGTAACATTACTACAAGAGGTTTATTTGGCAAGATAAGAAGAGGAGTGTAGTTGCAGTAGGTAACTTAACAAGTTTAGAACACAAGCAACCAGTTGTTAGGCGTGGTACCTGGTAGGGTGACAGGTCCTCTGGTAGCGAGGGGGTCGATGGTCTGGCTCCCCTGCCTCCCTGGCAACCGGATCTGAACCCACATTACCGAGATCTATGGCCTGGTCTCCAGGTATGGGAAGGCAGAGAGTTAAGGAGCATGCATGAGGTCCACGCTGGGTGCTCAGTAGGACCCCTTTCTGTTACTGGGAGTGAGGTAACAGAGGTACGCTGGACTGGTGGAGTGGGTGCAGGCTCAGCATGTCCCTCCTAATGCAAACATACAAGTTATAGTGTGTAGTAACACGGGACAAGGCGCTTTGCAGAAGAACTCTGTACTTTATTACTGCACACAGTGAAAGCTCATCTCTAAGATAGGGAACTGCCTTAATGTTTGATTGTTCACATGGTCACAGTCTCCATCTAAATCTATCCCATAGTTTGTAGACGCCATAACTTTTGCGCAAACCAATCAATATACACTTATTGTGATTTTTTTTTTTTACCAAAACTATGTAGAAGAATATATATTGGCCAAAACTGATGAAGAAATTTGATTTTTAAAAGCATTTTTGGGGATATTTATTACAGCAAAAAGTAAAAAATATTGGGGTTTTTTTCGAAATTTTTTTTGTTTATAGCGCAAAAAATAAAAACCGCAGAGGTGATCAAATACCACCAAAAGAAAGCTCTATTTGTGGGCAAAATAGAATGTCAATTATGTTTGGGTACAGCATCGCAAGACCGCGCAATTGTCAGTTAAAACGACGCAATGCCGCATCGCAAAAAATGACCTGGTCATTAAGCAGGAAAATCTTCCGGTTTGTAAGTGGTTAAACATGTGTTTATAATCTTCCTCCTTTTATTTCCTCTACCTCTCTTTTTTCAGATTCCCATTATCTCAGAGTATTTCTTTGTATTCTTAAACACTTTCCATCCTTTCCAAGTATTTGAACATTTTTCTATTCTATCCTCTCCGCAATGACACAATTCTTCCATGTTATATATCCTACCCTTTGAACCCATTCTCTTATGCCGCGTACACATGATCGCACATTCCGACAACAAAACCGTGGATTTATTTCCGACGGATGATGGCTCACACTTGTCTTGCATACACACGGTCATACAAATGTTGTCGGAAATTCAGAACGTCAAGAACATTCGGAAAAGAAAAGGTTGACGAGAAAAATGAAGTTCAATAGCCAGTGTGGCTCTCCTGCTTGATTCCGAGCATGCGAGGACTTTTTTGCATCAGAATTGTCTACACACGCTCGGAATTTCCGACAACAAATTTTGTTGTCGGAAAATTTGAGGTCCAGCTCTCAAACATTTGTTGTCGTAAATTCCGACAGCAAATGTCTGATGGAGCCTACACACAGCCAGAATTTCCGACAACAAGCTCACATCGAACATTTGTGGTCGGAAATTCCAACCGTGTGTACTGGGCATTAGCTTTCCAATGCTTGCCAATGTTTCGGGATCAGGTGTTTTGCTGCATTTATTAAAAATGGTATTATCATTCTCTTATATTATTGTATTGTAAATTTGGTATTATGTAATAAATAGGTTTCTAGATTTTTAGGCATATTTACTCCTGTAATTTCTTGGATCTGTTGTATCAATTCTTGACAAAATATCAGTATTTTCAAACACTCCCACCATATATGTGTCATTGTTCCTCTTTTCCCATAAAGGTTGAATGTTGACGAACGTCCACCTGCCAGGAAATGAGGCAGGCTCTATCTGACTTGCTACATCTTCTAATGCACTATGTGCAGTGAAATTGGACTAAGCCCTTTCAGTACAGGAGGGAAACCTGTACAACTGTGCAAGACTGAAGGGAATGCTGGACTTTCGTTTTAAGAAATCCAGAGGTGTTTTCGAGGTCTAATGCCCTGTACACACAACCGGTTTTGCCGTCGGAATAAACTATGAAGGTTTTTCCAACGGAATTCCGATGGAATTCCGCTCAAGCTGTCTTGCATACACGGTCACACCAAATTCCGACCGTCAAGAACGCGGTGACGTACAACATGTACGACGGGACAACACATACGACGTCTCGTACTTGCTTCAGAGCATGCGTCATTTTTGGTACGTCGGAACAGCATACAGACAAGCGGTTTTCCTGATAGGAATTTGTTCCATCGGAAAAATATAGAACATGTTCTCTATCTAAGTCCGTCTGAATTTTCGACGTAAAAAGTCCGATGGGGCATACACACGGTCTGAATATACGATGAAATGCTCCCATCGGACTTTTCTGTTGGAAATTCCGACCGTGTGTACGGGGCATAAATCTTGTATCTTCTTTACCATGGCTGATTTTGTTTGAAAATGTTAATGCAATATAACTCACTCGCTAAACAAGTGCTTTATATGTAGTACACAATTATTTGTTACACGTCATTCGGCATATTGTCCCATCGGCATTATTTATAATCCTATAAATTAACAAAAAAAAAATACGGTATGAAAATTGCATATTTCCCAGTATGCGGCCCATTAGAATACATTTACTTATCTAGTGTTTTGAGGCACAAAACAATATTATCCCATAATTCAGAGATAATTATAATGGACTGAATCACCCATTTATTGTCATATACTACAGAAAATCCAATATGATGGCTTTGTAAACTAAGAATAGTTTGCTCTATTTACTACAATTCTAATGCAATTTCAGGCAAGTGAGGCTCCATTGTAGTACTAGAGCTACAACAGTTTGTTTAGAATTTTTTATTGCTTTGCATTTCCATATGTCTACTGTAAATAGTATCCAATTATTAAGCAGTTCATTTTATTATAAGATTTATATAAGGTAAGACCTCCCTTTTAGTTTGCAAGCTCTCACGAGCAGGAACCTGGTCGATAAAGCAGGAACACAATTTGGAGACATTTGTCAACCCATAACAGGAATTACTTGAACAAGGTCCTTTATGGTCACTACATATTATTTAAATGCAGACTGCAGATTTTTGGAAAACTTTCAAATTGGAATTAACATTTTAAAATTTGAGATTTTAGTAATTTGGTTAGATCTACTGGAGGGCGGATTCACATCAATATTTTTGTATAATGTATAATGTGGAAATGCGTGGTAAAATGCATGTTTCCTATAGAATGCACACTTGTGAGTATATGTGCTGTGCAGTGCTATTTATTCTGAATGCCACTTATTGTACATATAGTAAGTAAATATACACCTACTCTATGGTGCATCACAACATGAATAAGGCGTGATTGTGAAGAGTGGGATATTTTTCTTTGGGAAGATAAAACTTATAAAAGTCCTGTAAACAAACACTTTCAGATTTTTTTTTTGGTGCATGTGTTTGTTCACTAAGTGTAAACACATTTTTACAATTCCCACACCCCCCCAAAATCGACATGTTTACCCCCTTAAGGACCGCCCACCGCATATATACTGCGGTAGGGCGGCCCTATTGCGCAAAACGACGTACCCATCGTGCAATGTCTGCCAGCCACCCGCGATCACTCCTCAGAGAGGCAGAACGGGTATCTGCATTTGTAAACAAAGCAGATCCCTGTTCTGAGAGGGGAGTAGAGAGAGAGATCGTCTATTCCTAGTGATCAGGAACAACTATCTCTCTGTACTCCCAGTCAGTCCACTCTCCCCACAGTTAGAAACGCCTCCCAGGGAACACATTTAACCCCTTGATCGCCCCTAGTGTTAACCCCTTCCCTGCCAGTGTCATTTATACAGTGATCAGTGGATATTTTTAGCTTTGATCACTATAATAATGTCACTAGTCCCAAAAAAGTGTCAAAAGTGTCCGATCTGTCCGCCACAATGTCGCAATCCCGCCTAAAATCTCTGATCACCGCCATTACTAGTAAAACAAAATTATAATAATAAAAATGCCATAAATCTATCCCTTATTTTGTAAATGCCATAACTTTTGCCCAAACCAATCAATATACAGTAATATCTCGGATTGTGAGTAATGCGGTTTACGAGCGTTTCGCAATATGAGCTATTTTTTTTTTTTAGTTTGCCTCGCAACACAAGCAGAATTCAAGCCAATGGGATGTGCAGCACCACATTTGGGCAGAGATGCGGGGGAGCCGCTGACATTCGGAGCCTATCGGAGCCGCTCGAATGCACTCGGAGTCACTCGGAAACACTCCGTTCTCGAGTGTCTCCGATCCTCTCCGAGTGTCTCCGAGTGCATCCGATCGCTCTCCGAGTGTCTCAGGAGCCCCCCACCTCTGTCCACATGCGGTACTGCATACAATAGCAATCACTGTGGAATGGATTATCTGAGTTTCAATTATTTCCTATGGGGAAACTCGCTTTGATATACGAGTGCTTTGGATTACAAGTATTCTTCTGGAACAAATTATGCTGGTAATCTAAGGTACCGCTGTACGCTTATTGCGATTTTTTTTTACCAAAAATATATAGAAGGATACATATTGGCCTAAACTGATGAATACATTTTTTTTTTTGGATTTATATTAAAACAAAAATTAAAAAATATTGTTTTTTTTTTTTTTAAATTGTCGGTCTTTTTTTGTTTATAGCGCAAAAAATACTGGAGCTCCCAGTGCTCCCCTGCCTCTATCCACTGCGCCTTCCTTGTCCAGGGCCTGGGAGGAGTTCAGCAGCTGTGTACAGTGTCCAGGAGTGAAGGTAGGAAGGGGCAGCTGGCTGGGGGGGGACACAGCCCCCCCAGCACCCCTAGATCTGGCCATGGTCTAGCTGTATTTATCAAAAGCCATCAATCAGCCACCAAAAACACTCCTTTTCCTGTCATTGCTTTACATCCTGCATTTTCTGACATTTGAACATGTAAAAGTATCTGCCCACATTCCAGTTTGTTTGGTAAAATGCTAGCAAACAAACTATATGATCAGGAGCACCAAAAAGCTTTCCTGACTCAATGTGCATCAATTCAATGTGTGTGCAAAATCTAATGATTTTTTTTTTCACATGATAACATTTTCACTTTTTTAGTCTATATAATGGGACTACCTGTCAAAGATTTTTATTTGTAAATTCCCTTTAAGCAATGTATTCATTATTTATTTACAAATTTTCCACATTCATCTTTTGTAATTATAATTAGTGTAAAAACGAATTAGCCAACTAACAAATCTATATATTAGCTAACAATTACTTGGCCTAAATGGATGCCTAATAAAAATCTATAGATCACCTCATTAAAAAAGGTCTCAGAGGTTCATAGTGCTAAGACAAGGTTCAAAAAAGCAAAAATAACCCTTTCATACTTACCCTATTGGGATAATATAAATACAGCATCACAGCATCACAGCATGTATACTAACAAAGCATGAATATTATGAGTAAAGACATAGAGGATTTAGGATGCAGCAAAAATAGCCAGAATACAGTATGTTGGCCACTGTTTTTATGAGAACCTCACCATATGCTACATTTGAACAAAAACTGAAAACAATTAAAAAAAATGAATATTTTCACTTTTCATATTATTTCATGTCGAAAATACTTTCACTATTTCCTCCATATAATATATAAAATGAGTCAACTGTATCTTCTACTTGCCAAAAATCCTGAGGACTCCCCACAGCTTCTCTGTAGACGTATCCAATGATGGGGTTTCTAATTAAAAAATAATAAAATCAGACCCAAGTAAACAATAATTAATTGATTGTAAATTTAAGCATATGATTTTATAATCTATGTAAAAACAGAACCTTGATAAAAACAACTTTAGAACACGAAAGAAAAAGTGGTAATTAATTATTCCTTAACACGCCAATGCTCAGTCTCAGCATAGCATTTTTTAATTCATTTTGATTCATATACAGTTACATAGACAGGTTGAAAAATAATAAATAAATAGAAAACCTTCATATACACACGTGATCCAAAGGAAGGTGAAACAATTCCTATAAAGCATTGTCCAATTTGCTCCAGTGGGGGGAAATAAATTCCTTCCTGATTCCCCAGAATGCAATTGGATATTCCCTGGGCATGACACCCATCAACACTCTATAGTGTTATTACCTATAAATGTTAACCCTTTTACAGTGGCTCAATACCTACAGTATATGTGAAGGCAAAAGGGCAGGCTTTAATGTCTACACGCAACACATATGCTACGCTGGGTGCCAATATTCATGTGCCCAGAGTGTGTTGCTCACTGTCCACTCTCGGTACAAAGACCGAGCTGTCAAAAAACAGCTCTTGGTCTGGGATAAATATCACGTTCAAGGTTAAATTCACAAAATAACAAAACACTGGCCACCGCCCACACCCATAACTGGCCTTCACAGTAAGGAGTACATGGAGGGCATATACATGTAAGACAAAGACAATTCCATAGCTCAACTCACCAATCAGTCTGCTGACCAACCAAATTAGCCTGTCTAACCGTCTGTTAAAAGCAGGGGTTTAGTTAGCACACATTTGCAAACGCATGTGAAAGCTGCAAGGCCTCGTCAAGGCACCCTGTATTACTTGCAGTCCTAACACTACTAAATTTATAAGTGTCTCCACAGTGGAAGCACATGCATTGAATGGATAGGTGTGAGACAGGTGAGCCTGGAGGCGGCCCAAGCCCCCTTAAAGGGACAGGAGCACACTGGACACCCAGCAAGAGCACAATGGCAGCAAAGGTGTCCAGTGCGTCCCCGACCCACATTTACGAACAGTAACAAAACACTGGCCACCGCCCACACCCATAACTGGCCTTCACAGTAAGGAGCACATGGAGGGCATATACATGTAAGACAAAGACAATTCCATAGCTCAACTTACCAACCAGTCTGCTGACCAACCAAATTAGCCTGTCTAACCGTCTGTTAAAAGCAGGGGTTTAGTTAGCACACATTTGCAAACGCATGTGAAAGCTGCAAGGCCTCGTATTCCTTAACACGCCAATGCTCAGTCTCAGCATAGCATTTTTTAATTCATTTTGATTCATATACAGTTACATAGACAGGTTGAAAAATAATAAATAAATAGAAAACCTTCATATACACACGTGATCCAAAGGAAGGTGAAACAATTCCTATAAAGCATTGTCCAATTTGTTCCAGTGTGGGGAAATAAATTCCTTCCTGATTCCCCAGAATGCAATTGGATATTCCCTGGGCATGACACCCATCAACACTCTATAGTGTTATTACCTATAAATGTTAACCCTTTTACAGTGGCTCAATACCTACAGTATATGTGAAGGCAAAAGGGCAGGCTTTAATGTCTACACGCAACACATATGCTACGCTGGGTGCCAATATTCATGTGCCCAGAGTGTGTTGCTCACTGTCCACTCTCGGTACAAAGACCGAGCTGTCAAAAAACAGCTCTTGGTCTGGGATAAATATCACGTTCAAGGTTAAATTCACAAAATAGACCACCTATGTATTTATAGATGGTGATCATATATCCCCTTATTTGCCCCCTCTCAAGAAAGAATACATTCAGTTCAGCTAATGTTTCCTCAAAGCTGATCTTCTCCATGTCTCTTATCAGTTTGGTTGCCCTTATCTGCACTTTCTCCACTTCCCCATTCTTTTAAAGATAAAGTGACCAGAAAATGAAATCCGGGGACATATTTTTTTTTTGTTGGCAAATGGTAAACTATTGTATAAGCATATTTTCCTCAAATTATATATGCAGTGTATGTGGTAGGTGTTTATGGAATGATTGCATGATAGATACGTTATTTCTCACATTTCATTCATAAATAAAGATTTTTTAAAAATATACTTTTTTAGACTTTTTTGAGATATGACTACCTAATGTTGTGAAGATAAGATAGAGAAAAAACAGTGCAGTGTTCAGGACTGCGTTACATAAAGAATGCAGGGCTAAGGAGCACTCAGGAGCATGCTACATAAAGAATGCAGGGCTAAGGAGCACTCAGGAGCATGCTACATAAAGAATGCAGGGCTAAGGAGCACTCAGGAGCATGCTATATAAAGAATGCAGGGCTCTGGAGTGCGCTACATAATAAATGCAGGGCTCAGGAGTGCGCTACATAAAGAATGCAGGGCTCGGGAGTGCGCTACATAAAGAATGCAGGGCTCAGGAGTGCGCTACATAAAGAATGCAGGGCTCATGAGTGTGCTACATAAAGAATGCAGGGCTCAGGAGTGCGCTACATAAAGAATGCATGGCTTAGCTGTGCCCATCTATGCAGCCTCACCAGTGCCCAGCAATGCAGCCTCACCAGTGCCCAGCAATGCAGCCTCACCAGTGTACAGCAATGCAGCCTCACCAGTGCCCAGCAATGCAGCCTCACCAGTGCCCATTAATGCAGCCTCATCAGTGCCCAGCAATGCAGCCTCACCAGTGCCCAGAAATTCAGCCTTACCTGTACCCAGCAATATAGCCTCACCTGTGCCCAGGAATGCAGCCTCACCTATGCCTCGGAATGCAGCCTCACCAGTGCCCAGCAATGCAGCCTCAACAGTGCCCAGGAATGCATCCTCACCAGTGCCCATTAATGCAGGATCACCTGTGCCCAGGAATGGAGCCTCACCAGTGCCCAGGAATGCAGCCTCACCTGTGCCCAGGAATACAGCCTCACCTGTGCCCAGGAATGCAGCCCCACCTGTGCCCATTAATGCAGCCTCATCAGTGCCCAGCAATGCAGCCTCACCAGTGCCCAGAAATTCAGCCTTACCTGTACCCAGCAATATAGCCTCACCTGTGCCCAGGAATGCAGCCTCACCTATGCCTCGGAATGCAGCCTCACCAGTGCCCAGCAATGCAGCCTCAACAGTGCCCAGGAATGCATCCTCACCAGTGCCCATTAATGCAGGATCACCTGTGCCCAGGAATGGAGCCTCACCAGTGCCCAGGAATGCAGCCTCACCTGTGCCCAGGAATACAGCCTCACCTGTGCCCAGGAATGCAGCCCCACCTGTGCCCAGGAATGCAGCCTCACCAGTGCCCAGGAATGCAGCCTTACTTGTGCCCACATCTTAGCTTCACCAGTGCCTAGGAATGCAGCCTCACCTGTGCCCACATCTCAGCCTCACCAGTGTCCACATCTCAACCTCACCTGTGCCCAGCAATGCAGCCTTACCTGTGCCCATGAATGCAGCCTCACCAGTGCCCTGATCCCAGCCTCACCTGTGCCGGGGATCAGAGAGGAGAGGAAGAGGAGAGAAAGTGGAGAGCCGGCCGGCTCAGCACACAGGCCGGCGTCGCCCACTGTGTCAGCTTTAATTTGAATCGCCAGGTGCCCATCGTCATCGGCTCCCACCTATGATATTCAACACCTGTCCCGACATTGAACAAGTGTGCTGTCTGTCAAAAGAGCCATAGCAGGAGGCGAGACTTTATGTGATGCAGGCACCCGGTGATTCAAATTAAAGCTGGCACAGCGGGCGACACTGGCCTGACACCTGCCAGTGTGTGGCTCCTGGGGCAGACCACCCCCCTCTGCCTCAGCACCCACCCTGCAACCTGGGGTCAAATCCGGGGATGTCTGGTCACCCTGTTTTAAGAACTGGTGCACAAAACTGAATTGCAGGGGCAAAATTATGTCTTTTTCTGGAATCTTTTAACAAAGAAAGACTTTACTTGCTTTAAAAACTGCAAAATTATGTCTTTTTCTGGAATCTTTTAACAAAGAAAGACTTTACTTGCTTTAAAAACTGCAGTATTTGTCTTAACAAATCTGGGTTTACTCTTTGCGGTTGATTTAATAAAGGTAAATAGATTGTGCACGTTTGCAAAGTGCAGTTGCACACTGCAAGAGCAGTTGCTCCGGATCTTAATAAATAAATAAGCAGAATGAATGAATGAATGATTTGTAAAGCGCTGCAAATGCGAACTGAATCGCCTCAAGGCGCTAATGCATTGTGTTGTCAAGCTTCACTAGAAGAGGTAGGTTTTGAGTCTTTTCCTGAAAGCGAGATGGTTTTCTTCCATGCGGATGTGAGTGGGAATAGAGTTCCATAGCCGAGGTCCCTGGACTGCAAATCTTCGTTCTCCCCTTGCTTTGTAGCGGTAATTGGGAACGAGGAGGAGGTTTTGGCTAGATGATCGCAGATTCCAATTCGGTGTATAATGTTTTATTTTCTCTCTGAGGTATTGAGGGGCATTTCCATGTATGCACTTGTGGGTGAGGCAGAGGGTCTTGAAAGTGATCCGATTCTTTACTGTTAGCCAGTGTAGGCTCCTCAGGGATGGGGAGATGGACTCCTAGGTTTTTTTTCCTGTTATTAGTCTTGCCATCGCGTTTTGAATGGCCTGTAGGCGCGTGAGCTGATATTGGGGTAATCCTAGGTAGAGTGAGTTTGCGTAATCGAGACGGGAATTAATGATTGTTCCAACTACTGCTGCTCTGTCCTCTTCTGGGATGAAGGGAATGAGTCTGCGTAACTTGCGGAGGATATGGTGCGATCCACTAACTACTGATCCTATTTGCGCATCCATTGTCATTTCTGTGTCCAAGATAATACCAAGACTTTTTGCCTTGGTGCTCGGAGAAATGATCTGTCCGAAGATGGCAGGGGGTGTCCATGGAGTCTTGGTTTTGGGATTTTGGTTAGCGTGTAAGTAGAGAAGTTCTGTTTTTGACCCGTTGAGTTTGAGGGAGCTAATGGTCATCCAGTCATCTATTGAAGTGAGACATTTCTCTAGTTGCTGATGGTGGTCTTTTTGTCCGGTGATCCGAAAGTAGATTTGGGTATCGTCTGCGTATGAGTGGAAGCAGAGGTCTGATTTTCTGATGATATTGAGGAGAGGACGGATGTAAATGTTGAATAGCACTGGCGACAAGGGGGAGCCCTGAGGGACTCCACAGGAGATTGCCCGGGTTTCCGAGGTAAATGCTCCTAGTTTCACTGTCTGCGAGCGATTCTCTAAGAAGGATGCAAACCATTTTAGACTAGACTCTGTGGCACCTGCTACCTCTGCGAGCCGGACAAGTAGGGTATTGTGGTCCACTGTTTCAAATGCTGCGCTGAGGTCTAACAGTACCAGGAGACACGATTCTCCGTCATCTGCTGCTTTGAGTACATCGTCCCATACTTTTAGAAGTGCTGTTTCCGTGCCATGGCCTGGGCGGAAACCTGATTGTAGAGTGTCCAGAAGTTGATGCGTGTCAAGATGGCGTTGTAGCTGTTGTACTACCGCTTTCTCCATAATCTTGGAGACGGTGTTGAGGCTTGTTATTGGTCGGCGGTGGTTGGGGTCTTTAGGGTCAAGATTGGGCTTCTTTAGCAGGGGTTTGACGATGCCTTGCTTGAGGGTGGTTGGTACAATCCCTTCTTTGAATGACTGATTTATGAGGAGTGTTATAGTTGGAGCCAGGATGTCGGCGCATTCTTTCAGGAGTTTCGTGGGAATTATGTCGTTTGGTGATGTGCTGTCTCGAAGGCTTCTCATAATGTTTTTTGTCGTGTCAGTGGTGATTGGGCTCAAGGAGAAGTCTGGCGGTTGCGTGCTGTTCGCATCCATGTCTTCTTTTTGTTTTGGTTGGGTAAGGTTGGTTGCTTTTTTCTGTTGAATTGATTCCCGAATGCTGTCGATTTTGTCAATGAAAAAATTAGCTAGCTCATTGCAGTATTCTTGAGTATAGTTTACTGGGGGCTCTAAGCAGGTTGGGTTCATTGATTGGGCGACTATTTTGAAAAGTTCCCGCGCCCGGTTTAAGGCGGTTGAGATGGTGTTGGAGAAATGTTCTTTTTTGGCTGTGAAAATCACTTTGTGGTATTTCACAGTGAGTATTTTGTAGTTTGTATGGTTTTCCATGGTGGGATTTCTTCTCCATGTTCTTTCAGCTCTTCTACGTTCTTGCTTGAGTAGAGTGAGGGTGCCGTTGAACCATCTCGAGGTTTTTTTGCGGATGAGTGTTCTGCATTTTGGCGCTACTGAGTCTGCTGTTTGTAGTAGAGCCTTGTCTAGAAAGTTGAGTGTTTGTTCCGTTGAGAGGAAGCTCTGCTGACTTCCATCATACAATCACATGCAAGCAAAAATACAGTTTTTTTCATTTTCCTTCCACGTGATTGGGTATTCTTTGCAAAGTGAAACTTTACCTCATTTACTAAGCTCTGGAGCAACTGCACTTTGCAAAGTGCACCGTCTTTTTTCCTTTAGTGCATCAACCCCTTTGTGCCCAGAAACATCTACAGCTAGGCATCCTTTTGGCTTTAGTCCAACTTCATCAAAACTCTAGCCTACTTCTATTTGCTCTTTGTCGTTTTCAGTAATAAACTGGATACCTTTTATCCCGAGGGTATATATTTCTGTACATTTTAACGTTTCTTTGTCCATTGGTTTTTTTTAGCAGGATAGTGAAGAGCTCTGCAGTTTCCAATGAATAACATTTAGTCTGATTCTTCACCATGACCTGACCTTCCTGGCTTAACCTGCACAATATGTTCAAACCTCTCAACCAAGACAAGGTAACAATTCCAAACTGTAGTTGATTCTTTACAATAGCACAACGTTTTCACTTACGCTAGATATTGCATTTCCGAGAACATTATAGTAACAAACCATCAGGCTCTGTTAGGCTGAAAGTACATTTTTTTTAACCCTGTGGTAGGCCTTTTATGGGAACCTAAGCTTTGTTAATTACAGGGAGGGTGACAAGAGCAAGAAAGACAGCTAGAAAGATATTCGGGCTATTTCTTCTTAGATTGTGTTCAGACCTCAAGTTTAGAAAGAAACAGCAATTCAGCACAGTTACATTTTTCAAGAAGTTACATTGCTACTGTTACATTTAAATCAGTAAACTGACAGCTCAGCAGTTTGCTGACTTTACCTGTAAATGAAAGGATTAAAGCATTACCATTGTTTTATAGTTATATATAGAAGACTGCTTAAAGGATAACTCCACTTTAATGGGGAAAAAATTAGCAAATAAAAAAAATATATACAGTATATACAGTATACAGTATATACATATTGTACACAATTGCGACACAAGTCATATTGTAAATTAATGTTATGAAAAATTACCTTTCCTTTTCAATCTGCAGCGCTGTGATTTTCTGTAAAATGCAATGCAATATGGCTACCTGAACGCCCCCTGAAAAAGCAGTGATTGGCTTACTGATTTTCCCAGAAGTTTGTACTAAGATACAAGTCAGATTTTTTGCATCCCTGCAACAAAAATGTCATTTTTGGTGAGTGCTCCTAAAGGGAAATATTTTTTTAAAGGGATGCAGGCCCTGCCACTTTCCTCATTAGAGCCCTGCAGATGCAGCAGCAGATTGTTAATTATAAAACCACTCTTATACAGATTGCACATGGACACAGACAAACAAACAGCTATATATTTAGAATAACAAAAGGTAGTAGGATTCTGTAACAAAGTTTGTTAAAAGCCTTGCAATATATATTGATCACACAGAGGATAAAGTTTTTTCTCAACAAAAGTGGAGTTACTCTTTAAAGTCCAATTACCATAAAATGCTTCCAATCCTTACTCCCTAAGGACTTCTATAGGGTATATGCCCCCCTACCCCTCCTTATCTGATCACTGGACCCTAAAAATCATTTTTCTAAATGTCTTTTTTTACTTACCTTACATGATGTTGTAGTTTGGTGGTTTATCCTCTTTTTACTTCCTGCTTGGGTCTTTTTTGGGTGTCCACATCAGTGCCTGCATGAAATAGACACTTCTTATTGGATGTCCATGGACTGGGTCCTCTCAGTATTGAGAAGAGGGCCGATGTCAGCAAGGGGGAGTGAAGGGGTGATGATCTCAGTTTCCATTGCACCATTGGATTTGTTGTCCCCCCATCCAGGAAACTGTGGCAGCAAAGGACCTGGAGGGGTGAGTATATCTTCCTTCACAAGGTGGGTAGGAGGGAGGGGTGAAAAAGAGTGAGGAGTGGGGCTTTAATGTTTTTACTTTTTTACTATTAGGCATAAAAAAAATGTTTTACTTACCTGTGATGTCATTTGTAGTGGCCACAATCCTTGCTAAAGCTAAGTGCAGGGAGATGGGTTCTATGTGTTGTGCCAGAAGTCACAATAAAGTTCTGTGTGCCAAACTGTGGATGGTAACAGGGGAGTACTCTTCTTTTTGCCACCGCCATCCCAAGCCGTTGTCCTCTGCAGGACTGAAATTAAAATTAAAGTGTTACTAAACCTAGGACCCCGCATTTACTATATCTGGTCTCCCACAGTACAAAAAACATGGAAATGCAATTATTTTAGTAAGTATAAACCCCTAGCTACCTTTTCGCATCAGCAGTATATAGAAGTCTCGTGATTTCTATCAGTGTCTGGCCGTGCACTGGTTAAAGCTTGTAGGAGGAGTTTTCATTCTCCTCTGATTGTCCTATGAGGCTGCAGGACCCCTGACCCTCTGTCTGGACAGTACTGATTGGCCCTGTGCCGATCACATGCACCCTCCCAAGAAGAAAAAAATTCTCTAGCAATACACAACAAAATGAGCATGTGCAGAGTGACTCCAAAGGCTCTGTTCTAGCAGCAGATAGATTGGGGGCAGCAAAAGAAGGGGAGGATCAGAGAAGACGGGATTAAACAGCCTTTTTTACACAATGTGAATGCGGAGGATTAACCCCTAAGGTTTAACAGTGAGTATACCAAGCATGCTATACTGCATATACAGACTGATTTTACTGTTGTGGTGGGTTTAGTTAAATAATAAATAAACAATTCACAAAGTGACAAAAATATTAAGACCAATCAGTGTTGAAGACAGAAAAAAGTGACCAAAAAAGTCCAAAAAATTGTCAAAATGCAGTAACTTTCACTGCTCACCAGATGGTTAGACCCCTAGTATCAGGAGGTCTAACAGCACATGTATGTATCAGGACACTCCATCAAAGATCACTCAATGCCGCAAGACATTTCTCAGCTAGATTAGGAAGCAACCAATAGAGGAAGAACAAAGGAACTTCATGGAGTAGTAATTAAAACATCTGCATTTTAATAAAAAGAATGATACTCATAATGACACAATCAAAAGTCTTAAGACTGCCATGTAAAACACCTCAGCTCTGCAGAGCGGGTGTGTGTGACGATATCAATATTGGGCTCCACCCAACATATTTTGTCACAGAGAACATCATCCAGGGGCTGGTAAATGGACCTGCAGAACTGGACAGTTTTATTAGTATGAACTGCCCATCAAATTAGATGGGTATTAATGGGTGGGAAAAGGCAGGGTGGGATCTGCACAAGGGATTCACCCATACTGCACCCTACTACTGACAATGTGTGTGTGATATGATGTCTTGATAGCTTGTCACAGGAGGCACTGTTGTTGAAAGCATATTATTATAAGGCAAACCACAAGATGGCTATTGCAGACAGAGTTTTACTATTTTGCCATGAGTTCAGTTTTAACCCTTCACAAACAGAAAAATTACCAGAAGCAAGTGTTAATACACAATAATAAATACTGATGGGGACACTTTAGTCCATGACTATAAAGCCACTTACCAATGATCTTACAAGTTCTAATCTACTGTATTTTGACAGTCTATAACTTGAAATATTGTCCCCTAATAGCCTCTGAATATCCATTAGAGACCCACCTTTGTTTGTTCTGCTTTTCAGTTAATTTAGAGAGGGTGAAATGGTATTAAAAAAATGACATAAAACATATATCTGCATCTGTCCAATGTGATATTTTTATTAACATTTCAGGAACCAGTATAGAAGCAAATTGGCATCTGAAATTCTGCTCACAGATGAAAAGCTAAATGAAAGACAATTTTCAGTCTGCGCCTGCCTCACATTTCCCATCATTTTCTGTGTCAGTCAACTGCAACAACACTTGTAGGCACAGAAATGAATATTCCTTAATAACTTCTTATTATGTAGAGCAAAAATGTGCAAGTAAATTGTTGACTACGTTTTCCATACCATGAACAGAAAAAGCTCAATATTAATTGCATAGTTGTCCAGCTGTAAAAAAAATGCAAAGTTTGCCTATGTTGGCAAGGTCAAAAAAAGGTGAACAAAAGCTGGAAAGCTTAAAGTATAACTAAATGCATTTTTTTTCTTTTAGATTTGGATAGAGGGGAGAACGATTAGAACACCTGTCAGGTTTTTATTCCTATCTGTGTCCACGTTAGGGAATCTCTATTTGACTTGTTTACTGCTATCATTGAGAATGAAAATGAAAGAAAATCCCAAACTTTTGGATTGCCACCAGGAATAGAGAGGAAATCTTCCAATGGTCAAGCTAGTTCTAGTGACTCTGGCGACAATCAGTGAGGGATTTCCTCTAACTTATATTTTGCATAAGGGACAGGCAATTAAGGAGGTAAATCTCTGCAATGGGGCACACATGGCAAAAATTCCTGACAGGGGTTTTAACTCCGTAATCTATTCAAAATGAAAAAATGTTTTTTTCTGGTGCCTCCCATGGCAGCATACCAATGGTTGGTGGCCCTGCCCTCGTCCAACCCACAGGACCAAGCAACTCTATAAAAAAGAGTTACTCCCCGCTTAGGTATTTCTTTTTCCTGTCCTCATCCCTGCAGGATCACAGCCAGCCCTACCTCACCAACATATGGTGTGACCATTGCAGGTTCATGCTCTCCTGCAGTATGGAGTCCCATGTCTTGGGTTGCTAAATGCACCATATAAGAATGGGAGCCCGTCTTTCTGTGGATCTTTTTGGGGCATATGCAGAGATCCAGGAGCATTTATCTCTTCTCTGTCTCCTGGGCTGATTATCCCTGAGGTACCTGTAATGGCTCTCCAGTTTTGAATGCCTGTTTCTACCTCCATACAGGCCGGTATACCGCTTTCCTCTGCCATGGCATGCTTCCTGGACCTGTCAGAAGCTCCTTTCAGCCTCCTCCTGCTCCAGCCTCCGCTTCCCGCCCCCCTTCGGTGGATGTCGACGCTTCGCGCGTGTCTCTGAGCACTAATTTGTCACCTCGGGGGGCGGGGCTTCGGCAGAACACACGGCGCATGTGCAGTAGCCTTTTGAGGCTTAACGGCGGCCATCTTGGTACACCCTATCAAGTTCTTCTATTTAAACAGCCTGGGATAACATTTAAACCAGGCTGTCAAAGGGAAGACATCTCCTGGTGTCTTCTCCACTCCCTACTGACCTTATGATGGAGCCTGGTTTGTGTATATGTGTATGTGTGTGTATATGTATATATATATATATATATATATATATGTGTATGTATATATATAGATATATAGATAGATATATATATATGTATGATGGGTATTTTTATGTATATATTTATATATATATTTGATTTCCTCACTTATACATTAGCTGTCTCTGACGTCATAATGCCACATTCAAAGAAAGATCCTCAACATACCACTAGGTAAGGACTGCAACAAGCAGGTAAGTTTCTTCTTTTGAAAGAGCATTATGGGGCATATGGAAATATCCTTTATTATTTTATTTCCACAGCCCGCACCGAGAATCGTCACGCAGATCTTCCCACAAAGATTCTGCCGATAGATCAGGAGGTCACAGAAGCTCTGGCCATTCACACTCATCTTCTGCGCATACTTCCCGCAGCAGTCAGAAGTCACCCCAGCATACCTTAAGCAGGCATGACTCCCAGGGCAGGTCATCACATCCAGGGAAGCAGGCCTGCTGGGTCTGTGGAAAGCAAGCCCTCCCGGGAAAATTGGTATGTGGTCAGTGCCTCCTGGAAGCCACATCGGTTAAGGAAACGGACGAATGGCGGAAAGTGGACAAGAGGCCCGTCGCCTACAATTGTTTTCTAAAAACCTTATCCGCTGGAGGAGGCAGATGCTCAGCTCTTTTATTCTGTGCCGACTGTGGATGCGTTGCCCTTAGAGGATGCAGTCTCCTTCAGGGACCCCCTAGATCGCAGGATCGACTCAGATCTTAAGAAAGTTTATCAGGCATCAGGGGGGAGCCTACAAACCAGCAGTGGCGCTATCTTTAATCTCCAGAGCCACCAGAGTATGGTCGGATAATGTCGAGACAGTCCTCAGACGAGGTTTGGGTGCAGACGAAATCATCAAAGCACTGGATGTGTTGAAGCTGGCCTCTGATTTTATGGCAGAAGCAGCCATCGATATCCTGAGATGTTCCTCCAGAGCCATGCTATACTCCATCACAGCCAGAAGGGCATTGGGGTTAAAGCCATGGTCAGAAGACCTATCTTCAAAACAGTCCTGGCGCCGCATCCCGTTCGATGGTAAGGCCCTGTTCGGAGAGAAAATGGATACTGCCATTACCAGAGTCACAGGTGGCAAAAGTGGCCTAATTCCCCAGGATAGAAATAGGAAAAGGAGATTAGCTTCACGTCCAATTACCCAGCAAAGATCTAGGGATCTAGGGATGCCAGAACATACCATCCCAGTAAAGAATACAGTAGAGTGGGAGGGCTCACAAGCCACTTTTTCTTAAGTTTGGAAAACCAAAAGCTTTAAAGTCAGCGGTTGAGAGCCAGAAGTCCTTTTGACTCCCTACCCACCCAAACCAGTCCAGTAGGAGCAAGACTCAAGTCTTTTGCCCAGGTTTGGGTAAAAAATTGCACGGATCCATGGGCAATCTCCACGGTTGTGCGAGGGCATTTCTGGAAATTCAAAAGCCGTCCTCCACCCTTTTTCTTCCAGCCCACCAAGATTCCAACCTCCAAGGAAAAGAAGCAGGTTCTCTTTCAATATATCCAAATACTTCTTCATCAACGGGCAGTTCTGCCAGTACCCGACTCAGAGAGGCACTCGGGATTCTATTCCACAATCTTCTTAGTACCAAATAAATCAAGAGGTTGGAGACCCGTACTGGATCTAAAGAGTCTAAACAATTAAATTCAGGTAGAGCATTTCAAAATGGAATCCCTGAACACGATCATCCTGTCAGTGCAGCCAGGGGATTGAATGGTTTCTATAGATCTCCAAGATGCGTACCTTCACATCCCCATCCACCACCATTTACAACCTTTTCTCAGGTTCAAAGTGGGCGATCTGCGCCTCCAGTTCCAATGCCTCCCATTTGGAATTTCATCAGCCCCCAGAACTTTTACCAAAGTTTTAGTAGCCATTCTGGCCCCCCTCCAGGAAAAAGGGGTCAGAGTCCTGCACTACTTAGACGACATTCTAATCCTGTCACAACACAGAGGGACCCTGGAGACACTGGTGCAGCTAGTCCTGAATACTTTGTCCCGCTTCGGGTGGCTTATCAAAAAGTCTGCTGACGCCTACGCGAAAAATGACATACCTGGGAGACTTATTCAACACCCCGGAGGAAGCTTTGTCACTCCCTCTAGAGAAGATCCCGAAGTTGATACAGAGGGTCAAGCAGGCGTTAGGGAGCTGCTCCATGCCAGCATCAGACTGCCTAAACCTCCTAGGGTCCCTTTCATCTTGCATACCAATGATGAAATGGGCCAGGTGGCATCTACGAGATTTCCAGTCAGGATTTCTGGCGCAGTGGAGAAGGAAACACTTGGGACAATTAATAGTCATCACCTTTCCTATGAAAGCCAGCCTCTGGTGGTGAACAAGACCACCCAACCTTCTAATCCATCATTCCCAGGGACCCATCTCATGGTCTGTCCTTACATCGGATGAAAGTCAACTAGGATGGGGGGCACACTACCAGAACCAGCTAGTACAAGGGAGATGGCGGTTCAAAGCAGAAGGGATGATTTCCAACATCCTAGAGCTAAGGGCAGCATGGATGGCAATTTTACATCTAGCTCCACTTCTCAAGGGCAAGTCCATACTGCTCCAGATGGACAACCGAGCAGCAGCGGCCTATGTTCAAAACCAAGGGGGGACGCACAGCAGGTCCCTAACCAGCGAGGTAGCCCCAATTATATCTTGGGCCGAGAACAATTTGGTTAATCTGCGGGCTGTTTTCATCCCAGCCCCCGAGAATCAGCTAGCCGATCACCTTTCAAGGTCCTTCCGCAACAACATCGAATGGTCTCTGGACCCTCAAGTTTTCCGCTGGATATGCCAACAGTGTGGTACTCCCTAGATAGATCTTTTTGCTTTCCCGTTCAGCGCGAAGACTCCTCTGTTCTTCTCGAGATTCCCATCTCCAAGGTCAGCAGGGGTGGATGCCCTAATTCAGCCCTGGGACTTCCAGAATGGGTATGCATTCCCTCCGGTTCCTCTGATTCTGAGGTGCCTCCAGCGCCTGGCATCGGAGAAAGTCACTATCCTGGTGGTCATCCCATACTGGCCGAGGAGACCGTGGTTTCCGCTGTTAGTCAAATTGGCTCTGTGCGACCCACTTCCACTTCCCCACTCGGACAACCTCCTATCTCAGGGCAATTTCTTTCACCCATATCCGGAGATCCTGGACTTGAAGGTCTGGAAATTGAGCGGAAGAGGCTGGGCGACTTAGGGTGCTCACATAGGGTAATCCAAACATTACTACAAGCCAGGAAGTCATCTACCAATGCCACCTACTACAGGGTATGGAAAAAATTCACTCAGCTGGCAGAATCTAGCAATTTCAATCCGCTGGGGCCTGGAGTCCAAAATATTCTACTCTTTCTACAGTTGGGCCTGGACTTAGGCTTAGGCCTCAACACGCTGAAGGTTCAGGTTTCGGCCTTATCAGCCTTAACGGACACACGCGCAGCACTAAATCCCCTCGTAGACCGTTTTCTGAAGGCAGTCCTAAGATTACGCCCTCCCAGGAAAACTCTTTCCCCCAAATGGGATCTGACAGTGGTCCTCAATACCTTGGCCAATCCACCCTTTGCTCCCACTGAAGAATGTTCATTGGAGGATATTACCTGGAAAACGACCTTTCTGATCGCCATCACATCAGGGCGCAGGGTGTCAGAAATTCAAGCTCTAGGGGCACAGCAGCCTTACGTCACGTTTTTTCCGGACAGGGAAGTGCTGCAGCCTGTTCACCAGTTTGTCCCGAAGGTACCGTCAGTTTACCATCTCAATCAAGAATGGGTTCTCCCGGCCTTCGGAGAAGATCCAATCTCTTCAAGACTACATGAATTGGATGTGGCCAGGTCCCTGAGACGTTATTTAGAGCTGACACAACAATTACGCAAGGATCAGCGGCTATTGGTTATTCCCAAGGGCTCAAGGAAAGGAATGGCGGCTTCCAAAACGACCTTGGCCAGCTGGATCGTGAAACTAATCGAAAAGGCATATCGGGCTAGTGGTCTCTCAGTCCCAACTGCGGTGAATGCTCACTCAACGCGGGGAATGGCTTCTTCTTGGGCAGCTTTGGCTCGGGTCTCCCCTGAGACAATTTGCAGGGCGGCTAGTTGGTCATCCTTCAACACCTTCATGTCGCACTATAGCCTAGATCCGGCGGTCCTCACCTCCCGAGACTTTGGGAAAAGGACCTTAGAACTGTCTGTTCTGTAAATCATTTAAAAATATATATATATATATATATTATTGCAGTACCCTCCCTGTAAGCGAGTTATTTACCATTGGTATGCTGCCATGGGAGGCACCAGGAAAGCAGAAAATTGAATACTCACCTTTCCGTAATTTTCCTTTCCCGGTGCCTGCCCATGGCAGCATACACCCTCCCTTCAATAATCGTTAGGTTCTGAAGACTAGTTACAAGAATACCTGAGGGGGGGAGTAACTCTTTTTTATAGAGTTATGTGGTCCTGTGGGTTGGACGAGGGCGGAGCCACCAACCATTGGTATGCTGCCATGGGCAGGCACCAGGAAAGGAAAATTACGGAAAGGTGAGTATTCAATTTTCCGTTATCTTTAGTTATACTTTAAAGTAGACCAAAGGGCTAACTGTCGAAATATCCCAGTGGCACTTATAAAAGCATCATTGGCATCATTGGTATTCATTTACATAATTTACACAAAAATCCATTTAATAGTACCTTTTTTAAGTTTAATGTGCAGTTACATTACCATACATTACATTTATGTTCCTTCTCCTGTGGGCAGTACACAGGGACTATACCTGTGCTGATGTCAGGGTAGTGCTGACCCAAACTGTGCTCACTGCTCTGTGCACCTGAGAATTACAACACATGCCCATTGGGAAACGCCATTGTGACCTCCATGCATATGAAGATATGTAAGCTTTTAGATCCTAACAACGCTAAGGAATTCTCTAATGGTATAGCAGATAGATAGAGTTCTTGGCTTCACACTGAAACTGACTTGCCTAATGGGAAACTGGCTGGATGAACAGATAATTGATCAACATTAGCATCAACTTATAACTTAAGAATAATATCAATGTGTTTTTCTTTTGGAACTTTACATGGAATGTTTTCTTTACTCTTGACTGGAATTGCTCTGTAGGAGATACTTTCACTAAACTAATAACCACACAAGAACAAAATAAAATAGATGGTATAAAAAAGAACATGAGCTTTTCTACTTTTACTTTTTGCTAACAATTTTTTTTTTATTCTAAGAAAAGAAAAAACAGCTCTGAATAGGTTTCTCGCTTATCCATATTGCTTTTTCTTTTATGTTTTCTTTTTTTTTTTTTCTTTTTAGGTTTTAATACTGCAGCTTGTCTTCTTAATCTGCTATTCATTTCTACTCAGATCAGGGGAAATTGGAAATTAGTTTAGTGGAATTGGCTCCTGGTGATATAATTTCCGCTCTTTGGAGAGTACACCGGGCGCTCCGGGTCTACAAGCATATTGTGAGTGCATCTTTTATTCCTTTTACTTTATAAACCGTATTTCACTATGGAAGACTTTCCTCTCTCTTTTTCTGTGCCTCTGCTTGATATAAGAACAATTGGAACCATTTGTGTAACAGCACTGGAGTACATTGAGTCTGTCAGAACCATCCATCTTTGGGGATTACCAGGTGCATTTTAGACTCTTCTGTTAGCTCAAGGAGCCATACATCTCCGGTGAGCACAGGAGAAGTTGGGGGGGGGGGGTCACTTGGAGTGAGCATGGATGCACAGATATGTAGCACACCACAAGAGTTTAGCATTATTATTATTATTATTATTATTATTATACTGCATTTATATAGCGCCAACAGTTTGCGCAGTGCTTTACAACATTAGGGCATACAGTACAGTTACAATACCATTCAATACAGGAGGAATTAGAGGGCCCTGCTCGTTAGAGCTTACAAACTAGAAGGAAGGTCAAGTGATACAAAAGGTAATAACTGTGGGGGATGAGCTGATGCAGAAAATGAAAGTACAGTTATTAGGTGGGGTCAGGATAAGCTTCTCTAAAGAGAAACGTTTTCAGGGATCATTATCCCTTGATAAGTTATCATATATCTTTAAAAACCTGTTTTGGATTTATGGGGAACAGCATGCAACGCAGAATACTCAATGTGTGGACTTTATTAAGACATGGATTTTTGGATCTTTTGTAGGGTTTATACCACGTTAGTATAGTGTCCTAAAATTGTTTGTGTAGCACATTTTGTACATAGTTTGGGTGGATAGCACTGTACCCTTCATAGATTTATTGTTAATTCATTTAGGCTGCATCTTGTGGCTGTGGTAGTAAATGTAGTAAATAGTAAAAGATCAACTACAAACAGTAGAAAAATTATTAAAGAAGGATTTAAATTGAATCTATGTTTTGCCCAAGTAGAGCAAATAAAAGAGGTCTCTTAACAGAAACCCTGTGCACCTGCACATACTCACCTTCCCTTCTCTCCTCTTGGTTTGACCTCCAGGAATGCATATAGGGAGCTCCCATGTGACAATGCTGGTACTTGGTAATTGGAGGTGCCAACATCACAATATTGGAGCTTACACAGGATTTCCTCTTTTCTTCTTCTGGGGCTGAACAAAGTGACAGTGTATTGAAGGTAGCGTATGTGCAGCCGGGGAGGGTGGCAGTTATTTAAATGCTTCACACTGCACAGGCAATGAACAGGTTCAAGTGTGGGTTCCCATCTGCGACAGCTTGCGGCTTCACAGCCGGATGTGCACTGCACATGCGTGAGTCATGATGTGCCTTTTCAATGGTCGGGCAATCTTCTGGGACCTATGACATATCCCAGAAGATTGCAGGGAGGGAGGGGGAGAGGAGAACTTCCGCTCGGATCGCCTAGGTGGCCCGAGCAAAAGTGGGAGCAGTTACCTGTCAAAACAAGGTACCCGCTCCCCCCCCAAAAAAAATGACATGCCAAATGTGGCATAGGAGGGGGAAGGAGTGCTTAAAGTTGAACTTCCCATTTTGAGTGGAGCTCCGCTTTAATGAACAGTAATATAGCCTGCTATTCAGTTGTTTATTCTTGAATTTCACAGTTGAATAAAAATAGTTTTCAATGAGTGAAGCATCTTCCAAGTGGTAAAAAAAATAATGAAAACATGGAGGCCGCACCTATCCCTCCTACAATACCCAATTTACCTTTAATAAATAAATAAACACACTCACGACTTACTTGGAATATAATTGGCCGAAGCACGTTTATTGGTGTAAACTGTAAAAAACTTAAATCCATCCAATCATTTTATTAAGTCATAAAATTTTCACTTATAAATAATAAATATAAACAGCTCAGTAATCAGGACTCGAACAATACCGTATATCAAAAAACAAGTCCCCCTTTAACTTTGAAGGGTGACAAACCACATAACGTGCCCGCGTCAATGGTGGGGGGGGGATGGGGAGCTTGTTGCTGTAATCTGACCAGCTGTGAGGAGATTTCCTCAGAGGACCCCTTTATATAGCCTTTCCCTGCTTCCAGAATGTTCCAACTGGTCATGTGACCTTTTAAACCTTCCTGGTTGGATAATGACATTCCCTACCTATACCCTAATGCTACCTGACCCTTATTTCCCTGCCTGACCTGCTGTACCTTTTTCTTAAAGTGACATGACTTTTTTTTGTTAAACAAAATTAAATATTCTATCTGTCTGTGGGGCAGCCACACATGTCCATGCTGTTCGGGCCATATTCTTTAGCACTCTCAGGACATTCTTCAAGACATTCTTTATAGACAGGACATTCCAAATTCTTTAAGGAGACACTCTATTTATTTTTTTATTTTTTTAATCAGATTTTATTTTTATTTTTTTTATATAAACACATACACATGTAAAAAAAAAAAAGCATATCTCCAAGAACGACATCAAGCCAAAAACAGCCACAAAATACTGACAGAAACATGCCTATATAATCAAAACAATGCTGTTTTAAAATACAGCTATGTCTAGAATGGCCTGTAACCTAGCTTGATACCAGACTCATATGGGCTAACCACGATGGCCAAATTGAGTCAAACCTCTTAGATACGTTTTTTAAGAAAGAAAATATGTCTCTCATAGAAAATGCACTTATTAACCACTTCAGCCCCGGAAGGTTTTACCCCCTTCCTGACCAGAGCACTTTTTACAATTCGGCACTGCGTCGCTTTAACTGCTAATTGCGCGGTCATGCAATGCTGTACCAAAACAAAATTTGCGTCCTTTTCTTCCCACAAATAGAGCTTTCTTTTGATGGTATTTAATCACCTCTGCCGTTTTTATTTTTTGCGCTATAAACGGAAAAAGACCGAAAATTTTGAAAAAAAATGATATTTTCTACTTTTTGTTATAAAAAAATCCAATAAACTCAATTTTAGTCATACATTTAGGCCAAAATGTATTCGGCCACATGTCTTTGGTAAAAAAAATGGCAATAAGCGTATATTTATTGGTTTGCGCAAAAGTTATAGCGTCTACAAACTAGGGTACATTTTCTGGAATTTACACAGCTTTTAGTTTATGACTGCCTATGTCATTTCTTGAGGTGCTAAAATGGCAGGGCAGTACAAAACCCCCACAAATGACCCCATTTTGGAAAGTAGACACCCCAAGGAAATTGCTGAGAGGCATGTTGAGCCCATTGAATATTAATTTTTTTTGTCCCAAATGATTGAATAATGAAAAAAAATAAAAAATTACAAAAAGTTGTCACTAAATGATATATTGCTCACACAGGCCATGGGCATATGTGGAATTGCACCCCAAAATACATTCAGCTGCTTCTCCTGAGTATGGGGATACCACATGTGTGGGACTTTTTGGGAGCCTAGCCGCGTACGGGGCCCCGAAAACCAATCACCGCCTTCAGGATTTCTAAGGGTGTAAATTTTTGATTTCACTACTCACTGCCTATCACAGTTTTGAAGGCCATAAAATGCCAAGATGCAACAACCCCCCCAAATGACTCCATTTTGGAAAGTAGACACCCCAAGCTATTTGCTGAGAGGCACGGTGAGTATTTTGCAGCTCTCATTTGTTTTTGAAAATGAAGAAAGACCAGAAAATTTTTTTTTTGTTTTGTTTTTTTCAATTTTCAAAACTTTGTGACAAAAAGTGAGGTCTGCAAAATACTCACTATACCTCTCAGCAAATAGCTTGGGGTGTCTACTTTCCAAAATGGGGTCATTTGGGGGGGGTTTGTGCCACCTGGGCATTCCATGGCCTCCGAAACTGTGATAGGCAGTGAAGAGTGAAATCAAAAATTTACGCCCTTAGAAAGCCTGAAGGCGGTGCTTGGTTTTCGGGGTCCCGTGCGCGGCTAGGCTCCAAAAAAGTCCCACACATGTGGTATCCCCATACTCAGGAGAAGCAACAGAATTTATTTTGGGGTGTAATTTAACATATCCCCATGGCATGTTTGAGCAATATATCATTTAGTGACAACTTTGTGCAAAAAAAAAAAAAAAAATTTGTCTCTTTCCTGCAACTTGTATAACAATATAAAATATTCCATGGACTCGACAAGCCTCTCAGCAAATAGCTTGGGGTGTCTACTTTCCAAAATGGGGTCATTTGGGGGGGTTTTGAACTTTCTTGGCATTTTATGCACAACATTTAGAAGCTTATGTCACACATCACCCACTCTTCTAACCACTTGAAGACAAAGCCCTTTCTGACACTTTTTGATTACATGAAAAAAAAATTTTTTTTGCAAGAAAATTACTTTGAACCCCCAAACATTATATATTTTTTTAAAGCAAATGCCCTACAGATTAAAATGGTGGGTGTTTCATTTTTTTTTCACACAGTATTTGCGCAGCGATTTTTCAAACGCATTTTTTGTGGAAAAAACACACTTTTTTAAATTTTAATGCACTAAAACACACTATATTGCCCAAATGTTTGATGAAATAAAAAAGATGATCTTAGGCCGAGTACATGGATACCAAACATGACATACTTTAAAATTGCGCACAAACGTGCAATGGCAACAAAATTAATACATTTTTAAAAGCCTTTAAAAGCCTTTACAGGTTACCAGTTTAGATTTACAGAGGAGGTCTACTGCAAAAATTACTGCCCTCGATCTGACCTTCGTGGTGATACCTCACATGCATGGTGCAATTGCTGTTTACATTTGACGCCAGACCGCCGCTTGCGTTCGCCTTAGCGCGAGAGCAGGGGGGACAGGGGTGCTTTTTTTTTTTTTTTTTTCTTTATTATTTTTTTGCTTTTTTATCTTATTTTTAAACTGTTCCTTTCATTTTTTTTTAAATCATTTTTATTGTTATCTCAGGGAATGTAAATATCCCCTATGATAGCAATAGGTAGTGACAGGTACTCTTTTTTGAAAAAATTGGGGTCTATTAGACCCTAGATCTCTCCTCTGCCCTCAAAGCATCTGACCACACCAAGATCGGTGTGATAAAATGCTTCCCCAATTTCCCAATGGCGCTGTTTACATCCGGCGAAATCTAAGTCATAAAATGCTCGTAGCTTCCAGTTTCTTAGGCCATAGAGATGTTTGGAGCCACTCTGGTCTCTGATCAGCTCTATGGTCAGCTGGCTGAATCACCGGCTGCATTCTCAGGTTCCCTGTTGAGACAGGAGAGCCAGAGAAAAACACGGAAGACAGTGGGGGGGCATTCCCTCCCACTGCTTGTAAAAGCAGTCTAGAGGCTAATTAGCTGCTAGGATTGCTTTTACATGAAAGCCGACCGCTGGCTGAAAAGAATGATACCAAAATGATACCTAAACCTGCAGGCATCATTCTGGTATAACCACTCAAAGTCGTGAATGGCGTACCTGAAGACAAAAAAATGGTTAACAATAAAGCACAGTGAACAGTAAAGTATAAAAAATTGCATACCTGAAAAACAAACATGATAAAACATAATAACAATAAAACATTGCAGAATAGAATACAGTAAAAAAGAGCAGAACAATAGAGAGAGAATAGAGAGAGAGAGAACAATAAAACGACAACTATTTTTTTTTATTTTTGTTTGTGGTTTTTTTTTTTTTTACACTTTTTTTTGTAACTGTAACTTTTATAACTGTAACCGGTTCCAGGTTCGGGTCTCTCAAAATGCGATGGCATCTTGGGAGACCCTGTGAAAGTGCGCCTAGTCTGTGCAGTGCTGTACCCTACGCTAATACTCAACTAGTGAATGGTAGCGTTCAAAACATTCATTAATGCAAAGACCAGGATTGTCAGGACAGGGGGGACAATAATAGCGGGTGTCACGCCTATATCCGCGCTTGCTGCAGACACGACATCTTTTTTGGGGGGTTCGTTGGGTAGGGGTACTCGGGAGGACATAAAAATGCCTCTCATTCAGCCGACTGCATTTGGTTGGGGATGTGAATGGGGGAAGTACGGGCGCTGCAGAAGCGGTGGGTTCCCAATTAGGATTGGCAAATGCAGCAGGAAGGGCACTATGGGCACGACGGGCCTGTGTTTGTCTTTTTGGTGGCAGCGGGACACTACTTGTGCTTGTCACCTCACCAGCTTGAACTGCACTTATGGGACTCGCCACGTCACCAAGTGTTACTGCAGTGCTGGTTTGACTACGACCGGGGTGTACTAGGCCGCTGGCGCTTGCCAGTTCACCAAAACGCTACAAAAAAAACTGTTAGCGATCGCAGGGATCAGGCCTGACTCTGCGAACGCTGCAGTTATGCGTTTAGTGTTTTGTAAGTGACAGTGATCGATCGATACTGCACTTGGGTGGGCTGGGCTGGGACGGGCGGTGGGGCAAAACACAGGTGCTAGCAGGTATCTGGGCTGATCCCGCTAACACTGCGTTTTTGGGAACCCTAAACTGCTGGGGACGCTAGTATAGATCTGATCGGATCAGATATTGATGCGTTCAGATACTATACCACTAAGGGAGGCGTATGAGGCGTGCATGGGTGTTAGCGGTACTGGCAATAATCTGACGCTGCCTGGGGCGACGCATATCACCACCGGGCGATCAGGGGGCTAAACCTTTATTCGGTAATAAACGGCGGGTGCCCTGACACTATAAAAAATAAACAAACTAACCAGCGTCACCCGTAACGGTTATACGGTGATCAGTGGTGAAAGGGTTAACTAGGGGGCAATCAAGGGGTTCAAACATTTATTAGGTAGTATATGGGGGTCCCTGTCGCTATAAAACGCTGACGGCGAACCTAAATATTTACGTCCCTAACTAGCGTCACCAGTGACACTAATACAGCGATCAGAAAAATGATTGCTTAGCGACACTGGTGACGGGGGGTGATCAAGGGGTTAAAACTTTATTAGGGGGGGTTAGGGGGGTACCCTAGTCCTACAGGGGGCTAAACCTAACTGTCCTACCACTTCTAACTGTCACAAACTGACACCATGCAGTAATCAGGAAAAAAAAACAGCTTGGTGTCAGTTTGTGACAGGGGGGGGGTGATTGGGGGGGGGTGATTGGGGGGTGATCGGGGGGGCGATCGGGGGGGATCGGGGGTGCAATGTATGCCTGGCATGTTCTACTGTGTCGTGTTGTGTTTTACACTTACTCACATGTCTTCTCTCCTCGGCGCCGGAACGGAAACTGCCGAGCCGAGGAGAGATGACATCACATCCTCTGCCTCTGTGTACTATACAGAGGCAGGGGATGTTTCTCATTGGCTGGGAGCGATCGCGAGGGGGGGGGGGCACGATCGGATGGCCTCTCCCTCATCTCTGATCGCTGCCAGACAAATGCCGACCGCCGCTGGCACCGGGGGGGTCCGATCGGACCCCCCGCCCGCGGGAAGGCAATCACGTACCAGGTACATGATTTTGCCTGCCCGTGCCATTCTGCTCACGTATATAGGCGTGAGGCGGTCGGCAAGCGGTTAAGATTAAATGTCCAGTCAGATAAGATGGAAGGGTGGGGGGAAGTCCACTTAAGGGCAATTCATCTTCGAGCCACAATCAGTGCACATATAACAGTAATCTGCATTGATGGCTTAAGCAATAAAGAATCAACATAGCCCTGTAAACATGTTAGAGGATTCACTAAAAGATTTAGATACAAAATCCCATTGAGTGTGCTCAATAAACTCTGCCCAGAACCTCTGGAGTTTTGGGCAACACCATAATAGGTTTATCACTCAGAGAGATTCTCCATCCACATTGCAGCAGCATCTTCTCTCAAGACTTGGGAACTTTAGCTTTCCCAGGATCTCATCTGAAGACCTGTGACGCCACCCTCACTTAGACACCAGGTGGAAGTTGGGATGTAAGTATACATTGTTTTTTTTTCTTTTCACGTGTTTTCCTTTTTAATTATTGGGGAATATGGAATGTTTATGTTAGGGGATGGAGTACTAAGGAATTAGCAGACCTTGCATTTTTCTACAAAGTCCACTTTGAATTTACTTGACAGCATGTTACTTGTAAGGTTAGGACCATCTATTATTTATGACTACCTTCAACTCGCAAAGATAAGGGCTTTAGCTATCAATCTATTTAGCTCAAGAAGACAATATAATAAATCTTTTGCAATTAGATTAAAACAACTCAAAGTCACAAGAGGGCAAGAAAAAGAAAATAACAATAAAAATATGACATAAGTAGGTAGTAATCAATCAGAACCAAAAGGATTTGGAAAAGTGATTTCTCTATATTAGCACCTGTTACATTTCATCATCGGAGCTATGTTGCACCTTCGTTCCCTTGACTGTTTTCAGAATTTTTTTAAATTATTTTTATTTATACTTTTTAAATGCACTATCATTATTTAGATATTATTTGAGATATTGTGGAGTTTATGTGATACATAAGGACATGATATGACTATAAATATCCATGTCACATAAGTAAAAAATTCAAACAAGCAAAAATCTGTGAAGACCGAAAAGAATACTTACCTTTACTGCAGCTGCACTGCTGCAGGTGACCAAGGAGATGACACTTTCAGAAGTGGCAGTTTCTCAACATATTAAATGGGATGATTTTTCAGTAACAGAGTAAAGTGTAGCAGCACCGCCAGAAGTAAAGGTACGTATGCTGGTTCTTTACAGGTACAGTATGTTCTTGCTTGAGACTTTGTCATTGTGTCATTGGTTGTCATAGTGCAGACGACCACCTGCACCATAACAACCAATGATGCTGTGTTGCCTGGCATCCTGTGTTCTAGCAACAAATCACACTGTGTGGCCCAGGGGATAGACATACACAGGACTGGATATACACTGAAAACAAAGTGTCCAGTATGGACACACTGGCCTCAGTGCTGCCCACCTCAATTCCTCCACGGGTGCTGCCTCAGTTGGGTTCATGGACAGCTAGGCCCTGGCTCCAGTCACAGTTTAAGCATAGTTGTATCTTGGAACACATATCACAGAGGTAAGCAGTGCTGGGACAAGGTCGTCCAGTACCCAGGGAGAAAATGCCAAACTGTGCCCCTTCCCCCATGGGTTGAGTAGGGAGTGGGTTGGAATTAATAGCAATGAACACAGCATGTTGTACCGAAACTTACGTAACATATGGATTTAATAACAATATTCATTCTATCCTGCCGTAAAATATGGGGCAAACAGTGACGTAGAAATGTTCTTGTTTTGGTGGTGTCACTGGAAGGAAGAAATTACCGTGCATTGGTGGTGTCACTAAAGAAGAAAATGTTCCTGCCCTGGTGGTTTTATTAAATGAAAAGATGTCCCTGCCTCACCGGTGCTATTGGATAGAACAAATGCCCCTAGTGTCACTAAAAGGAAAAAATGCACCCTACATTTGTGGTGTCACTCGAAATAAAAAGGCCCCGGTGTCGATGATGTTACTGGAAGGAAAAATGCTCCTGCATTGGTGGTGTCACTGGAAGGAAAATGCCCCTGCATCAGTGGGTCAGCATTTTCACGGGTAAAGTATGGGGTGAGGAGGATATATTGCCTCCTCACCACCTGTGAAAAGCTCTTTGAATAGCAATCCACAGCAGACTGCGTTTTAGAGGGGTAGTAGTATAACAACAGGACAGTTTTTTTTTAACAAAATCCTACAAGCTTCACATATTTTATTATGTTATTGGTTACAAGTTAGTACTTTCTTTTTACCATGGTTGCTAACTGTAGTTAGTCAGAGGTTATCTCCTTCCACTAGATGGCTGATCTATGAAACATGAAAAATACTTTCTTCTAAACTTAACTATAATGACTCAAAATATGTGCTATCTGACAAAATATAATAATCTGCCTTTAAAGGGCCATTTTTATCACATTTGACATTTTGTCTGTGACAGTGACTGTACAAAGTGCTTTTAGTCTCTTATGGCTGAAGAAGCTTTTGAAGTTTTTATTGTACTCAGTGAGATCCGTTCAACTTTGCCATGGTAAAAATGGATACAAATGTATAAGTACATTTGACAACAGACTCGGCTCAGAATTTCTAACTCGCTAGAACAGAAATAGCATTCCACATCTTTACAGATCCCCACAGCTGCAAGAAAAATCTGATCTGAAAATATTTCAACAGGCACAATGGATTCTTTAAAAAAATAACATAATACTGTATATTCAAGGCAGGAGAGCTATGCAAAGGGACAAGATGTATAATACATACTTTCTACGGATTGGTCATTTGGTGCCCTTTATTATGATGTCAAATTTGCTAAATGTGTTTTAAAGTGTTACTAAATCCACAGCAGTAAAATCAGTCTGTATATGCAGTAAAGCATGCTTGTTATACTCACTGTAGAACCTAAGGGTTAATCCTGTGCAATGTCTTCTCTGATCGCCCCCTTCTTCCACAGTCCCCAAACCATCTCCTGATAGAACAGAGGCTAGGGGAAAAGCTGCACATGCTCAGTTTGGTGTGTATTAATAGAGAGTTTTTTTTCTTGGTAGAGTGTAGACATGTGCAATTAGTTTTTTTCCGAATTAATTTTTTAACGAATTTTGACAAATTCGCTAATTCAGAAATTTTGAATTTCCAAATTTTTGAATTTCCGAATTTCGAATTTCCGAATTTTGAATTTCCGAATTTTCAAATTTCCAAATTTTCGAATTTCCGAAATTTCAGAAATTCAGAATTTCGGAAATTAGAAATTTGGAAATTCGAAATTTTGGAAATTGGAAAATTCTATGTTTCAGAAATTGGAAATTTCAGAATTCTGAAATTCGGAAAATCAAAATTCAGAAATTGGAAATTTCGATAATTTGAAAATTTCCGATATTGGAAAATTCGAATTTGGAAGTTCGAAAATTGGGAAAATTCGAAATTTCGGAAATTTAAAAATGAAAAAATTTGGAAATTTGAAAATCAGAAAATAAGAATGAAAATTTGAAAATTCAAAAGAATGAAAATTGAAAATTCAAAAACCCGAAAATCTGAAATAATAACTTAACTATTAAATTATAGATATTGGAATTTCCTTTTAAATTTGGCTGTTAGTGAACGTAACGAGTACGAATTTATCCGAACTTACGAATTATCTGAACTAACAAATGCTGTATCTAAATGAATGGAATGTAACAATCTAATAATAATAAATAACAATAATAATAATAAAACCTTTTTATTATTATTTATTATTAATTTGTTCCATTCCATTTGTTTAGATGTGGCATTCGTTATTTCAGATCATTCATAACTTCAGATAAATTTGTATTCGTTACAGCCAAATTTGATAGGAATTTGTTTCAGATTTTCGAATTTTCTGATTTTAAAATTTTTTTATTCGGAAATTCAGAAGGTCGGAAATTTGGAATTCGACAATTCAGAAATTCGGAAATTCAGAATTCAAAAATTCAAAATTCGAAAATTTGAAATTTGAAAATTCGAAATTCGAAATTTGGAAATGCGAGAAATTTGAAACTTCAGAAATTCAAAAATTCGAAAATTAAAAAAGTCGGAAATTCGAAAATCTGGAAATCCGAAAATTCGAAAATCCAAAATTAGGTAGGCTTTCCTTTAAGATCTACTTTAAAAAGTGTGTGGAACTCCACTTTAAGGAAATACTGTACAGCTTGTAGTCCAACATTATGTGGAATGGACGTATATAAAGAAACAACATTCAATGAGAGCCGTTGGTTCCCAGGAATAATGTTGTAGCATATTAAGGAGATGAATACTGTCTTAGATATATAGATTTTGTACTATGGGTTGCAGAAAGTGATCAATGTATATGGAAAAATAGCTTGTGACACTTTCCATAGCTGCAACTATAGGTCTACCAGGGGGATGTAGTGGGTCTTTATGTATCTTGGGGAGGTGATAAAAGTGGGGCCTTTTATAGAAATCATGTTTAAGGAATGCAGCCTCATATGCTGTGACAATACCGTCTGCTGCGGCTCTATTGACTAGTTCATGCGCTTCAATAGTGAACTTGGGAAATGGGTGTCTAGGAAATTTGTGATATGTTGAATTATCTAAGAGCCTAGTTGATTCATACTGATAGTCTGTAAGATTTTGAACCACAATCCCTCCCCCTTTATCTGCTAACCTAATAACCAGTTGTCAATTGTCGGTGAGCTGATTTAAGGCTGTGCGTTCTGCAGTGGTCAAATTCGATGATGAATGTGTATGTATGGTGGACTGTTGACATATACGGATAATATCAGCATAGACAACCTGATAAAAACTTTGGACATATGGGCCTTTGGCAAATGTAGAGTTGAAAATTGATTTTGGTCTGAATTTCGTGTGTTGGATTGGTGGAGAAGTAGATAAATGTTGGGTTAGTAATTCTACATAGTCATCTTGGTCTTCTGTGTATAAATCCTCCAAATGATCTCGGGCTCTCAATTATGATGGCTCAAGAACAGATGAGTCCTCTACTACTGTACTGGGCCCTGAAGTGCTAGTGTCACTATATGGATTATACTAAATTTTTTAGCAGCTTGAATGTTATAGTAGCGTTTAATGGTAATGTTTCTAATGAATCTGTTTAGATAAAAAAAAAAGAGTGAATGGATTAGGAGGTGTTGTTGGGTTGAAGGAGAGACTGCGTGCCAATAGTGACTTTTCGGGCATGGACAAGACATGATCAGAAAGATAAAAGAGTTTTATAATCTGCACACTTTCTCTCTCCTTTTTGTGTCTCCGTCTCCCCCCTCTCCTGCCTCTTCAATGAGCTTTCTTTTGGGGCAGGCTAGGGGGGGTGATCACTAAAAAAGAGGAAGTGGATGGTAAGGGTTCATCTGTTGGAGTTGGCTACCAGAGTCACATAGGGTGGCATCATCCAAACGGATTGCTTCCCCAGTGACCCAGGATACCATAGAGTAATCTCCAGCTACAGGACCGCTGCAGGCGAGCGCTACCTGCAGTGGAGCAAGTAGACTGCACCTTAGTGTAATCAACCACAGCTCAAAACAATGATTACCACAAATTCATCAATTAAAATTTCTAAATTGGTTAGTTTTCTGTGCAAAAAAAAAATATACTTCTTATAAATCAAACTCCTTGGACCTCTCTTATTCTCAATCTACATCCCCTCCCTATGTCAGCTGATAGCCTCCCACGGCTTTCAAAACAATTTCTATGCTGAGGACACCCAAATCTATCTTTCTGTCCCTCAGCTCATCCCATAAATATCCTCACACTTCACTAATTTACTAACAGATATATCAGCGTGGATGCCACACCACTTCCTCAAACTTAATCTGTCCAAAACTGAGCTCATATTATTCCTACCACATATGCCCCTCCCCTGACTTCTCTGTTGAAATTGATTGCATAACTATCAGTCAGTCGCTGTATACCAGAGTGTTAGATGTAATTCTGGACTCTGAACTTTTGGCCCCAAAGCCAATCACTGTCCAAATCTTGCCGTCTCAACCTCCACATCTCCAAAATAGGCCTCTTTATCAGCCACAGCACAAACATTCTAATTCACTCCGTGGTTATCTCTTGCCTCAAATACTGAAACTCCCTCCTCCTTGGCTTACCTTATCATAGGCTATTACCCCTTCAGTCCATAATGAATGCTGCTGCCATGCTCATCCACCTTACAATTCCATACAATACTATTCAGTGTCTCCTACCACTCTCTTTTGAGCCCTCCACTGGCTTCCACTCACAAAAACAAATAAAATTCTAAATACTAACAACAACTTACAAAGCAATCCACAATTCTACAGCCAGCTACATTTCTAAGATTGTCTCAAAATACCAACCGAATGGTTCCCTTAGTTCCTCCCAAGACCTCCTCCTATCCCTATCCTAGCTCCCTTGTCACTTCCTCCCATGTTTGCCAGGACTTCTCAGGGCCTCTCCTATCCTCTAAAAAACCTTATTCCAAGCAGTCTGAGTATCTCCTACTCTATCCACCTTTACACGATCCCTGAAAACACATCTCTTTAGAGAAGGCTATCTTACTTATTTTTTTTTCCATTTTCTCCATCAGCTCTTCCCCCACAGTTATCATGTTTTGTATCACCTTTTAGATTGAAAGATCAAAAGAGCACAGCTTTCTGATTTCTCTTGCATTGAATTGTATTGTAACTGTATTGTCTGCCCTCACTCTGTAAAGTTCTGTGCAAATTGTTGGCACTATATAAATCATAATAATAATAATAATAATACAGATGTGTATACATTGGAGTAGGAATCCAGACAAAAATAGTAATCTCAAGATTCTAATGAGATGCCACATATAGATAAATTTCAAGCTGCAAAAATCCTCTGGGTGTACAGTTGAACACCTTTACCTTTCCATTCCTATCAGCACAGTAATGGTATCCACCTAATTAGTAACTATTAGTACAAATATCTACTAAAGTTCTAATTTCTTAAGCCTAGTACACTGCTCGCTACTGCTCCTGGGAGATGTGTGTCATTATTTACCAGGAGTCAGTGGGCAGCGCCGAGGGCTAGAATCGCAATATTTGGCCATCACAATGGGGCAGGCACTTCCAACAGTGCCACCCGTTGTGATGGCAACCTGTGTAGTTCCCTGCGCCGCTACGTGCTTTTACTGCACATGCGCGAGAACGGGCGGTGAATGCTGGGAATACAGCAGCACCGTATCCGGGAAGAATATGCTTGTGGGCTTCACCTGCCCATAAGTAAGATGGGAAAGCCCAAGAAAGCTCAATCAAAGGTATTTTTTTTAATAAAATAAGAAGAAATGAAGCGCTAATGACAAGAGTAACAATTGTATAATATACATTCTGCAATAGTCTGAGTTTGTTTTTTAAAAAAAAATCAAATATGTGGGTGGAACTCTGCTTTAACAGATTGAAAGGGAGCAAATATAGAAAGTTAATTTTTAGGGTGTACATATACTTTAAGCTGTCCAGAGAAAAGCTGTTAACCTACCATTTACTAATACATATTTGTTTGCACATCTAGAGTTCTTACATATACTGAAGTGTTTTTTCAGAATGCACAAATGCTTTATCAGTCTTCCTTTCTGTATTCAATCTACAAACTTATTTTTCTACTAAAGTTATATGAACACACAGGCCCACTAATTTTCCTAACAACAAGAGACCTTGCACATTAATGTGGAGAAGATATCATTTCCATATAGAGAGTGTCACAGGTGTGAAATGAGCTCAGAAGCCCATGCTATCTAGAAGTGTGTTAACCACTAATCTGCTATGTTTTACCAATAATTGTAGCGATACTGATAATAAAATCACATTTGAACTCATAAGTTCTGGGACTGTTTTACATAATGGCTAAGAAATAAATTAATTGAATAGATTTAACATTATAATATATGACTATGCAAGAAGGTTACCTTTTTCTGTAGATTGCAATGTATTATTGGTATTGGCCTCCTCACTAGGGATGGGCCGAATGGACCCCTGTTCGCTTCGCACCCGAACTTTCAAACACCGCGAAAGTTCAGACCCGACTAACGAACCCCATTAAAGTCAATGGGACCCGAACGTCAAAAAGTGCCCATTTTGAAGGCTTATATGCAAATAATTGGGCATACAATGGTTATAGGGGCCCGGGTCCTGCCCTGGGGGACATGTATCAATAAAAATAAAGTTGTTGAAAAATGTCATTTTAAATGAGCAATGATTTTTTGATTTTTTAAAATGAAAGCCTAAAAATGAAAAATTCCTTCCAATATAGTGCCTGGGGGGTTCCCCTTAGTCTACCTGTAAAGTGGTGGATCTGTACCATGTCTAGAATCTGCTGCAGCAATAATTGCATTTATAAAGCCAAAAAAAATGACATTTTCCCTGCAAGCTGCCAATATTTTGCTCAGCAACAGCTGGGGAGCCAGTGTGTATGATGAGGCCACAATGTAGTGCACTGGGAACAAGATTAGAGATTTTTTTGATACATTCCGGTGTCACTTTGACTTTGTATAGAAGTAACGGGTGCATAAAAATTGGTCTTTGAGTGTCTTTGGGCGCCTTCCCACCGTAACCCTATAGAGGTGCTCTTGATGAAGGCAAAAAAAAATGCAATGATATGCATATGGTTGGTGTTTTTGCCACGTTTGATGTGCCTGAGACACAGTTTGCAGATAGCAACAGTGCAATATGCTGCAGATGTGCTGAAAAAGGCCCAGACAGCAGAGCTTTGGGGAGTGGGCCAGGAGATAACAGCTGCAGAATGTGATGGAATATGGTGGCTGCTCTCTACTCTTTCTTGATGTTTTCCTCCTTGGGGTTGTGCTGCCTCATCTTCAGTTTCCTCCTCTGCGCTATCTGGCACCCAAGTTGCATCAGTGACCTCATCATCACTGTCATCATCTCCTCCATCTTCATCATTACCACTGGAGACAACTTGGTAACACGCTGCGGCTTGGGTAACATGAATGCCAATTTCTCTGCCAGTGTTCCTCCCATTCTCTAGGCTCATGTTCCTGTCGTCCTCAACCTCAGAACCAACATCTGAATCCAGTAATGGCTGGGCATCACCAAGGAGCAAGTGGCTGACACTGTGGTCAAATAACTCAGCTGACTCCTCAATGGCTGATGTTGGGGCTATGGCAGGAATAGATGTGGACAAGGAGGCAGGTTTATCCACTCTGGCAACTGCAGGGGACTGCACACTTGTCTCTGCTTGTGTGACAGAGGATGAGAAGGATGAGGAAGGTTTAGTAAGCCAGTCCACCACCTCCTCTGCATGCTGTGGCTGGATAGCACGGGCAAACTCACCAAACAGAGGAAATTATGCCCTGCCTGAGGACTGACCACCACATCCACCTTTGCCCGTGGACACATTTGTTGCTGGCCCCCTTACAGTGCCAAGGGAACGTCTGCCTCGCCTTGTTGTCCTCCCAGACATTATTGGGAGGGAGGGGGTGGTGCTTATAAGCAAATGTAAAGAAGAAGTTGAAATCTGTACGTAGATGCACTTTAATCAATGTAAAAAGGTGTTTGGTGCACTTTAATTTGAGTACTCACACTACACATACACACTCCATGGATACACTATAATATACTGCAATATAATGAGCCAAGCGTACAGTGACGCACAGAACTATATGGCATTAAACTGGCAGTAACGCACACAAAAGTAAATGGTGTTAAACTGTCAGTAACGCACAAAACGATATGGCGTTAAACTGGCAGTAACGCACACAGAACTATATGGCGTTAAACTGGCAGTAACGCACACAGAACTATATGGCGTTAAACTGGCAGTAATGCACTAAAAACTATATGGCGTTAAACTGGCAGTAACGCACACAGAACTATATGGCGTTAAACTGGCAGTAACGCACACAAAACTATATGGCGTTAAACTGGCAGTAACGCACATAGAGGTAAATGGCGTTAAACTGGCAGTAACGCACGAAACGATATGGCGTTAAACTGGCAGTAATGCACACAGAACTCTATGGCGTTAAACTGGCAGTAACGCACAAAGAACTATATGGCGTTAAACTGGCAGTAACGCACACAAAACGATATGGCGATAAACTGGCAGTAACGCACACAGAACTTTATGGCGTTAAACTGGCAGTAATGCACACATCTCTTGCTGAGGTGTGTATATATAAAGTGGTGGGTGACGTCCAGCCCTAGTCTCCTCTCCCAGTAGATGCCTGTTACGGAGAAATGCAGCGTCGGACGGAGCCTGAGGACCTGACGTCACCACATACCAGCTGATCGGCTTCAGCCACGGCTGAAATCACACTGAAAATGGCTGCCATTGAAAGAATACTTTTATACTGTGGGGCGGGAATGAGCCATGATTGGATAAAGTCATGATGACAGTGTCCAATCATGACTCTGATAGTGCTCTGTACCCTGATTGGCTGAAGCTTTCACTGCTTCAGCCAATCAAGGCTTGCAATGCACTGTTCAGCACCGCAATGCATTGTGGTCAGTTCGGGGGCCAAACAATTGGTCGAACGACCCATCTGTTCGGCTGTTCACGGAACATCCGAACAGTGAAAGTTCGGCCCGAACTTATGATCGGGCTAAACCGTTCGCCCATCCCTACTCCTCACATTCCTCGGCAAAGATTTTTGTTTTTTCAGGGTTTTTTTTATTTCAGCGTAATTGCTCTTGAAAAAATTTGTAATATTTTGCACATTCTAGCAGATACAGTCCTTTAAGTAGTTTTCTCATATATGTTAATTTAGTGGTTCTATATGTGAAAGATGTAATGCAAAATATGTAAATCCTTCCTGGAAGCAGACAAAATTTTCAATGTATACGAAGAAAAATTCCAAATATTAACTCAGTGATAGGATTTAATATGACACCAAGAAGAAAGCAAAAGAATAGCTTGAGTATAATAATAACCTAGGAAATTTACCAAAAGCTGTGTATGCTTTTAAACTCACTCCATTGCAGTTGCAATAAATGTTCTAGTCAAAGAATGTAGTTCAAACTGAGATGGGGCAGTAATTTCTATCAATCAATCAATCCAGGAACTGATATTAGTCAATCAGTCACTTATTTACTTTATACAGGGAAGTTTTCATATTAAATTAAAGAGAAAGCTTGTCTGTCTTTGTGAGTAGGTGGCTAGGACAATTCTATCACACACTTTTAATTATGGAAAATGTAGACCCTCTTCTTAGCATGGTGACCAGATATCTCTATTTTAAGTCCCTGACTAAACCTATGAGGATGTTTGAACGATTAACTGAATCAGCAATATCGCCTATTTAATCGATCAATGTATAACAGTGCCTCCAATATAAAAAAATTATTAAAAATAATTAAGCTGTCTGATTAATTACTCCTGAGATTCACTGCCCTATGCAGATATTTTTAGTACAATAAAATTATGTGAAAGTATGGACTAGAAAAATAGATCAAGATTTATTTTACAACTGGGTTACTTAACAAACACAAATAACAGTATAATTGGTATGAAATTACCTTAACAATATCAACGATTTTGTCTGATAAAATAGTTTTGTCCACAAGTGAAACAGTGGAGAAAACTGCAAGTCTTGTCTTCTTCAGCATAATAAATTACCATTTGTTGACTTCTGAAGGCCTTATAAACATAGGTCAGTTTCAGTTTAACAAGATGTTCTTCTCTCAGGATCCAGGTGTTCTCTAAATAAGAGCACACCATTGTTCAGAGATTGGTTGTGACCTTGCCACAATTTTCTCTGGATGCAAAGTTGTTTGGATAACAGACTATTCAGCTTATGTCTCTTTGGGATAGTTAGGGCTCCATTCACATTTGGCATTTTGAGATCTCGGGCAGAATCACTGCAATTCTACCCATAATCTCAAATATCACTGCAAAGCACATGTTTGAGTGCCATTTATTTTTAGTGGCACGTAAATGTGGTGGTTTTGCCACGATTATCGCACGATAATTTGCATGACAATCACAGTAAACAACATTGCGTAAGCTCATTGCCCAAAAGAAGCTTCTGCTCCTTTTTGAGGGACAAGTTTAACAAGTTGCAGTTTGCTGCAATTTATTGCATGATAACCGTGTCAAAACCACATCAGGTTTTAGGTGCTATTGAAAATGAATGGCACTCAAACATGCGTTTTGCGATTGTAGTGCTATTTGAGATCACAGGCAGAATCGTAGTGATTCTGCCCAGGATCCCAAAACGCCAAATGTAAATGGAGACTAAACGTGATGTGACACTATATCCTTGCCTATTTGAAACCTTTTATTTTCTCGCACACCCTGTTTTATAGTTCCAAATCAGACACATTATAAAATCATAATTTCAATTCATAGAGGCTCTGACAAACCCATACCAGGAAATTAAATTGTTTCTTTGCATTCATGTTTCTCTGCTGATAGCTGAGGCAAGATACCTACGTTGATGGAAGGTATTGAGCAACCCTGCTTGGATTTTTTCAATATATTAACACCAATGATTTCAATATGCACTTTATCTATGAGTTATTTGGATGTTACTTTTGTTGTGGAAATTTTATGAAGACGTATTTTAATATGTATTGTCATAGTGTCTCCCAGTGTTAGTTCTCCCGCAACCCGCTCTAAAGAGCTGACTGGGGTAGAATGACACTGGTTGAGATCCGTTAGGTAGTGGAAAACTTCCTGAGGTTGGAGAGAGGTGTTTGCGGAGTGAGGATATGTCTGCCGGCGAAAGGGCCCCTGTGTGATGCACAGACGTTCGTCTGGGGGGGTGTGTTCACTCTGCAAAGACATTATTTGTTTAGCGGATGTGCGCTCGTGTCACCCCTGTATGCCTGATCAACATATTTGAGGTGCCATGACATACACCTGCAGATAAGCTCCCATCAGCAGGAATTGTAGTCATTGTTCATTGGTTGTTGTATAAACTCATATCCTTGTTTGGTCATATCCTTGTTTGGTCACATCCTGTGCTGTCACATCCTGTGTTGTCACATCCTGTGGAGGAAGCGATTGGCTGTTGGGGCAGGGCTTCCTGTTTGTGATTTCCATTTGTTTATATGAATAAAGGTGGCTCCCAGGGAGGAAGGAGGGCAGTTGGTTTGAGCGATGGAGCTAACAACATCAGAGAGGTAACTATGTCTGTTTACTGGGGAAATGAAGGAGACATGGGGCATAAACGCATGCAATATACCTAAAGGCTGAAAGGGCGCTTAATAGCGCAAGAGTATAGTGGAATATCCACGACACTTTGGAGGACAATCTCAACAGGGGTTAACATGTACTAGGACTTATCAAAAACCATGTGATGGCAATTCCATTCAATAGAATGATACCAGTGGCTGAGTTTTTCTGAGCCAGACGCAATTGCTCAATTGAGGATGTTTTTTTTTATGGCATGTGGCACCATCAAAATGAGAATGAGGAAAAGCCAGTGTTTGGATTGGTTCATTTCTAGGGGATTTTTTGGCTTTAAGCTGTTTCTGTGATAGTTAAATTAACCTACAGACAGTAGCGGAGCTCAGAAGTCATACAGACCAAAGTGAAGGCATGAGGGTAATGGGGATTCTTTTGTTACCACTTTTTACCTGGAATATAATAAGATCATAGTTTTTTTTTAAGCAAAATATTCCTATTTTGTATTCTGACAACAGTCTCCAGGAGTTGTTGGAGGTGGGGTGTCATTTCTCCAGTCGGAGAGCCCCCACATAAAATTCACAATTGTCTCCAAGTCTATTCTTATCTTCCAAAAGATTCCAAAAGATCTTGGTTCATGTCTCAGGTCCTTTTAGATGTGGAATTAATGCTTACAAAAGTTGTAGATGTCATGATGAGGAAAATTACATCTATTAGAATAGGAGAAAGTTTTCCTATTAGCATATTAACTGTAATACACGGTATGTAGTTTATGTGATACAGTGCAATGAGTGTTCACTAAAATATGTGGGATGTACTATATGAGCTATGAAGATACATATTGGTAAACACTATTGTGGCACTAATAATGCAAATGCATATCAGTTGTCATTGGTATCAAAACACTTTAGAGATGTTCATAAGGGAAATATTGCAGGCTTTAGCTTTCATGGAATAGAAAAGATAGTAAAACCTATTAGGGAAGAAGATTCACACGGGCTTCTTTTGGAATGGGAGGTCTGGTGAATTCACAAACAGAATGTGAGGATACCCAATGGTATGAATCTAAAATGAGACATTAGCTTATTCCTGAAATAGTGGCATAATATTATCTTGCTTGTCCTTTTCTTTATTTTATTGTATTTTGCACCTATTTTTTTTTCTTTTTTTAGTTTTTCCTAGTTCCCTATTATTCTCTATTATTCTCTAGTATGTTTACTTTTTGTTTTATTTTTAATATTGTATGTGTTTTGTCTGGTTTGTGTAATCTTTATTGAGCTTTTTTTTTTTGCAATATGTTTTAATGTGCTTATCATTCAATACCCACCTGAAAATTATTATGCTCTTTGGGTGGGGTTTTTAAATAAGGTACCAGTCTGATGTTTAATTTGCTACGACTAAGGGCTTCTTTGGCTGAAATGTGTTACCTACCACTGTTGTATAAGATGGTTTTTACCCTGTTATCCAATAAAGTGGATTGTACACTCAAGGACAAGTACTGGCTTTTACATACAGTAATATTAGATGGCATGCAGGAGCCTCAGCCGCAGCATCACCACTCTCCCACATTGAATCCACCTGGGTTGAGTACAGTAAGTTATTTTTAGAGTAGCTGAGGCAAGATACCTACATTGATGGATTGAACTGAGCAACCCTGCTTGGATTTTGCTACTATTATTCTTTTCTCTTGAACCCAAATCAGAAAAATTGTGTAGTATACCTAAAGTACGATGGTCAAATGCACAACAGTGTCTTCTCTTTCACAACTCCCAGCAGCTTAACCTCCCTGGCGGTATGATTATTTCAGATTTTAGGTGCTGAAAGCGGTACCATTATTTCGCATGGAAATTTGGCGTTTTATATTGTAGGTATGTAATTCTTAACAATAACACACTTAAATCTGTCCAAACAAGAGTCTAGTAGATATCCCGGGTATGATAAAGTTTGAAACACAAAAACATAAATTATAATATAATAAATAAAAATAAATAATTAAAAAAAATAAAAATAAATAGTAATAAAATAAATTTCCCCACGATTCACTATCGCTCAATTCTGTAAGTGTTCTAATTTACTATCGCTGTTTTCTAGCTGGTCTAAAGCCATTTTTGACGTAAAGGGACACTTTTTGGTTGCTATGGACAATCTCCAGTTTCCAGGCAGAAAGAACAGTATAAATCACATAAAACTGCATGCAGAGCATTGGCCAAAGCACTGGGGACAAAAGGGATGTAAAATTATTTCATACAGTACTGTAATCTTACAGATTACAGTACTGTATGTGTTATGATTTTGACATGTTTTTGAATTTGCCGCCAGGCTCCACCCCCGTGCGTCGCGGCGCTCGCAGGGAACGGAGCCTGGCACAGAGAGGCTTCGGGCAGAGGACACAGCCCGCGGACACTGCGGGGGACATCGCAGGATCCCGGGGACAAGGTAAGTAATGCCACACCAGGATCCTGCAATGTAATCCCGAGTGTGGCTCGGGGTTACCTCTAATGGTCCTGATTTTTAACCCTGAGCCACACTCGGGAAAACCGCCAGGGAGGTTAAACCATTCCTTCTCTTGAATACCAGTATGGGTAATGAGTTTGCCATCATTCCACAGCTGGCCACTCAGCAGCCTTTCAGAGGTCTGGGGTAGGAGCAGTGGTGCACACAGGGTTGATTTACTAAAGGCAAATAGACTGTGCATTTTGCACAGTGCAGTTGCTCCAGAGCTTAGTAAAGGAGGTAAATATTCACTTTGCAAAGAATACCCAATCATATGCAAGTAAAATGTAAAAAAAAACAGCTCTTTTGCTTGCACATGTATGGATGATGGAAGTCAGCAGAGCTTCTGCTCATTTACTAAGCTCTGTAGCAACTGCTCTTGCAGAGTGCATCTGCATTTTGCAAAGTGCAAAATCTATTTGCCTTTAGTAAATCAACCCAATACTGTCAATCAAAATAGTGAGTGCACTATGGGGGAGAAAGAAGGGCTAGTCATCCACCAATTATGCTTCCTAGTTGGAGTAGGTAATTATATATAGTGGGATTGCAGCCTCATGGCCTTTGGAAATCTTCACTCCATCCATGAAGTTGTCACTTGGTCCTGCTTCCCCCTACCTCCATAGTCCTTCCCAGGAGCAGGAAAGTTGCATATAAGTCTCCTCTCTCAATTACATTGCCATTGGACTGTTGTATGGAGAAAGGTAATCCATAACCCATTTTTGGACTGCTTCTTTTTAAAACATCAGCCTGTTGATAACAAGCAGAAGGTTTTCATTCTCACAGACCTCTTGTTTTATAGAGAGCAACCCGTATGCCTAGTATCTCTTGAGAGAAAGCAACATACTACAGAAAAAAATTTATATGACCGTGAGGCTGGGTTCACACCATTGCAAATTGGATGCGGGTGTCCCACATCCAATTCACAATAGCAGGAGATTTTGACCGACTTTCTATGTAGCCGGTTGACATATCTCTGCTGCGGCTCCATATGTGAATTTGCACAGGAGCCCTGTGCGTCTTTTGTTCTGTTTCAGATCCAAATTCAGCCAAAAATTTTGGCTAACTTCAGACCTGAAACAGTGAACCAGGACACACCGGACCCCTGCTGGGAGTCACATGGCGTGAACCCAGCCTGAAACAGGGTCAGATAAAAGGACTATGGAGTGAAATTTTAAAGAATGGCCTTAATTTGCCTGTAGTCCTAGTGCAGGAGTTGGTCTTCTGGGTAATAAAGTATATAGTATAGTGTTATGGGCATTTGAGTGGCATTGTAACTGACAAGGTAGCATATTCATGAATGTTTGTATAAAAAAAATACAGAGCGGCCTAGTGAAAGACACTTTTGCATGCCAGACTTCTAAACGCATACTGTGACTTTATCCCATAAAGAGTATCACCCAGGAAAGAGATCTTGATGTACGTTTTTGTAGTTCAAACCACTGAGAAGTTTTCTGATGCTGTAAGACACTGGATTGTTCAGCACAGCAAAAGAATCTGTTCTGACTGGGATAACCTTACTGCTAATGAGAGATTAGCTATGAGGTCACCTAGCAAGGATGACTCTGTAATGCTGAAATCAGCTGATAAGCGCTGGCATTAATGATCTATCAATTGTATCATGTTAAGATGCTTTTATTGCTACCAGATCATTGAGCATATCAATGTTTATCATCTACTACTCCAAATCCATTGATTTACGTCATGTACAGAATAAAGCAAGACTTTTTCTAATACACTCTATCACTAAACTCTAAAATGTTTACCGTATTCTTATCAACTGTTTGAGCCTTTCCTAGACTATGTCCTCAGGGAGTGACTATGGCATTTTATAATTTCTTTAATGAAATATGAAGAAATCCAAGACTATATTTTGCATGAGCACATATAGAGATTTAGTTATATAATGTTTATTTATGTGTGTGTGTGTGTGGTAGATATAAATAGTGACCCTGCTGTGGGTAGAACATTTTAGATAGATAGATAGATAGATAGATTCAGTAGCGTTAGAACTGCAAGCATACACAGGGTGCTGTGAGGAGGCCTTGCAGCTTATGCATGCGTTTGCAAATGCGTGCTAACTAAACCCCTGTTTTTAACGCAGACTGTCGGACAGGTTAATTTGGTCAGTTGGCAGACTGGTGGGTGAGTTGAGCTATGGAATACATATGGAAGCATTATATAAAATAACAAAGGCTATTCAGAGCATAATAGTAAAAACTTTTGTGCAAAGGTAAATGTGTTGCTTTACACTTGCCACCCAATTGGATGCAAAAATTCATATTTTCTTGACAAAAATAGTTTAAAAATTTTCAACAAAAAATGTAAGTATTAACCACTTACCCACTGGGCACTTATACCCCCTTCCTAACCAGACCAATTTTCAGCTTTCGGTGCTCTCACATTTTGAATGACAATTACTCAGTCATGCAACACTGTACCTATATAACATTTTTGTCCTTTTTTTCACACAAATAGAGCTTTCTTTTGGGGCAATTTAATCACCGCTGGGGTTTTTATTTTTTGCGCTATAAGAAAAAAGACCAAAAATTCGGTAAAAAAAAAGCATTTTTCTTCGTTTCTGTTATAAAATTTTGCAAATTAGTAATTTTTTTTCATAAATTTTGGCCAAAATGTATACTGCTACATATCTTTGGTAAAAATAACCCAAATCGGTGTATATTATTTGGTCTTTGTGAAAGTTATAGAGTCCACAAGCTAGTGTGCCAATTCTTGACACCCTAACAAGCCAGGAAAGTACAAATACCCCCAAAATGACCCATTTTTGGAAAGCAGACATTCCAAGGTATTTAGTAAGAGGCATGGTGAGTTTTTTGAAGTTGGAATTTTATTCCCACAATTCTTTGCAAAAATCAAGATTTTTTTTTCTTTTTTTTTTCACAAAATTGTTATATTAGCAGGTTATTTCTCACACACAGCATATGCATAGCACAAATTACACCCCAAAACACATTCTACTACTCCTCCTGAGTATGCGAATACCAAATGTGTGAGACTTTTACACAGCGTGGCCACATACAGAGGCCCAACATGCAGGGAGCGCCATCAGGCGTTCTTGGAACATAAATTACACATATAATTTCTTGACTACCTCTTACACTTCTGAAGGCCCTGGAGCACCAGCAGAATGGAAACGCCCCAAAAATGACCCCATTTTGGAAAGAAAACAACCCAACGTATAATCTATGAGGCATAATGAGTCTTTTGAAAATGTCATTGTTTTTCTACAAGTTTTTGGAAAATGTGTAAGGAAAATGAAAGCTCTTTTTTTTTTACACAAAGTTGTCCATTTATACAATATTTCTAACACATAGCATGTACATACCAAAAATTACACCCCAAAATAGATTCTCCTACTCCTCTTGAGTACGGCGATACCACATGTGAGAGACTTTTCCACAGCCTGGCCACATACAGAGGCTCAACATGCAGGGAGCACCATCGGGTGTTCTAGGGGCATACATTTCAAATCTAATTTGACTACCTGTTACACTTTTGTGAGGCACTGTAGTGGCATGGATGTGGCATGGATGAGAACTGATGGGGCATGGATGAGCATGAATGGGGATGGATGAGCTGTGGATGGGGATGGCTAAATATGGATGGGATGACTGAGCATGAATGAGTATGGCTGAGTACAGCCGAGTACGGCTGAGTACGGCTGGGTACAGCTAAGTACAGCTGAGTATGGCTGAGTACGGTTGGGAACGGCTGGGCATGGCTGGGTATGGATGGGATGGCTGGGTATGGCTGGGTACGGCTGAGTACGGCTGGGTACAGCTAAGTACAGCTGAGTATGGCTGAGTATGGCTGCGTATGACTGGGTATGGCTGAGTATGGCTGGGTATGGATGGGTATGGATGGGTATGGATGGGTATGGCTGAGTACGGCTGGGTACGGCTGAGTACGGCTGGGTATGGCTGAGTATGGCTGGGTACGGCTGGGTATGGCTAAGTACGGCTGGGTACGGCTGAGTACGGCTGGGTATGGCTGAGTATGGCTGGGTACAGCTGGGTACGGCTGAGTACGGCTGGGTACGGCTGGGTACGGCTGAGTATGGCTGAGTATGGCCGAGTACGGCTGGGTACGGCTGAGTACGGCTGAGTACAGCTGAGTACGGCCGAGTATTGCTGGGTACGGCTGAGTACGGCTGAGTACGGCTGGGTATGGATGGGATAGCTGAGTATGGCTCAGTATGGCTGCGTATGACTGGGTTTAGCTGAGTATGGCTGGGTGTGGATGGGTAGGGCTGGGTATGGCTGGGTATGGATTGGATGACTGGGTATGGCTGGGTATGGCTGAGTACGGCTGAGTACGACTGGGTATGGCTGAGTATGGTTGGGTACGGCTGGGTAAAGCTGAGTACGGCCGAGTATTGCTGGGTATGTCTGAGTACGGCTGAGTACGGCTGAGTACGGCTGGGTACAGCTGGGTAAGGCTGGGTATGGCTGGGTATGGCTGGGTATGGCTGAGTATGACTGGGTATGGCTGAGTATGGATGGGGGTGGATGGGATGGCTGAGCATGGATGGATGGATGAGTATTGCTGAGTATGGATGGATGGATGAATATTGCTGAGTATGGATGGATGAGCATGGATGGATGGATGAGTATTGCTGAGTAAGGATGGATGGCTGAGCATGGATGGATGAGTATTGCTGAGTATGGATGGATGGCTGAGCATGGATGGATTGCTGGATGAGTATGACATCACGGCTGAGTACGGCTGGGTACAGCTGGGTAAGGCTGGGTATGGCTGGGTATGGCTGGGTATGGCTGAGTATGACTGGGTATGGCTGAGTATGGATGGGGGTGGATGGGATGGCTGAGCATGGATGGATGGATGAGTATTGCTGAGTATGGATGGATGGATGAATATTGCTGAGTATGGATGGATGAGCATGGATGGATGGATGAGTATTGCTGAGTAAGGATGGATGGCTGAGCATGGATGGATGAGTATTGCTGAGTATGGATGGATGGCTGAGTATGGATGGATGGCTGGATGAGGCTGCAATGGGCACAGATCAGCGCTGTGTTCATTACACATCCAGCCCACAGCGCTGCTGCACCCGATCTCTCCCCTCTCCGCTCACACTGTACCGATCATTACAGAGAGGGGAGAGAGGAACCGGACATGACGCCGGTTTGTTTACAAATGATCGCTCCGTCATTTGATGGAGCGATCACGTGGTAAACTGACGCTATCAGCGACCATTTACCGTGATCCGTGATGCGCCGGGTGCAGGTCACGGATATTCCCGGGTGTGCGCCCCAGGGGGTGCACAGGAGCAGAATTCTGGGAGGACGCCCTTCCAGAGTTATCAAGCCGCGCCGTAGCCTTCATTCGGCTATGGCGCGGTCGCTAACTGGTTAACAAACCAAAAAGTGATGTTTTCATTTATTTGAATAATGCAGGGTAAAGCAGGTCCATCAGCTTGACCCACTCTGAAGGGTAGAGAATACTTTGCACTTTGGCAGGGTTAAAACCCTGACAATACAAGCAGAATTTCAGGCAGATATAAAATACACAAATTAATATAATATAATATAAAAATAGAATATAAAAATAGAATTGCGCTGCTGCTTCACACAAATATTGATATTGTGTATAATTAAAGCACAATTAGTTCATAAAACAGTCCACCAATAAAAATAGTTAATCTTGATTGTTGCTGATGTTAAAATCCACAATCCACCACCTTGTGCAACAGTGCTGCCACCAACAATTGGGTTAACTACTTCCCAGCTCCAGTTGATCCCTCATTACAAGGGATCACATAACGCCTATGGCTTAAAATCCAGCCCGGGCCTTTCTCCTGGGTATACTTATACTTGTTAGGATGGGTAATGCACCAAAAAGGCAAAAGGCTCCACATGGAGTAAAAACCTTTAAACATTCATTATGATAAAAAGTATTACACTTACAGCAATGTAAACAAAACATTGCCTTGAGTTTGGTGTGCCGGCCGCATTTCATCAGAGATGACGTCGTCCAGGGGCACGGGTGGCGCCATATACCATGTACAACAACCAAGCCTCAATCTGAGCCTAGGCTTGCCCAAATTCAGATTGCAACAGCATTGAACCAAGCCTCTTTTACAGACTTCCGCAATGCTGATGGTATTATGTGTAAATGTAAATTTTTAAAACACATATATATTCGCCAATTGCCACTTTAATGCGGGAATAGTCCATCTAATAAAACCTCAAACGATTAACCCCATATTATCTCACCACCTGCACAAAACTCATTCTGTAAGTTTTAACTAACAGGAAATAGTCAAATTTGTTGAAAACAAATGAATATAGCTCTTTATGTAACCCCTTGGCGCCGACTTCTCCCGGCCCTTTAAGAGGTTTTAGATGCCGGGAGGTGGGTGGGGGGTTCTGATCATGTGACCATTGTGATTGGCTGTCACAGCGGTCACATGATCGTAAAGTTCCCGATTGCTAGGATGCATCGGGAGCTTTCTGGTACCCGCTGGCTACCGTGATGGGAACGCGCAGAGAGCAAGCTCTCAACACAGTAATTTGTTCTAACAGGCCCCCATATATGCGGCCTCTTGGTATTAAGGTCCAGCTGCCGAGAAGCCGCATATATGCATGCAGCTGGCATCAAGGGGTCAATAATATATTATTCAATGTATTTTAATGTAAGCAGAATGTGTTTTTTGTAGTCCCTGTACAGAAAAGGTGAGAGTTGGAAGGAGAAGCAGTACAAGGAGTCAGCCAAGCATGTTGCAATGCAAGGAGCATGCTGATAGTAGGATAGAGCAAAGTAATAGAGAGATGAGCTCATCAGTGTTCTGTTTCTTCTTTCAGTTTCCAGTCACAGGTGGGGGTGAAAAGGGAACCTGTAAAGGTGAAATTGAAGCAGAGAGAGATCAAGTCCTACCAGGCAGGACAGTGTCATGTGGCAGAGATAGGAAAGAATGAAACTGAATGTACAAAGAGGCAAATCTTTTTGGCAGGTAAACAAGCTCTAATGTGCACATTTTATCTGTATTCAGCTGTTTTCATGGAGTCAAGCTTTAAACAGCAAGTTTCATTAAGAGAGGATCAGCAGCAGTGTATTTTGTACTTTGTGGAATGGCTCATGTTGGAAGGGCTGCGCTCTATCTATAATATATAAAAAATTTCCATAGCAGCACCATTATATTTGCATAAAAAATAATGACCCACTGAGGTGGAATAATAGTTACGGATTTCACTAGCATTTCCTTTGTGCAGTAATGTCACTATTGACTAAATGTAAGGACATAATCCTCAGAGGTTTATGCTGTTATTTCAGCATGATGAGCATCAATTGTGTGGGGCCATTGTAGTGGATTTATTGCCTATAATGTTAATTTGAAACCATGGCTATTTAAACATGAACATGTTTCAATTAAACTTACTCAGTGGACAAAATCTACATCCTAAATGGCTCAAACCAAACAACTACAGCTGCTGGTGTCCTCATCTTCTGAAAGTCCTTGTATGGTTCATTCATTACTCTTTGGACCAATTGCAGCCTTATCCACAGTGCATTAGAGTAATAGAATTATTGGACAGCACAGGATCTTATGTAAAGGTGTGTTTTGAGAGGAGCAAACTTTAGCATTTTATCTTACCTAATCAAGTGTGTGTTGGCCAAGGTCAGGTGCCTCTAGAACATGGCAATGGAAGCAATCCACACTAAGTAGAAAGGAAACTGAAACTATCTTCTTTGATGGTTTGCTTCTCTTAAAATTACATATAGGCTGACATGTTTTGGTTCTGCCCCAAACTGATGGCCCAGTGCAATACTTGATACAGATGATGATTTGTCCTGTAGGCTCAGGATGGGGAAGTAATGGAAGTCTTTCTGGCTCTATCTGTCACTAGTGGTCGTTGTTAGAGATGGAAAATATGAAAAATGGGCTTTGTATTGGGCTGAATGAGCAGCTAGGGTTCTAATAATGTATTTCAAAATCAAAGAAAAGATTTCTGTCAGTCGATGAAGATACCTGCTGAGAAGCTCTAATGCACCCATCAATCCTCCTCGGTACATGGATTAAAGCATAGCAGTATGCGGAAATTAAATTAGCGCCTCCTAACCTAGTGCTTTGGTTCCAACTGTTATAATGGGTAATTTATCTCTTTTCGTCTCTTCTTGGAATATTTCTTCTTTAATCAGTTGAAGAGATTTCTGGAGATACAAATTATACATTTAAATGTCAGCTCACACATGCACATTGCTGGATTTGGAGAGGAGGGTAAAAATGGTCGTTACCCTGGGGGCCCCCTGCCAAAAGATGCCCCCAGTTGGTTGAATAGACATTTTCATGAACATTTTATGAGAAGCAAGTACTTTTGGGAGAACAGTATACTTATTTTACTTCATTACAATTTTTTTGAGGATCTCACTCCATGTCAATGCACTCTTTGTTCATTTACTTCATTTACAGTTTTTCTGAGGATTTCCTAGTCTGGAAAGAGCTTCAAGGAGGTGGATGCTACATTCAACACAACTGTCAAGAGAAATACATTTTGGGGCAGATTTACTAAATGTGAAGAACACAGAATCTGGTGCACACAGGATCTGGTGCAGCTGTGAATAGTAACCAATCAGTTTCTAGCTTTAGTTTGTTCATTTAAGCTTTGACAATACAACCTAGAAGCTGATTGGTTACTATGCACAGTTACACCAGATTCTGTGTGCACCAGTTTTAGTAAATCTCCCCCTTTGTTTATACTAAAACTGGTGCACACAGAATCCGGTGCACCTGTGCATAGTAACTAGTCAGCTTCCAGGTTTTAATGTCAAAGCTTAATTGAACAAGCTGAAGTTAGAAACTGTTGGTTACTATGCACAGCTGCACCAGATTCTGTGTGAACTAATTTTAGTAAAGCTCCCCCGTTGGCAATTGGATTCCTTCACACTTGGGTGCTGGTGGCTGTTGTTTTTGGTTGTATGTATTTACAGATAAATAACTCATCTAACCTTTCTATGTATACAGGCATACCCCACTTTTAAGTACACAATGGGGTTTATTTACTAAAGCTGGAAAGTGCAAAATAAGGCTCACTTCTGCATAAAAACCAATGAGCTTCTAACCCCAGCTTGTTCAATTAAGCTTTGGTTATAAAACCTGGAAACTCATTGGTTTCTATGCAGAAGTGAACCTGATTTTGCACTTTCCAGCTTTAGTAAATAAACCCCATTGTGTACTTAAAAGTGGGGTATGCCTGTATATAACGTGTGGGTTCCAACGGCATACAATAAAATGATTTTGATATGTCATTTGTTTGAAGGGCCCACCAAACCTGAACTGCCCCAGGCCCCCTAAGATCAAAATGTGGCCCTGTACGTGCAAGCTTGATCAGATAGTCAAAAATAATCAATGATGATGAGCAAAAGGAAATCACCCACAGCTACCAGAAAAAAAATGCTATGCCCATGCAGAGCAAAACAGCGTGTCCACTTTTATGCCCCCTACCCCACAGCATATACACACCTTTCCTTCACTCCACCACTCTTACCAACTGGAAGTGAGCAGAAATCCCTGTAAGGGTGTAAAGGAGCATGCGCCATCTTGAATTTAAACGCATTTTAGGTTGTGCGCCCCCAAATATGTTTTTGTATATTGTAATAGACCCTGACCAGGTTTTTCTGGGCTGGAGCACCCCTCCCCCTCCTCACTACCTCTTTATTAGTGGCCACCAGTGCATAGGAGTAATCCCTTCAGTTCTCCCACATAGAGGAGTTTGGCTCCCATGGTTGAGACAAAGGATCTTTCATTCTATTACTAGGGTAGGACCCACTAATTCGGGGTACTTTGTTGCGGTAAGTGGGCTTAGCACTATATGACCATATAGTGTGACCAAACCCCCGTATTTTTTTTAATATGTTCAGGTGTTTTTAACTAGCCTTGCAGGATAAATGTCATTCTTGAATGTGTGCGCTGTAATCTGTTTTGTACTGTTTGTTGGTCTTATAGCAGCACCATCTTGGATTTAAACACATTTTAGGGTGTGGCCCCATATATGTTTTTGTATTTTGTTTAAACATTCCCATTGACACACTCCTAAACCTCGTGGACAGCCTTCCCAGAAGAGTTGAAGCTGTTAGAACTGTAAAGGGTGGGTCAACTCAATATTGAACCCTACGGACTTAGACTGGGATGCCATTAAAGTTCATTTGCGTTTAACCTCCCTGGCGGTATGATTATTTCAGATTTTTGGTGCTGAAAGCGGTTTAATTATTTTGCATGGAAATTTGGCGTTTTATTCTTAGGAATAACTCACCTAAATCTGTCCAAACCAGAGTCTAGTAGACATCTTGGGTATGATAAAGTTTGAAACACGAAATCATAAATTATAATATAATAAATAACTATAAATAATTATACCAAAAAATAATATAATAATAATAAAAATTATTCAATAATGTAATCAAATCAAAAACACTGAAATTTGCTCAGTTGCAGAATTGTCGCTGTCATTACTTTTCAGTGTTTGATGACGGATCTCCCCACAAATCACTATCGCTCAATTCTGCAAGTGATTCTAATTTATTATCACTGTTTTCTAGCTGGTCTAAAACCACTTTTGTTGTAAAGGGACAGTTTTGGTTGCTATGGACAATCTCCAGTTTCCAGGCAGAAAGAACAGTATTTATAATATAAAACTGGATGCAGGGCAATGGACAAACCACTAGGGACAAAAGGGAGGTGAAATAATTTCATACAGTAATGTAATCTGTAAGATTACAGTGTACTGTATGTATAGTGTGTGTTTCACTTTTTGAATTCGGGGCCGTTCTCCGTCCCGTGCATCGCAACGCTCGCAGGGAACAGAGCCCGGCTCCTTGATGAATAGAGCGGAGGACGAAACGCTCACAATGCGGAGAGACATCGCAGGATCCAGGGGACAAGGTAAGTAAGCTCTTCCTGGATCCTGCGATGCGATCCCAAGTCTGGCTCGGGGTTACCGCCTTTGGTTCTGAAATTCCACCCCGAGCCAGACTCGGGAATACCACCAGGGAGGTTAAAGGCAGGTGTCCCAATGCTTTTGACAATTTTGGGGTCGATTTACTAAGAGTTAAATAACGACCAAAAAAATGCTGTAAAATACAGCATGTGGTAAATCAGTTGTGAAAGTTCATTTCACTAAGAATTTACCGTTAACCACTTTAGCCCCGGACCATTATGCTGCCTAAGGACCAGAGGTCTTTTTCCAATTTGGCACTGCGTCGCTTTAACTGCTAATTACGCGGTCATGCAATGCTGTACCCAAACAAAATTTGCGTCCTTTTCTTCCCACAAATAGAGCTTTCTTTTGATGGTATTTGATCACCTCTGCGGTTTTTATTTTTTGCGCTATAAACAGAAAAAGACCGAAAATTTTGAAAAAAAATAATATTTTCTACTTTTTGTTATAAAAAAAATCCAATAAACTCAATTTTAGTCATACATTTAGGCCAAAATGTATTCGGCCACATGTCTTTGGTAAAAAAAAATGTCAATAAGCGTATATTTATTGGTTTGCGCAAAAGTTATAGCGTCTACAAACTAGGGTACATTTTCTGGAATTTACACAGCTTTTAGTTTATGACTGCCTATGTCATTTCTTGAGGTGCTAAAATGGCAGGGCAGTACAAAACTCCCCCAAATGACCCCATTTTGGAAAGTAGACACCCCAAGGAAATTGCTGAGAGGCATGTTGAACCCATTGAATATTTATTTTTTTGTCCCAAGTGATTGAATAATGACAAAAAATATATATATATTTACAAAAAGTTGTCACTAAATGATATATTGCTCACACAGGCCATGGGCCTATGTGGAATTGCACCCCAAAATACATTCAGCTGCTTCTCCTGAGTATGGGGATACCACATGTGTGGGACTTTTTGGGAGCCTAGCCGCGTACGGGGCCCCGAAATCCAATCACCGCCTTCAGGATTTCTAAGGGTGTAAATTTTTGATTTCACTCTTCACTGCCTATCACAGTTTCGGAGGCCATGGAATGCCCAGGTGGCACAAAACCCCCCCAAATGACCCCATTTTGGAAAGTAGACACCCCAAGATATTTGCTGAGAGGCAAATTGAGTCCATGGAATATTTTATATTTTGACACAAGTTGCGGGAAAGTGACACTTTTTTTTTTTTTTTTTGCACAAAGTTGTCACTAAATGATATATTGCTCATACAGGCCATGGGCATATGTGGAATTGCACCCCAAAATACATTTAGCTGCTTCTCCTGAGTATGGGGATACCACATGTGTCGGACTTTTTGGGAGCCTAGCCGCGTACGGGGCCCCGAAAACCAATCACCGCCTTCAGGATTTCTAAAGGTGATTTATTATCACTGTTTTCTAGCTGGTCTAAAACCACTTTTGTTGTAAAGGGACAGTTTTGGTTGCTATGGACAATCTCCAGTTTCCAGGCAGAAAGAACAGTATTTATAATATAAAACTGGATGCAGGGCAATGGACAAACCACTAGGAACAAAAGGGAGGTGAAATAATTTCATGCAGTAATGTAATCTGTAAGATTACAGTGTACTGTATGTATAGTGTGTGTTTCACTTTTTGAATTCGGGGCCGTTCTCCGTCCCGTGCATCGCAACGCTCGCAGGGAACAGAGCCCGGCTCCTTGATGAATAGAGCGGAGGACGAAACGCTCACAATGCGGAGAGACATCGCAGGATCCAGGGGACAAGGTAAGTAAGCTCTTCCCGGATCCTGCGATGCGATCCCAAGTCTAGCTCGGGGTTACCGCCTTTAGTTCTGAAATTCCACCCCGAGCCAGACTCGGGAATACCACCAGGGAGGTTAAAGGCAGGTGTCCCAATGCTTTTGACAATTTTGGGGTCGATTTACTAAGAGTTAAATAACGACCAAAAAAATGCTGTAAAATACAGCATGTGGTAAATCAGTTGTGAAAGTTCATTTCACTAAGAATTTACCGTTAACCACTTTAGCCCCGGACCATTATGCTGCCTAAGGACCAGAGGTCTTTTTCCAATTTGGCACTGCGTCGCTTTAACTGCTAATTACGCGGTCATGCAATGCTGTACCCAAACAAAATTTGCGTCCTTTTCTTCCCACAAATAGAGCTTTCTTTTGATGGTATTTGATCACCTCTGCGGTTTTTATTTTTTGCGCTATAAACAGAAAAAGACCGAAAATTTTGAAAAAAAATAATATTTTCTACTTTTTGTTATAAAAAAAGTCCAATAAACTCAATTTTAGTCATACATTTAGGCCAAAATGTATTCGGCCACATGTCTTTGGTAAAAAAAATGTCAATAAGCGTATATTTATTGGTTTGCGCAAAAGTTATAGCGTCTACAAACTAGGGTACATTTTCTGGAATTTACACAGCTTTTAGTTTATGACTGCCTATGTCATTTCTTGAGGTGCTAAAATGGCAGGGCAGTACAAAACTCCCCCAAATGACCCCATTTTGGAAAGTAGACACCCCAAGGAAATTGCTGAGAGGCATGTTGAACCCATTGAATATTTATTTTTTTGTCCCAAGTGATTGAATAATGACAAAAAATATATATATATATTTACAAAAAGTTGTCACTAAATGATATATTGCTCACACAGGCCATGGGCCTATGTGGAATTGCACCCCAAAATACATTCAGCTGCTTCTCCTGAGTATGGGGATACCACATGTGTGGGACTTTTTGGGAGCCTAGCCGCGTACGGGGCCCCGAAATCCAATCACCGCCTTCAGGATTTCTAAGGGTGTAAATTTTTGATTTCACTCTTCACTGCCTATCACAGTTTCGGAGGCCATGGAATGCCCAGGTGGCACAAACCCCCCCCCCCAAATGACCCCATTTTGGAAAGTAGACACCCCAAGCTATTTGCTGAGAGGCAAATTGAGTCCATGGAATATTTTATATTTTGACACAAGTTGCGGGAAAGTGACACTTTTCTTTTTTTTTTTGCACAAAGTTGTCACTAAATGATATATTGCTCACACAGGCCATGGGCATATGTGGAATTGCACCCCAAAATACATTTAGCTGCTTCTCCTGAGTATGGGGATACCACATGTGTCGGACTTTTTGGGAGCCTAGCCGCGTACGGGGCCCTGAAAACCAATCTCCGCCTTCAGGATTTCTAAGGGTGTAAATTTTTGATTTCACTCTTCACTGCCTATCACAGTTTCGGAGGCCATGGAATGCCCAGGTGGCAAAAAAAACCCCAAATGACCCCATTTTGGAAAGTAGACACCCCAAGCTATTTGCTGAGAGGCATGGTGAGTATTTTGCAGCTCTCATTTGTTTTTTAAAATTAAGAAAGACAAGAAAAAACATTTTTTTTTCTTTTTTCAATTTTCAAAATTTTGGGACAAAAAGTGAGGTCTGCAAAATACTCGCTATATCTCTCAGCAAATAGCTTGGGGTGTCTACTTTCCAAAATGGGGTCATTTGGGGGGGGTTTGTGCCACCTGGGTGTAATTTCACATATTCCCATGGCATGTTTGAGCAATATATAATTTAGTGACAACTTTGTGCAAAAAAAAAATAAATTTGTCTCTTTCCCGCAACTTGTGTCACAATATAAAATATTCCATGGACTCGACTTGACTCTCAGCAAATAGCTTGGGGTGTCTACTTTCCAAAATGGGGTCATTTTGGGGTGTTTTGAACTGTCCTGGCATTTTATGCACAACATTTAGAAGCTTATGTCACACATCACCCACTCTTCTAACCACTTGAAGACAAAGCCCTTTCTGACACTTTTTGTTTACATGAAAAAGTTAAATTACTTTGAACCCCCAAACATTATATATTTTTTTAAAACAAATGCCCTACAGATTAAAATGGTGGGTGTTTCATTTTTTTTTCACACAGTATTTGCGCAGCGATTTTTCAAACGCATTTTACAGGTTACCACTTTAAATTTACAGAGGAGGTCTACTGCAAAAATTACTGCCCTCGATCTGACCTTCGCGGTGATACCTCACATGCATGGTGCAATTGCTGTTTACGTTTGACGACAGACCGCCGCTTGCGCTCGCCTTAGCGTGAGAGCAGGGGGCGACAGGGGTGCTTTTTTTTTTTTTTTTCTTTATTATTTTTTTGCTTTTTTATCTTATTTTTAAACTGTTCCTTTCATTTTTTTTATCATTTTTTATCATTTTTATTGTTAATATCCCCTATGATAGCAATAGGTAGTGACAGGTACTATTTTTTGAAAAAATTGGGGTCTATTAGACCCTAGATCTCTCCTCTGCCCTCAAAGCATCTGACCACAGCAAGATCGGTGTGATAAAATGCTTTCCCAATTTCCCAATGGCGCTGTTTACATCCGGCGAAATCTAAGTCATGAAATGCTCGTAGCTTTCGGTTTCTTAGGCCATAGAGATGTTTGGAGCCACTCTGGTCTCTGATCAGCTCTATGGTCAGCTGGCTGAATCAACGGCTGCAACGGCTGCATTCTCAGGTTCCCTGTTGAGACAGGAGAGCCAGAGAAAAACACGGAAGACGGTGGGGGGCATTCCATCCCACGGCTTGTAAAAGCAGTCTAGAGGCTAATTAGCCACTAGGATTGCTTTTACATGAAAGCCGACCGCTGGCTGAAAAGAATGATACCAAGATGATACGTAAACCTGCAGGCATCATTCTGGTATAACCACTCAAATTCGTGAATGGCGTACCTGAAGACAAAAAAATGGTTAACAATAAAACACAGTAAACAGTAAAGTATAAAAAATTGCATACCTGAAAAACAAACATGATAAAACATAATAACAATAAAACATTGCAGAATAGAATACAGTAAAAAAGAGCAGAACAATAGAGAGAGAGAATAGAGAGAGAGAGAACAATAAAACGACAACTATTTTTTTTTATTTTATATATTTTTTTATTTTATTTTTTTACACTTTTTTTGTAACTAACTTTTATAACTGTAACCGGTTCCAGGTTCGGGTCTCTCAAAATGCGATGGCATCTTGGGAGACCCTGTGTAAGTGTGCCTAGTCTGTGCAATGCTGTACCCTACGCTAATACTCAACTAGTGTATGGTAGCGTTCAAAACATTCACGAATGCAAAGACCAGGATTATCAGGACAGGAGGGACAATAATAGCGGGTGTCACGCCTATATCCGCACTTGCTGCAGACACGACATCTTTTTTGGGAGGGTTCGTTGGGTAGGGGTACTCGGGAGGACATAAAGAAAATGCCTCTCATGCAGCCGACTGAATTTGGTTTGGGATGTGAATGGGGGAAGTACGGGCGCTGCAGAAGTGGTGGGTTCCCAATTAGGATTGGCGAATGCAGCAGGAAGGGCACTATGGGCACGACGGGCCTGTGTTTGTCTTTTTGGTGGCAGCGGGACACTACTTGTGCTTGCCACCTCATCAGCTTGAACTGCACTTATGGGACTCGCCACGTCACCAAGTGTTACTGCAGTGCTGGTTTGACTACGACCGGGGTGTACTAGGCCGCTGGTGCTTGCCAGTTTACCAAAACGCTACCAAAAAAACTGTTAGCGATCGCAGGGATCAGGCCTGACTCTGCGAACGCTGCAGTTATGCGTTTGGTGTTTTGTAAGTGTCAGTGATCGATCGATACTGCACTTGGGTGGGCTGGGCTGGGCCGGGCGGAGGGGAGGGGCAAAACGCAGGTGCTAGCAGGTATCTGGGCTGATCCCACTAACACTGCGTTTTTGGGAACCCTAAACTGCTGGGGACGCTAGTAAAGATCTGATCGGATCAGATATTGATCCGATCAGATACTATACCACTAAGGGAGGTGTATGCTGCGTGCGTGGGTGTTAGTGGTACTGGCGCTAACCTGACGCTGCTTAGGGCTGGTGCTTGCCAGTTCACCAAAACGCTACCAAAAAAACTGTTAGCGATCGCAGGGATCAGGCCTGACTCTGCGAACGCTGCAGTTATGCATTTAGTGTTTTGTAAGTGTCAGTGATCGATCGATACTGCACTTGGGTGGGCTGGGCTGGGCCGGGCGGAGGGGCAAAATGCAGGTGCTAGCAGGTATCTGGGCTGATCCCGCTAACACTGCGTTTTTGGGAACCCTAAACTGCTGGGGACGCTAGTATAGATCTGATCGGATCAGATATTGATCCATTCAGATACTATACCACTAAGGGAGGTGTACGGTGCGTGCGTGGGTGTTAGCGGTACTGGCGCTAACCTGACCCTGCCTGGGGCTGGTGCTTGCCAGTTCACCAAAATGCTACCAAAAAAACTGTTAGCGATCGCAGAGATCAGGCCTGACTCTGCGAACGCTGCAGTTATGCGTTTAGTGTTTTGTAAGTGACAGTGATCGATCGATACTGCATTTGGGTGGGCTGGGCTGGGCCGGGCGGAGGGGCAAAACGCAGGTGCTAGCAGGTATCTGGGCTGATCCCGCTAACACTGCGTTTTTGGGAACCCTAAACTGCTGGGGACGCTAGTATAGATCTGATCGGATCAGATATTGATCCATTCAGATTCTATACCACTAAGGGAGGCGTATGCTGCGTGCGTGGGTGTTAGCGGTACTGGCGCTAATCTGACGCTGCCTGGGGCGACGCATATCACCGCTGGGCGATCAGGGGGCTAAACCTTTATTCGGTATTAAATGGCGGATGCCCTGACACTATAAAAAATGAACGAACTAACCAGCGTCACCCGTAACACTTATACGGTGATCAGTGGTGAAAGGGTTAACTAGGGGCAATCAAGGGGTTAAAACCTTTATTAGGTAGTATATGGGGGTCCCTGTCGCTATAAAACGCTGACGGCAAACCTAAATATTTACCTCCCTAACTAGCGTCACCAGCGACACTAATACAGCGATCAGAAAAATGATCGCTTAGTGACACTGGTGACGGGGGGTGATCAAGGGGTTAAAACTTTATTAGGGGGGGTTAGGGGGCTAACAGTAACTGTCCTAACACAGTAACTGTCACAAACTGACACCATGCAGTAATCAGAAAAAAAAAAAAAAAACAGCTTGGTGTCAGTTTGTGACAGGGGGGGGTGATTGGGGGGTGATCGGGGGGGGCGATCTGGGGGGGATCGGGGGTGTTTTGTGTGCCTGGCATGTTCTACTGTGTGTGTAGTGTTTGTGCACTCACATTGATGTCTTCTCTCCTCGGCGCCGGAACGGAAAATACCGAGCCGAAGAGAGATGACATCATTTCCTTTGCTGCTGTTTAGCATACAGCAGCAAAGGAATGTTCCCATTGGCCGGCGGCGATCGCGAGGGGGGCCACGAACGGATGGCCTCCCCCTCACCTCCGATCGCCGGGGGACAAAAGAGGACCGCGGAGGGGTCCGATCGTATATGTACGTGATTTTGCCTGCCCGTGCCGCCTTGCCGACGTATATCGGCGTGAGGCGGTCCTTAAGTGGTTAAATACCGAATAATTTACCGCATTGGCCGGGATTTGACAGTGCTGCTTGCTAAGGAGTGGGCCGGAGTGGGCTCATCAGCTGGCAACGGGTTCCCCGCTGACAGCTGGATGTAAAAAGAAAGCCAACAATTGAAAAAATAAAACAGCATGGGGTCCCCCCCAGTCTAAACCAGGATCTTCGGGTCTGGTATGGATTTTAAGAGGAACCCCACACCCGAATTGAAAAAAAATCGGCGTGGGGTCCCCAAAATCCAAACCAGACCCTTATCTGGGCACGCAGCCTGGCAAGTCAGGAAAGGTGGGGGGGAAGTGAGCGCCCCCCCTCCTCCTGAGCAATACCAGGCTCTGCCTCCCACCCAAGAGCATGTTGATGGAGACAGGGGCCTCTTCCCGACAGCCCTGGCTGGTGGTTGTCGGGGTCTGGAGGTGGGGCCCCCAGATCCCGCCCCCACATGTGAATGGGTACAAAAAAATAAAAACACAGAGACAGTTTTTGAAGTCCTTTATTAAAAAATAAAAATAAAAAACTGTGTCCCCAATGTAAATCCATGATCAATCACGCTGCTTAGCAACCAGATAGTTGTCAAAAAGCAGTGTGGGGGTCCCCTGACCCCAGGTTGTTTTTTAGATAAATACTGCATATAATACAGTTAGCAAAACCCTGGTGTTAATTATCGCATACTTTTTTACTCTTTGGTCCATTTGTGAATTGAATTTAAGAGCTTTTTATGCAATATTTATCTGCACTTTTTTTTCGGGTAAATACCGCATAGTCATTCTTTTTTTTTCTTATTTGGACTTTATTTACCGCTTGCGATAATTTATGCAAATGAGTAACCTGATACCCTTATCGCACATGGTATTGCTTTGTGAATTGACCCCATAGTGTATTTTGCTCAATGCATTGATGGCCTATGATCATGAGCTCCATCTTGTGGTATTTGCCTGAACATACATATACAGTGGGGATGGAAAGTATTCGGACCCCCTTAAATTTTTCACTCTTTGTTATATTGCAGCCATTTGCTAAAATCATTTACGTTCATTTTTTTTCCTCATTAATGTACACACAGCACCCCATATTGACAGAAAAACACAGAATTGTTGATATTTTTGCAGATTTATTAAAAAAGAAAAACTGAAATATCACATGGTCCTAAGTATTCAGACCCTTTGCTGTGACACTGATATATTTAACTCAGGTGCTGTATATTCCTTCTGATCATCCTTGAGATGGTTCTACACCTTCATTGGAATCCAGCTGTGTTTGATTATACTGATTGGACTTGATTAGGAAACCCACACACCTGTCTATATAAGACCTTACAGCTCACAGTGCATGTTAGAGCAAATGAGAATCATGAGGTCAAAGGAACTGCCTGAAGAGCTCAGAGACAGAATTGTGGCAAGGCACAGATCTGGTCAAGGTTACAAAAAAAATTCTGCTGCACTTAAGGTTCCTAAGAGCACAGTGGCCTCCATAATCCCTAAATGGAAGATGTTTGGGGTGACCAGAACCCTTCCTAGAGCTGGCCATCCGGCCAAACTGAGCTATCGGGGGAGAAGAGCCTTGGTGAGAGAGGTAAAGAACCCAAAGATCACTGTGGCTGAGCTCCAGAAATGCAGTCGGGAGATGGGAGAAAGTTGTAGAAGGTCAACCATCACTGCAGCCCTCCACCAGTCGGGGCTTTATGGCAGAGTGTCCCGCCGGAAGCCTCTCCTCAGTGCAAGACACATGAAAGCCTGCATGGAGTTTGCTAAAAAAAACACCTGAAGGACTCCAAGATGGTGAGAAATAAGATTCTTTGGTCTGATGAAACCAAGATAGAACTTTTTGGTCTTAATTCTAAGCGGTATGTATGGAGAAAACCAGGCACTGCTCATCACCTGTCCAATACAGTCCCAACAGTGAAGCATGGTGGTGGCAGCATCATGCTGTGGGGGTGTTTTTCAGCTGTAGGGACAGGACGACTAGTTGCAATCGAGGGAAAGATGAATGCGGTCAGGTACAGGGATATCCTGGACGAAAACCTACTCCAGAGTGCTCAGGACCTCAGACTGGACCGAAGGTTTACCTTGTAACAAGACAATGACCCTAAGCACACAGCTAAAATAACGAAGGAGTGGCTTCACAACAACTCCATGACTGTTCTTGAATGGCCCAGCCAGAGCCCTGACTTAAACCCAATTGAGCATCTCTGCAGAGACCTAAAAATGGCTGTCCACCAACATTTACCATCCAACCTGACAGAACTGGAAAGGATCTGCAAGGAGGAATGGCAGAGGATCCCCAAATCCAGGTGTGAAAAACTTGTTGCATCTTTCCCAAAAAGACTCATGGCTGTATTAGCTCAAAAGGGTGCTTCTACTAAATACTGAGCAAAGGGTCTGAATACTTAGGACCATGTGATATTTCAGTTTTTCTTTTTTAATAAATCTGCAAAAATGTCAACAATTCTGTGTTTTTCTGTCAATATGGGGTGCTGTGTGTACATTAATGAGGAAAAAAATGAACTTAAATGATTTTAGCAAATGGCTGCAATATAACAAAGAGAAAAAATTTAAGGGGGTCTGAATACTTTCCGTCCCCCACTGTATTATGGCAGGAGAACAAGGTGAATTTATTTTATTTATTTATTTCAGGTACTTATATAGCACCATCAATTTACGCAGCGCTTTACATATACATTGTACATTCACATCAGTCCCTACCCTCAAGGAGCTTACAATCTAAGGTCCCTAACTCACATTCATACATACTAGGGACAATTTTAGACAGGATCCAATTAACCTACCAGCATGTCCTTGGAGTGTGGGAGGAAACCGGAGTACCCGGAGGAAACCCACGCAGGCACAGGGAGAACATGCAAACTCCAGGCAGGTAGTGTCATGGTTGAGATTCGAACCAGCGACCCTTCTTACTGCTAGGCGACAGTGCTACCCACTACACCAGTGTGCGCTTGGGAAGTTCATATAGACACCTTTGCGTTGCATTTACACATGCATAAATGCAATTTGCTGTCACACTTTATGGTATCCTATTTATTTTTGATCTATGAAAAATCTGACACCTATTTAATAATGCAGAGCACCACAACGCATAGCATGTGCCTTGTGGCCTATTACTGTAATAGTGGATCGGGGTGCCATTCAAAAAGAAGAGCACTAAAAATTCCTGTGCATTTTAGTTCCATGCAATAAAATGTGTTTCACTTCATTTTACGACAATGCAGCAGTGTGGAGGGAGCCCTAAAACCCATCTGAACCCATGATATTTATAACTGAAATTCAGTCAAGCTGCATAAACAGCAAAAAGTATGTTGGGTTTTTTTTTCTTTCGTTTTTGCAACATACAACAAACAAGAGTTAAAATACATTGTATTAGCAGCAGTAAGACTCTCCAATGTGCTGTATTTTAATATTTGCTGCAGCAATAAAGCAGTATTAAAACCAAAAGCAAACAATTATTATATTACAGCCTATCAATTCTTAAATGTGATGGCTACATTTGTTTTCTGTTTTAGACTTTCTTTCCTTTATTTTTACCTGGTGATCCTGCCAGTAAGTTTGTTGTTTTTTCAACAGAATAAGCTGCCCTGCAGATGTAGCAGGTAGATGGTTGAGACAAAACATTCGCAGAGGGTGCTTACAATGATCCATTTTTATTTATTTATGTAAAGGAACAAAACTGTTGCTGTAACCTCATCTTCCAAAAGTCCTTGTATGGTTCAATGATTACTCTTTTGACCAATTGTAGCCTTATCCACAGTACATAGACATGTGCAGACCAAAAAAAAATTAGTTTTGGTTCATTTCAATTTGTTCTTTGCATACATTCGTTTAGTTAAATTCTTTAATTAGTTTTCGTAATTCGTTTTGTTTATTCGAGTTTGAATCGATTCAAATTCATTGCATTCTAAATCAAATTTATTCTATTCGAAATTAGAATTTTGGAAAATGGTTATATTTTTTCTATTCCATTCTATGTTACTGTTTTTTCTATTCTATTCTTTTCTATTATATTCTATTCTCTTCTATTCTATTTGAAATTTATTCTAATCGAAATTCAAATTCCGGAAGATGGTTATATTCTTTCTATTTTATTCTATTCTACTCAATGTTTTTTTTCTATTCTGTTCTATTCTATTCTTTTATTTCTATTCTATACGAATCCATTCTTTCCTATTCGATTCAAATTGATTCTATTCCAAATTCAAATTTCGGAAGAAGGTTATATTATATTTTATTCTATTCTGTTCTATTGTTTTTTCTATTCTATTCTCTTCTATTCTATTTGAAATTTAAGTTTCAGAAGATGGTTACTTTTTTCTATTTTATTCTATTCTATTTTTTTTATTCTATTCTATTCCCTTATTTTCTATTTTATTTTATTCTGTTCTTTTATTTTCTATTCTATTTTGTTCTGTTTTACTATTATATTCTTTTATTTTCTATTTTATTCCTTGATTTTCTATTCTATCCCTTTATTTTCTATTCTATGTTTTTCTATTGTTTTATTTTTTATTCTGTTCTGTTTTACTCAGTTGTATTCTATTATTTTATTTTCTATTATTTTCTATTCTATATATTTTTTTCTATTCTATTTTATTCTGAAATTCAAATTCAATTTGAAAATTATTTGAATTCTATTTGAAAATGATTTGAATCTGAATTTCATCCAAAAATTGTGTTTCGTTATTTCAGATTTGTGTGAGCTGGAGTTTGACTTCAATTTGTTTAGTGTCTTTGAATCTGCTAGTCATTTTACTATTTCATTCCCCCAGACTGACAATGCTGCTGTCCTAAGGTGTCTCTGTTGCTCCTTCATCCAGAGTCGTGGCACCCTAATTTTGGAAGTGTGTTACTGGTCAGATCACCCATAAAGGGGAACAAAGCCTAAAAAAGAAAACAAATGCAGCCACCATATCTAAAGATTGCTAAACTGCAATATATTACATTTTTGGTTATACAAATAATACCACTGCAAATGCATGATGTTCTTTTTCATTACATTTACTAATATAATATATACAGTACCTTTTCTAAAAACAAACTAGAGAAACAAAAATTATTTCACTAAGATAAACTATGCTCAATTTCACTAATATGTATTTTTGGTACATAATTAGCTCCAAACCTCAGCTGTCTCATATAGAGAAGGCAATTTACTCTTCAAAAATGACAAGTGGTCAGGCTATATGTTAATATATTACACATTCTAGCACAATTTGTTTTTAGGTGTAACACCTTCAGTGCTATTTTTATTCATTCAGCCTAGGACAAGCCATTATATCTATATATGTCAAATATGATTCATTCAGACACAAAAGGAGGTCAATTATAAAAAAAATCAAAAAAACACTGGCTGAAAATGTCAAATCTGTCTTAAAACATTTCTCCTCACTGCCAACATAGATAAATAAAAATATTCGCTATTTTTTAGTTTTTATCAGCTGACAGACACATCATTTTTTTTTCTTTATAAAAAGCAGCTTGTGATTATTGTGTTTCTTTAGATATTGAAAAAAAAAATGAAAATGCACTTATAGCTTTGTCAACAGCTGCAACTGACTTAGGGTCGGTTCACACTGGGGCGACTTGGGATCCAACTTGTACGCCCTCAAGTCGCCCCAAGTCGCCCCAAGTCGCTTTGCATTTAGATTATCATGGTAGGCAATGGGAGCGTCTTAATTGACACTACTGAAGTCGCTCCGACTTCAGAAAAGGTTCCTGTACTACTTCTATCCGACTTGTAGGCGACTTGTACCCATTCAACTCAATGTAAGTCGCCTGCAAGTCGGATCTCTCTGTAAAGTCAAGCGACTTTGCAGAGAAAACCCCTCCCTCCCCCCTCCCTCCCAGAGAGGTGATTGGCCACAGGCGAAGTCGCCTGTCATGGAGGCGACTTCAAGTTGCCTCGTAATTTGCCGAAGTCGCGCTGAAGTCGCGCTAAAGTCGCGCTGAAGCCGCGTTGAAGTCGCGGTACAAAGTCGTGCTAAAGTCGTGTTGCCCATGTGTGAACCGACCCTTAAGGACATAGCTGACTTTCTGACCAGAACTTCCATCAAAGAAGCTACTGGCAATATTATCTCCTTTTGCCAACTTTTTTCAAGTAAAGTCATAAACCAAACAGCAAAGTTGTATAAATGTCAGTTTCTACTCAGTTGAGTAGGTACTTGTACATATGGTTCCTTCAGTAGTTCTTTCACTTATGTATATCATTTTATATAATAATGTAATCCACTTTTTAATTTATATGGTACTGTCGGTTTAAGTGAACCTGAATTTAAACAAGTGAAGATTATATATTATTATTATTATTTCATAAGGAAATTATATACTAATAAAGGTATGCATTAGGTGTGCATATTATTTATTAATATTACTTATTTTCAAATGTAATTAATTACCTATTTGCCAGGAACTTCTAGCGCTCTTGCTCCATCACAGATGCTGGTCTCATTCCAGCATCCTGGTTTTGGTTGTGTTACATTCTTCCTGTCTGTCTGTCCACTTGCAAGATGATTGATGTGGTAATTCTCTGGGTGGAGACCAAACCTGATTTAAACCAGCCAAGCCTGCAGTCTCATGCTTGTGATATTGCGTTTGTAACACGTGCCCCAAGGTCTCTGTTTCTCTGTCCTGCTCTACTGTTTGGATTCCCTTGTTAATGACCTTGGATCGGATATCTGCTACCCTCTGAACTCTGCTTGTCTTTTGACAACGGATTTGACCCTGACTATTCTGAACCTTGCCTGCTTTGTATCTGGACTGTCATTGAACCACTCTGCCTGTCTGACAACCACAAGTACCTGTTTGCTTTGCTCAGTTCACACCTGTCTCAGTGTGGTTGTCAGGTATTATAGCATTGTGTATAAGTCCTGGGGGCAACCAAGTACCAGTAGGCCTCCTTGCCTTATGAGAAAGGGGGCTTCTAAAGGTGAGGAACAGCGTTACACCATTTTGTTATGATTAAAGGTAACAGCCAAGTAAATTTCAGACACTTTTAATAAATTCCAATATATCAGTTCATTAGTTAACCAATTTGTTTGTTGGTGAATGAATGAATATGAAAACACTGTTGATAAATTTGGGGAATTCCTTTTTTTCCCCCTTTTTTTTGTTATATATGGCTACTGAAATACCACTTTCTATTTGGCACATCCCCACATGTTGTTTGCTGCGCATATTGCATGCCTGTTGCTTGGACGCCCTTTGATGTTATCTTGCAGTGTTTCACGCATTTGTTGAGGCGCTTTGTACATAATTATGCCATATTTGAATGTTTACATTACTGTTATAATTATTTATTGCCTCTTTCTCTCCCTAGAATGCTTATCAAGCTTCTGAAGAAGCGTTTTTTTCGCAAAACACGTAGAGCCCATGAGCTTAGTGAATAATATCTATTTAAGTCATACATGTCCCACATGGCATGATCTCTGACATTTATAGTTCATATTGGAGAGGTTTAGTTGTTATTGCAAATAGTTTGCAGTATTTAAAATGTTTTTTATTGTGATATATTAATTGTTAATAAAATATTATTGTTTATTTTTCTATAATTGGTGCCTGGAAAGTCAATTTTTTCAACTTCTTCTATTCATATAACTAATATTCAGGACGTGGCACTGTGCTATTTTAGGCTCCCACAGTTCCATCCTGTATTGATGCCTTTTGCAACTCTTTGATTCATTATATAAAATCAGATATTAAGCAGAATCACCAGAACTTTAACAAGACTAAAACAAGACTGATTAAATAATTTGGCAACAAGCAAATAAGAGAATGATCAATACAACCTACATGACAAATGCATGAAAAAGCACATTGGTCCATGAACCTGCAGGAATCATTTATCCAGGCTTTCTAATAATATTGATCATAGCTCAAGAGATCAGCATAGATAAATTGATGACCTGCTTTAGGTACAGATTGTTAAAAAATGAGAAAGCAAATTAGGTAAATGGTAGATGATGTGAGATTAATACGCTTGTGGTCTTTTCTTGAAGACTAATTCATTTTGGTCATTGTATCCAAAAGCAGTTGTTAAAAATGTATTTCGTTGGTTTGATTTAGATATGCTTCATGCATTGGTGCATGTGCGTGAACACACATTGGGAAAGATGTTCTAAAACTGGGGCACTCAGAATCTGGTGCAGCTGTGCATGGTAGCCAATCAGCTTCTAACCTATGCTTGTTCAATTAAGCTTTAAAAGAAAAACCTGGAAGCTGATTGAATTCTATGCAGAGCTGAACCAGCAGATTTTGCACTGTCCGGTTTTAGTAAACCAGACACATTATGTCATGCTTTAATCTACATTGCTTTAACCTCCCTGGCGGTATGATTATTTCAGATTTTAGGTGCTGAAAGCGGTACCATTATTTTGCACAGAAATTTGGCGTTTTATATTGTAGGCCTGTAATTCTTATGAAAAGTTCACTTAAATCTGTCCAAACAAGAGTCTAGTAGACATCCCGGGTATGATAAAGTTTGAAAAACGAAATAAAAAAGTATAATATAATAAATAACTATAAATAATTATAACAAATAATAATATAATAATACTAATAATAATAATGATTCAATAATGTAATCCAATCAAAAACACTGAAATTTGCTCAGTTGCAGAATTGTCGCTTTCGTTATTTTTAGTGTTTGATGACGGATCTCCCCACAAATCACTATCGCTCAATTCTGCAAGTAATTCTAATTTATTATCGCTGTTTTCTAGCTGGTCTAAAGCCACTTTTTATGTAAAGAGACAGTTTTGGTTGCTATGGACGATCTCCAGTTTCCAGGCAGAAAGAACAGTTTTTATAATATAAAACTGCATGCAGGACACTGGACAGACCACTAGGGACAAAGGGGATGTGTAATTATTTGATACAGTACTGTAATCTGTAAGATTACAGTATACTGTATCTGTACTGTGTGTTTCACTTTTTGAATTTGCCGCCGAACTCCGTCCCCGTGCATCGCAACGCTCACAGGGAACGGAGCTCGGCACTGTGAATCGAGCGAGACACAGCGGCTCGCCGATCACAGCGGGGAGACATCGCAGGATCCAGGGGACAAGGTAAGTAAACTCTTCCTGGATCCTGCGATGCAATCCCGAGTCTGGCTCGGGGATACTGCTTTTGGTATGAAAAATCCACCCCGAGCCAGACTCGGGAATACCGCCAGGGGGGTTAAGTCATCCTATTGAAATCAGAGAGATCTTGATGCACTAAACTGTCACAAAAATAACATTTGTCACAACATTTTTGAAGCTCTTCAAAGAAACCAATCAGCTTCCAGGTTTTTTTTGTCAACGCTTAATTTAACAACTCTCTACTTTTAATAAATCAATGCCTCCATGTCTATCTCCATGCTGCTCAGTATGGCTGTCATCCTAGAATAGAAATTGAATGGCAGGATTACCAGAATAAAATAAAGAAAAATAAAACACCACTAGTCCAGGACCAGTAATACTACAAATTATTGTTCTAAAATTTACATAATGTCAGGGACGTGCCGGTGCCCGTCAGGCGAACATACGTGCGCGCATGCGCACGCGGGGCTTGTCCAGGGCGTTACAGTTGAATTCCCCACTGGGGGGCACCGGCGCGTGCGTGCCCGTGCGCGCTAGCACTGTTTGGCGCCAAGGGCTCTTTAAAAGAATGTCAGTTGCACTCATGAGGTGCTATTCATCTTCAGCTCTGCACCTGTGTTCCTGTATCCTGCCTGCTGTTGTTATCTGTTATTGACCCGGCTACGTTTGACCATTCTGCTATCTCCAATCCAACCCAGCTTGCCTGACTCTGCTTAACCTCTTGTGACCCGTTGCCGAACACCTGCCTGCCTGCCTGACTACTATGTTAATATCCTTCTGCCAATACCTGCCTGATCTCCTGCCAAACGGACTGCCTGACTCTGCTTTTGCCTGTGTCCTGTGACGCTGCTTCCCAGCCTGCTCATCCAGCTCCAGGTTCTGCTGCTGCTATACCACCTACCTGCCTGCCTACTGATCCACTTCAGCCTGCCAGCATCTGGAGCTCAGCCATCCCGGAAGGACTTCTTCTCAGTTCCTGTGCCGGCCTCCGCAAGAACCTGCACCAGGCACTCCTACCCACTGTGCTCAAGAGACCACTGTTCCCACTCCAGTGGCTCCTGAACCAGCGCTATAAGAGAGGTCTTCTTCTACCAGTTGGGCTCAACTACCAGGTACCTAACAGTACGAACAGCCATGACTGAGCCTGCAGGAGAGACCTCTCCCATTAAGGAGATCTGTACGCACTTAGCGGCGCTCACCCAGGCCGTGAAGACTTTGCAAGATAGCTACACCAGACTGGAGGGACAAGTCCTGAACCTCAGTGGTCCTGGAGGTGTGGCTTCTGCCTCAGCGGCTGCCCCAACTCAGACTGTTTCATCTCCCTCTGTGGCAATGCTTCCACCTGAACCGAGGGTCCTCATCCCAGAAAGGTTTTCTGGGGACCGAACCAAGTTCCGGGCCTTCCGCAGCACATGTCAACTTTATTTGCCCTACAGTCACAGACTTTTTCTTTAGAGGCTACTAAAGTGGGATTTGTTATATCCCTCCTACAAGGAGAACCCCAGACTTGGGCTCACCGCTTGCTTGAAACTGACTCTGTACAGATCCAGTCCTTGCCTTCTTTCTTCTCCTTGCCATAGCCCAGCTGTACGAGGATCCTCAGCGGACTGCCACAGCTGAGTCAGCTCTGTTCGCACTCCAGCAAGGCCGCAGACCGGCCGAGGACTATGTCAAGGACTTCCGACGCTGGAGCGCGGACACTCAAAGGAACAATGCAGCTTTACGCCATCAATTCCGCATGGGTTTGTCCGAGAGCCTGAAGGATGAACTTGCTCGGGTTGGCATGCCTGATAACCCTTGAGGAGCTTATCGCCCTAACGATCCAGATTGACCGACGTCTCCGTGAACGCCGGTCTGAACGTTCCTCCCAGCAAGCACGCCCAATGTGGATGACCGCAAGAGTTCCGGCTCCTGCTTCCCGATACTTACCTCCCGCCTGCTCAAACCCGGCCACCCCAACACCTGATGCTCCTGAACCAATGCAGCTAGGACTAATGCGTTCCACTCTGTCTCCAGAAGAACGGGCACGCCGACGCCAGCTAAACCTTTGCCTTTATTGTGGTGGAGCAGGCCACTATGTGAACAACTTCCCGGCCAAGATCCGTAAGTGTTTTTCTTCTACCCCAGCCAGTTTATCTGCTTTGACTGCCAATGCAACTCAACTTGCTCTCCCTCTCTCGTTACAGCTCCGGGGAAGGACAATACAAGTCAACGCCTTCATTGACTCCGGGGCATGTAGCTGCTTTATTGACTCTGCCTTTGCCACTCAACAAGATCTTCCCCTGAAAAACATAACACATAAACTTTCAGTTTTCCTGGCCGATGGGTCCCACATCAGATCTGGACAAGTCTCTCAAGAAACCCTTCCTCTGCCTGTCATCAGTTTATCCCAGCATAAAGAAATCCTAATCTTGGACGTTATCTCCTCTCCATTGTTCCCAATCATTTTGGGCATGCCCTGGCTCCAGGCCCATTACCCCCACGTCAATTGGACCACCGGTGAAGTCAAGTTTTTGTCACCCTACTGTCAAAGACATTGCTTACCTGAACCCTCCAAATCTGCTGCCACCTTACTTTGTATGGACGTTGATCAGGATCTACTCCAAACCATACCGGAGGCCTACCGGGAGTTTGCAGATGTGTTCAGTAAGGAGGTGAGCAGACTCCCTGCCACCCCATCGTCCTTATGATTGCCCAATTGAGCTGCTCCCTGGGGCCGAGATTCCTTTCATGCGCATTTTCCCGTTATCTGAAAAAGAGCAAGAAGCACTTAAGCTGTACATCAACGAGAATCTCGAAAAATGATTTATTCGATCTAATACCTCCCTAGCTGGTGCCGGAACATTTTTCGTCTCCAAGAAAGATCAGACTCTTCGTCCATGTGTGGACTATTGGGAGCTAAACAAAGTCACGGTTAAGAACCGCGACCCGTTGCCCCTGATACCTGAACTGTTTCAGAAGCTGAGATCTGCCATCATCTTCACCAAACTGGATTTAAGAGGAGCCTACAATCTGGTCCGCATCGGGGCCGGGGATGAATAGAAGACGGCTTTCCGGACCCGTTTTGGGCACTATGAGTATTTAGTCATGCCCTTTGGCCTATGTAATGCTCCTGCCACATTCCAGCATCTCATCAACTATGTATTCAGAGACTTCCTGGACATCTTTGTAATCATTTATTTGGATGACATTTTGATTTTCTCTAGGTCATTTAATCAACATCGGGAGCATATTCGTAGAGTCTTGGGTCGTCTTCGTTTGCACGGGCTGTACGCTAAAGCAGAGAAGTGCGAATTTGAACAAAAGGACATTCAGTTTTTGGGGTTAGTGATCTCCCTAACTGGCATCAAAATGGACCCTCAGAAGGTGTCCGCCGTGCTAGATTGGCCAGTTCCCCTGGACAAGAAGGGCGTGCAGTGCTTCATAGGGTTCGCAAATTTCTACAGGAAATTCATTAAGGGGTTTTCCGCCATCATCTCACCTATCACGCAACTAACCAAGCAGAACTGTCATTTTCACTGAAGCCCGGAGGCTCAGGAGGCCTTTGAAAAATTGAAGAGGCGCTTCACTTCAGCTCCGATCCTCAGTCATCCTGACCCATCTTTACCCTTTATACTGGAGGTTGATGCTTCCGAAGTGGCCGTGGGAGCAGTCATCTCTCAACGGCAGGGCAACAAGGACCTGATGCATCCCGTGGGATTCTTCTCTCGAAAACTCTTGCCGGCTGAACGGAATTATGACGTGGGTGATCGGGAACTACTTGCTATCAAGACAGCATTGGAGGAGTGGAGGTATCTGTTAGAGGGCGCAGTTCATCCGGTACTAATATATACCGATCACAAAAATTTAGAGTATTTAAGATCTGCCAAACGACTGAAACCTCGACAGGCTCGATGGGCCTTATTCTTTACACGCTTCTGTTTCCACATCACATACCGGCCAGGAACTAAGAACATAAAACCAGACGCCTTATCGTGCATGTTCGATAACCCTAAAGACTTTTCTGTACCTGACACCATTCTGCCTGCAAACAACTTCTTACTTCTTCAGACGGATCTCCTGTCTCTGATCAGAGAGGCATCCCCAGAACCTTCAAGTCTCTAAGGATTCACCTTAACACCTCGAGATGGATTATTGTAGAGAGGAAGCCAAATATTTGTTCCAGAGAATGTTCGATTCAAGGTGCTGACTCTACTTCACGACCATCCACTTGCAGGACATTTTGGGGTTCGTAAAACCCTTGAACTCGTGCAACGCACGTTCTGGTGGCCTAATCTGAAGGAGTTTTGCAGGAAGTATGTCAGCTCTTGCCCTGTCTGTATCCAGAATAAAACCACAAGGAACCGAGCTTGGGGACTGTTGAGGCCGTTGCCAGTACCAGATAGACCCTGGAGGATGATAGCAATGGACTTTATAGTTGAACTACCATGCTCTGAGGGATGTTCAGCGATCTTTGTGGTGGTCGACCGCCTGTCTAAGATGGCCCATTTCGTACCCTTAAAGGGGACACCTTCTGCTGTAGAGACGGCTCGTGTGTTCATCAAGGAGATTGTCAGGCTGCACTGAGTTCCTGCAAATATAGTGTCTGACAGGGGGGTGCAGTTTACTTCATGCTTCTGGAAGGCTCTGTGTGAGATCCTGAAGATTGAACTAGCCCTGTCCTCAGCATACCATCCCCAAACTAACGGGCAAACGGAAAGGACAAATCAGACTTTGGAGCAATACATTAGGTGTTTTACATCTTTTGTACAAGATGATTGGGTGTCCCTGCTGCCCCTAGCGGAGTTCGCTTATAACAATGCCAGCCACTCTGCCACCGGTCAGTCTCCCTTCTTTGCCAAATATAGTTTTCATGTATCTTTTTTTACCTGATTTTCTTCCAGAATCCTCAGTTCCAGCGGTCCAGGACACATTACAGTTCTCAGCCACAATAACCAGATATTACAGGAAGCGGTATACAAGGCACAAGCAGACAGTAAAAGGACCTTCGACCAAAAAAGAAGAGGGGATCTAAACCTTCAGCTGGGCGATAAGGTATGGCTGTCTACCAATAACATTAAATTGACTTGTCCTTCCAAGAAGTTTGCTCCTAAGGGTCCCCGAACCTGTCTTGGTGGACGGAAATGAGGAGTAGGAGGTGGAGGCCATCCTCGATTGCAGAAAAAGACTGGGGCAAGTACAGTTTTTGATAAAATGGAAGGGGTATGATCCAGAAAATAATTCATGGGAACCTGTCAGCAATATTCACGCTAAACGTTTAATCCATGCTTATTTTTCTGCTCACCCTGAAAAAAAGAGTTACCTGGGCATCCGGAGGCTGCCTGTTGGAAGGGGGCAATGTCAAGAACGTGCCGGTGCCCGTCAGGCGAACATGCGTGTGCGCGTGCGCACGCGGGGCTTGTCCAGGGCGTTACAGTTGAATTCCCCACTGGGGGGGCGTCGGCGCGCTCCCACGCGCGCCCGCACATGCGCGCCCGTGCGCGCTAGCGCTGTTTGGCGACAAGGGCTCTTTAAAAGAATGTCAGTTGCACCCATGAGGTGCTGTTCATCTGCAGCTCTGCACCTGTGTCCCTGTATCCTGCCTGCTGTTGTTATCTATTATTGACCCGGCTATGTTTGACCATTCTGCTATCTCCAATCCGACACGGCTTGCCTGACTCTGCTTAACCTCTTGTGACCCGTTGCCGAACACCTGCCTGCCTGCCTGACTACTCTGTGATTATCCTTCTGCCAATACCTGCCTGATCTCCTGCCAAACGGACTGCCTGACTCTGCTTTTGCCTGTGTCCTGTGACGCTGCTTCCCAGCCTGCTCATCCAGCTCCAGGTTCCGCTGCTGCTATACCACCTACCTGCCTGCCTACTGATCCACTTCGGCCTGCCAGCATCTGCAGCTCAGCCATCCCGGAAGGACTTCTTCTCAGTTTCTGTGCCGGCCTCCGCAAGAACCTGCACCAGGCACTCCTACCCACTGTGCTCAAGAGACCACTGTTCCCACTCCAGTGGCTCCTGAACCAGCGCTGTAAGAGAGGTCTTCTTCTGCCAGTCGGGCTCAACTACCAGGTACCTAACACATATGCTTTATTTACAATTTGTGAAGACATTTTGTTATTAAATTTATTAAGGATAGTTTGTCAAGGGATTGATAGCCCCCAGACATAAACAGTAGTACTTGGTGAAAGATAGCCTTTGGTGCGGAGAAGCTGTTCAGGGAGGACAATGGCCAGTTAGGACTACAACAAATCTAAATGCATCTTTATTTAACAGACAGGTTCAAAGCTTTCTCAGTACCCTTTATGCAGTTCCATAGTAGGCAACACTTCAAAATCTGTCCATTACTCCAGAAACCCATGGTATGAGTCCAGATTTAAAACAGAAAGATTTTGCAGGAAGCTGGTTTGGGTCCTATTAATGATGAGAAGAGGGTCTAACCAGCCAGTGATTAGTCTCCCTGAAATTCAAGCTAGCCATAGATAAGTCTAGTTTATTGTTCAGCTAGCAGGTTGAAGGAAAAAAAACTAACCCGATTCCCCCATCCACACATTCAAGGTAGATGGGGGGAATCCTCCCATTGTGTCTTTGTATTCTCAGAGTGGGCATTACACTGATCAACGCTGCAGGCTATAGCCTACAGTGTTGATTGAGAGGAAATTTTCCAGCAGAGCGGTTGAATAGAAGTCAATCGGTAGACCAATTTCTGTTCAACCACACTGTCCAAACATGGGTGGAAATTCAGCCAGTTCAGGAGCAGAATTTCGATTCATATATATGCAACTTTTCTGATAAACTCACCCATCTATTTTTCATCATATCTATTTGTCAACAATTATCAATTATACACTATCTCATAAACCATGTTATAACTCATTAGGTGTCAAGGGGCCCCTGGGTCCTTTTTTCACCTATCCTGCTCCTGCCCACAGATACAGACATACTGGAGGCAGATAAAAAATTTTTTGCATAACATCATGGTTTCCCCTGTGCTATGCTAGCTGGGCACTCCTGAGTCTTTAGAAGTAAACATTTATCTGTACACCTTTTCGCATGGCGTATTATTTACTGCCAAGAAGATAATAGCTAGGATGTTGATCCAAGCTGGAGTGCCTACCTTACAACAATGGAGGGCGTAGATTATTAAAATGCTCCCACATAAGAAGTTAATCTATGACCACAGAGGTTGCCCAAACAAACTGCAGAAAACATGGGGTATGTGGCAGACTTTCTGTCCATTAGACGTAGCTCCTGATATTTGAGACGGTACGCAACACTTTTGGTTTAATAATTTCTCAACCAATTATACTCTAATTATATAGATATTATAGTATTTTGCACTTATTCCTGGGAACAGTCTGTGATTAGGTCTCTCATTTAATTTGTCTTCAGCAATATGATAACTTCCCAATTGTCTATGTAATATACTGTATTCCTTCTGTGTATGCTACATTGCAGAGGCCTTGTCTTATCTATTCTTTTGACTGAATATGTACAACATAGGATCACGTCTTTGTCAAAATTGATGTTACTTTAGGTCCATTTGTATACGTTTGAGCATGTCAATAACATTTTTAAAAATGTTTTTTTATAGGGCATAGCACCCATCCAAGACCAAAAGTAAAAGTACGTTTTGGAACTTTTGTAAACCTTTTAATGTAGTGCTAATCAATTCTAATACTGCTATTTGATTTGGCATCACTTGAGCTTGAGGTACTTGGATTATTAACAGATGCAGTATAATTTACAGAGCTCACGCAAATTTTATTAAGGTCAGTTAGTAGAATTATTTTTATTATAATTATATTTTACCTGATAGTTTATGAAAAAGTTCCAGTCTAATATTATTTTATAAGGCTCACATAAACCTTACCAATAACACTGGGAGCAAATACAACATATTAAAATTTGATTTATTCATCTATTGATTTAATCCGTCTAGTAGCAGAAACCTTTAATAATGTAGATTGGACTAGTAGATGACATTATGCCTGATAGATCTGTTTTGGCACACATCTAAATAAAAATGGTAATATATTTTTGATTGTAATGAACATCAACTGTCTAAAGACTGAAGTACCCATCATGTAATGATGAAGAAAATATAACTATGCCACAGAAACCTGAATTTTATTATTATTATTGTTATTATTATTATTATTATTATTATTAACATTATTGTTTTGAACAATATAGAACAAAGCTTTTTAGGAATCAGCATGCTGGTTCACATCATTGACCAAGTATTGTCATGACTGTATTTAGTCAATGACATCACCTGGGATCCCTTGCTCTTTTGTTTCCACCCAGCTGCCAACTAGGGGAAATGTAATTTTCAGCAAGAACCCATCAGGAGTAGATTGTCTTGATGCACCAGCGTGTTTTGTTTCGACAGGTTGGTGGATGTTATTCATCCCCATTGACATGGATCTACATCACTGCAGTTTGTAATTGATGATGGATTTACATCCTGTGACACTTTTATTTAACAAAGGACTGTGTTGTATGCTTGTTTATGTATTTTACTTTTGACTCTTGTTGGGGGCATGTGGATTCAGCAAGTTGCCATACTACCCATACAGGCTGGGTCTCAGGAGGCATGTTGTTTGTACAAAGCAACATTTGAGACAGAACAAACTTCATAAGAAGCTATCTGACTTACCTATATATTTTTGTGGTGAGAAGAAGTAAAGTCACACACAAAATAAAAATATAACACAAACAACAAGTAATATAAAAACTCTGAATTTTAAGAATTGAACACATACAGTATTAGACATTAACTGACATTCTTTATATGCAGTAGAATTATTTTGCTTTATTATTAATTTAAGACTAATAAAATAAGCAATTGGGACCAGTCCAGAGTGCAATAAATGTTAAAATGGATCTGCACTGTAAATATATATATATATATATATATATATATATATATATATATATATATATACCAACGGATGACAGGTATGATGTGTGTACAAAATAGATGTACAGTTTAATATCACTTCTTTGCCATTCATTAACCTATCTTCTTTGACACAAATGAAATACTGAATATGTTATGTTGTTTTTTTTTTCTGTTTCTCTGGGTGTTTGACTTATGCATCAGCATCTATAGTAGTGGTGCAATGTAGGATATTCTAAAATGATGATTTTAGTGAAAGCAATTCATAATTGGATAGCTGTGTGAGAAAAAAATGTCATCTCCTTCAGATTTACACTGTGCAGTCTAGAGAGCTTAATGACATCCTGGTTTCGGCACCAATATTGGATATAAGTTTGCACTTCGAGATATTAAGAGAAATGTTTAGGAGCAGTAATCGATATCAACCAATCAGACTTCATTTTAGTGCTGACCTATAAAATACCAATTCCAGGTATCTTTGAATTAGTATTTGCTAAGTTTTTACAATAGTGTATTGTTTTAGTAGACAATAGTTTCTCTTAAATTTGGATCTGACACACACACAGAAGTGTAAGATACTAGCAGTGGCTGGTGCAAATCTGCAAGTTTTGACACATTCCTGTAAGAAAGCTTGGTATTTATCTTCTTTTGCAGGATGAGTTTAGTTCCACTTCAGGGAGGGCCCATTTACACCTTAATTACAGTCACTAGCCGTGAGATAACCCATGCATGTTAACACACCATAAACCTTCCTAACTCCTTCCTGCATAATATGTGCATTGATCATGTAGTTGCATGGTGTCATTTGTTGCTTTGTACACACAGCCTACAGTAGAGTAAATCTATACAATCCTGGGTCAGAAGTTTCTGTTTGTGTTTTAAGGTGTGGCATGGCACTGCATTGGAAAATGCATGACCTCTGTCTGTAATCTAAGAGCTGACATTTCCTTCTAAGAAACTACATGTTACACAATCCCTGGGTCTCTCAGTCTAGTCCTATGTAGACATCAACAACACAGTAATTAGATCTGACACAGACACAACCAGGATGAGCAATTTGTGATGCAACACAGAAGAAATTGTGAGGCATGGGTTATGACCCAGAACAAAAAGGTGCCAGCCCCTTTAGTGGATAGGGACAAGCAGGCCCGGATTTACTCTGTTTGCCGCCCCAAGGCCGGGTCCTTCAATGCCGCCCCCCGACACACACACAACATCATTCTCGTCCTTTATCGATGACTGCTACAATAGACCAATTAAAAACATATCTCCACACACGAGAGCACTAAAAATAACTGGCTTTAATTGTACAGACTGAAAATACTCTGTAATGCAGAAAATGCCTTTTAAAGATTATAGCAGTAAGAAACTCCGTACAATTTTTTATTTCTAACTTTTCTTTTGGCAAACTCATCCATAATATCTTCATTGGACAAAGTATTTAAAGTTCTGACTCAATGGCAAGTAAAGGCTGCGGACATACCACAGGAGGTGGACAGAGGCTGCGGACATACCACAGGAGGTGGACAGAGGCTGCGGACATACCACAGGAGGTGGACAGAGGCTGCGGACATACCACAGGAGGTGGACAGAGGCTGCGGACATACCACAGGAGGTGGACAGAGGCTGCGGACATACCACAGGAGGTGGACAGAGGCTGCGGACATACCACAGGGGGTGGACAGAGGCTGCGGACATACCACAGGAGGTGGACAGAGGCTGCGGGCATACCACAGGAGGTGGACAGAGGCTGCGGGCATACCACAGGAGGTGGACAGAGGCTGCGGACATACTACAGGAGGTGAACAGAGGCTGCGGACATACCACAGGAAGTGGACAGAGGCTGCGGACATACCACAGGAGGTGGACAGAGGCTGCGGACATACCACAGGAGGTGGACAGAGGCTGCAGACATGATAGTGTCCTCCTCACCCCCTCACAGTAGCTTCGCTGTCCACCATCATATTACTTCTCCACATCATCAGTGTGTTGTGTCCTCCTCCTGTGCCCCTTTCACCTCTCCACAGGTGAGGGACACAGCACACTGATGATGTGGAGAAGTAATATTGTGGTGGACACTGGACAGAGCACATCAGAGACTCTCTGTCCCAGCCTCTCCTGCATGCCATGGCTTAACCCTCCTGGCTCCCAACGATGTCCTTCTCTCACTCTGATATCCCCCCCCCCAGTACTCTCCTCCTCCTTACACCTGCTCGGCTTCTCTGGACCTCTCTGTCTATGGCGAGTGCACTGCACAAGCCACTGACCGCCATAGTGTCCTGATCGTCTATTCGAAAATGGCGCCGGGCGGCGCCATTACGTTACTGCGCATGCGCCGCCCAGCCGAGCGCGTACGAGCCTTCCCGGGCCCGGCCGGCTTCGGAACGGTGCATGCGCAGTTGCGTGGTCGGTTTGCGGCCATCTTTTTTACAGGCACCGGTGCCCGTAACGGACTTTAACAAGCAGCCCAAAAGGGGGGGCAGCTGCAAAAGCGTAGAAGTCACCGCAGGAGCGGCGCCGCCCCTGCAGCACTTCCGCCCCGAGGCCTGGCCTCGGTGGCCTTGTGAGAAATCCGGCCCTGGGGACAAGCTAGGTGAATGAATACATTGGATATAGGGGGATCGATCAACCATAAGACAAACTGCAGCCACAACATATGAGTCCATTATTACAAGTTAAGGCAAGCAAATAACACAGGGAATTCAACTACACTAATACCCAGTTAAAACAACAAAAACATTTAAAAGTGTACAATGCCTATATGGCAGCCCTTTCTTTCACCACAATGGATCAGAAAATGGACATGCACCATTTTTTGCAATGCAGCACACCACAATGCTCAGTAGTGCAGGACATTACCATTGTGTGTTGGCATGCCATTTAAAATGAATGACACTGAACAGCATTAATGTATGTATGGTGTGTTGCCATGTGTCACCACAACCCAGGAGTGTGAATAGGATACACCTAGAACGAATTGGGAAGTTCTGGGATTTTGATCTTCCCTTTGTCCTTATAAACCAACCTGTTTATTTGTGAGCTTTTATTTCTTATTGTATCATCATTAATCATAAAAGAAAACAACTCATATGTCTCTACTTTGTAACGCTCGTCACTTATTTATCAAAGCTTAGTCATTTATTATTTTGTAATTTGTATGATATTTTTGCTTAATTTCAATAACTATGGGAGCTTTGATAGGATTTGTTTTTCATATCCCCTTTTGCTGTCATTGCCTCCTATGCCTCATTTCACTTGAGTGGCTTATTGGTATTCTTTTATAGAATAAAACATTCTAGCACCTTGAACAGGGATCTGAGAATGCAAATTGATGTTCCAAAGTAGCATCAATTAATCAACTGCCAGGTCATCTTTTTTTACGGTCCATTGCATCATTCATTGTTAATTGGTGACAATCTTTATATATAACGCTGTAAACCCTGGGCTAAGTCATTCGCCCTTGATTACAGCAGGGAGATTAAGACTTTGCAGTGACTTGTCAGGCTCTGAGCTTACAGGACTGCCATTAAAAATCTGTCTATGTGTCCAGAGTGACAGTTTAATTACATCTTTAACTAACTGTAATGGTGTTCATCTAATAACTCATATAGAAGTACACAAAAGAGCAATGATGCTGAGATAATGTTCTAACACTGTTACTAGTAGTAATACTGTTATTTACATTAGTGTAACCAAATTCATTCTACTGGCGCATCCATCTGATAAGCAAAAATATGTCTGTATTTCTTTTTATTACAGTTAATTATAGTTATATAAATATTTCATGTTGTAATTATTATTATGGTACTGATAATGATGATGGTGATGATGAATACATTACTTTCTAAAAAGAATGATAGATAGATAGATAGATAGATAGATAGATAGATAGATAGATAGATAGATAGATAGATAGATAGATAGATAGATAGATAGATAGATAGATAGATAGATAGATAGATAGATAGATAGATAGATAGATAGATAGACAAGCTAATAGACAGGGAAGGGATGATGGAGAATTCCTTTGAACATTTAAAGGAAATTGGTTCAAATTATAAATTGGTTCAATTCTAAGTACAGAATGATGCAATGCAATAAAAACCTAACGTGAAAGTGATTAGTAGATCCAAAAATAAACTAAAGTTTTCCTGTAAAAGTCTAGTTTGTTCACACTTGCAAGCCATCCAACCTACTGCTTCTTTAATGGGTAGCCTCAACAACCAACAGAGATCATAAGGAGTTATGGGGGGGGGGGGGTAGGACCAAGTTTAATTTTTTCATGGAGTTGTTACCAAAGGTAACTTCTGCTTAGTTACTTTGGAGAATTTTTTTTGTTTTGGACAGACTTTTTTAAAGGTTAAAAATCAAATATGAAAGCACTATTATTGCATTAATCCCTTTTAATAAGATCCACTAAGTAACAAATTGTTCATTCATTTCTTTTTTCTTTGGTATGTCACAATAACCACATCCAAAAGATAAAAATTGACTAAGGCCTAAAGTAAATCTTTCATAAACCTGGACATATAAAATTAGGCCTTTGATGAAAACATGGCTAGGCGGAGCTACAATTCTGAAACTTTTCTGTGAAGGAGTAGACGGTGAAAGTAAAATTTTTAGGTTTTCATGGAATACCTAAAAGCAGACAGAATAGGAGATAGCCATACAGATTGATGTAAGGAGTTCCAGAGGACAGGAGAGGCTCTGGAGCTGTCCTGGAAGCGAGCATGGGACGATGGAATGAGGGAGCTAAAGAGCAGAGGGTCTTAGATGGAGCAGAGAGGACTATTTGGGCAAAATTCTGAGATGAGGTTGGAGATGTAGCTTGTGTGTAAAGTTGAGGATGGCTTTGTATGTTGTTCTTAGTATTTTGAATGTTATTGTTGGGCTATCAGAAGCCAGTGGAAGTATTTGCAGAGAGGTTTAATGGACATTGGGTGGCTGGTAAGGTGGATGAGTCTGACAGCTACATTCATTGTGGACTGATTAAGGGATAGTCTGTGTAGAGGTAGGTCCATGAGGAAGTCATTTCAGTAGTTAAAGCAAGAGAACAATTGAGTTAATTAGTAGCTTTGTGGTGTAATTGTTTAAAGTGTTACTTAACCCAGGATCCTGCATTCATTATATCTGGTCTCCCACAGTACAAAAAACGTGGAAATGCAATTATTTTAGTAAATGTAAACTGCTTATCACTATGCTGATCAGGCATCCTCCCAAGAAAAAAAAACATCTCTAGCAATACACACCAAACTGAGCATGTGCAGCCTGACTCCATAGACTCTGTGTTATCAAGAAATTATTAGGAGATAGTGGAAGGAGGAAGGATCAGAGAAGACAGAATCAAACAGCCCTTTTACACACTGCGGAGGGTTAACCCCTTATGTTCCATGGTGAGCACAACAAGCATGCTTTACTACATATACAGACTGGTTTTACTATTGTGGGTTTAGTAACACTTTAAGAAGGTGGAGTTTTTTCTGAAAATATTGGAGGTAAAGGTGGTAAGATAAGGACAGTGATTGGATGTGTTGGCTGAAAGGAGAGGTCAGGGTCCAGGATTACACCTACCACCCTTGTATGAGGAGAAGGAATGATAACTGTGCTATTAATGGTGATGAAAAAGTTGGCAGATGTGACATAGGTGTTTTTTTCCTACAAAAAAAAAAAATGCTTTGAGGGATGTTCATATGCATGAGCCCCTAAAGTTCAGTATAGATCAAATACACCAAAGAACTAATCCACATTTGAGCTTTTTACTTATAGAACTTTTCCTCTCCTCTGATAGTGAGTATCTTTCTTCTAAAATTTGTTTGACAGTCTTCACTTAGAAAAGCAGTTTATTTCATCCATTATATTAGAAGAGCCTCAAGTAAATCAAAATCAATAATATTGAAAACTGCTACGTTTGACTAAATAACAAGATAAATAAGTTACAGCAAAACATTTTGAAAAGCTAATTATGATTTACCATGTAAAGTAAAAAGTAATTTGCCCTAATTAGTTGTTTGTCGCAACCTCAAGTGCAATGAGACTTTGACACAACAAAGACTTTGCTTTCATATGGCAGCTGACACTACACAACCAAAAGAGGAAATGCAGATTTCAGACCTTCCCCTGTCCTAAGAGATGCAGCAAATCTCCAATGTAATGAAGCCGCTTTGTTTTCTTGTTCAATCAAAGGTTTATCTAAGAAAAATGTATACACAGGTAAACAGACACCCACAAGAAAACTTTCTTCTACAATAAACCTTTAAATAAACAAGAGAACAAAGCTGATTTATTACATTGGCATTTTGCTGCACATTTTCTTTGACATTAAGGGTATAGAGGATCAAAAAAGCTGCTTTTTACTGCAGTACAACTGGTGAATAGGTATTTACTCAATTCCATTTCTAAATGACACTGGATAAAGCACCATTAGGCTACCATTGCACTCGCTACAGTCGGAGAACCGAGCAGTCCACAGAGCGCAACAGGATTGGTGTCTGCGACTGGTGTCCTCTGGTGTCTGTGGCTGTTATAGTGGGTGTATTGGTAAAGTGTAATCCCAGCCAAAAAAAATGTTTCTAGTTATGGACAGAGCGGGGAAAGCTTTGAATCGTTGCCAGTTTTTTTTTTTTGCTATTTGTGTCCCCTTGAAGGAGATTTCCCCCTCACTCGTAGACAAGAAGTACAAGAAGATCTCCCCAAAATTGAGGAGAAATACCACCTTTAACTATTTTCAAAGCAACAGATATCCCTGTTGGAAGATTTCCCCTCTGCTCCTGCTCCAGAGATAACTAACTCCCCTCTATCACTCCCTTTTGCGTAACTGAAAGGCTTGTAGCTGTTCTGTAGATATTGGTCCGTTGTTCTCTATATGCTGTTCAGCAGCCAATTCTTACATAGGGAAAAGGTATGTATTTATATATTAACAAGTATTAATAATAAATGCATTTTCTCTATGTTGGAACTGGCTGCTAACAACAAAATGCATTGTTGTGTGTCTTCAACTTGAACATTTTGAGTTTAATTTAGACCCCAAGCACATGAGTGTCTAAATGAAGTAGTTGGCATATGTTTCTCAGAAACAAATAAAATAAATTCTTGCGCTCAGCCAAAGGGGAATAATGTGGACTGCTGCAACTATCCCGAACACTGGGCCATAAACCATGCTAAAATAAAGAAAGTGTGCTCAAAACCATAAATTAACAAATTCATGAATAAGTGCAAAAGATCAAGTGCAAAAAACAATATGTATGTGCTAACACTTTAAATCACACATAAATAAGTGCAAATCCGCAAATATAGAAAACAATAAATATATGCTGATACTTTAAATCACACATACAAAAAAATTATTGTGTACAGTAAGTCTCAATGGAATATTAAAATTCACCAAAAAGACAACTAAAAGAAAAAAGTCCATATGCAGTTGATGGTAACATATGTTCAGTGCTTAAAGGAATTCCACTCAACAGTGCTCCGGTGCTTAAAGGTGATCCTTAGAGAAAAAGAGGCACCTCTTACCGAATGGAAATGATCTCAAATACAGAGATCAAAAGTGCAAATCTCCAATCCCAGAGGATGCTATTTGTGGGGAAACACGTCGGAAAGAGTCTGTGTGTGACCTCATCACCAGAGGCGGCTCTCTAATTAGGCGAAATAGGCGGTGGCCTCAGGCCTCGAAGTCATAGGGGCCTCGCACAGCTGGCTAGTTTACCTAATTAGAGAGCCGCCTCGTTCAGCAGCAGAGATCTCCGTCCTGAGTCCCCTCGCCCTGCTACAGGGAGAGATAACAGGCTGCATACATCTCCGGATCACAGACAGGGAGGGAGAGCCGCTCAGCAGAGCCTGCTCTGACAGATCTCCCCCCTCCCCCTGCTGCCCGCACAGCCAGACAGAAGAGGAGAGAGAGCTTCTGCTCCTCCTCCTCCCGCCCTCTCCTCCTGTGTCTGCCCCGCCCACTCTCCTCAGCAGTGTTCTCTGTTCTGCCTCACAGAAGGGGATGTGTGGGCGGGAAGATTCAAGCTGAAGACCAGCAAAAGGAAAAGGACAAGGGGAGTCTCATCCATCCATCCAGTCCCTCCTGCCTCCCAGTGAGTACACTGATGTAGGGGATGCTCTTCCTTCCTTTCTTCCTCCATCCCCCTCTCTTTCTTTCCATTCTTTTTGTCTCTTTCTTTCTCTTTCCTTCATTCTTTCCCCATCCCCCTCGCCTTCTTTCTTTCTTTCTTTCTTTCTTTCTTTCTTTCTTTCTTTTTCTTTCCTTCTTTCTTTCATTCCATCTTTCTTTCCTTTCCATCTTTCTTTCTTTCTTTCTTTCTTTCTTTCTTTCTTTCTTTCCATCTTTCTTTCCATCTTTCTTTCTTTCTTTCTTTCTTTCTTTCTTTCTTTCTTTCTTTCTTTCTTCCTTCCTTCCATCTTTCTTTCTTTCTTTCTTTCTTTCTTCCTTCCATCTTTCTTTCTTTCTTTCTTTCTTTCTCCATCCCCCTCTCTTTCTTCCTTTATTTCCATTCTTTTTGTCATTCTTTCTTTTTCTCTTTCCTTCCTTCTTCCTCCATCCCCCTCTCTTTCTTTCCTTCCTTCTCTCTTTCTTTCTTTCTTTCTTTCTTTCTCTCTTTCTTTCTTTCTCTCTTTCTTTCTTTCCTTCCTTCTTTCTCCATCCCCCTCTCTTTCTTTTCTTTTTCTTTCCTTCTTTCTTCCTTTCTTTCCATTCTTTTTGTCTCTTTCTTTCTCTTTCCTTCCTTCTTTCTCCACCCCCTTCTCTTTCTTTCCTTCCATCTTTCTTTCTTTCCTTCCATCTTTCTTTCTTTCCTTCCATCTTTCTTTCTCTCCTTCCATCTTTCTCTCCTTCCATCTTTCTTTCTCTCCTTCCATCTTTCTTTCCTTCCATCTTTCTTTCTTTCTTTCTTTCTTTCTTTCTTTCTTTCTTTCTTTCTTTCTTTCTTTCTTTCTTTCTTTCTTTCTTTCTTTCTTTCTTTCTTTCTTTCTTTCTTTCTTTCTTTCTTTCTTTCTTTCTCTTTCTTTCCTTCCATCTTTCTTTCCATCTTTCTTTCCTTTCCATCTTTCTTTCTCTTTCTTTCTCTTTCTTTCCTTTCCATCTTTCTTTCTCTTTCTTTCCTTCCATCTTTCTTTCCTTCCATCTTTCTTTCTCTTTCTTTCCTTTCCATCTTTCTTTCCATCTTTCTTTCTTTCCATCTTTCTTTCCATCTTTCTTTCCTTCCATCATTCTTTCTCTTTCCATCTTTCTTTCTCTTTCCATCTTTCTTTCTCTCTTTCTTTCTCTCTCTCTCTTTCTCTCTTTCTCCACCCATCCCCCTTTATTTCTCTCTTTGTGACAGCCTACCAGAATAGGTAGGATCTGTGAGAGCAGCTTCCCTGTGCAGCTCTGCTTGAGGAAAATATATCTTTATTATGCCCACTTACCTACCCCCTGTACTGTCCACTCCCCTATACTGTACCCTCCTAATACAGTTCATAATACAGTGGGGCCTCATGTCTAAGTTTTGCCTAAGGCCTCACAAAGTCTAGAGCCGCCTCTGCTCATCACATGTCGGTGAGTCGGGTGACACTGTGGCCAAATTGTTTTATCATCGCTACCATTTTTAACTGCCTTAATGTAAGTGCAATTCCTTTTTTAATAAAGTTGACTTGAGTGTATTACGCTATGAGGCTTCTCCCTATTTGTACCTTACATATGCTTTTGTGGAAAGTGGCTTTATAATCTCAAAGGGCTGGTTCATGCAATCCATTAATGAAGGTGTATTATCAGAAGTATTTTGCCAATGAGAGTGCTAATCTTGAAGATGGAGTTTGTGCATTTTTGATCCCTGTAATTTGAGATAATTTCCATTCAGTAAGAGGCCCCTCTTTTTCTCTAAGGAGCACCTTGGAGCACTGGAGCACTGTTGAATGGAATTCCTTTAAGCACTGAGCACCTTGTCACCATCAACTGCATATGGACTTTTACCTTATTGGATGTATTTTGGTGGATTGTAATATTCCATTGAGAATTGCTGTACACATTATTTAAAATAGGATTATTTTCACATTTGCACAATTATTTTTTGTATGTTTGATTTAAAGTGTCTGCATACTCTATATATATATTGTTTTCTATATGTGCTCATTTGCACTTATTTATGTGTGATTTAAAATGTTAGCACATACATATTGTTTTTTAGACTTTCTCTTTCGCAATTATTCATGAATTTGTTAATTTATGGTGTTGAGATTTAAAGGGACAGCACACTTTTTTTACTTTAATATGTTTTCAGAACCAGGGCCAGGACAAGTGGTGGGCAGGAGGGGCAGTTGCCATGAGCGCAAAAAACGGATCCATGACACCAATGATCTTTTTAACAGGGGGAAGGGTGACAATCTGACCACCAATGTAAGGATCATTATTTCTACTGACCACCCATGTAAGGAGCATCCCCCCTCTGATCACCAGTGTAAGGGGCATTCTGTGCACTGACCACCAATGTAAGGGGCATTCTTCCCACTGACCACCAGTGTAAAGGGCATTGTTCCCACTGACCACCATTGTAAGGAGCAGTGTTCCCACTGACCACCAATGCAAGGGACATTCTTCTCACTGACCACCAACGCAAGGGGCATTTTTCCCACTGACTTCCAATGTAGGGGACATTCTTCCCACTGCAACCAATGTAAGGGACATTCTTCCCACTGGCTACCAATGTACGGAGCATTCTTCCCACTGACCACAAATATAAGGGTTATTTTTGCCATTGACCCCTGATGAATTATCTTTGTAAGGGTTCCCTAAGACCTGAAAATTAGTTTAGGGGTTCCTCTGAGGTAAAAAGGATGAGAAAGAATGGTATAGGTCCTGGTCAGGATTACAAACAACATTGGATGCACAGTTTGCCCCCTTGCATTGGTTGTCAGTGCTTCTTCTTACATTGGTGGTCAGTGCTCAGTGTGCACTTTTTACATTGGTGGACAATGCTCCCTCATACATTGGTGGTCAGTGCACTCTCTTGGGGCTCGCTCACAAACAGGTGGCCGAGGGGCACTGCCCCCTGACTGCCAACCTAAATAGGAGATGAAGAAAGAATATCAGGGCTGCACACAGTGTTTGGTTCGCAGCCACGGAAACATTTAAATGACATGTTGCATTCATTGGGTGGTACTGCCGCTGAAGGCAACACATTTAAGTGATGCTGCAACCGCCCTTCAACCACATGCATTTGTGGCTGCATGTCCCTCTTTATTGATGGGCAGTTTTCTGCACAAAGAAACATTACAAAATGCCACTCCACCAAAAACACAGTGTTACACCACAAATATTACAGCATGCTGCTCCATATATTACAGTTGCTGCACCACAAATATTGCTTCACCACAAATCTTACAGTATGCTGCTCCACAAATACTACAGTATGCTCCACCACAAACAATACAGTTACTCCACCACAAATATTGCAGTATGCTGCTCCACAAATATTTCAATGTGCCCCCACCCCCAAACTTTACAGTTGCTCCACCACAAATGTTACAGTATGCTGCTCCAAAAATATGACAGCTGCTCCACCACAAATATTAGAGTTGCTCCACTTACATTACAGTTGCTCCACTAACATTACAGTTGTTCCACCACAAATATTAGAGTTGCGCCACAAATATTACAGTTGCTCCACAAACACTACAGTATGCTACCCTCAGCACAATGCATATCATACTTACATTATAATTAGAGAATGTCCAGACAGGCTGGTGTGGAGCACAGCTAGAGAAAGTGGCTTTTTACTCCACTCACATGAGGAGCTGAGTACGACAGAAGACATCATGACAAGCAATAGAACCTGGCTGCAAACTTTGAATCTCTACCCCAAGGAGGCCGGGGCAGCAGCTGATGGGGGTGTTATGGGGGTGCCACCCTTGACAGCACTATATGAGGTGGTATATGTTCCAGTTCAGGATGTAGCTTTAAGTACATAATATTTTATTTCATTAAAAGTATGTGATAGGACATGCAGCAGTTCAGTAAATATTTCTGTAACATGCTTGTCAGTGGAATCATTTTACAATGTGCAGTAATATAAAATTTATTTTGGCTAACCATACATCACCCAGAGACAGAGCATAGTTTAGCGCTCTCTATGAAATCTGACAACGAATACATTTTAAAGATCAAAACCTCAGCGTTTACAGGGTTAGATTTATATGTTTTTATCCGTTAGGCCTCATCCCCCTCACAACTGCTTTGGGGCCTGTGTAAATGGCTTGGGGCTAGTATCGATAGCATCAGTTTTACATCAGTTTGAGATGCTTCTGAGATCATTTAGAATTCATGGATCTCTATAACACAAAAGTTGACAGACACTGTTTTAATATAAGAAAGATAGGGGGCGCTAAATACCATAAAAATCAAGTGCACTGAATATATATATCTCTTGCATTACCACAAAAATGAAAAAATATTAATATTAACAATTCATGATAAAATTACACAATGAAGTGCCCATAATAGTGAAAATAACAATAGTGATTAATTGTCCTTGTTACTATTCCTTTGTATGTAAACCGAGACTGGGGCTGTATAGAATTCAGGGCAACATGAGTTCTTTGTCTAAAAAATATCTAATTATTAAAATACTTATCATTCAATTTTATTCATTGTTATATATATTTTTTTTTACTTCCCTATTCCCTAGATGGGTTTATCCACCTACTTGTTATTGACCAGTAGGGGGACTATAACAACAATTTTTCTCCCCCTGGAGACGTTTAGTATTATGATACATCCGTCCCAAACAAGGAGTTTTTGTGAGCAATTTAGGTAACATTCACTAGATGGAGCTACGCTCCAGACCATTGTTCGACTATCCAACTTTATTGTTACGAACACAGGTCTTGCTGTCCATTTGCCAATTACCCGCCCCCTTCCCTTTTCTAATAAAAACCACCATTCTAGTGACCAACGTACGCTTCCCTGAAGACGTTCATAACGAAACGTACGTCGGAGCGGTACGTGGTCACATGTCCTATTGCCTTACAACATCTGGATCCTTTGGCTGCCCCCCTGTGTAAGCTGGAACGCACGCCAGCTAGGAGGAGACATGGAAGGTTTTTCCTGACTGCGAAGTTACCCTGACATGCAAGCAGCCCCAGTGCCGGGTAGGCACCCACCAATGTAAGCGGCCATTTGGCTATTTTATTGTTTACCTTTTTTAATAAATGGTTTTACGCTATGGAGACTGTTTTTGTTTCCTATGTATCCATATCCTTATCTTGAATGAGTGTGACGGGAACGATCCATGCCTATATTACCATCCACAGTCTGACCATCCATGTGAGCAGGCACAATCCTGCGCAAGCGCTAGTGACTCTCTTTTTAACTAAAGGAGTCATTGGTATCTGGTAAGCAGATATCTACTACTTCAAGGTGTTTTTCCTTTTCTTATTATCTCCTGGTGATGGAAAACCTTTTTCTAACAGCAGCAAGATTGGGATAATATTGCAAGATATCACTTCAACCACTTCAATCACTTGTTTTATGTGGACAATTAATCACTATTGTTATTTTCACTATTATGGGCACTTCATTGTGTAATTTTATCATGAATTGTTAATATTAATATTTTTTCATTTTTGTGGTAATGCAAGAGATATATATATTCAGTGCACTTGATTTTTATGGTATTTAGCGCCCCCTATCTTTCTTATATTCCATTTTTTGATTATCTATGTTTTTGATTATTCAAAAATTGGGGGAGCAGCTTATACCGGTTGTACAACACTTACCTATTTCGTCATTTTATTCAATTTTATTTTTCACTGTTGGGAATGTTCTCTTATTAGTTTATGTGATTCACTTATGGTATCTGGGATTGACACCACTGGCGCGAAGGTTATTACTATTTTCTATAGACACTGTTTTAAAGAAAATCTGTTACTTTGCCTGTTTTGGAAAAGCACAGATTTGCTCTAAAGCCACTCCTTTCACTAGATTAAACCACTAATACAAAATGCCTCCTTGCAGATAAACAGTTAATATCTCACTTACCTCTCTTTGCTCTTAAAGAGCTAAGCTTTCTGAAGAATCTTCGGCACCCAAGACACTCCAAGGTGTGTCAGAAGCCTGGCCCCTCACTGCATCCTATTGTTCATTCAGTGAGGTCCTATGTCACCACTGTTTAAGGTAGTGGCGAAGGAATCCATGAAGAATAACGCATCTGACACAGAAAACACATCAGTGTATACAGGACATGTGTAATACATCCTGTCCTTAACCCCCCTCAGCGCATGCTTGCTGCTGGCCCCCGCACACAGCACATACTTGCTGCCGCCAATTCCCAGCTGTCAAAATAACAGCAGGGAGTTGCAGTTGTAAACGTTGCGTCTGTCAAAAACTTTTTTGTAAACACTATTCAAACACGAGATACAAAGAGCGATACAAAGTAGCATTATTAGATTTGAGCTTTGATTTATCCAATGTATACAGTATATATGCAGTATATATTGAATGTCAGCATATTGTATACAGTATATAACAGTTAAGGCAATCTATCAAGTAAAAAGAAATAGTTTTTTTTTTTTTTTAATTGTACCTATTTAACCATTACATTTAGCTTACCCTAATCAATCCTCATAAATTCCTTTTTCTCCTTCTCCCATTAAAGCGGTTGCAAAGGCATTTTTTTTTAAATTAAAATAAAAAACATGTTATACTTACCTGCTCTGTGCAATGGTATTGCACAAAGCGTCCCTGTATCTCCAACTCTGGGGTCCCGTGCTGGCGCTGTCTACTTCTCCTCTTCTCTGAGTGTTCGCATCGCAAGCCGCTTGCTATGGGGGCAATCATGCAGGCATGTTCCTGAACTAGGCTGTGTGCATCTATAGACACACAGAGGGTGGCACGGCCCTGTCCCCCGATGCCTCCTTACAGGATTTGATTGATGGCAGTGGGAGCCACTGGATCTCACAGCTGCTTCTGTGTCCTGTGAATACAGTAAGAGATAGCAGCGCTGCTGAAGACGGGCACAACACTTGATCGAAAGAGGAGATGGGGGAGGGGGGCTGGGGGTAGCTAATCATTGTAGGTTATTTACCTTAATGCAGAAAAAGCTTTATTTAACATGTATTTATTTTATTTGTATTAGTTTTTTATTTGGTTATTGTTTTAGTTATTAACCGTGAAAGACGGCTACAACATGGGTCCCCATTTGTGGGAGGATGTCCTCCCATGCGCACGCCTCCCGCGTGCCTCCTGGGGCACCCTCTGTCATGACAGGAAGGAGTTGACCAGCTGAGGGCAGATAATGCTGGGTGTGTGCTAATGAGATCAGGTGGTCAACTCCTTCCTGTGTCATGATCTAGAGTCTGTTCAGGAAGTAAGGCAGAAGTAATGGAGTAGTGTTTTTAAACATCCATGAAGAGCGTGAAGTAAGTGTGGGTAGAATAAATGGAAAGCTGTTTTATTTTTGCTAAATAAATACATTAATGCTACTGTATATTGGTACAAAACAGAGCTGGAATTTAGAAAAGGTGAAAAAAGGTGAACTTAGCCTTTAATGCAGGGAATGCGTTAAAGTAAAAAATGTTTAGGCTTTAGAACCACTTAAAAAATATAACTTTGGAATTCTTTGTAGCAGAATCCTAATTTTAGTGTAATTTTTAGCAGTACACATTATAGAATAACATTGATACTTTTTTTATACATAAACAATATTTTTTTTACTAACACTGTTAGAAGATAGCAAAAAGTAAGGTTTTATAGTTTTTGTGTATGGACTGCATTAAAATTAAAATAATATTTATAAGATTTTATTGTCAAAACAAAGTCTTGCTTATCCAAAGAAAAATATACCTGTATATATAACATTGATATCTTAGGTAATGAGAAAGCTATGTTCGAATAAACAGGCTCATAGCAGAAAAGTAAAAATCGCTCTGGTGAGGTGCATACAGTTGTTTGTGCTAAGGAGTCTCAGCCTGCCTGACATTTGTGGGCCGCCTCCTTCCCATAACATCAATGCATGTCATATTGTATTGTGCAGCCAGTACTGCAGAAATACTTTGTCACTCACCCCTGCTCTCCTTCCTATCTTTCAGCAGCCAGAGTAAGCATTTCAAGAATCGGCCTTGTTTAATTTTTTCTGCTCTGCATAGTCTAATATTTAAAATGGATTAGAGGTAATAAACATACAGTAACACAATTTAAATATAACCTGCATTTGTTCAGAAATTATTTATGCAGACTAAACATTTTTACATTTGTCTGGGTTTTAATACCTGTATATGTAAAAACATATTTTTAGCAAAAAGTAAAGTGCGTATTAATTCTTCCAAATGGAGCTAAACTAATTTAGAATATAAGAAGTCATCTGTCAGCTGCTTAACAAATGAAAGGGAATTCATTTATATGCAAATAACCTAACTGAGAAATAGAAGGTAGAGACATAAAACTAAGGAAAAGTGAACTTAGCTCATGTAACTGAGATGTGATAAGGCTTTCCCATATATCTTAGTTAAAGTGGACCTCACAAAAATGTAAGGTCTGCTTATTAGATTTGGGCCCCCTCCCTCTGTAGAAATTGTTATTAATTAGAGGAGAAGAAGTATGCCTGTAAGAACAGAAAAAAAAAAGAATTAAATACTAACCTTAGCCATGTCTTCCCACTGCAGCCGGGGGTGATGTCACAATCCTTTCATCAAGATTCTAGGCATAAGACACCTTGGCACTGGACTGGAGTGTCATTAGTCCACACGAATCCTGTCTATAGAATAGACAGTATGCCAGCCGTGCTCCATGAAGTCTATTTGAATCAATCAATTCATCTCACAGACTTTGGGGTCAATTTACTAGAACTAGATTGTCTGGTGAAGCCCTGCATAGAAACCAATTAGCTTAATTGAACAAGATGATTGGCTACCATGCGCCACAGTTGCACCAGATTTGGCAATCAACAGATTTAATATATCAACCCCCTATGTAGGGCCCTCTCACACGGGTGGACCAATCTGGTCTGCCTGTCAGTTTTGCAGGCAGACCCAATCTGGTCCCTCCAGGGCAGTCTTGAATATTGATTGGACCCTGTGCAAACATTTTCTTGGGCCCCCCCCCCCTCAAACATCCCAAAAAACAAACAAAACCTGCTAAGGGTTGGGGCTGGTAACCATTGTCCCTCTTTAAAGCAGTCAATAAGACCTGCAGGAAGTATGAGAGCTATAGGGTAGCTGGTAGGTAGTTCTTAAAGGCTCAGTCTATAGTGGTGGCCAGGCGTATAGTCCATGGCTAAAGTGTTGGCAGCCCAGGGGTTAATGAGGGTCTGACAGTTCGGAGCATGTAAAATGGGTTACATGACTAGAAGGTTGGCAGTCCAAGGGTTAATAAGAATGTGGCAGTTCAAAGTATATGGAGTGGGTTGGTGGAGCAGTGGATCTAGGAGGCGGCTGCTATCCTCAGAGAGCTGGCTCTGTGACATGCAAGAGAGGGTGAAGAAAGGAAGCGCCACCTGAGTGCAGCATTAGTAGATACTTTTAATGACACAAAGTTAAAAAACACTTACAGGAGACATGATTAAAAAAGGCTCATCTGTAGGTAGATAGTCCTGGTGAGTTCCTCGAGCTCCAGTCTGGATGTTGTGTCAGCGGTGTAAGGCTGCAGGGGAAGCAGTTCAGCAGGTGGTTCGTCCTGTGGCCATCAGGGGGAGGCTGGGGCCGGCGTGGAGCGCACAGAGGGTGTGCGTGACGTCACGGGCTGTTCAGCGGCTTCCGGCTTCCGGGTACACTCCAGGGGGAGGGCTCACATAGAGACATAGAGGGAGGATACAGGCAGTGGGGGAGTTGTGGATAGGCTACGCGCTCGGAGCGGCTGCTCCTTCAATAGGCCTGAGGGGGCAGTGTGTGAGTGTTGTGCTATTTATTGGCCGGCGCTGAGGGACAAGGCTCAGCGCCGGCTGATAGCACAGCGCTGTTAGGGAGTAATATAGTGCGGTGAACTCAAAGGGGGGGGGGATTGGAACAAGATTTATGCGAGACCGCGCTGGAGTAGAATGGGGGGGGGGACACAAAGAGAATGACGAATGGGGAGAGGGCACATAGTGGTTGAGGGAATGTTAACACGTATCAAGTCTCATATGCATATAAATAAATTAAGTTATAAAGAATATGTAAACAAAAATTATTATAAAAAGTCATTATAAAAAATCAATATGAAGAAAAGGGGGGGGGGAAGGGGGGGTAGGGAATCATGTGTGAAAAGGATTATCATTATATGGAGCAGATATGTGTTACATGCATGTATGCACACACACATATATATGCATGTACACATATATATGAGATATAGAAACAATAAGAATTTCCCTATACATAAAAGATCTCATATATACATTTATATAAAAACATTAATATTAAAATATTGAAACATAAAAATATATATATAAGAACAACATTTTTTTTCATATATATACAAAAAAAGAAAAAAATTATTTTGTATATAAAAATATATATATCCATATATGAGCATGGACATATACTAATGATGGGAGTATGGTAAGCCGGGGGGGGGGGGGGTTATTAGTATGCATGTGCCTGCACACAATGTGGTGTGTGCATATGTAGGAATGTACAAAGTTAAAAGTTAAAGGGGGATGGACTGGGGCATGGGCTGGTGAGGGGGAAAAAGAGGCAAAGGAAGGTGAGAAGAAAGGGGGGGTTGGGGAAAAAGGGGGGGGGGGGAGAAGAAAGGGGAGGGGGGGTGAAAAGGGAGGGGGGGGAAGGGAGGTGGTATGGGGGGGGGGGAGAGAGGGAAAAAGGGGGAGAAGAAAAGAGAAAGAAAAAGGAGAGGGAGAAAGAGGGGAAATGGGGGAAACTGGATAGTGTGGTGGGAAGGCAAGGTGGCTCATAACAGTGTGTGACCCTCGATTTCTTTGTTTAGCCCACCGGGTGTAAGGGTGCCCAAGGAGTAGATCCAGTAGGTTTCTTGCTGGCACAGACGTTTGAAGCGTTCAGCTGTAGGGAATGTAGCAGGGATGGACTCAATAACCCACACGCTTAGGCCAGCAGTGGACCGGCCGTGGTGTGTAAGAAAATGTTTGGGGACGCTGTGATGGTCACGACCCTTTTCGATGAAGCGCCGGTGTTCCCCAAATCGTGCTCTGAGTGCCCTTATGGTGCGGCCAACATAGAATAGTCCACAGGGACAGGTCAGGCAGTATACGACAAAGTCCGTAGAGCAGTTGTAAAATTCCTTGAGGGTGTAGCTTTTGCCTTTGACGTTGGAAGTTTTCTGACCATGTTGTACAAATTGACAAGTGAGACAGAGGGGTTTTTTACATTGGTACATCCCTCTGAGAGGTATAAGGACAGGTTGCAGGGGGATGGATTGGGAGGACTTGATTTTACTGGGTGCAATTTTGCTCTTAATATTCCTTGACCTCCTATATGTTACTTTGGGTTTTGTCCCAACTGTGGCTTTCAAATGGGGGTCTTCCAGGAGAATGGACCAATGTGATTCTAGTATTTTTTCCATTTTCTTGTGTTTGTCGTGAAACTGTGTGATGAAACGGGTTGGTTGTTTGGCAACAGGAGAGGAGTTATGACGACTGATTTGTGGCTTGCGGTAGTTGTTGAAGGCTGCCTCAATGAGGGGAGCAGGGTATCCTTTTTCTTGAAATTTTTTAGATAGAAGTAGGCCATGGGCTTCATAGTCTGAGTCTCTGGTGCAGTTCCTCCGAAGATGGCAAAACTGGCTCCGGGGAATATTGTTCACCCATCTGGGATGGTGGCAGCTGGTATAATGTATGAAGGAATTGCCTGCAGTAGGTTTAATGAAATTTTTGGCATATATGGTTTCATTGTCATGGCAAAGTTCAAGGTCTAGGAATGCCAGAGTTTCGGGGTCAGCCACATGGGTGAATGATAGGCCCAAGGTGTTGCACAGGCTCTCTCAGATGGAGTCCCCAGCACGGTCCTCTCACACACTCTGCCTGGGTAGTGAACTTAAGAAGTAAGCTTTGCCCGGCAAAATCTGGTTCTCTCTATCTTAATGCTGCAAAGCTTTGTGGAGGCTGTAGTTCGTCCTTCATTATTTTCAATGGACAACCTTTTCTTGCTCACTGATAGGGACGGACCGAACGGACCCCTGTTCGGTTCGCACCAGAACTTTCGAACACCGTGAAAGTTTGGACCCGAATATCGAACCCCATTAAAGTCAATGGGACTCAAATGTAAAAAATCAAAAGTGGCCATTTTGAAGGCTTATACTGTATGCAAGTAATTGGGCATACAATGGTTATAGGGGTCCGGGTCCTGTCCTGGGGGATATGTATCAATAAAAAAAAAGTTGGGGAAAAACATCATTTTTAAATGAGCAATGATTTTTTGATTTTTAAAGTGAAAGCATAAAAATGAAAAATTCCTTCCAATATAGTGCCTGTGGGGTCCCCTGAGTCTACCTGTAAGTGGCAGATCTGTAGTATGTCTAGAATCTGCTGCAGCAATAATTGCATTTATATAGCCAAAAAAATGACATTTTCCCTGCACGCTGCCTTTATTTTGCTCAGCAACAGCTGGGGAGCCAGTGTGTATGATGAGGCTACAATGTAGTGCACTGGGAACAAGATTAGAGATTTTTTGGATACATTCTGGTGTCACTTTGACTTTGTATAGAAGTAACGGGTGATTAAAAATTAGTCTTTGGGTGTCGGTGGCACCTTCCCACCGTATACATTCTGGTGTCACTTTGACTTTGTATAGAAGTAACGGGCGAGTAAAAATCAGTCTTTGTGTGTCGGTGGCACCTTCCCACAGTAACCCTATAGAGGTAATCTTGATGAAAGCAAGAATTGGCCTTGCTGAAAAAAATTGCAATGATAGGCACCTGTCAAACAGGTGCAGAAAAATTGGTCTTTAGGTTTCAGGGGCACCTTCCCACCGTAACCCTATAGAAGTACTCTTGATGAAAGCAAGAATTGGCATTGCTGTAAAAAATTGCAATGATATGCACCTGTCAAACAGGTGCAGAAAAATTACACTTTGGGTGTCGAGAGCGCCTTCCCACTGTAACCCTATAGAGGTGCTCTTGATGAAGGCAAACAAAAATTGCAATGATATGCACCTGTCAAACAGGTTGCGGGCTGTAGGCACACGGGTGTCATATCCTCTGTATGCAATTGGATGTATAGTGTTTGCATTTGCACTTTGTATATTTGCATTTTCTATTGTTACCTTTTATATACAGATATTTTCTACATGTTCAATAAAGATGGCACTGTAGTGCACTTTTATACAAAATAATTTATGAGATTAAATATTTATTTTTGGTCAGTATAAAAATCCTTTAAGGGCGACCTTGATGCACTTATAGTGCATATTTCTTCTTCCAGTAAAACTTCATAGGATATTGGCCCCTCTGTACATACTTTGCTCTCACCACTCTTTTTACCTGTCAAACAGGTGCTAAAAAATTGGTCTTTGGGTGTTAATTGTGCCCATGAAACCTATACCAAAAACATTCTTCCAGATTAAATGATTAAACACCCTCAAAGCTAGGCAGCCTCGAAGTCCTGCAGAGATTCCACTTCCCAAAAAGACTTAATCAGTGGCATTGGCATCAGGGGCTTTATAGCTGGTAATCCAGGACTGATTCATTTTTATAAAAGTCAAACAGTCCACGGAGCCTGTGGACAGACGCGTTCTATGATCAGTAATGAAACCTCCTGCAGCACAGAATGCCCGAAAGCACGTTGGATGCAGGGCAGCCCAACAACTCAATAGCATACTGGGCAAGTTCTGGCCAGTGGTCTAATCTCATGACCAAGTAAGTCAGTGGATCGTCAGCTGAAAAGCTCTCCATCTCTGTTTTGGCCTCGAGGTAATCGTCCACCATGTGATGCAGAAGCTGCCGATGGGATGTGAAAGCTGACAGCCCTGGGCGGCGAGAGGACTAAAAAAATTCTGAAATGCCTCACTTAAGCGGACGCCTTCTCCAACGCTCCTCTCTTGAGCAACAGAAGACTCAAAACTACGTTTTCCACGACACTGTAACCTACTGTAGTCAGGAAAAACATTCAATAAAATCCTCATTAACGTGTCCTCAAGAGATGTTATCTTCTGAACCCTCTGTGGGGATGGGATGAGTTCTGAGATCTTCCACTTAAAACGGTGGTCAAGGAGGGTTGCCAACCAGTACTCATCCTTCTCCTTTATGCCACGTATTCTTGGGTCCTTCCACAGGCTTTGAAGCATGAGGTTGCCCATGCTCCTCAAATTACCCGAGGCTTGAGAAGTAGACTCCTCGGGGTCACTTAGGATGACAGCATCTGAAACTTCCTCCTCCCAGCCACATACTACTTCCAAAGGTCCTGAGGTTGGAAAGCCATCGCCTACAGATGTCTTCCCCTTCTTCGAAGCCTATGAAAGTGCCAGAATCCTCCTCCTCATCTTCCATCCCTCTCTCCTCATGTGTGTTCTGTGAAATAGGAATGATGGTGTCTGCATAAAGTGGGCCTTGAGAGGAAAGGAAGTCCTCTTCTTCCTCCTGCTGCTCTGCCTCCAGTGCCCTGTCCATAATGCCACGCAGAGTCTGTTCCATCAGGAACACAACAGGGATTGTGTCACTGATGCATGCACTGTCACAGCTCACCATCCTTGTGGCCTCCTCAAATGGTGACAATACAGTGCATGCATCCTTAATGATCAGCCATCGGCTTGGGGAAAAAAAGCCGAGGTGGCCTGAGCCTGTCGTCATGCTGTATTCGCACAGGTACTCATTGATGGCCCCCTGCTGCATGCATGGCCGCTGCAGCATTGCAAAAGTTGAGTTCCACCTGGTGAGCTTGTCACAAATTAGGCGGTTTACGGGCAGGTGGATTTCCTGCTGAATTTCAGCCAACCGAGCACTGGCTGTGTATGACAGCCTAAAAGGGCTACAGACTCTTCTGGCCAGCTTTAGCACATCTTGCAACCCTGGGTACGTATTTAGGAAACGCTGCACCACCAAATTGAGGACATGTGCCAGGCATGGCACATGTGTCAACTTTCCCTGTCTAAGGGCGGACAGGAGGTTTGAGCCATTATCGCACACCACCATTCCTGGCTCCAGCTGGCGTGGTGTGAACCACCTCTGGGCCTGTCCCAGCAGAGCTGCAAGAATCTCTGCTGTGGTGTGGTTCCTGTCCCCTAAACACACCAGCTGAAGCACTGCATGGCACCTTTTAGCCTGACTCTGGGAATAGCCTTTTGAACGCTTAGGGGGTACCTGATTTTCATAAGACAATTCTGCAGTGGAGGGCATGGAGGTGGTGGAGGAGGAGGAGGAGGTAGCGCTCACAGGTCTGGCATCTTTACCACCAGCTCTATGGAGACGTGGGGGCACAACAAGCTGCAGCACCGAGCCCTGTCCTGCATCCTTCCGAGTTGCAAGCAGCGTTACCCAGTGTGCTGTGAACAAATTATATCGTCCCTGCCCTGGACCACGTGTCAGCAGTAAGGTGGATTTTACGGCTGACTGTCTTGCCCAATGATGCCGGAACATTCCCTTCCAAGTGATGGTAGAGAGATGGAACGGCCTTACGTGAAAAGTAGTAGCAACTAGGAACCTTTGGCAAGCTTGCATTTAGACGCTGGGCATGTGGGTGGCAGGGATTGTTTTTTTTTCCGCTGCAGCAGATGGGGCAGAGAAATTTTCTGGCTACAGTCTACAGCTGGTCGTGTGCTGCTAGGACCTGGGACACCCTGTGCTATACCATCATCGCTGTCAGTGGAGGCTGCTGAGAGGTATAACAGGGGCAGACTGAAGTGGGTAAGGAGGAGGAGGAGGGACAGATTTGTGCCCCTTTTGTGTGGCTTTTAGGTGCTCTTGCCAACGGGCTGAGTGGTTGGACATTAAATGCCTTGTTAAGCATGTGGTACTCAAATGGTTGGTGTTTTTCCCACGTTTGATGTGCCTGAGACACAGTTTGCACTTTTTCTTGATGTCGGCCTCCTTGGGGTTGTGCCGCCTCACCTTCAGTTTCCTCCTCTGCGCTAGCTGGCACCCAAGTCGAATCAGTGACCTCATCATCATCTCCACCTCCTCCATCTTCATCATTACCATTGGAGACAACTTGGCAATACGCTGCGGCTAGGGGAACATGAATGCCAATTTATCTGCCAGTGTTCCTCCCTCTCTCTAGGCTCATGTTCCTGTCATCTTCAACCTCAGAACCAACATCTGAATCCAGTAATGGTTGGGCATCATCAGGAGCAAGTGGCTGACGCTGTGCTCAAATAACTTAACTGACTCCTCCATGGCTGATGTTGGGGCTATGGCAGGAATAGATGTGGACAAGGAGGCAGGTTTATCCACTCTGGCAACAGCAGGGGACTGCACACTTGTCTCTGCTTGCGTGACAGATATGTGTTACATGCATGTATGCACACACACATATACATGCATGTACACATATATATGAGATATAGAAACAATAAGAATTTCCCTATACATAAAAGATCTCATATATACATTTATATAAAAACATTAATATTAAAATATTGAAACATAAAAATATATATATAAGAACAACATTTTTTTTCATATATATACAATTTTACTGGGTGCAATTTTGCTCTTAATATTCCTTGACCTCCTATATGTTACTTTGGGTTTTGTCCCAACTGTGGCTTTCAAATGGGGGTCTTCCAGGAGAATGGACCAATGTGATTCTAGTATTTTTTCCATTTTCTTGTGTTTGTCGTGAAACTGTGTGATGAAACGGGTTGGTTGTTTGGCAACAGGAGAGGAGTTATGACGACTGATTTGTGGCTTGCGGTAGTTGTTGAAGGCTGCCTCAATGAGGGGAGCAGGGTATCCTTTTTCTTGAAATTTTTTAGATAGAAGTAGGCCATGGGCTTCATAGTCTGAGTCTCTGGTGCAGTTCCTCCGAAGATGGCAAAACTGGCTCTGGGGAATATTGTTCACCCATCTGGGATGGTGGCAGCTGGTATAATGTATGAAGGAATTGCCTGCAGTAGGTTTAATGAAATTTTTGGCATATATGGTTTCATTGTCATGGCAAAGTTCAAGGTCTAGGAATGCCAGAGTTTCGGGGTCAGCCACATGGGTGAATGATAGGCCCAAGGTGTTGCACAGGCTCTCTCAGATGGAGTCCCCAGCACGGTCCTCTCACACACTCTGCCTGGGTAGCGAACTTAAGAAGTAAGCTTTGCCCGGCAAAATCTGGTTCTCTCTATCTTAATGCTGCAAAGCTTTGTGGAGGCTGTAGTTCGTCCTTCATTATTTTCAATGGACAACCTTTTCTTGCTCACTGATAGGGACGGACCGAACGGACCCCTGTTCGGTTCGCACCAGAACTTTCGAACACCGTGAAAGTTTGGACCCGAATATCGAACCCCATTAAAGTCAATGGGACTCAAATGTAAAAAATCAAAAGTGGCCATTTTGAAGGCTTATACTGTATGCAAGTAATTGGGCATACAATGGTTATAGGGGTCCGGGTCCTGTCCTGGGGGATATGTATCAATAAAAAAAAAGTTGGGGAAAAACATCATTTTTAAATGAGCAATGATTTATTGATTTTTAAAGTGAAAGCATAAAAATGAAAAATTCCTTCCAATATAGTGCCTGTGGGGTCCCCTGAGTCTACCTGTAAGTGGCAGATCTGTAGTATGTCTAGAATCTGCTGCAGCAATAATTGCATTTATATAGCCAAAAAAATGACATTTTCCCTGCACGCTGCCTTTATTTTGCTCAGCAACAGCTGGGGAGCCAGTGTGTATGATGAGGCCACAATGTAGTGCACTGGGAACAAGATTAGAGATTTTTTGGATACATTCTGGTGTCACTTTGACTTTGTATAGAAGTAACGGGTGATTAAAAATTAGTCTTTGGGTGTCGGTGGCACCTTACCACCGTATACATTCTGGTGTCACTTTGACTTTGTATAGAAGTAACGGGCGAGTAAAAATCAGTCTTTGTGTGTCGGTGGCACCTTCCCACAGTAACCCTATAGAGGTAATCTTGATGAAAGCAAGAATTGGCCTTGCTGAAAAAAATTGCAATGATAGGCACCTGTCAAACAGGTGCAGAAAAATTGGTCTTTAGGTTTCAGGGGCACCTTCCCACCGTAACCCTATAGAAGTACTCTTGATGAAAGCAAGAATTGGCATTGCTGTAAAAAATTGCAATGATATGCACCTGTCAAACAGGTGCAGAAAAATTACACTTTGGGTGTGGAGAGCGCCTTCCCACTGTAACCCTATAGAGGTGCTCTTGATGAAGGCAAACAAAAATTGCAATGATATGCACCTGTCAAACAGGTTGCGGGCTGTAGGCACACGGGTGTCATATCCTCTGTATGCAATTGGATGTATAGTGTTTGCATTTGCACTTTGTATATTTGCATTTTCTATTGTTACCTTTTATATACAGATATTTTCTACATGTTCAATAAAGATGGCACTGTAGTGCACTTTTATACAAAATAATTTATGAGATTAAATATTTATTTTTGGTCAGTATAAAAATCCTTTAAGGGCGACCTTGATGCACTTATAGTGCATATTTCTTCTTCCAGTAAAACTTCATAGGATATTGGCCCCTCTGTACATACTTTGCTCTCACCACTCTTTTTACCTGTCAAACAGGTGCTAAAAAATTGGTCTTTGGGTGTTAATTGTGCCCATGAAACCTATACCAAAAACATTCTTCCAGATTAAATGATTAAACACCCTCAAAGCTAGGCAGCCTCGAAGTCCTGCAGAGATTCCACTTCCCAAAAAGACTTAATCAGTGGCATTGGCATCAGGGGCTTTATAGCTGGTAATCCAGGACTGATTCATTTTTATAAAAGTCAAACAGTCCACGGAGCCTGTGGACAGACGCGTTCTATGATCAGTAATGAAACCTCCTGCAGCACAGAATGCCCGAAAGCACGTTGGATGCAGGGCAGCCCAACAACTCAATAGCATACTGGGCAAGTTCTGGCCAGTGGTCTAATCTCATGACCAAGTAAGTCAGTGGATCGTCAGCTGAAAAGCTCTCCATCTCTGTTTTGGCCTCGAGGTAATCGTCCACCATGTGATGCAGAAGCTGCCGATGGGATGTGAAAGCTGACAGCCCTGGGCGGCGAGAGGACTAAAAAAATTCTGAAATGCCTCACTTAAGCGGACGCCTTCTCCAACGCTCCTCTCTTGAGCAACAGAAGACTCAAAACTACGTTTTTCACGACACTGTAACCTACTGTAGTCAGGAAAAACATTCAATAAAATCCTCATTAACGTGTCCTCAAGAGATGTTATCTTCTGAACCCTCTGTGGGGATGGGATGAGTTCTGAGATCTTCCACTTAAAACGGTGGTCAAGGAGGGTTGCCAACCAGTACTCATCCTTCTCCTTTATGCCACGTATTCTTGGGTCCTTCCACAGGCTTTGAAGCATGAGGTTGCCCATGCTCCTCAAATTACCCGAGGCTTGAGAAGTAGACTCCTCGGGGTCACTCAGGATGACAGCATCTGAAACTTCCTCCTCCCAGCCACATACTACTTCCAAAGGTCCTGAGGTTGGAAAGCCATCGCCTACAGATGTCTTCCCCTTCTTCGAAGCCTATGAAAGTGCCAGAATCCTCCTCCTCATCTTCCATCCCTCTCTCCTCATGTGTGTTCTGTGAAATAGGAATGATGGTGTCTGCATAAAGTGGGCCTTGAGAGGAAAGGAAGTCCTCTTCTTCCTCCTGCTGCTCTGCCTCCAGTGCCCTGTCCATAATGCCACGCAGAGTCTGTTCCATCAGGAACACAACAGGGATTGTGTCACTGATGCATGCACTGTCACAGCTCACCATCCTTGTGGCCTCCTCAAATGGTGACAATACAGTGCATGCATCCTTAATGATCAGCCATCGGCTTGGGGAAAAAAAGCCGAGGCGGCCTGAGCCTGTCGTCATGCTGTATTCGCACAGGTACTCATTGATGGCCCCCTGCTGCATGCATGGCCGCTGCAGCATTGCAAAAGTTGAGTTCCACCTGGTGAGCTTGTCACAAATTAGGCGGTTTACGGGCAGGTGGATTTCCTGCTGAATTTCAGCCAACCGAGCACTGGCTGTGTATGACAGCCTAAAAGGGCTACAGACTCTTCTGGCCAGCTTTAGCACATCTTGCAACCCTGGGTACGTATTTAGGAAACGCTGCACCACCAAATTGAGGACATGTGCCAGGCATGGCACATGTGTCAACTTTCCCTGTCTAAGGGCGGACAGGAGGTTTGAGCCATTATCGCACACCACCATTCCTGGCTCCAGCTGGCGTGGTGTGAACCACCTCTGGGCCTGTCCCAGCAGAGCTGCAAGAATCTCTGCTGTGGTGTGGTTCCTGTCCCCTAAACACACCAGCTGAAGCACTGCATGGCACCTTTTAGCCTGACTCTGGGAATAGCCTTTTGAACGCTTAGGGGGTACCTGATTTTCATAAGACAATTCTGCAGTGGAGGGCATGGAGGTGGTGGAGGAGGAGGAGGAGGTAGCGCTCACAGGTCTGGCATCTTTACCACCAGCTCTATGGAGACGTGGGGGCACAACAAGCTGCAGCACCGAGCCCTGTCCTGCATCCTTCCGAGTTGCAAGCAGCGTTACCCAGTGTGCTGTGAACAAATTATATCGTCCCTGCCCTGGACCACGTGTCAGCAGTAAGGTGGATTTTACGGCTGACTGTCTTGCCCAATGATGCCAGAACATTCCCTTCCAAGTGATGGTAGAGAGATGGAACGGCCTTACGTGAAAAGTAGTAGCAACTAGGAACCTTTGGCAAGCTTGCATTTAGACGCTGGGCATGTGGGTGGCAGGGATTGTTTTTTTTTCCGCTGCAGCAGATGGGGCAGAGAAATTTTCTGGCTACAGTCTACAGCTGGTCGTGTGCTGCTAGGACCTGGGACACCCTGTGCTATACCATCATCGCTGTCAGTGGAGGCTGCTGAGAGGTATAACAGGGGCAGACTGAAGTGGGTAAGGAGGAGGAGGAGGGACAGATTTGTGCCCCTTTTGTGTGGCTTTTAGGTGCTCTTGCCAACGGGCTGAGTGGTTGGACATTAAATGCCTTGTTAAGCATGTGGTACTCAAATGGTTGGTGTTTTTCCCACGTTTGATGCGCCTGAGACACAGTTTGCACTTTTTCTTGATGTCGGCCTCCTTGGGGTTGTGCCGCCTCACCTTCAGTTTCCTCCTCTGCGCTAGCTGGCACCCAAGTCGAATCAGTGACCTCATCATCATCTCCACCTCCTCCATCTTCATCATTACCATTGGAGACAACTTGGCAATACGCTGCGGCTAGGGGAACATGAATGCCAATTTATCTGCCAGTGTTCCTCCCTCTCTCTAGGCTCATGTTCCTGTCATCTTCAACCTCAGAACCAACATCTGAATCCAGTAATGGTTGGGCATCATCAGGAGCAAGTGGCTGACGCTGTGCTCAAATAACTTAACTGACTCCTCCATGGCTGATGTTGGGGCTATGGCAGGAATAGATGTGGACAAGGAGGCAGGTTTATCCACTCTGGCAACAGCAGGGGACTGCACACTTGTCTCTGCTTGCGTGACAGAGGATGAGGAGGATGAGGAAGGTTTAGTAAGCCAGTCCAACACCTTCTCTGCATGCTGTGGCTGGATAGCACGGGCAAACTCACTAAACAGAGGAAATGATGCCCTGCCTGAGGACTGACCACCACATCCACCTTTGCCTGTGGACACATTTGTTGCTGGCTCCCTTACAGTGCCAAGGGAATGTCTGCATCTCCTTGTTGTCCTCCCAGACATTATTGGGAGGGAGGGGGCAGTGCTTATAAGCAAATGTAAAGAAGATGCATTTTAATCAATGTAAAGAGGTGTTTGGTGCACTTTAATTTGAGTACTCACACTATACAGACACACTCCATGGATACACTATAATATACTGCAATATAATGCGCAAAACGTACAGTGACACGCAGAACTTTATGGCGTTAAACTGGCAGTAACGCACACAAAACTATATGGCGTTAAACTGGCAGTAATGCACACAGAACTATATGGTGTTAAACTGCCTGTAACGCACACAGAACTATATAGCGTTAAACTGGCAAAAAAAGCACACAGAACTATATGGTGTTAAACTGGCAGTAACGTACACAAAACTATATGGCGTTAAACTGGCAGTAACGCACACAGAACTATATGGCGTTAAACTGGCAGTAATGCACACAAAACTATATGGCGTTAAACTAGCAGTAACGCACAAAAAACTATATGGCGTTAAACTGGCAGTAACGCACACAGATCTATATGGCGTTAAACTGCCAGTAATGCACACAAAACTATATGGCGTTAAACTGGCAGTAATGCACACCGAAGTAAATGGCGTTAAACTGGCAGTAACGCACAAAACTATATGGCGTTAAACTGGCAGTAACACACACAGAACTATATGGCAATAAACTGGCAGTAACGCACACAAAAGTATATGGCGTTAAACTGGCAGTAACGCACACAAAACTATATGGCGTTAGATTGGCAGTAACGCACACAGAACTATATGGAGTTAAACTGGCAGTAACGCACACAGAAGTATATGGAGTTAAACTGGCAGTAACGCACACAACACTATATGGCGTTAAACTGGCAGTAACGCAATCAAATAGACTGTGTTCAACCGTCACTACACTAACACTATCTGAACTGTCCCTACTCTAGCTATACACTAATGTAAAAATTACTGACACTACACTACACTGAAACTATATGAGCTGTCCCTACTCTAGCTGCACACTATGCAAAGCTGAATGATGGTCCTCACTACACTTACACTATCCCTAGACTGACAATAAACTAATATTCTACACTGACAATTGAAGCAAAATAGCACAGTATAGCATACTAACTAACCAATAGCACTGAATAGAGCCCTGTTCTATCTCTCTCCACGCCGAAATCACACTGAAAATGGCTGCCATTGAAATAATACTTTTACACTGTGGGGCGAGAATGAGCCATGATTGGATAAAGTCATGATGACAGTGTCCAATCATGATTCTGACAGTGCTCTGTGCCCTGATTGGCTGAAGCTTTCACTGCTTTAGCCAATCAGGGCTTGCAATGCACTGTTCAGCACTGCAATGCATTGTGGTCGGTTCAGGGTGCCGAACAAGCGGTTGAACGACCCGTTTGTTCGGATGGTCGCCGAACGGCCGAACAACAAAAGTTCGGCCCGAACATATGTTCGGGCCAAACCGTTCGCCCATCCCTACTTACTGGTCATGCAATGTCCTTTCTCCTGCTTAGTATCACATGCCACAGTCCATCTCAATGTTCCAAGTTACTCACTAAACTCGCATACTCCTAGTTACTCCAAATTACTTACAGTACCCCTAGTTACTTCAGATTACTCACAAAGACCCCAAGTTACTTTCAATATTCCAAGCTACTCCAAAAATACCCACAGTGAAGTTACACCAAATTACTCACCGGATTCCAGGCTACTCCAAATCACACAGAGCACTCCAAGTTACTCCAGACCACTCATAGTGCTCTGGTTACTCACAATATCCTCAAGTTACTCACAATACTCAAAAACACTCACAATACTTCAAGGTACTTCAAAATCGTTCACAGTACTCCAAGTTACTCACAATGCCCCATGTTACTCCCTATTCTCACATTACTCCAAGTTGCTCCAAATTACCCACAGTACTTTGAGCTAATCCAGATTACTCCCAGTACTCCGAGTTACTCCAAATGACTCCCAACACTCCAAGTTACTCCAAATTAGTTCCGGTACTCCATGTTACTTCCGGTACTCCAAGTTACTCACGGTGCTCCAATAATACTTACTATACTCCACACTTCTCACAATGACTCAGTTTCTCCCCTGATTCAGTACTCACAGCCCTCACAGTACCCCAGCTCCCCTGCTGTCAGTCCTTTCAATGTGTCCAGCGCCCTCAGTCACAGCCTGCAGCTCCTCCTTCCAGTGTGTCCCACAGATCCTCCTGACAGTGTGTCCCACATAGGGATGTAGATAAGGGGAGAGGGGGTCAGGGGGGTATAACCCCCCCTCCTAGAGCATGCTGCCCTGTGACAGCACAGCAGTCAGTGGCGGAGTATGTGTGTAATATAAGACAGGCAGTAGGCATGTGCTGCGCTCACCGTCTGGCTGAGGTTGACAGATGATTTTGTAGTATCCAGGCAGCCAAGCACACTTTGCCTAGGACCTGGAGCTAAGAACGCTGTGGGTTAGCTGAAGGAGAGGAGGAGTCCTCGAAAACACGTACTGCGACACCATTTGTACAGGAGACCATCGTCCACTGAGTACTGTCCTTGGGATTGAGCAAGCTGAGCAGGAGCAGCAGAGATTTCTGGCATCCAGCCCAGCTCTTCATCTGTCAGCTGGTCACACAGTGATCCAGACACTGTGGCTGCTCATCCATCCTTTATTTGTGACTGTGTTGAGTGGGCTCTTTCTCGTGGACTATATGCACTCTTTCACGTTTTATTTGGTGAATATATAATATGTTGTTTTTAATAAAGCTCTTTGATCATTTTAATACACCAGAGATCTGTGCTATCTTCTCACTTCGCTTGCTTTGGTCTTCACAGGTGGAGTTCCCTCTCCATGATTACAGCAGCACTCCTCCTAGTGTGTAGTAGTTGTGTGTCTAGGTGGTGGGCTACCCGCTCAGTATTTCACATTATTTATTGATGGCTGTATTTATATTTACATTTATAATTTGAGGTCATATTTATGTCATACATAGCTTCTTGGTTTGTTATGGTAAATCCAGGAATAGTGTAGCGCTGTGAGTTGAACACCCTCCTGGTGTAAGGCTTTTTGTGGTTTGTGCGCAGAATGCTGAAGACTGTGCCATGTAGCCACAGCCAAGTGTGTCCCGACTTCCACACCATCACTTACAGCTTTTGCGGGTAAAGCAGGCTCAAGGGGCAGCTGATTTGGGTCCCACAACAAGGACTGGGCCAGGGCAGCTGCCCTTCTTGCCTCAGATTAAAGACAGCCCTGAGACCCTCCAGTCTCCTCTATGGAGCGGTAGGTGTCAATGGGCATTTGTCCACCGACACCCGCTGACATCCGATCCTGTCCACTAAAAAGAGATGGATGGGGACCTGTTCCCAATCCATCTGGCAAATCGGATGGTGGTCGGGTGTAAACGGATAGGTGGTCAGTTTACATCCAACTGTCCATAGAAGAGAGGGGGCTGTCTGTGTCTGCTCTGCATAAAAGGAGTGGACATGGACCAGCCATCCGCCTGCTCAGCGGGGATCAGTGGACAGATTCTCTCCTGAGCAGGTGGACTCCAACAGAGCTCACCCAGTGTATAAGGGGCTTAACACACTGATCCTTCTGTGAGTCACCAGGAAGATTTTATTCTTCTCATCATATATTTTATTCTTGTCTGTTTGCTTTATTATTTCTTATGCCGCGTACACACGGTCGGACTTTCCGGCATACTTGGTCCGGCGGACCAGAGTGTGCCGGACAATCCGCCCGTGTGTGGGCGGCGGCGGACTTTTCCGGCGGACTTCTTCCCAAAAGCCCGCCGGACCTAGATTTGAAGAAAGTTTCAAATCTTTCCGTTGGACTCAGTTTCGGGCGGAAAGTCCGCTCGTGTGTGTGCTGGTCCGACGGAAAGCCCGCTCGTTTGTAGGCTGGTCCGACAGACCAAATACGACACGAGGGCAGGGTATTGCATCTCGCGCTCGCTGCAATAGGAAAAACAAATCTTCCTATTGCGGCGAGCGCGGGGCATACCAGGCCCTTAGGTCTGGTATGGATTATAAAGGGAACCCCGCTACGCCGAAAAAACGGCGTGGGGTCCCCCTAAAATCCATACCAGACCCCGATCCGAGCACGCAGCCTGGCCGGTCAGGAAAGGGGGTGGGGACGAGCCCTACGCTTTAGCCCTACGTTTTAGGGGGCGTGGTCGACCACGCCCCCTAAAACGTCACAGTCCCAGCATGCCCAGGGACTGTGACATCATATGGGGGCGGGGTCTCCGCCTATATAAGTCACAACGCAGCCCTCAGAGACCAGTCCAGCCGGAGAGAGCGTCGTGTCAACATCTGGGGGAAGAGAAGAGAAGAGAAGAGAAGACAAGAAGCCCAGCAGCTCAGAAGTCTGGACCTCTGCTGGCAAGAGAGCTACCTGAACACAGCAGAGGAGCTGGCCGAAGAACTGGAACACCGGGAGAAGAGAGCGGAGAAGAACCAACCGGACGCCGGGAGAAGATGAAGCGGAGGGACCCCCGAAGCCGGAAGAAGACCCCCGAAGCCGGAGGAAGATCCCCCCCCCCCCGGAGCTGTTTAATAAAATATTTTAAAAACCTGTGTAGTGTGTTTTATTACTTCCAATTTTTCCCTAGGTGAAGGGGTAGGGGGACCATGTACCCCATACTCATTCACATAGGGTGGGGTGCCGGGATCTGGGGGCCCCCTTATTAAAGGGGTCTCCCAGATTCCGATAAGCCCCCCGCCCGCAGACCCCGACAACCAACGGCCAGGGTTGTCGGGAAGAGGCCCTTGTCCTCATCAACATGGGGACAAGGTGCTTTGAGGTGGGGGGGCCCGCAGGGCGCCCCCTCCCCCAAAGCACCCACCCCCCCATGTTGAGGGCATGCGGCCTGGTACGGTTCAGGAGGGGGGGGGGACGCTCGCTTGTCCCCACCCCCTTTCCTGACCGGCCAGGCTGCGTGCTCGGATCGGGGTCTGGTATGGATTTTAGGGGGGACCCCACGCCGTTTTTTCAGCGTAGGGGCTTCCCTTTATAATCCATATCAGACCTAAGGGCCTGGTATGCCCCGCGACGGGGCTCGCAAGGTGTCAATCTCGCCGATAAAAGCGGCAAGATTGACATCCTTTGCTAGTCCCGTCGCACCTGAGTCACGTTCAAAATGAACGGACTTGGCCGTGTGTGGGCAAGTCCGTTCATTCTGAAAGTCCGCCAGAACTCCGGCGAAAGTCCGTCGGAAAGACGGGCGGACTTAGCCCGCCGGAAAGTCCCGGCGTGTGTGGGCAAGTCCGTCCGTTTTAAAGTCCGGCGCACCTGGCGGACAAAGTCCGTCGGAAAGTGTGCCGGACCAAGTATGCCGCAAAGTCCGACCGTGTGTACGCGGCATTAGAAACTCGTCACACCAACTTTCCTTTCCAATTCATTTTTATACTCTAATGCTGTGGTTAATTACAATCATCAATGCACACATTTTGGGGTTGATTTACTGAATGCAAACATGCTGTTGCAGGGGAAGTCTGCACTTTGCAAGTGTTGCAAGTAAATAAAAATAAAAAACTCCCAGTAATGCTATTACTTTGCTGCATCTAGAGGGAGCTCTAATGATTTGCAGTGTGACTTCAGGACACTGAAAACCAACAAGTTCACATTGATCCCTTTGTGCCAGCCCCTTTTTTAAGAGGTTTTGGATGCTGGGAGGCGGGGTGGGGTTTATGATCATGTGACCCCCTGTGATTGGCTGTCACAGCAATTGCATGATCGGAAAGCTCCCGAACACAAGAAGCGATCGGGAGCTTTCCATTAGCTGCCGGTAACTGTGCCGGGAGAGCGCAGGGTGTGCACTTTCGCAACAGCAGTGTCTGCTAATTGGTACGCAGACATGTGGCCACTCGGCACCAAGGCCCACCTGCTGAGAGGCCCCATATTTGCGTACTGTCAGTGCCTAGGGGTTAAACTTGGAAAGCAAGTGAACAACAGTGTTTTTTGTGTCCTCTTTGATACAGGTTAGTCACACTTTGTTTTTCCATGTGACCTGCACTGCCACTATAAAGGAAAAAGATCTGTATAATTTGATCCATTTCTATAGATATACTGCGGCAGAAGGGCACGTACAGGCAAAATCAAGTACCTGTACGTTGCCCCTTAAGAGGCGGCTCCGTGAGCCAGGGCCGATCCTAGGGTCACCGGCGCCTGGGTGCAGAAATATTTCTGGCGCCCCCACATGGGCGTGGTCATCTTACCAACTCCACCCCTTTACAAATGATTCTATGGCAACGACTCAAATACAGAGCTGCTCCCCTAAGAAGTCTTTGTTACCCTGAAATCCTCCCATGATCTTTTAACAATAAAGAAAATACAGGAAGAGAGAACACTAATGAGACCTGGAGGGGAGTCTCTCTGATCTACACAGAGAGGGCTTCTGTTAGAAAGAGTCCCCAGACATAATACAGGATACGGTCAAAGACTGCAGACATGATACAAGAGCTGGACAGAGACTGCAGACATGGTACAGGAGTTGGTCAGAGACTGCAGACATAGTACAGGAGATGATCAGAGACTGCAGACATAGTACAGGAGATGATCAGAGACTGCAGACATGGTACAGGAGATGGCCAGAGACTGCATACATAGTACAGATGGTCAGAGACTGCAGACATAGTACAGGAGATGATCAGAGACTGCAGACATGGTACAGGAGATGATCAGAGACTGCAGACATGGTACAGGAGATGATCAGAGACTGCAGACATACTACAGGAGATGGTCAGACTGCAGACGTGGTACAGGAGATGATCAGAGACTGCAGACATAATACAGGAGATGATCAGAGACTGCAGACATAGTACAGGAGATGATCAGAGACTGCAGACATAGTACAGGAGATGATCAGAGACTGCAGACATGGTACAGGAGATGATCAGAGACTGCAGACATAGTACAGGAGATGGTCAGAGACTGCAGACATGGTACAGGAGATGATCAGAGACTGCAGACATGGTACAGGAGATGATCAGAGACTGCAGACATAATACAGGAGATGATCAGAGACTGCAGACATAGTACAGAAGATGATCAGAGACTGCAGACATGGTACAGGAGATGATCAGAGACTGCAGACATGGTACAGGAGAGGATCAGAGACTGCAGACATGGTACAGGAGATGATCAGAGACTGCAGACATGGTACAGGAGATGATCAGAGACTGCAGACATGGTACAGGAGATGATCAGAGACTGCAGACATAGTACAGGAGACGATCAGAGACTGCAGACATGGTACAGGAGATGATCAAAGACTGCAGACATAGTACAGGAGATGGTCAGAGACTGCAGACATAGAACAGGAGATGGTCAGAGACTGCAGACATAGTACAGGAGATGATCAGAGACTGTAGACATGATACAAGAGACAGTCAGAGACTGCAGACATGGTACAGGAGATGATCAGAGACTGCAGACATAGTACAGGAGATGGTCAGAGACTGCAGACATAGTACAGGAGATGATCAGAGACTGCAGACATGATACAAGAGATGGTCAGAAACTGCAAACATAATACAGGAGATGGTCGGAGACTACAGACAAGATAGAATAGATGGTCAGAGACTGCAGACATGATACAAGAGACAGTCAGACACTGCAGACATGGTACAGAAGCTGGTCAGAGATTGCAGACATGATACAAGAGATGGCCAGAGACTGCAGACATAGTACAGGAGATGATCAGAGACTGCAGACATGATACAAGAGACAGTCAGAGACTGCAAACATGGTACAGGAGATGGTCAGAGACTGCAGACATGGTACAGGAGATGATCAGAGACTGCAGACATGGTACAGGAGATGATCAGAGACTGCAGACATGGTACAGGAGATGATCAGAGACTGTAGACATAGTACAGGAGATGATCAGAGACTGCAGACATGATACAAGAGACAGTCAGAGACTGTAGACATGATACAAGAGACAGTCAGAGACTGCAGACATAGTACAGGAGATGGTCAGAGACTGCAGACATAGTACAGGAGATGATCAGAGACTGCAGACATGGTACAGGAGATGATCAGAGACTGCAGACATGGTACAGGAGATGATCAGAGACTGCAGACATGGTACAGGAGATGATCAGAGACTGCAGACATGGTACAGGAGAGGATCAGAGACTGCAGACATGGTACAGGAGATGATCAGAGACTGCAGACATGGTACAGGAGATGATCAGAGACTGCAGACATGGTACAGGAGATGATCAGAGACTGCAGACATAGTACAGGAGACGATCAGAGACTGCAGACATGGTACAGGAGATGATCAAAGACTGCAGACATAGTACAGGAGATGGTCAGAGACTGCAGACATAGAACAGGAGATGGTCAGAGACTGCAGACATAGTACAGGAGATGATCAGAGACTGTAGACATGATACAAGAGACAGTCAGAGACTGCAGACATGGTACAGGAGATGATCAGAGACTGCAGACATAGTACAGGAGATGGTCAGAGACTGCAGACATAGTACAGGAGATGATCAGAGACTGCAGACATGATACAAGAGATGGTCAGAAACTGCAAACATAATACAGGAGATGGTCGGAGACTACAGACAAGATAGAATAGATGGTCAGAGACTGCAGACATGATACAAGAGACAGTCAGACACTGCAGACATGGTACAGAAGCTGGTCAGAGATTGCAGACATGATACAAGAGATGGCCAGAGACTGCAGACATAGTACAGGAGATGATCAGAGACTGCAGACATGATACAAGAGACAGTCAGAGACTGCAAACATGGTACAGGAGATGGTCAGAGACTGCAGACATGATACAGTAGATGATCAGAGACTGCAGACATGGTACAGGAGATGATCAGAGACTGCAGACATGGTACAGGAGATGATCAGAGACTGTAGACATAGTACAGGAGATGATCAGAGACTGCAGACATGATACAAGAGACAGTCAGAGACTGTAGACATGATACAAGAGACAGTCAGAGACTGCAGACATAGTACAGGAGATGGTCAGAGACTGCAGACATGGTACAGGAGTTGGTCAGAGACTGCAGACATGGTACAGGAGTTGATCAGAGACTGCAGACATGGTACAGGAGATGATCAGAGACTGTAGACATGGTACAGGAGACGATCAGAGACTGCAGACATGGTACAGGAGATGATCAGAGACTGTAGACATGGTACAGGAGATGATCAGAGACTGCAGACATGGTACAGGAGATGATCAGAGACTGCAGACATGGTACAGGAGATGATCAGAGACTGCAGACATGGTACAGGAGATGATCAGAGACTGCAGACATAGTACAGGAGATGATCAGAGACTGCAGACATGGTACAGGAGATGATCAAAGACTGCAGACATAGTACAGGAGATGGTCAGAGACTGCAGACATAGAACAGGAGATGGTCAGAGACTGCAGACATAGTACAGGAGATGATCAGAGACTGTAGACATGATACAAGAGACAGTCAGAGACTGCAGACATGGTACAGGAGATGATCAGAGACTGCAGACATAGTACAGGAGATGGTCAGAGACTGCAGACATAGTACAGGAGATGATCAGAGACTGCAGACATGATACAAGAGATGGTCAGAAACTGCAAACATAATACAGGAGATGGTCGGAGACTACAGACAAGATAGAATAGATGGTCAGAGACTGCAGACATGATACAAGAGACAGTCAGACACTGCAGACATGGTACAGAAGCTGGTCAGAGATTGCAGACATGATACAAGAGATGGCCAGAGACTGCAGACATAGTACAGGAGATGATCAGAGACTGCAGACATGATACAAGAGACAGTCAGAGACTGCAAACATGGTACAGGAGATGGTCAGAGACTGCAGACATGGTACAGGAGATGATCAGAGACTGCAGACATGGTACAGGAGATGATCAGAGACTGCAGACATGGTACAGGAGATGATCAGAGACTGTAGACATAGTACAGGAGATGATCAGAGACTGCAGACATGATACAAGAGACAGTCAGAGACTGTAGACATGATACAAGAGACAGTCAGAGACTGCAGACATAGTACAGGAGATGGTCAGAGACTGCAGACATGGTACAGGAGTTGGTCAGAGACTGCAGACATGGTACAGGAGTTGATCAGAGACTGCAGACATGGTACAGGAGATGATCAGAGACTGCAGACATGGTACAGGAGACGATCAGAGACTGCAGACATGGTACAGGAGATGATCAGAGACTGTAGACATGGTACAGGAGATGATCAGAGACTGCAGACATGGTACAGGAGATGATCAGAGACTGCAGACATGGTACAGGAGATGATCAGAGACTGCAGACATGGTACAGGAGATGATCAGAGACTGCAGACATGGTACAGGAGATGATCAGAGACTGCAGACATGGTACAGGAGATGATCAGAGACTGTAGACATAGTACAGGAAATGATCAGAGACTGCAGACATGGTACAGGAGATGATCAGAGACTGCAGACATAGTAGAGGACATGGTCAGAGACTGCAGACATAGTACAGGAGATGATCAGAGACTGCAGACATAGTAGAGGACATGGTCAGAGACTGCAGGCATAGTACAGGAGATGATCAGAGACTGCAGACATAGTAGAGGACATGGTCAGAGACTGTAGACATGATACAAGAGACAGTCAGAGACTGCAGACATAGTACAGGAGGTGGTCAGAGACTGCAGACATGGTACAGGAGATGATCAGAGACTGCAGATATGATACAAGAGAAGGTCAGAGACTGCAGACATGGTACAAGAGAAGGTCAGAGACTGCAGATATAATACAGGAGATGGTCAGAGACTGCAGACATAGTACAGGAGATGATCAGAGACTGCAGACATAGTAAAGGAGTTGATCAGAGACTGCAGACATAGTACAGGAGATGATCAGAGACTGCAGACACAGTACAGGAGATGATCAGAGACTGCAGACATAGTACAGGAGATGATCAGAGACTGCAGACATGATACAGGAGATGGTCAGAGACTGCAGACATGATACAAGAGAAGGTCAGAGACTGCAGATATAATACAGGAGATGGTCAGAGACTGCAGTTCCTATGGACATTAGTAGATAATGGCTGATTGGCCCTCTCACCTGACCCAGCGATGGTTCCTCTGATCAGGAGTAAGCTCACTCTGAATTGCCCGTGGTGACTCCGCTGGGTAGCACCCAGATCTGTATTCTGGCAATGACTCCATTCCTTTCTCCGCCAGGGATGGCACCAGGCTGTGTGGCTTTCCCTCTGGTGGCGCAGGGCAGCGGGGTTTCCTCTCTGATGGTGTTCCCTGAGCACTGCCCTCTCCCTCTGGAGTCCTGGGTGCACTTCCCTGAAAGCTTTCCCAGGCTCCTGTATCTCTCTCTCTCCCATTCAGCTGAGCCTGCTGTGTGGACTGCAGTTTCCGTGTTACAGTGGGGCTGCCAGTCCTCGGGACTACATGTCCCACAATCCTCTTCTCCTTTTTCTATTCTATTTTTCCCTGGCTGATATGAAGGCGGGGGAAGGAACATAGTGGGAGGCTGTGCTGGCCAGCGCCGCTCACTAGTATAGCAGTGCACGTGCGGAGGAGAGGGAGGGGAAGGGCGAAAGAAGAGCCTGCAGCTGCAGTGACGTCACTAGGGTTGGTGTCACCAGGTGCGGTATAACATGGTGTCATCCTCCTTCCACCAACTTTAGTCGCCCCTCAGTACAGACCTCCCTCCACTAAGTATAGACCCCCACTAAGTATAAACCCCTCTCTCAGTACAGACCCCCCTTCATCAGTATAACCCCCCCCAGGACAAACCACCCCCCCTCCATTAGTAGACCCCCACCAGGACAACCCCCCCTCCATTAGTACAGATCCCCCCCAGGACAAAGCCCCCCTCATTAGTACAGACCCCCCAGGACAAACCCCCCTCTATTAGTACAGACCCCCAGGACAAACCCCCTCCATTAGTACAGACCCTCTAGGAGAACCCTCCTCCACTAGTACAGACCCCCACAGGACAAATCCCCCTTCATTAGTACAGACCCCCCAGGACAAACCCCCCTCCATTAGTACAGACCCCCCCAGGACAAACCCCCCCTCCATTAGTACAGACCCCCCAGGACAAACCCCCTCCATTACTACAGACCCCCCAGGAGAACCCCCCCTCCACTAGTACAGACCCCCATAGGACAAATCCCCCCCTTCATTAGTACAGACCCCCCACCAGGACAAACCCCCCTACATTAGTACAGACCCCCCACCAGGACAAACCCCCCTCCATTAGTACAGACCCCCCCATTAGTACAGACCCCCCGGACAAACACCCCCCTCCATTAGTACAGACCCCCCAGAACAACCCCCCTCCATTAGTACAGACCCCCCAGGACAAATCCCCCCTCCATTAGTACAGACCCCCAGGACAAATCCCTCCATTAGTACAGACCCCCCAGGACAAATCCCCCCTCCATTAGTACAGACCCCCCCAAGACAACTCCCCCTCCATTAATACAGACCCCCCAGGACAACCCCCCCATTAGTACAGACCCCCAGGACAACCCCCCATTAGTACAGACCCCCAGGACAACCCCCCATTAGTACAGACCCCCCAGGACAACCCCCCCATTAGTACAGACCCCCCAGGACAACCCCCCCATTAGTACAGACCCCCCAGGACAACCCCCCCCATTAGTACAGACCCCCCAGGACAACCCCCCATTAGTACAGACCGCCCCCCCAGGACAACCCCCCATTAGTACAGACCACCCCCCCAGGACAACCGCCCATTAGTACAGACCGCACCCCAGGACAACCCCCCCATTAGTACAGACCGCCCCCCCAGGACAACCCCCCCATTAGTACAGACCGCCCCCCCAGGACAACCCCCCTATTAGTACAGACCGCCCCAGGGACAAACCTCCCTCTATCAGTACAGACAGACACATTAACACCCGGGCAGCAGCTAGAGAGGACAGTGTGCAGCCGCGCCGCCCGGGTGAAGAACAGATCGAGACAGGCTGCAGGCAGCAGCTTAGGCGGGAGTGAGAGACAGCGGAGGAGAGAGAGAACCTGTGTCAGGCTGCAGGCACGGGCCGCCCCCCCTCCCCCCAGCGAAGTCACTGCGCGGCTGGTCTCTCTCAACACAGAGACCAGCCGCTCCGATCTCCGGCGGCTGCTCTCCTCTGACAGGAGGAGGAGGGAGGGGGGACAGGCTCTAGCAATGTAAAGCACAGCGGCGCCGGCGCGGCCGCTCCGCGGCGGTGAGCTGCTGCGGACAGAGCTACTTCTGGACACGGAGGGGAGGAGGAGGAGGGAGGGGAGCACTCTGGCACTTCAGCGCCCCCACCTCTCTGGCGCCTGGGTGCACTGCACCCCGTGCACCCGCCTGGGACCGGCCCTGCCGTGAGCATGATCGCGGGTCCTGCGGACTCGATGTCCACGGGGATACCCGCGATTATCTCATGGAGAGGAAGAACGGGGAAATGCTGATGACACTGACACTGATCATCGCTCCCTGTAATCGGGAGCGGTGATCAGTGTCGTGTCACACACAGCCCCTCCCCCCCACAGTTAGAATCACTCCCTAGGACACACTTAACCCCTACAGCGCCACCTACTGGTTAACCTCTTCACTGCCAGTCACATTTACACAGTAATCAATTCATTTTTAATCGCGCTGATCGCTGTATAAATGTGAATGGTCCCAAAATAGCGCCAAAAGTGTCCGATCTGTCCGCCATAAAGTCCCAGTCACGATAAAAAACGCTGATCGCCTCCACTACTAGTAAAAAAAAAAATATTAATAAAAATGCCATAAAACTATCCCCTATTAAGTAGAAGCTATAACTTTTGCGCAAACCAATCAATAAACACTTATTGCGATTTTTTTACCAAAAATATGCAGAAGAATACGTATCGGCCTAAACTGAGGAAAAAAAATGTTTTTTTACATATTTTTTGGGGATATTTATTATAGTAAAAAGTAAAAAATAATGCGTTTTTTTAAAATTGACGCTATTTTCTTGTTTATAGCGCAAAAAATAAAAACTGCAGAGGTGATCAAATATAACCAAAAGAAAGCTCTATTTGTGGGAAAAAAAGGACGTCAATTTTATTTGAGAGCCACGTCGCACGACTGCGCAATTGTCAGTTAAAGCGGCGCAATGCCGAATCGCAAAAAGTGCTCTGGTCTTTGGGCAGCCAAATGGTCTGGGGCCTAAGTGGTTAACACATTAATCTTGGAAAGCAAGTGAACAACAGTGTTTTGTGTCTCCTCTTTGATACAGATACTGCAGGCTGCATCTTTGTTATAACTTGCACTCAGATCAGGTGCACGGTAAAGACACTGCATTTTGCTTGCACATGATTGGATGATGGAAGTCAGTAGATCTTCAAGCAAACACAGTAAAAATCTCTCCTGCGCTCAGGTGTCCATGAACCAAACATGTGGTGCGACCATCTAAAAAAGTAATGCCTACTGTCTTGCAGCCCTCCTTTGAACAATGGGTATTCAAGCTAGAGAAAAACAGAAAAGAAGGAGGGCGCACCAACCTAGTGCATTACCACTAATAAACTTTAATGCAGCATAAAAACAGCAGAATTAATACTCACAAACGAGCTTGTAAAACCAGCTTTAAAAAGGGCGCAACAGCGCTGTTTCTGTAAATCGATACACCAGGACCTATTGCCAAGAGGGTCAAACAGGTGCAAACGGCTAATGCGTTTCGGGGGAGCACCCCTTTCTTCAGAGCCTAAGCGGGCAATGGTTCTCTTGGCAATAGGTCCTGGTGTGTCGATTTACAGAAACAGCGCTGTTGCGCCCTTTTTAAAGCTGGTTTTACAAGCTCGTTTGTGAGTATTAATTCTGCTGTTTTTATGCTGCATTAAAGTTTATTAGTGGTAATGCACTAGGTTGGTGCGCCCTCCTTCTTTTCTGTTTTATTCAGTAGATCTTCACCACTTTACCTGAACCCTGGGGAAAATGCCCTTCCAAAATAGCACTTCCCTTGCAAAGTGAACAGCCTGTTCACTTTTAGCAAATCAACCCTGCTGCTTACTAATATTATAATGATACCAGAACCTTCTCTTCTTTACAGTTGTTGTCCAGTATTATCTCTGTTTAAGACCAGCATTCAAGGTACAGAACGCATTTAAATATAACACTAATGAGGCAAACATGCATGTTACTGGAATGTGGCTTTTGTTACTGCTTTTTACTGTAGGTGAAATGTGTTTGACTAAGGTTTTGGGGGATGTTGCAATCATACCTTTTTTTGTTGTTTTAATGTTTATTTTTTTTGCTTTAATGGGATTGATTTACAAAAGGCAAATACACTTTGCAAAGGAAGTTGCTTTTTGCTACGGACGATTTCTCAGAGCTTAGTGAATGAGGTGAAGTTTTGCTGACTTTCATCATCCTTCCATGTCTTCACTTCATGTTTAACCTCCCTGGCGGTATGATTATTTCGGATTTTAGGTGCTGAAAGCGGTACGATTATTTTGCATGGAAATTTGGCGTTTTATATTGTAGGTCTGTAATTCTTAACAATAACACACTTAAATCTGTCCAAACAAGAGTCTAGTAGATATCCCGGGTATGATAAAGTTTGAAACACAAAAACATAAATTTTAATATAATAAATAAAAATAAATAATTAAAAAAAAAAAATAATAATAATAAAATAAATTTCCCCACGATTCACTATCGCTCAATTCTGCAAGTGTTCTAATTTACTATCGCTGTTTTCTAGCTGGTCTAAAGCCACTTTTGATGTAAAGGGACACTTTTTGGTTGCTATGGACAATCTCCAGTTTCCAGGCAGAAAGAACAGTATATGTAATAAAAAACTGCATGCAGGGCATGGGCCAAAGCACTGGGGACAAAAGGGATGTGAAATCATTTCATACAGTACAGGGGGTCCCCGGGTTACAAACAAGTTAGGGACTGTAGGTTTGTTCTCAAGTTGAATCTGTTTGTAAGTCGGAACAGGTACATTTTTTAAGTGTAGCTCCAGCCAAAAAAACTATTTTTAAGCTTTTTGGATAGCATAGGGAAGGGTTAACACCCCTGTAACATTTGTTTTGCTGTGTGTGCTCCTGTTCAGAAGATTTCACCTCACTTTCTGTCCCAATGACAATTGGATTTTGAAAATTTTGGGTTGTTGTGGAAATAAGCCTTGGTGATAAAGCATCAGTGGAGGTACCTTTTCCCCATAATAGCTCTTACAGGAGTGAATTTCCCTTTCTAGGGGTAGATTTCCTCTCACTTCCTGTTGTCTCCCTCCGTTTGTAAGTAGGAGTCGTTTGTAAGTCGGATGTTTGTAACTAGGGGACCCCCTGTACTGTAATCTGTAAGATTACAGTACTGTATGTGTTATGATTTTTAAATTTTTTGAATTTGCCGCCAGGCTCCGCCCCCGTGCATCGCGGCGCTCGCAGGGAACGGAGCCTGGCACGGAGAGGCTTCAGGAGGAGGACGGAGCCCACGGACACTGCGGGGGACATCGCAGGATCCCGGGGACAAGGTAAGTATACCGCTCCAGGATCCTGCAATGTAATCCCGAGTGTGGCTCGGGGTTACCGCTAATGGTGCTGAATTTTAACCCCGAGCCACACTCGGGAAAACCGCCAGGGAGGCTACGAGAAGTCTAATCCATTACAATGAAGTGGGTTCATACCAACTATAGGAGGATATATGAGGATGCGAGACTGGTTTATTATGTGGTGCTTTCAGAGTTACATGTGTTTTCATTCATCTATGGGTCCATGCCATCTTAGAAACATGTCACTCTTAGGCCTCATACACACAATCGGATTGTTGGCCAAAAAAAACGTGGAATTTTGTCTGAACGGTGTTGGCTCAAACTTGTCTTGCATACACACAGTCACACAAATGTTGGCCAAAAATTATGAACATAATGATGTACTAGACGTACTAGGTGCTGTTTCAGCTCTTTAGCGCCACCCTTCGGGCTCCTTCTGCTAATTTCATGTTAGTAGAAGTTTGGCGAGTGTTGATTTGCATTTTTCATTTAACGATTTTCAGTTTGTTTCTGAACGGCCACCAGACATGTTGCGGAATCGTAGGAGATAATGTGTTATTTATTATTGGCCTTGGAGTTATTGCTTTGACATTCATTTTTTGGTTGAATAAAGATTTGATTTGGTATATTTTCTATATTTTTGGATGCATAGAATGCACTTTTTGGTTAAGTTCTTTTGGCAGATAGCATGTCTATTTTTTTTTTTTAATGCACAATAAAAAAAATTGTGGAGAATTATACTTGGCTATGTGTTTTACTTCAAATAACAGTTTAGCGGTAGGCAGTTACATTTAAAAAAATACAATGTAAAATTGATAAGGGACACCAACATAGTTGTATCTTTGATCTTATAAACTAGGGGATAATGGTGTTGTGGTAACTTGCACAAATAAAAAAAAAAAGAACATAATAATATTATTCTTGATATTCCTAGAAAAAAAAGCCTTTGAAAATTTGTTTGCAATAACTCCATCAGTATCACCAGCAAAGCAGCTTCATTATTGTCCCATTAAAGAAGAAGAGAATTGTGCGCTGCATTTGGAGATTTCAGAATTTGCCACGTCACAAATGTTAATTCTCCATTACAAACGCTAGTTTACAAGACTGACCGCTTCTGCTTCCGAGCATGCATGTTTGTACTTTGGACTTTTGTCTGACGGACTTGTGTACACACGATCGGAAAATCCAACAACACACATTTCTTGGCGGAAAATTTGAAGACATGCTAGCCAATATTTGTTGGCGGAAAGTCCAACAACAATTGTCCCAATTCCGACCGTGTGTGGGCTCCATCGGACATTTTCCATTGGATTTTCCGACACAAAAAGTTTGAGAGCAGGCTATAAAATTTTCCGACAACAAAATCCGTTGTCGGAGATTTCGATCGTGTGTACACAAATCCGACGGACAAAGTGCCACGCATGCTCAGAATAAATAAAGAGATGAAAGCTATTGGCCGCTGCCCCGTTTATAGTCCCGACGTATGTGTTTTACGTCACCGCGTTTAGAACGATCGGATTTTCCGACAACTTTGTGTGACCGTGTGTATGCAAGACAAGTTTGAGCCAACATCCGTCTGAAAAAATCCTAGGATTTTGTTGTCGGAATGTCCAAACAAAGTCCGACCATGTGTACGGGGCATCAGATGTATTTCATACATTGCCAAGGTTGCTTTCATATTCTAGTTTTTATTATAAACATTTCATATATATATATATATATATATATATATATATATATATATATTTTGCCGAAGTTCCCTAAAATGATTGTATCGAGGCTCAGATCTGGGGAAGGGTAGAGAAAAATGTCTGCAGCACTGAAGGTCCCAATGAGCACAGTGGCCTCCATCATCCATAAATGGAAGAAATTTGGAACCACCAGGACTCTTCCTAGAGCGGGCCAACCGGCCAAATTGAGCAATCAGGGGAGAAGGTCCTTAATCGGGGAGGTGACCAAGAACCCGATGGTCACTCTGACAGAGCTCCAACATTTCTCTGTGGACAGAGGAGAACCTTCCAGCAGAACAACCATCTCCGCAGCACTCCACCAATCAGGCATGTATGGTAGAGTGGAAAAATTAAAAAATTGCGCCAAACTCCTAAAAGGATAACGTGAAGCAGCCAACACAACAACCTGACTGTTGTAAATACATGAAAGTGAAAAAAGTGTGGCGCTAAAGAATAGTATTATGGGGTAAGTGACAGTGGTTCCTAAAGGTGGAGGTACATAACCCTGAGGTGTGTACCCAAATAATGATGATACTATACGATGTGTAGAAAGACGATCAAGTCTCTTCGTGTAGCAACATAAAACTAAGAAATATGGGAAAATGAATATAACTTAAATAAACACGTGTGTGGGCACATATAAACAGTGAAAAAAACGTGTATGTATTGCGTGTATCAGTTTTTGGGGTGGAGTAACCTAACCCAAAAGATGGTTCAAAATTGAATCACAATGAGTAAGTAGTAAAAGATTACAACAATGTAGTGTGCATCAACTCATAAATGGCCTGCTCCTCTAAACAAGGCCTACATGCAAAAAACGTGAGTTCAAAAAAATGAGTCCATAAAAAGTGTAAGTATTAAATGTCCATCATTATGCAATGGGGTGATCCCCGATGGTTCCCCGACAGCTTGGGTGTAAGCAGTCCTCATACACAATTAGCCCATACCCCAGCAGAAGTCTTTGAGGACGAAACGCATCGGGTCTCTGTGTCTTTACCCCCATCACCTACTGCGCTAATTTTTATGATTTTTTATATTTTTTGTACCTGTGTGAGCCGAGTTTTTACTGCCCATATTTGTACACTCGTTTGGTTTACACCTCTTTTGTTACCAATAAACGTTATTACGTTTTTAATAAGGATTTACACCATGTGGAAGTTTTTTTCTTTTTATCTTTGCCTACTCACATGGTTGGTCGCTGAGGAAGCTATCTTCCAAACTGAGGACTGAGGTCAAACTCTGAAGACATCTGCTTCCAGTCCAGTCCCCCCCAGAGACACGCCATCCAGTGACTTCTGAGGAGACTCTGTCCAGGATCCACATACGGTCTACCACACTACACCGCTTGACGGTACATGCTTGTTTGACTCACCGCCAAGGGCCTGTGAGTCCACCTTGTCTGGTAAGGGCATTTTATACTTATATCTTCTTGGTAAAAGTTTCCATATCAAGACGAGAATTTATTTACATGCAAGAACACTCCCAATGGTCTCCATCGATTGTGTATGAGGACTGCTTACACCCAAGCTGTCGGGGAACCATCAATCACCCCATTGCATAATGATGGACATTTAATACTTACACTTTTTATGGACTCATTTTTTTGAACTCACGTTTTTTGCATGTAGGCCTTGTTTAGAGGAGCAGGCCATTTATGAGTTGATGCACACTACATTGTTGTAATCTTTTACTACTTACTCATTGTGATTCAATTTTGAACCGTCTTTTGGGTTAGGTTACTCCGCCCCAAAAACTGATACACGCAATACATACACGTTTTTTTTCACTGTTTATATGTGCCCACACACGTGTTTATTTAAGTTATATTCATTTTCCCATGTTTCTTAGTTTTATGTTGCTACACAAAGAGACTTGATCATCTTTCTACACATCGTATAGTATCATCATTATTTGGGTACACACCTCAGGGTTATGTACCTCCACCTTTAGGAACCACTGTCACTTACCCCATAATACTATTCTTTAGCGCCACACTTTTTTCACTTTCATGTATGGTAGAGTGGCCAGACGGAAGCCACCCCTCAGTAAAAGGCACATGACAGCCCGCCTGGAGTTTGCCAAAAGGCACCTGAAGGACTCTCAGACCATGAGAAACAAAATTCTCTGGTCTGATGAAACAAAGATTGAACTCTTTGGCCTGAATGGCAAGTGTCATGTCTGGAGGAATCTCATCACTTGGCCAATACCATCCCTACAGTGAAGCATGGTGGTACTGGGAGACTAGTCAGGATCAAGAGAAAGATGAAGACAGCAATGTACAGAGACATCCTTGATGAAAACCTGCTCCAGAGTGCTCTGGACCTCAGACTGGGGCAAAGTTTCATCTTCCAAAAGGGCAGCGACCCTAAGCACACAGTCAAGATAACAAAGGAGTGGCTATTTGACAACTCTGTGAATGTCCTCGAGTGGCCCAGCCAGAGCCCAGATTTGAACATGATTGAACATCTCTGGAGAGATGTGAAAATGGCTGTGCACCATCTCTCCGCATCCAAAATAATAGGTGTGCCAAGCTTGTAGCATCATACTCAAAAAGACTTGAGGTTGTAATTGGTGCCAAAGGTGCTTCAACAAAGTATTGAGCAAAGGCTGTGAATACTTATGTACATGTGATTTTTTGCTGTTTGCAAAGATTTTAAACAAACTTCTTTCACGTTGTCATTATGGGGTATTGGTTGTAGAATTTTGAGGAAAATAATGAATTTAATCAATTTTGAAATAAGGCTGTAACATAACAAAATGTGGAAAAAGTGAAGCGCTGTGAATACCTTGTGGATGTACTGTATGTATTTATGTGTATATCTATCTATTTACACTTTTTATATGTTTACTTTTTTTACACCAGACCTTCTTAATTAGTCAGGTTTTTACAATTTATATTTCTACTTATTTATATTATTTTTATTTTATTATTTTCTCAACCCTGATGAAAGGTTTTAGACCCTCAAAATGCATTGGCTTTATCTTCTGACCTTTTGTCAAGGTTAATAAACTTTTACTGCACTTGTAATATACAAAACATGAGTGAAATATTAGGTTTATATATAAATAAAGTTTTCTGTTTTATTGTACCAGATCTCTTTTCTTTTTATATGTTTTAAGATTCACTCAGGCACCTTCCCTGTGCTGTTGACAGAGAAGTGGAAGATAGATTAGTTCATTATGAAGTTTTTTTTTTTACTGAACTACACTCTTGAGAAATGCCTAAAACGGTCTGCTAGGCGCGTTCTTAGAAGCAATGCTTGAATCAGACACATTGCTTGTTTTATTGAACCAGGGGAGGCTAGCCCCAGTGTGATTGTGAAGTATGTTGTGTACGAGGATTGCCTTTTTATTGGCATTTGCATGTGTCAAAAATTTGTGAATATTTGAAAAATACAAATAATCCTTCTGTTTAACAAGTTTGTTTTAGTTCAAAAACATACATACATATTAAAAAGTATTAAAGTGATAATAAATCTAAAAACAAAAAATGATATATTGAAATGTACCAATCCTTAAATGTAGTGTCTGCATTCCTTTTCTTTTTTGTAGGCTTTTTCCTTTATTTTCACCTGGTGATTTGGCCACTAATATGCTTCCTGTCTTACGCTGTCTCTACTTTGGATGGAGGAGCAATTAATACACCTTTGGACAGAAGCTTTGTCAATCAGGAAAGAAGGTGGTGTTATGTCGTGTACACACGGGCAGACTTTTCGGGATCAAAGGTCTTTCCGACAAACTTTCGACTGACTTTTGACGGACTTCCGACTGACTTTCGAACGAACGGACTTGCCTACACACGATCACACCAAAGTCTGACGGATTCGTACGTGATGATGTTCGACCAGACTAAAATAAGGAAGTTCATAGCCAATAGCCAATAGCTTCCCTAGCGTCAGTTTTTGTCCATCGGACTAGCATACAGACTAACTGATTTATCGACCGGACTCGAATCCGTCGGAAAGATTTGAAACATGTTTTAAATCTAAAGTCCGTCTGATTTTCGACTGAAAAAGTCCATTGCAGGTCCAATGAAGCCCACACATGGTCGGGCTGTTCGACGAATTCGTTCCGTCGGACCAGTCTGGTCGAAAAGTCCGCCCGTGTGTACACGGCATTAGATGCACAAGCAGATTTCGATGACAAACCAAACTTCAGCTAACACTTTTTAGGCAGTTATAGCAAAAGTTGTCTTTTTTACTTTTGGGATACAATTTTATATGTATTAATAAAAGTTGACCATTGTAAGCACCCCTGTCAGCGGTGAATGTTTTTTCTCAACCCTCTAAATGCCACCTTTGCTGAACAGCTTGGTCTGTTGAAGAAAGTTAAAAAATTAAACACTTACTGGCTGGATCAACAGGATAAAATAAATGAAAACAAAGGAAATGAATGCGGCCACCATAACTGTGAAGTGGCATGCTGCAATATATTAAATTTTTGTTTTTAATTTTGCTTGAATTGGTTATATTGATATAGCTCCTTAATTACAGCTGTATCCTGTTTTTGAAAGCCAGCACCACAAAAAAGGTATAAATCAGGTTTGTGGGTAGAAAGTTGAGTAATATGCTTTCATTTTATATCTTTCAGGTACTCCAGCACTAATCACAGTTTTGCTATTGTCATACTCCTCCAATAAAAGTTAAAATTTGGAACATCCAGCTACTGGAAGTTATACCTGCTGGGGGAGGAGGCATGAGAACAAATTTTTACAGAAAAATCTTATGGTTGGAGTGTGAGAGATATAACAGGCCATGTCGGTTCAACTCAAGGGTGACCGACCAAAACTGAAGTATGTATTTTGCGTGGAAATGGTCTTTAAACCACTTAAGGACCAGGCTTTTTTCTGACACTTGGGGGTTGATTTACTAAAGGCCAATAGACTGTGCACCTTGGAAAGTGTAGTTGCACTCTGTAAGGGCAGTGGCTCCAGAGCTTAGTAAATGAAGTAAAGCTTCAATTTGTAAAGAATAACCAATCACATGCAAGGAAAATAAAAAAAACAGCATTTTTGCTTGCACATGATTGGTTGATGAAAGTCAGCAGAGCTTCTCCTCATTTAGGGTCCTTTCACACTGGGGCGGTTTGCAGGCGCTATTGCGCTAATAATAGCGCCTGCAAACCGACCCGAAAGTGCCACTGCTTTCATTCCAGTGTGAAAGCCCAGAGGGTTTTCACACTGGAGCGATGCGCTGGCAGGACGGTAAAAAAAGTCCTGCTAGCAGCATCTTCGGAGTGGTGAAGGAGCGGAGTGTATACCGCTCCTTCACGGCTCCTGCCCATTGAAATTAATGGGACGGCGCGGCAATACCGCCGGCAAAGCGCCTCTGCAGAGGCGCTTTGCGGTCGTCTTTAACCATTTCTCGGCCGCTAGCGGGGGGTAAAACCGACTTACCGCCGCCGCCCGCCCCAGTGTGAAAGGGCCCTTACTAAACTCTGGAGCAACTGCTCTTGCCATGTGCAACTGCACTTTCCAAAGTGCACAGCTTTTTTGCCTTTAGTAAATCAACCCCTTGGTGTTTACAAGTTAAAATGAGCATTGCAAATCCGTTGCAGGGATCACTTTTATCTAAAAGTCTGAGCGAAAAGAAAATACTGGGATTATGGCATCTAGCTGCAGCCACAACACCAGTATTTAACGTCAAACAAATGACATATTTTCCCAATTAGGCTGTCGGCAAGTGGTTAACAAGTGGTTAATTATTCCTTTAGTTAACAGTGACCTATGGCCTAGCCTATTAATAAATGTGCACATTATTTTGTAGGTAAAGTTTAATAAAAAAGCTGGCATCTAGGTAAGACTGGTGCAGTCTGTTCTATTGCCAGTATGTTCGCTTCACAGCTAAAGTGGGCAAATTAATGGAACCATTTAGGAGGCTGACTCACATTTCATGCAATTTATGGTGCAAACACATTGCAGATACATACAGCATTTTCAGGCATTCTAAAGATCACACTTCTGACAGAGACAAGTGAAAGGGATTATCCATGGCTATAATAATATAGATTTTATTGGATTAAAATTCAAATAATAGATTCATAAGAAACTTCAGCATTAGGTGACATCTGCTGATTTTGTATGTCGATATTCATTTTAGTCGTGAGGATGATTCGATTTTTTTCACCCTGCTGTTTATTTGGACAGATGTTCCTTTCATTTACTTTAAAAAAATTAAGAGATTTCTCCATCTGTCTTTTAAAAATGTAATAATCTGTGGAACCCTCTGGAAGGATCCTGCAGATAAATTTGGATTTTGTGATGCTTGGATTTGCCATATAAACACTGCATCTGCAGGCTATATGGAATAGCATTTTCTTTAAAGGATAACTTAGTCAAGACAAAAGGTGGTATAACATGTTTTCAGAATTATATTTTCGGGAAATTATTTTAATGTGATCGTTAAGGCCCCTTTCACATGAGGTAGATTCTGTTCTGATCAGCAGGAGATCAGCTCACAAATCAACCTCAGGGAAAACATTTACGTTACCTGTCATTGTTTATATTGTTATGGCTGATTGGTATATGTCCTCTTATTGATCTGGTAAGACACAATAGGGTTGATTTACTAAAGGCAAAAAGACTGTGCACTTTGAAAAGTGCAGTTGCACACGGCAAGAGCAGTTGCTCCAGAGTTTAGTAAATGAGCAGAAGCTCTGCTGACTTTCATCAACCAATCATGTGCAAGCAAAAATGCTGTTTTTTAAGTTTTCCTTGCATGTGATTGGGTATTCTTTGCAAAGTGAAACTTTACCTCATTTACTAAGCTCTAGAGAAACTGCACTTGCAGAGTGCAATTGCACTTTCCAAGGTGCACAGTCTATTGGCCTTTAGTAAATCAACTCCAATTAGTCTGTTAACCAGTTGCCGACCGCCTAACGCAGATATACTGCGGCAGAATGGCACGGGCAGGCAAAATCACGTACCTGGTATGTGATCTGCCTCCCGCGGGCTGGGGGCGCATCGCGCCCCTCCCCGGTGCCCGAGGCGGTCGGCATCAGTGGGGAAGCGATACAGGCTGAGGGGGAGGCCACTCATTCGCTCCCCACGAATGAAATTCTTCCTCTGCTGCTGTAATGTAAACAGTGGCAGAGGAAGTGATGTCATCTCTCCTCGAGCCGGTCTTTTCATTCCGGCGCCGAGGAGAGAAGACATCAAGTAAGTCTGCACCAACACTACACTTTCAGTAGAACACACTAGGCACACTTTTCACCCCCCGATCACCCCCTGATCACCCCCCTGTACCCCCTGTCACAGTGACACCAATAGCAGTTTTTTTTTTTTGTATTGGTGTCAGTTTGTGACAGTTATAAGTGGTAGGGCAGTTAGGGTTAGCCCCCTTTAGGTCTAGGGTACCCCCTTAACCCCCCTAATAAAGTTTTAACCCCTTGATCCCCCCCGTCGCCAGTGTCACTAAGCGATCGTTTTTCTGATCGCTGTATTAGTGACACAGGTGATGCTAGTTAGGGAGGTAAGTATATAGGTTCGCCGTCAGCATTTTATAGCGACAGGGACCCCCATATACTACCTAATAAAGGTTTTAACCCCCTGATTGCCCCCTAGTTAACCTTTTCACCAGTGATCACCGTATAACTGTTACGGGTGACGCTGGTTAGTTAGTTTGTTTTTTATAGTTTATTATAGTTTCAGGGCACCCGCCGTTTATTACCTTATAAAGGTTTAACACCCTAATCGCCCGGCGGTGATATAAGTTAAGTTTTTAGGGTCAGATAAGGTCTGCGTCGCCCCAGGCAGTGTCAGGTTAGCGCCAGTAGCGCTAACACCCACGCACGCAGCATACACCTCCCTTAGTGCTATAGTATCTGAACGGATCGATATCTGATCCGATCAGATCTATACTAGCGTCCCCAGCAATTTAGGGTTCCCAAAAACGCAGTGTTAGCGGGATCAGCCCAGATACCTGCTAGCACCTGCGTTTTTCCCCTTGGCCCAGCCCAGCAGAGTCAGGCCTGATCCCTGCGATCGCTAACAGTTTTTTGGTAGCGTTTTGATACAGTCGCTGACAGTCAGGAGCTTGTTTGCCTGTGAGTCTCACTAGTGTACCCCTAAATTTAGAGCCCAAAATCTAAGTGCAAGAACTGCAGGTCCCTCGTATGGAGCAGAGAAGTACTAAAGCCGCTATTCCTTCTGGTGAACTGGCAAGCACCAGCGGCCTAGTTCATCCTGGTCGTATATCCAGCACTGCAGTAACACTTGGTGACGTGGCGAGTCCCAAAAGTGCAGTTCAAGCTGGCGAGGTGGCAAGCACAAGTAGTGTCCCGCTGCCACCAAGAAGACGAACACAGGCCTGTCGTGCCCATAGTGCCCTTCCTGCTGCATTCGCCAATGCGAATTGGGAACCCACCACTTCTGCAGCACCCGTACTTCCCCCATTCACTGGCCAACCCGGCATTCAGGTGGAAACAGTTGATTTTACGTCACTGGATTTTTATTCGCTGTTTTTCACCGAAGATCTCTATAGATCTATTGTGGACCAAAGCAATTTGTACGCTGGTCAACACATCGCCACTATTCCCCAGTCCTCCCTTGCCAGAGATTGGAAACCAATTACGGTTTCCGAATTTAAGATCTTTCTGGGCCTTTCCCTCAACATGGGCATAAATAAAAAGAGTGAGTTGCGGTCATATTGGTCCACTGACCCAATTTACCATATGCCCGTGTTCTCTGCCTCCATGGCCAGGGCACGATACGAGCAGATTTTGCAGTTCATGCACTTCAACAACAATGAACTCTGTCGTCCTCATGGAGACCCTGAATACGATCGGCTCTACAAAATTCGGCCCCTCGTAAACCACTTCAACCAACGTTTTGCAGACTTGTTCACTCCCCATCAAGTTGTCTGCATTGATGAGTCCCTGATTAAGTTTTCTGCCCGCTTGTCATTCAAACAGTACCTTCCCAGCAAGCGTGCCAGATACGGGGTCAAGATGTATAAGCTCTGTGACAGGGCCACAGGCTATACATGTAGTTTTATGGTTTACGAGGGCAAAGATAGTCACGTAGAGCCGACAAACTGCCCTTACTACATAGGAAGTGCTGGCAAGATAATGTGGGACTTGGTGTCACCCTTATTCGGAAAGGGGTACCACTTGTACGTGGACAATTATTACACGAGCGTGCCACTTTTTAGTCACCTTTTTGATCATTAGATTGGAGCCTGTGGCACCGTGCGACCTAATCGCCGGGGCTTTCCCCAGCGGCTTGTAGATTCCCATCTTAGGCTGGGGGAGAGAGCCTGCTTACAGTGTAATAATTTGCTCGCTATGAAGTGGAGGGTTAATAAGAATGTTTTCGTTCTTACCTCCCTTCATGCAGACACGATGGTCCAAATTACTACGGCGACTGGTGTTGTGGAGAAACCCCTCTGTGTCCAGGAATATAACCAAAATATGGGAGGGGTGGACCTCAATGACCAGTTGTTGGTGCCGTACCTAGTTGCCCGTAAGGCCAGACGCTGGTACAAAAAAGTGTCTGTTTATTTATTTCAATTGGCTTTGCTGAACGCTTATGTGCTATACAGAGCTTCAGGACGGACTGCATCCTTCCTTAAATTCCAGGAAGAGATCATCAGAGCCCTTCGATTTCCAGACGGTGCTCCACCTCACCTTTCCCAACCAAATGCAGTAAGCCGGCTGCATGAGAGGCATTTTCTTTATGTCCTCCCGAGTACCCCTACCCAACGAGCCCCCCAAAAAAGATGTCTTGACTGCAGCAAGCGCGGATTTAGGCGTGACACCTGGTATTATTGTCCCTTCTGTCCTGACAATCCTGGTCTTTGCATTGGTGAATGTTTTGAACGCTACCATACACAAGTTGAGTATTAGCGTAGGGTACAGCACTGCACAGACTAGGACACACTTTCACAGGGTCTCCCAAGATGCAAGATGCCATCGCATTTTGAGAGACCCAAACCTGGTACCAGTTACAAAAGTTAAAGTTACAAAAAAAAGTGTAAAAAAAGAAAAGAAAAAAAAAGTAAAAAAAAAAAACACAAAAATATATATAAAATAATAAAAACCAAAAATAGTTGTTGTTTTATTGTTCTCTCTCTCTATTGTTCTGCTCTTTTTTACTGTATTCTATTCTGCAATGTTTTATTGTTGTTATGTTTTTATCATGTTTGGTAACCATTTTTTTGTTTTCAGGTACGCCATTCAGCTGCAGCGCGGATTTATTTATCTTGACAATAACAGCGTTTGCTCCCACGATACATAAAGCCGCGACTCCAGCGCTGTCGGAGGGGATTTCACCACCACGGTTACATACTTCAGCATATATGCCGAAGCGTGGGGGCAGCAGTGGGTGGAGGAGCGATTTGCTCCTACCTTTTGTGGGAGGATGCCCCCATGCTTCGGCATATATAAACGGTGCATGTGTGCCCATCATTAGAAGTGGGTGGATGAAGGGAGGTATTCTAATGGTGGGCATACCCACCGATCAATATCTTTTTTTCGTTCAGCCCACAGGCTGCATGAAAAAAAAGTTTACAATATATGCCCAACAAGCACCAGCAACGTACTGGTATGTTGCTGGACTTTGAGTGGTTATACCAGAATGATGCCTGCAGGTTTAGGTATCATCTTGGTATCATTCTTTTCAGCCAGTGGTCGGCTTTCATGTAAAAGCAATCCTAGCAGCTAATTTTTTTACAAGCAGTGGGAGGGAATGTCCGTCCCCCCCACCGTCTTCCATGTTTTTCTCTGGCTCTCCTGTCCCAACAGGGAACCCGAGAATGCAGCCGGTGATTCGGCCAGCTGACCATAGAGCTGATCAGAGACCAGAATGGCTCCAATCATCTCTATGGCCTAAGAAACAGGAAGCTACGAGCATTTCATGACTTAGATTTCGCCGGATGTAAACAGCGCCATTGGGAAATTGGGAAAGCATTTTATCACACCGATCTTGGTGTGGTCAGATGCTTTGAGGGCAGAGGAGAGATCTAGGTTCTAATAGACCCCAATTTTTTCAAAACAGAGTACCTGTCACTACCTATTGCTATCATAGGGGATATTTACATTCCCTGAGATAACAATAAAAATGATTAAAAAAATTAAAAAATGAGCGGAACAGTTTAAAAATAAGATAAAAAAAGAAAAAAAATAATAAAGAAAAAAAAAACAAAGCACCCCTGTCCCCTCCTGCTCTCACGCAAAGGCGAACGCAAGCGTCGGTCTGGCATCAAATGTAAACAGCAATTGCATAATGCATGTGAGGTATCACTGCGAAGGTCAGATCGAGGGCAGTAATTTTAGCAGTAGACCTCCTCTGTAAATCTAAAATGGTAACCTGTAAAGGCTTTTAAAGGCTTTAAAATGTATTTAGTTTGTCGCCACTGCACGTTTGTACGCAATTTTAAAGCATGTCATGTTTGGTATCCATGTACTCGGCCTAAGATCATCTTTTTTATTTCATCAAACATTTGGGCAATATAGTGTGTTTTAATGCATTAAAATGTAAAAAAGTGTGTTTTTTTCCCAAAAAAATGCGTTTGAAAAATCGCTGCGCAAATACTGTGTGAAAAAAAAATGAAACACCCACCATTTTAATCTGTAGGGCATTTGCTTTAAAAAAATATATAATGTTTGGGGGTTCAAAGTAATTTTCTTGCAAAAAAAAAGGAAAATTTATTGTCAAATACTTACCGTAATTTTCCTTTCCTGATGGACTCCATGGCAGCCTACGTGTGGGTTTACCCCGCCTCCTCTCCAATGCTATAGGACCCCATTCCCATAAATGAGCACTCACCACTAGCTACTGCGTTCCGTAACTAGCCTACTCCTTGACCAATGGGTGGGAACTCCGTCTGCCATGGAGTCCATCAGGAAAGGAAAATTACGGTAAGTATTTGACAATAAATTTTCCTTTTTCCTGACAGACTCCATGGCAGCCTACGTGTGGGAAATAACTAGCCAACCACACGGGTGGGTATGCTGAATCAAACCAAAAATTTTAATTTGACCTATCAACCGATAGGATTCTCAAACCAAAGTCTACAGAGGATAACGAAGCAGGCTCAATACAGTAATGAGACATGAAAGTGTTAATAGAGGCCCACGAAGCTGCTTTGCAAATTGTGTCTGGGGCCACATGTCGAGCTGCCGCCCATGAAGCTGCCATTCCTCTGGTGGAGTGAGCTGTCACCGCCTGTGGAGGAGCCAAGCCCTTCGCTCTGTACGCTTGTTGAATAGTTTGAACGATCCAAGTAGCGAGTGTCCTGACTGAGGCTTTCTTTCCTTTGTTACTTCCCGAGTGAAGGATAAATAGATGGTCAGAACGCCTGAAGGGAGAAGTCATCGTTAGATAATTTTTAATTGCTTCTCCTACATCCAGAGGGTGAATTTCAGAGGACTCCAGAGACCTAAACGTGGGCAAGACTATTTCTTGGTTAACATGGAACACAGAGGACACTTTTGGGTTAGAACCCAGCATTGGGATAAGTACCACCCGATCCGGGAAGAATGTTAAGAAGGGTTCTTCACAACCCAGAGAGCCAATCTCAGAAACTCTTTTTGCAGATGTGATAGCTACTAGAAAGACTACTTTAGCTGAGAAGTCCTTGATAGAGAGCGGGGAAGGCCCCGAAGTACTGAGTCCGGAGATTGAGTCTAAGACAAGTGGCAGGTCCCATTTGGGGAACCTGGATCTCCTTTGAGGCTTGAGCCTTGAAGCGCCACGAAAAAATTGTCGAATTAGTGGATTAGTTGCCCAGGAGGACCCAGAGAAGGCCGATAGTGCAGAGACCTGAACCCTAAGCGAGCTGATGGATAATGGAAGATCTAAGCCTGTTTGTAGGAAACTGAGTATGTCTTGCACCCCCGGGTGTCTAAAAGACCTGCCGCTGGAGGAGCAAAAATCCACAAATTTAGACCAGATTCTGCTGTAAACTTTATTTGTGCTGGATCTTCTTGAACTCATGAGAGTTGATACTACCGTAGGAGCACAACCAAGCGAGATTAGCCTCTCCCTCTCAAGAACCAGACCATCAGTCTCAGCACTGCTGGGCACGGGTGTAGGACTGACCCCTGGGAAAGAAGGTCCGGCCTGAGAGGGAGAGGCACCGGGTCCCTGAAACTGAGTTGGACCAGGAGAGGGAACCAGGGTCTGTTCGGCCAGTATGGAGCTATCATCAACACTTCTGCCGTCTCTGAACGGAGTCTCCGCAGGAATCTCAGGATGACTGGGAGTGGCGGGAAGGCGTATGCCTTGCTGAACCTCCAGAGGTCCGTCAGTGCGTCTGACCCGAGAGCCTGACTGCAACGGCCTCTGGTGTAAAATTTCTCCAGCTTGAAGTTGTGGCATGAGGCGAACAGATCTACCTCGGGGATGATCCCCAGCGAGGAGACCCATCTGAACGTCTCCATGTGAAGAGACCACTCGTTGTTGTCCAGTTTGGTGCGTGAAAGGAAGTCTGCTTGAGCATTCTGGACTCCTGGGATAAATACTGCCGAGATATTGCAAAGATTCTTCTGCGCCCATGAAAGAATGGGTTCGACTTCCCGAAGAAGAGTGGGACTCCGGGTACCCCCTTGCCTCTTCACGTAGGCGACGGCCGTTGTGTTGTCCATTCTTAATAGTATTGACTTCCCTTTCAGAAGATGAGAGAAGGCCTGTAGAGCACACCAGGCTGCCCTGAGTTCTAGAACGTTCGAACCTGGGACTGCACGGCAGGAGTCCCATTTGCCTTGGGCGAGGTTCGAGCCGCAGAGGGCCCCCCAACCCGTCCCGCTGGCGTCGGTCGTCACCGTGACCCAGGAGATGGGAACGATGGAATGACATGCCAGAAGATTCTTGCGTTGAAGCCACCAAAGGAGGCTGTTCCTCATTGACGAGGTCACCCGGATGACTTGACTCTTGTCCCCTGTTTTCCATTGCTGCAGAAACCCCGACTGGAAGGGACGTAACCTCCACAAGGCCCACTTGACCATGGGCGCCGTAGACACCATTGTACCGATAATTTCCAGACACTGAGAGGCTCTTAGGTGTGAGGCATGTACTGCCCGAGAAATCCTGTCTCGTACTACCGGAATTTTCTGTAGTGGAAGGGAAATGGTGCCACTTACAGTGTCGAACTGAGCTCCTAGGTATATTAGGCGCCGTGTTGGTTTTAGATGACTTTTTGCCAAGTTCAGGAGCCACCCAAAACTGGAAAGGGTGGAGATCACCTGTTGTCGATGGGCTAGCAGCTGTTCCCTGCTTTGCGACAGCACCAGGAGGTCGTCGAGGTAGTGGTAAAGACGTACCCCTTTCAGTCTTATGTGAGCTACCGTGGCCAGAAGGATTTTTGAGAAGACCCGGGGGGACGTTGTCAACCCGAAGGGGAGGCAGATAAACTGGAGATGATCTTGCCCTACCTGGAAGCGGAGGTATTTGTGAAACTCTTCCTCTATCGGGACGTGAAAATAAGCGTCCTTTAGGTCGATGGAAATCATCCAGTCGCCTGGCTGAATAGCTTGCTGAATAGTCGACAGCGTTTCCATCTTGAATTTCCCTGGTTTTATGAACTCGTTGAGGTATGTCAGGTCTATGACCGGGCGCCAAGAGCCACTCTTCTTTTGAACCAGGAAAAGAGGGGAGTAAATTCCCTGAAACCACTCGTCCCTCGGGACGCACGCCACTGCCCCTTGAGACTTCAGGAGATCCACATAGGACAATAGCGCCTGCTTTTGATCTTCCGCCCGGGGCAGAAGAGTGGGGACAAATCTGGGGGGCGGTGCACTGGAGAAGGTCCACCTGTGACCTGTCGAGACCGTCTTTATTACCCAAAAGTCCGAGATCGAGGCCACCCAGACGTGCCGGAAGAGGCGCAGCCGCGCCCCCACCCGACCCGCCTGGGCGGGCGCAATCTCAAAAAGACCTCGCCTGTTCATGGCCGCTGGGTGCCTGGCCTTTAGTGGATTTGCGAAAAGATGTCTGGCCCCTGCTCCAATTCCTTCTGAAGTCCCTACCGGGCTTATAAGAGCGAGCTTCCCTAGAACGCTCCGGAGAGCGTCTTCTGAACTGCGGCTTCTTCCGACCCAGAAGGCGCTTGTCCTGTGGGAGAAATCCCGACTTGCCACCCGTGGCTCGCGCTATGGCATCATCTAGCTTATTGCCAAACAGCGAGGATCCCTCGAAGGGGATTTTGCACCAAGCCTGCTTGGAAACGGGGTCAGCAAGCCAAGGGCGTAACCACAGGGCCCGTTTAGCCGTGACCGATGACAGCATAATTCGCGCCAATAGGCGAATCAAGTCAATGGACGCCTCTCCCAAGAACACCGCCGCTAGCTTCAATTCTGCAGCTGCTGAACTTCCCGCTAGCTCTTCTGAAACCCCTTTAAGGAAGGAATCCACATTCTCCGTCCAAGCCTCCATGGCTTTTGACATGGCTGCCAGAGCAAGAGCAGGTTTGCAGGCCGTTCCGGCCAACCCGTAAATCCTCTTCAGGTCTTGGTCGATCCTTCTTTCAAGACCATCCTTGAAGGACACTGCATCTTCCAAGGGAAGTGTAATATGCTTAGCCAGGCGCATCAGAGCTGCGTCCACAAGGGGAGCATTCTCCAGATACTTCACCTCTTCTGACTTGAAGGGATATAATCTGGAGGTTTTATTAGTCATAGAGGACTTCCTGTCCGTCTTACTCCATTCCTCATCAATGATCTCTTTCAGCTCAGAAAGGAGCGGGAAACTTGCGCGTTCTTTCCCCAAATGTTTGAAGAATTTCTTCTGCTTGGCCGGGGGAGTAGATGGGTCTTCCCATTTAAGAGCTTCCTTGATTGCCTTAATTAAAGGTGACACCATACTAAAATCAAAGCCTCCTATTTCCTCTTCTTCCTGAGGATCATCATCCGAGGAGTCAAGGGAGGCCACGTACGGCTGTGAAGTGCCCGGATCTTCACGGGATTCGTCAGCCGGGGGGCCAGATAATGTAGTAGACTGGCTCAATGTGTGGGGAGGATCCAGCTCCCTCAAGGATTGCTGTACCACTCGTTTAACGAGAGTTTCCAGACGCTGGTTCTCCGATTCTTTCTCCCTAGTCGCCCGGGCATAACAACGGTCACACAGTGACTTGCCCTCCGGAACTCGTGTTCCACATCCCCAGCAGGCTCTGCGGTCAGAGCGGCTGTCGTGGCGTTGGGAGCGGTGTCTCGAGGAGGAATGAGAGCGTCTCCTCTGGTGGCTTCCAGACTTAGAGTCATGCCTGGATCTTGAAGGTGACTGGTGTTGTGGCCTGGCAAGGTCTCTGTTATTCTGGACCACAATTTGAGGGTCCGATCTGCAAGGGCTGGGAGAAAAAACACAGTAGGGAGGGGGAAAAGGCGAGACCAACATCAGATAACGCAATTCACAGTGCGACTGACTCTCAACCCCTCCCCTCATAAGCACATACCTTGTGCGTGAGGGCTGGCCACTTAAAGGCGGTGAATTGTCCGAGCCTTCCATATGAAGCGCGACACAGCACGGATTAGTCTGCAGAAAAAGAAGGCGGCCTGAACGGGCCAAGATACCAGTAAAAAAGGGGACAATCTGCCCCACAATACCCTCAGCCTATTATGACTGGATGACAAACATAACTTTTCTTTTCTTTTTTTTTTTCTTAAATACAAAGTATAATAGGCACTCACCTAAAGCAGACTAGGGCTGGAGATGGGGAAGAGAAACCGCTCTGCTCCTAATCACTGAGAGACATTCCCACTGTGAAGGAGTCTATGAGCTGAATTTAAAACCCCCGCCCATGATGTCACCATCTGACCCCGCGCCTGCGCCGTCAGACGGTGACCGTACTGCGCATGTGCGGATAGCCGAGCGTTCCGCCGTTCTGCGCACGCGTCAGCCAAGCCTCGGACCCGAGGAGGCTACCGCGCATGCGCGAGCATTGCGGACGGCCGAACCCGGAAGAGCTGGGGCGAGATGGAACGCACAAGCGTTCCAGCCGCCATGAGGGGGAAGAACGGTCTCCACAGAGACTGCGATGGTCATAGCCAAGCCAGGAAACCTAGGGAGAGACAGACAAACACACAAAAAAACCTGCCATGGATATACATTTTTATAAGCTTCCGACCTTGCCAGCCGCTGATGTCCCTGGACGTCCGGCATACAGAGGCGACCATCCTTCCACCAAAAGGGTAAATATCAGCCTCTACCTGCTACTCGCCCGCCCATGGCTGGGCCCTGAGCTGCACCGCAAAAGGTATGCCATGATCCTGGATCCGTCCGACCGGACGCGAACAACTTGTGTAGGTCCATTGGAGGAGGACAAAAAAGGAACGCAGTAGCTAGTGGTGAGTGCTCATTTATGGGAATGGGGTCCTATAGCATTGGAGAGGAGGCGGGGTAAACCCACACGTAGGCTGCCATGGAGTCTGTCAGGAAAAATAATTTTTTCATGTAAACAAAATGTGTCAGAAAGGGCTTTGTCTTCAAGTGGTTAGAAGAGTGGGTGATGGAATGTATGATCTCAAGTTTTTATCTTATAACCTAAAAGGTTTAAATTCGCCTAAAAAAAAAAAAAACACAAAATATTGAAGGAACTCCAACAGTACGGAGCCGATATAGTTTTCCTCCAGAAGACTCACTTAGCTTTAGACTCTAGGATTAGACTTTTTTCTCAAAGCCTGCCGCAATGGTTTTATAGTGATTCCCCTATTAGGAGATCGAAGGGAGTCGCAATAGGGCTCTCGAGGGCATCTAACTTCACCCTGGTAGATAGAATGACGGACCCAGATGGCCGGTATATTTTTTTGAAGGGCAAAATTGGGAATAAAACGTTGACTTTAGAGAACATATATTGTCCTAATAAAAACCCAACTGTATTTCTGGGACAGGTGTTGACGAGGCTGATGGAGTTTAGGGGAGGTGGTGCTGGCGGGGGACCTCAACTTCTGCCTCGATCCCAGCCTCGATAGTACGTCCCGGGCCCAGGGGATAAGGAAGGCCTCAATGAGCGCAATCGGATGACGGCTGTTTGGCTGCCGACTGATGGACGCATGGAGGCTGCAACATGCCAAGGATAGAGATTACAGCTTTTTTTCCCCAGTGCACGGGCCGTATTCGAGACTGGACTACATCTTTGTGGACCATAGTCTACTGGAATGGGTGGAGGAAACCAGAATAGAAATCATGTCTCTTTCGGATCATTCACCGGTCACGATGAGGATGAGGCTCCCGGATAGGGAGGTGCGGCCCTTCTCGTGGAAGCTGAATGAATCTCTGTTAAGGGAACCAGAAATATTGGAAAAGGTACAGGAAGAGGTGGAGTTTTTCTTCAAATCTAATGACACAGGAGAGGTTTCCTCCTCTGTTGTATGGGAAGCGCACAAGGCGTACATTAGAGGGGTCTTCATTTCCATAGGAGCTGGGATAAAAAAAAAGAGAAAGGAAGAAAGGGAAAGGATGATTGAGGAAATTTATTTATTGGAACAGACCCATAAGAAGTCTAAGGGGCCGAATCAGGAAGTCTTCCGACAACTAGCTTCTAAAAGGGAAGAGTTGAGGGACGCTATGGAACAGGAATCCAAGCGAGCTCTCAATAGGATAACAAAGGATAACTATCTATGGGCAAATAAGACAAGTAAGCATCTGGCCAATTTAGTGAGAAAGAAAAGAGACAGAAATTTCATTGAAAAAGTACAAAATAAAAAAGGGGAATTAATAGCGACTAGTAAAGGCATAGCAAACGAGTTCAAAAAGTTTTTTGAGACACTATATTCTATTGGACAAGATAGAGTAGGTAACCCAACACAGATGGGCAGGGTCGAGGAATTTTTGAAGGGGGCAGGAGTTGCGGAGCTCACCGAGGAAGAGAGAATCACCCTTGATAGACCGATAGGTGAAGAAGAAATCTTGGCAGCGCTGAAAACTTCCCCAAAGGGCAAGAGTCCAGGGCCTGACGGCTTTACTACTCTGTACCTGGAAAAGTTGAAACATATTCTTGTTCCTAGACTCTGCCATTTCTGGAACGAGTTGGATGCCAACTGTACAATGGGGAGAGAAGCTTTATCAGCCTCAATCACCCTGATATTAAAAGAAGGAAAAAATGCCCAGCTCTGTTCTAGTTATAGACCCATCTCGCTGCTGAATGCAGATGTAAAACTTTATGCGAAAGTGTTGGCGAGCAGACTGAAGGACAAAATGTCCACTCTCGTGCATGCCGATCAGGCTGGTTTCATGCCCGGGCGACAGAGCAGGGATAATGGGGTACGAGCAGCGCTCCTGGAAGCTAGCAAACGGGATGGACCCACAGTTCTATTCCTGTCAGTGGACGCGGAAAAATCGTTTGACAGGGTAGACTGGGGGTTCACGATGAAAACGTTAGAAGTAATGGGGGTGGGCCCGAGGTATATTTCATGGGTTAAGGCCCTATACAACAATCCCACGGCTTCAGTTAGGGTAAATGGGGACCTCTCAAAACCCTTTAGCATGGCAAATGGCACTAGGCAGGGGTGTCCTGTGTCCCCCCTGCTGTTTGTCCTTTCCCTGGAGCCTCTCCTTGCCACTATTCGTAACAATTCAGACTGTAGTGGGGTGAAGATAGGAGCAAAGGAACACAAATTGGCGGCTTTTGCCAATGATGTAATTTCTTTTATCACAAATCCCAGAATCACCCTCCCGATTGTTCTACGGACCCTAAGAAGATATGGGGAAACTTCTCATTTCAAAATAAATTTTAAGAAGTTGGAGATCCTGAATATTAGTGTGGGTAAACAAGAGGAAGCCCACCTTGCTCAGGTGTTCCCTTTCCCTTGGAAAAAGGAAATTAAGTATTTAGGGATAAAACTATCCAATACTATTAAAAAACTGTACCTAAACAATTACATCTCACTGCTGGACGAGATTAGGCAGGAAGCTAGAAGATTATCAGCGAGGCCTCTTTCATGGCTTGGGCGTGTGAACGCGGCTAAAATGATACTGGCCCCCAAAATATTGTTTAAATTTCAGATGTTGCTTATCCCTCTTCCTCAATATTATCTTAGAGCGTTAAGGAGTCTGATATCAAGATTTGTCTGGGGTGGCAAAAAACCACGCATCTCATATGCAATTCTGAGCAGGGGTGAAAAAAAAGGGGGATTAGCCCTACCCGACTTTAATAAGTATTATTTAGCAGTTATTTTATCACGTGTTATTGATTGGTCAAAAAAGGATTCGGAAAAGAGATGGGTCAACATAGAACACTATTTAAGTAACACAGATTTAGGACGGAGTATTTGTATAGTATAGAGCACTGGGCACAAACACAGCGGAATTGACACGGAACACGCTTAAACATTGGGATTTGCTACACATTCAGAATAAGTGGACACATAACTCACCTTTGATTTATATGAAAGATAAAATTTTAAATAAGGGGAGACTACGCACGTTTGCAGAGTTAAGGTCAGAACCAGGGCTGTGGGTGATTGATGTGTGGAGGTATCTCCAGCTTTCGAATTTCATTGAAAAATTACCGAAACCACTCAGAAGCAAGGAGGACTATAGACCATTCGAGCGGCTCTGTGTGAGGGAGCATGCGGGTGGCGCTATAGCACAAATATATAGGATCCTGGGCGAGGGGTCGGAGCTGGAGGTGCCTCCTTACGTCAAAAAATGGGAGCGGGAATTGGGGTCACAATGCAGTAAATCCACGTTGGATAAGATATTGAAGCTGGTACACTGTGCAGCACTTGACACTAGGAGAATTGAAACTCATTACAAATGTCTTGCAAGATGGTATGCCACTCCAGACAAGTTAAACAAAATCGATAGTACTAAATCTGATTCATGCTGGAGGGGGTGTACTAGTCTGGGAACAATGGCCCACATATGGTGGGAGTGTCCCCATATAAAAATCTTTTGGGAAAAAATCATAAAATTGATTAAGGAAATAACAGGGGAAGCCACCGCAGAAGATCCGTGGGTGTGCTTATTCCACGGTACGGTAAAGTCGTTGAAGGGTTACCGATCTTCAATTGTTCCTATATTGCTGGATGCAGCCAAGAAGCAGATAGCAATAAAATGGCTGGACCCGGCTAGCCCAAACATCCGTGATTGGCTCTTCTGTATTAACGAGGTGTACAATGTGGAAAGTTTGGACAGTAGGGGAGGGGCACCTGAGGAGGGTGAGGCTTGGGCTGGCAAATGGGCAGGATGGCAAAAGTATAAAAAGAGCTGGAGCTATTTGGAGGAGGTCATAAACGTAGCATAAAGGATGGACGAATTAGATAATAATGTGGGGATCAGAGGTACAAGATGACCCCTCTATAACCTTCTGCAGGAATAGGGTGGGTGGGTGGGGGGATTGGGGGGGTGGGTAGAAGTACAGTAATATGTTTGACTTGGTCAATGAACTTTGTAAGTTCTTGTTTTTTGTATTGGTTTGGTTTTGTATGGATAAAAAATTAAATAAAGTATTAAAAAAAAAAAAAAAAGAAGAGTGGGTGATGTGTGACATAAGCTTCTAAATGTTGTGCATAAAATGCCAGAACAGTTCAACCCCCCCCCCCCCCCCAAATGACCCCATTTTGGAAAGTAGACACCCCAAGCTATTTGCTGAGAGGCATTTCGAGTCCATGGTATATTTTATATTGTGACACAAGTTGCGGGAAAAAGACAAATTTTTTTTTGTTTTGCACAAAGTTGTCACTAAATGATATATTGCTCAAACATGCCATGGGAATATGTGAAATGACACCCCAAAATACATTCTGTTGCTTGTCCTGAGTACGGGGATACCACATGTGGGAGACTTTTTGGGAGCCTAGCCTCGTACAGGAAGCCGAAAACCAAGCTCCGCCTTCAGGCTTTCTAAAGGCATAAATTTTTTATTTCACTCTTCACTGCCTATGACAGTTTCGGAGGCCATGGAATGCCCAGGTGGCACAAACCCCCCCCCCAAATGACCCTATTTTGGAAAGTAGACACCCCAAGCTATTTGCTGAGAGGTATAGTGAGTATTTTGCAGACCTCACTTTTTTTCACAAAGTTTTGAAAATTGAAAAAAGAAAAAAAATATTTTTCTTGCCTTTCTTCATTTTAAAAAACAAATGAGAGCTGCATAATACTCACCATGCCTCTCAGCAAATAGCTTGGGGTGTCCACTTTCCAAAATGGGGTCATTGGGGGGGGGGTACGTAGTGATAGGTAGTGAGGAGTGAAATCAAAAATTTACGCCCTTAGAAATCCTGAAGGCGGTGCTTGGTTTCGGGGCCCGGTACGCGGCTAGGTTCCCAAAAAGTCCCACACATGTGGTATCCCCATACTCAGGAGAAGCAGCATAATGTATTTTGGGGTGTAATTCCACATATGCCCATGGCATGTTTGAGCAATATATCATTTAGTGACAACTTTGTGCAAAAAAAAAAAAAGTTTGTAATTTTCCCGCAACTTGTGTCAAAATATAAAATATTCCATGGACTCAACATGCCTCTCAGCAAATAGCTTGGGGTGTCTACTTTCCAAAATGGGGTCATTTGGGGGGGTTTGTGCTATCTTGGCATTTTATGGCCTTCAAAACTGTGATAGGTAGTAAAGAGTGAAATCAAAAATGTATGCCCTTAGAAATCCTGAAGGCGGTGCTTGGTTTTCGGGGCCCTGTACGCGGCTAGGCTCCCAAAAAGTCCCACACATGTGGTATCCCCATACTCAGGAGAAGCAGCAGAATGTATTTTGGGGTGTAATTCCACATATGCCCATGGCATGTTTGAGCAATATATCATTTAGTGACAACTTTGTACAAAAAAAAAAAAAAGTTTGTAATTTTCCTGCAACTTGTGTCAAAATATAAAATATTCCATGGACTCAACATGCCTCTCAGCAAATAGCTTGGAGTGTCTACTTTCCAAAATGGGGTCATTTGGGAGGGTTTTGTGCCATCTGGGCATTTTATGGCCTTCAAAACTGCAATAGGTAGTGAGGAGTGAAATCAAAAATGTACGCCCTTAGGAATCCTGAAGGCGGTGCTTGGTTTTCGGGGCCCCTTATGCGGCTAGGCTCCCAAAAAGTCCCACACATGTGGTATCTCCATACTCAGGAGAAGCAGCTAAATGTATTTTGGGGTGCAATTCCACATATGCCCATGGCCTGTGTGAGCAATATATCATTTAGTGACAACTTTTTGTATTTTTTTTGCCATTATTCAATCACTTGGGACAAAAAAAAATGAATATTCGATGGGCTCAACATGCATCTCAGCAATTTCCTTGGGGTGTCTACTTTCCAAAATGGGGTCATTTGGGGGATTTTGTACTGTCCTGCCATTTTAGCACCTCAAGAAATGACATAGGCAGTCATAAACTAAAAGCTGTGTAAATTCCAGAAAATGTACCCTAGTTTGTGGACGCTATAACATTTCTGCAAACCAATAAATATATGCTTATTGACTTTTTTTACTAAAGACATGTGGCCGAATACATTTTGGCCTAAATGTATGACTAAAATTGAGTTTATTGGATTTTTTTATAACAAAAAGTAGAAAATATCATTTTTTTTCTAAATTTTCGTTCTTTTTCCGTTTATAGCGCAAAAAATAAAAACGGCAGAGGTGATCAAATACCATCAAAAGAAAGCTCTATTTGTGGGAAGAAAAGGACGCAAATTTCGTTTGGGTACAGCATTGCATGACTGCGCAATTAGCAGTTAAAGTGACGCAGTGCCAAATTGTAAAAAGTGCTCTGGTCAGGAAGGGGGTAAATTCTTCCGGGGCTGAAGTGGTTATTGAACAGCACATAACAGGAGCACCTTGTCTGCATATATCCAGATCCTTCTGGTTACTTCTTTTTTTTTAAATATTTGTTTATTAAAGATGTGGCAAAGCATATACAGTATCTCACAAAAGTAAGTACGCTCCTTACATTTTTGTAAATATTTTATTATATCTTTTCATGTGACAACACTGAAGAAATTACACTTTGCTACAATGTAAAGTAGTGAGTGTACAGCTTGTATAATGGTGTCAATTTGCTGTCCCCTCAAAATAACTCAACACACAGCCAACATGTACTGTGACATACTGAAGCAGAGCATGATCTCCTCCCCTAGGAGACTGGGCCGCAGGGTAGTATTCCTACATGATAACAACTCCAAACACACCTCCAAGACAACCACTGCCTTGCTAAAGAAGCTGAGGGTAAAAGTGATGGACTGGCCAAGCATGTCTCCAGACCTAAACCCTATTGAGCATCATCTTTCGGGCATCCTCAAATGGAAGGTGGAGGAGCGCAAGGTCTCCAACATCCACCAGATCTGTGATGTCGTCATGGAGGAGTGGAAGAGGACTCCAGTGGCAACCTGTGAAGCTCTGATGAACTCCATGCCCAAGAGGGTTAGAGCAGTGCTGGAAAATAATGGTGGGCACAGAAAATATTGACACTTTGGGCCCAATTTGGACATTTTCACTTAGGGGTGTACTCACTTTTGTTGCCAGCAGTTTAGACATTAATGGCTGTGTGTTGAGTTATTTTGAGGGGACAGCAAATTTACACTGTTATACAAACTGTACACTGATTACTTTACATTGTAGCAAAGTGTCATTTCTTCAGTGTTGTCACATGAAAATGTGAGGGGTGTACTTACTTTTGTGAGATACTGTATATAGACATTAAATGATTTAGCGATCAATCACATGTATCGATAACAAAAGATAACAAATCCAAAGTAAAAGGATGACTGTATAATATCAATAAGTATTAGACGAATGCTGGTGTGAATAAAGTTCACTACAAATGCAAAAGTAAGTCATATGATAGCATGATATCTCAAGCCACAGTTTTTGTATTAAAGAGAAAAATAAAAAATAAAATAAAAAAGAGAAAAAAAACTCACAGAGACTAGGGAGGCGTCCGAGAGGGAGTTTAGTAAAATGCCCTAAATCGAGCTACGTCATTGGAGGGACAGCTATAACTGAGGCAAATTCAAAAATGTTTTCCAAGCATGCCACACTTCCCAAAATGTTATATATTTTTTGTTGGTGATAGCCAATGCCTCTTCCATCCTCATACGGTTATTTAATTCCTTCTGGTCAGTTCTAAACTGTCAGATTGGTATGTCTCATGAAATCCATTTGCTGGAATGAAGAAATACAAAAAAAGCACAAACCAATATCAATATGACTTTAATAGCCGGTACACACCAGAACGCGGTGTGGGAAACCCTGTGTGTAGCAGGAGTGTGTAACAGAGTGCAGAGGTCAAGAGTGCATACACACACAGTGAAGGGCTGCATCACGGTGCCCCCCTCAAAACACATGGAAACACTGGGTCTGGGGCAGCTACCTCCCCTCCACCTGAAAGGTGGACCTTTTGGCAACCCGCCCTCACTTCCCACTATTGCTGCTTTCTTCTGACCATTGCCCACAGTAGGCTGGTACTGAAATGAGAAGAAAATAGAATCCAGCTGGCACAGTCCCTACTCTCTCTGCATGACAGGAGTGAAGCTGCATCCACTCCTCTCAATCAGCACTGATTACATATGGGGAAACTTTTTTTCTGGGGGCAGTCTCTTGAAAATGGGGAATGTCGCCAGAAATTTGGGACACATGGTCAACCTAATAGATCAAACATTTGTGTTGCTATAACACTGATTTGTATTGAAGAAAATAATCAAAGCATTAATTGACTTGAACTGACTTTAAAACCTTGAACCCCATGTTAGCCCTAAGACATTAAAATATAGTCATTTGTTATTTTCATTATTTGAAAGAAAAGTACAATTCTTGATTTCTCCTTTCTGAAAATAAAAGGTGTCAATGTATAAGCCTACTTAATTCAAGATGATTACCTTATTATGGTCTTAAATTGCTGGAAATCGTCTTGTGTTTTGAATAATTCAAATGTGAAAGATGCACCGAGACCAAAGAGAGTGGAGAGCCACACTGGCATAGATCATTGATCAGCCATTATTAAAAATTCCGGCAATCAGAGCTTCAGTCCATGCATGAAGACACAATTAGTTCTTTTAGTTTAATAGTTAAGGCTGAGAAATGAATATGTGAAATATTTTTTGACATATAGCATACGCATAAAAAAAAAAAAAGAATTATCTGTACATTTGCAAATGTAAGTCATTTAAATGCCAAGGTGTGATAAATTATTGTGGGAATATAGTAGAAAAACAAAGTACATATGTGTTATTTACCACTTATCTATTCATTGTTAAATAGAACAAATTTTTTCAAGAAGACAAAAGTTTATTGCTATTTTTTTTTTTATAATCAAGGTTTTATTAAAGTTTTACAATACAAAGATTAAAAAAAAACAGCATAGAGGTCACATACTTGAGGAGTAGGCTGTACATAACCATAAATAAACGGCTCCTTTGTACACAATCCGCAGATTCAATTGTACTATAACATGAATCCAGTACTGTGTAAGGCTGGGTTCACACTGGTGCGACACGACAGCCGTCCTACTTTGGATCCGACTTTGCCCTGCGACATGAAGCCGGCATATGTCCGTCTTTCAATGAACGGGGATCCTACTTGGATCCCCGCCAATGCCCGGCACTGTGTTTGGTATGAATCTTAGGGGGAACTCTGCGCCAAATTTTAAATAAAAAACCGGCATGGGTTCCCCCTCCAAGAGCATACCAGGCCCTTGGGTCTGGTATGGACCTTGAGGGGAACCCCATACGCTGAAAAAACGGCGTGGGGGTCCCCCCCAATCCATACCAGACCCTTATCCGAGCACGCAGCCCGGCCGGACAGGAATGGGGGTGGGGACGAGCGAGCGCCCCCTCCTGAACCGTACCAGGCCGCATGCCCTCAACATGGGGGGTTGGTGCCTTGGGGGAAGGGGGCGCGCTGCGGACCCCCCACCCCAAAGCACCTTGTCCCCATGTTGATGAGGACAAGGGCCTCTTCCCGACAACCCTGGCCGTTGGTTGTCGGGGTCTGCGGGCGAAGGGCTTATCGGAATCCGGGAGCCCCCTTTAATAAGGGGGGCCCCCAGATCCCGGCCCCCCACCCTATGTGAATGAGTATGGGGTACATGGTACCCCTACCCATTCACCTAGGGAAAAGTGTCAATAAAAAAAAAACACAGTACACAGGTTTCAAGATTAATTTATTAGGCAGCTCCGGGATCTTCTTCCGACTTCGGGGGGTCTTCTTCCGACTTCTCCCGGTGTTCCGCCTCTTCTCCCGGGCCCCGCCGCTATCTTCTTCCAGCTCTTTTGCCAGCAGGGGGCCCCGGTCTGCTGCCGCTGTCTTGTCGCCGCTGTCTCGCCGCTTCTTCTCTTCATCTCTTCTTCCGATGTTGACACGACGCTCTCTGGGGCTGGAATGCTCTCTGTGCGCTCTGCTATGGCTTATATAGGCAGTGACCCCGCCCCCTTATGCCTTCACAGTCCCTGGGCATGCTGGGACTGTGACGGCATAAGGGGGCGTGGTCATCGGGTGATGACCACGCCCCCTAAAACATCACAGTCCCAGCATGCCCAGGGACTGTGACGGCATAAGGGGGCGGGGTCACCGCCTATATAAGCCATAGCAGAGCGCACAGAGAGCATTCCAGCCCCAGAGAGCGTCGTGTCAACATCAGGAGAAGAGGGCAGAAGGCAGAAGATTGAAGACCGGGCTCCTCCGCTATAGCAAAAGAGCAGAAAATAGCGGAGGAGCCCGGCAGAAGATCCGCGACAGCGCGGAGAAGAACCGGAGAGACCCCCGAAGAGAAGAAGGCAGCAGACCGGGCTCCTCTGCTATAGCAAAAGAGCAGCAAAAGAGCAAAAGATAGCAGAGGAGCCCGGCAGAAGAACCGGAGAGCGCGGAGAAGAACCGGAGAGACCCCCAAAGTCGGAAGAAGACCCCCGGAGCTGTCTAATAAATTACTTTAAAAATCTGTAGTGTTTTTTTTTTTTATTGACACTTTTTCCCTAGGTGAATGGGTAGGGGTACGATGAATTAATATTAAAGGGGGCTCCCGTATTCCGATAAGCCCCCCGCCCGCAGACCCCGACAACCAACGGCCAGGGTTGTCGGGAAGAGGCCCTTGTCCTCATCAACATGGGGACAAGGTGCTTTGGGGTGGGGGGCCCGCAGCGCGCCCCCCTCCCCCAAGGCACCAACCCCCCCATGTTGAGGGCATGCGGCCTGGTACGGTTCAGGAGGGGGGGGGCGCTCGCTCGTCCCCACCCCCATTCCTGTCCGGCCGGGCTGCGTGCTCGGATAAGGGTCTGGTATGGATTGGGGGGGACCCCCCACGCCGTTTTTTCGGCGTAGGGGGTTCCCCTCAAGGTCCATACCAGACCTAAGGGCCTGGTATGCTCTTGGGGGGAACCCATGCCGGTTTTTTATTTAAAATTTGGCGCGGAGTTCCCCCTCAAGATGATCTGAGCACAAGTCGCGTGCCGAAGTCGGATCATGCAAGACGGCGATCCGACTTTGATCCGACTTCAATGATAGTCAATAGGCTGAAGTAGGATCAAAGTCGGATCAAAGTAGTACAGGGAGCATTTCTAAAGTCGGAACGACTTGTGTCGGACCAGTTAGGACGGCTCCCATAGGGAAACATTGGATTTCACACGTCATGCGACATGAGCTCCCAATGTCGGAGCGTTTGTCGGACCAGTGTGAACCCAGCCTCTATCAGTAGAATGCAAGGGGAGATTTACTAAAACTGGTGCACTCAGAATCTGGTGCAGCTGTGCAAGGCAGCCAATCAACTTTTGACCTCAGCTTGTTCAATTAAGCTTTGACAATAAAACCTGGAAGCTGATTGGTTTCTATGCAGAGCTGCACCAGATTTTGCGCTCTCCAGTTTTAGTAAATCTCCCCCATAGTCCTCAATACAGCCCAAGTAATGACAGTAGTGAAATGTATCAGATGTATTTGGACACCCAGAAAAAGAAGAGAAAAACAACAAACAGAAAAAAAGGCTTATCCTAAGAGACTTAAACTAACATTAAGGATAAGTTTGGGGGTGAGTCTACAAAAGGTCGTCAATAATAGACCGTAGGAATACTAAGCATGGGGTTGTGCCAAAAACATTTAGGTATTAGGTATCTCAGTGGAGTAGTACATCCAACCTGCTCAAGTATGCCTGAATATATGCTACTGGTTTTTAACTGAATGTACACAACATTCCGCATCTATGATCTTATCTACCTCTCTCTTTTAATCCAGTAGAGAGGGACAGATGTCTTGTTTCCAGAAACATAAAATAAGAGATTTTGCTGCATTAAGCAGGTGAGGAATAACACTGTTCTTATAGGATTTAACAGATGAGGGGGTATCATGGAATAAAAATTGCATAGGGGTACCTGCTATGGGTGTTAGGGTCAGTTTTTTTAATCCAGTGGGTGATTGCTTCCCAGAACACCTTAATCTTGGGGCATGACCACCAAAAATGTAGGAACATGCCCCTCTGGTTACAGCCCCACCAACAGAAATGGTCAGTAGTAGGGAACATCTGTGCCAGATGGGAAGGAGTTCCATACCATCTGTTGAGGAATGTATGAGAAGATTCCTGAGTACAAGTACTGATGGAGGCAGTCCAAGACTATGTTAAAGCGGTAGTAAACCCGCACATTAAAAAAAAACAAGGAAAAATAAACCCCTGCAAGGCAAAGTCATAATGAGCTGGTATGCAGCGCATACTAGTTCATTATGAAATACTTACCTCAGAACGAAACCCCCCGTATCGGAGCCCAGTCCACGCCGAGGGAGCTGACATCTTGCCCTCGGAGTGTCTTCCAGGTTCGCGGCTCCGGCGCTGTGAGTGGCCGGAGCCGCGATTACGTCACTCCTGCGCATGCGCACAGGAGTTTTCTTCCCGACAGGTTCCGGCAACGGACCTTCAGCCGGGCATTCAGAGCACATGCGCCGCTGACGTCAGCGGCTTCATGCAAAGGGAATATCTCCTAAACCGCACAGGTTTAGTAGATGTTAGTTTTACCTACAGGTAAGCCTTATTATAGGCTTACCTGTAGGTAAAAGTGTAGAATTTGGGTACAACCGCTTTAATGTATAAAAGAATATGGAGAAAGTATGCGTAATATTTCAGAGCTACATGACTGATGTAATGCTATTGTACATATATGTGTAGCACCCTGCTCCTAAAGAGCAGACGCTATTCTTTTGAAATTTAAGTTAGTTGAAGCTACAGTTTGGCTCAGCTTATTATTACCTAAATTTATTGGTTTCTGTACCAGTTTAGCTGGACTGTGCAGATTTCCATCCGACCATGGGTGGTGCTGTTACCATTGGTGGATGTTGTAAATACAGTCTGGTTGGACATATTGAATACTCTTTGCTCAGAAACAGTTCGGTGGGAGTGGTTCATCCACCGTGCATTCAGGGTAGGGGTATTTAAGGGACAGACACCATGTGGTTGAGGTTGGCGCTTCCTGACCTCATGGCCCTTCTGGCCTGGTAAATTGCTGTTGCTTAAAATTCTGCCTTGAGGTTGGCAGACTCAAGGCCTAGCTACTAAAAGAAGGCTCAGAGTTTTAGTGGCCTACTGGTCCACAGGATGGTCTTTTTGCTGTCTGGCCTGCGGGAAGAAGCAAAGGATTGTAGTGACCAGGGGAGGACTCTTCAGAAGAGGACCAAGCATAAGGCTGGTATCTTGAGAAGGGCCTGGGAACTCAGTCGGAGACGCATCTGGGATCAAGCACAGGAATCAGTTCATTCAAGATTGTCAGGTCTGTGGCAGAGACCGTGTTTGAGCATCACATCGGCTGCTAGGTTTGTGATAGAGACCTATCCGGTGGTTGCTAAATCCAGCTGTGGAAGTGCTATTCGCTGGATATAAAAATTACCTCTAACCGCAAGATCCAAGGTACCTGAATCCTTTTCACCCTCTACCTTGCTATTGCATATTCTGTTTCTTTAACCACTTAACAACTGGCCCATAGCCGAATGACGGCTGCAGGGCGGTTGCTTAACTCTGGGAGGGCGTACTATGACGTCCTCCCAGAATTCCTCTCACGTGCACCCCCTGGGGCGTGCACCCGAACACATCCGTGACCTCTGGACACGGCACATCACGGATCCCGGTAAATGGCCGCTGATCGTGGCCGTGTCAAACTAAAATAAATAAAGTAAAATGAACAATAAAAAAAATAAAAATTTTAAAGCACCCCTGTCCCTGTGTGCTCGCATGCAGAAGCGAACGCATACGTAAGTCCCGCCCACATATGAAACGGTGTTCAAACCACACATGTGAGGTATCGCTGTGATCGGTAGAGCGAGAGCAATAATTTTGGCCTTAGACCTCCTGTGTAACTCAAAACATGTAACCAGTAAAAAGTTTTTAAAGCATCGCCTATGGGGATTTTTGAGTAGCGAAGTTTGGCGCCATTCCACAAGTGCGTGCAATTTTGAAAGGTGACATGTTGGGTATCTATTTACTCGGCGTAACTTCGTCTTTCAAATTATGCAAAAACATTGGGCTAACTTTACTGTTTTGTTTTTTTTTTAAAGCACAAAACTGTTTTTTTTCCAAGTGTTAAGAAAAATGGCTGTGCAAATACCGTGCGAGATAAAAATTTGCAATGACCACCATTGTATTCTCTAGGGTCTTTGCTAAAAAAACATATATAATATTTTGGGGTTCTATGTAATTTTCTAGCTAATAAATTATGATTTTTACATGTAGGAGAGAAATATCAGAATTGGCCTGGGTGCTCCAGAACGCCTGAAGGTGCTCCCCTGCATGTTGGGCCTCTGTATGTGGCCCCGCTGTGTAAAAGTCTCACACATGTGGTATCGCCATACTCTGGAGTAATAGTAGAATGTGTTTTGGGGTGTAATTTGTGGTATGCATATGCGGTGTGTGAGAAATAACCTGCTAATATGACAATTTTGTGCAAAAAAAAAAAAAAAAGTAAAAAAAATAATTGATTTTGCAAAGAATTGTGGGAAAAAATGACAACTTCAAAAAACTCACCATGCATCTTTATAAATACCTTGGAATGTCTTCTTTCCAAAAAGGGGTCATTTGGGGGGTATTTGTACTTTTCTGGCATGTTAGGGTCTCAAGAAATTAGAAATTAGCCGTCAGTACTTCAGGTGTGATCAATTTTCAGATATTGGCACCATAGCTTTTGGACTCTATAACTTTCACAAAGACCAAATAATATCCACCGATTTGGGTTATTTTTACCAAAGATATGTAGCGGTATAAATTTTGGCCAAAATATATGAAGAAAAATTACTAATTTGCAAAATTTTTTAACAGAAATGAAGAAAAATGCATTTTTTTTACAGATTTTTCGTTTTTTTTCTTTTATAGCGCAAAAAATAAAGAACACAGCGGTGAATAAATACCACCAAAAGAAAGCTCTATTTGTGTGAAAAAAGGACAAAAATTTCATATAGATACAATGTTGCATGACTGAGTAATTGTCATTCAAAATGTGAGAGCACCAAAAGCTGAAAATTGGTCTGGTTATTAAGGGGGTTTAAGTGCCCAGTGGTCAAGTGGTTAATAAAACTTGGAAAAAGGACTAAGTGTAGGAGCCAGTGTTTTCAATTGAGCAACTGCTAAGGGACCCCTATGATGAACACTGTGGGATGGTAACGGTAAGCCGAATAAAAATAACAGCAGCTCCTGTGGGAGTTAGTGCTTCATGTAGGGGCTCGAGTCCGGGATTTACGGTTACCTATAGCAACTAAAGGAGCTTTTTGCTAAGGAATTAATGCAATAGAGGGTTTGGGACTCTACCATTTTTTTTGTTTGTGTTCAACAATGTGATCGGTTACGAGTTAAGGTACTGGCGCGTCGGCTGTGGATGGAGTCAAGAAAGCCTGGGAGTTGTGTGACCAGAGGAGCCATTGGGAGGAGTTGTCCAAACTACGTGCTGAGTGAGACACTGCGTGGTCTGGCAAAAACGCAGAGAAGGAAGATCCTGTTGAGTCGTCACCATGTTCTGAATGCCAGGAATGCAGTCTGCTATGGGGCCCAGAATGTTCTCTGGAGGCACCACTACGAGTATCAGACTGCCTGGAACGTTGCTGACAGACACGGGGATTCGCTTACAACTGCATGGGCGTTTCATCCTGTATACAACAGGAGACTCAGAGGCTCTGGGCATGCTGTGTAACGGATGCGAGGGACTGGTCGCAAGTCCTCGGCTGTTTGTTCGATGCCTGTGGAACAACCCACCGTGTCGCCCCGGGCCTACCGGATGGATTGGGCCACAGGCATCGCCACTGAAGAGACTGTTGTATTCAATCCTGCAATCAGGCCTCCACTCTCAAAGTCTGCTACGCCGAGTGTTCCTGAGAGAGATGGTGCTGTAACTACCATTGAGGAACCGACAGTGGATATTGCTACTACCATCACTTCTACCATTACCGACCTTGCTGTTCCTACTCAAAAGAAGGTTGGGTATGTGAAAGCCTCCCGCGGCTGCGGTCGAGGTTTACCTCAGAGATTGCCTGAACCGGATCCACAGAAGGAGTCCATGTCAGGAATGGGTGAGATCTCAGGGGACAATGTGCATGGGGGGACTGTTTGCTGATATACGCCTGCGGAGGAGTTGCGGGACTCGGAAATAGACTCTCTCTCAGACCTTTCAGGAGATGATGATCTCTTTGAAACTATGTCCCAGGAGATGCTGTGGGCGAATAGTGACGATGTTGCTGCAACATTTAACTTGTCTGACTGGGCAGCTGTGAACTCGGGGAGCACATCACTTCGGGTGGAAACCCCTACAATTACTAGCGGGACTTTGTCTAAAAATACCGGTCCGACCGGATCAAACAAATCATCTCTCACAAATGCACAAATGCCCGGTTTCATGTGTGCCTTCTGGTTTGGGAAGTTTCCGTTCTTTGCCGAGGCTTGCTCGATCTCAACGGCTGTTAAATAAGCGAGTGGCCACAGAATATGGACTTGCATTCCTGTACGTTCCTAGGGATTTCATGCAAGAGATTGAGGGGAACTGAGAGAGCTGGTATAGTGAAGACGTTTGCGACTATTTGAAAGTACCAAAGCCCTTTAGCAAGCCAGGATGTTCTTCGGTGATGGATGATCGGTTTGCCAGATGCCTGTTGCATTGGAGCTATGGGAGGCACATATATGCAGATAAAGTTGTTATCTGTCGGCCGGGAAAAGATAACATCGTATACTTCATCACCACAGTAGATGCACAAGGGAAAGCCGTGACTTTGCCTGATCCCCGTTTTTATTGGTGATCGATATTAGTGACTGTTTTTGTTGGTGTCAGTCTAAGAAGAAAACTTCTATTTTCTTTTTCTTTTTTCAATGCAAGGACTATGGGGAATAGTTAGTTAGTGTCAGTTGATAGAGAAACTGCGTGTCAAGGTTTTTGAACTCTTTCAACACTTGCTTAAAAGGACTTGCATTACAATGACTTCTGCCACTAGGTGGTAGCAGTCTGCCCAACAAGGTTGAACTTTCTGCACTCAGTTATAAAAAAAAAATATATAGATCATGGCGAGAAAGAAAATTCAATTTTTCAGGAAATGGGGTTTTGCTACTTGCAAGGAAGGTACTGACTTGTATAGTACTGTTTTGTTTTGTGTGTTTTATTTCAGATTCAACTGGATCTTCTGGCAAACAACCAGAGAGTGGGTGGCACAGATAGCTAGATAGGTCATGGGGAAGTGTTGCTGTACATTTTAATTCATATCTGATGCTGTTAACCATTTAATGTGTTGTTACTTTACCTTTCTTCTTCTTTCTACTCAAATGTTGGGATTTAGGTATTTGACTCTCAGGATTGAGTGTTAAATTTTTGTTTTTTCCCGATGATGTGGACATCGTCTATTGCGGTGGGGGGAGTATGTAGCTCCCTGCTCCTGAAGAGTAGACGCTATTCTTTTGAAATTTAAGTTAGTTGAAGCTACAGTTTGGCTCAGCTTATTATTAACTAAATGTATTTGTTTCTGTACCAGTTTAGCTGGACTGTGCAGATTTCCATCTGACCATTGGTGGTGCTGTTACCATTGGTGGATGTTGTAAATACAATCTGGTTGGACATATTAAATACTCTTTGCTCAGAAACAGTTCGGTGGGAGTGGTTCATCGACCGTACATTCGGGGTAGGGGTATTAAAGGGACAGACACCATGTGGTTGAGGTTGGCGCTTCCTGACCTCATGGCCCTTCTGGCCTGGGGAATTGCTGTTGCTTAAAGTTCTGCCTTGAGGTTGGCGGACTCAAAGCCTAGCTACTAAAAGAAGGCTCAGAGTTTAGTGGCCTACTAGTTCACAGAATGGTCTTTTTGCTGTCTGGCCTGCGGGAAGAAGCAAGGGATTGTAGTGACTAGGGGAGGACTCTTCAGGAGAGGACCGAGCATAAGGCTGGTATCTTGAGAAGAGCCTGGGAACTCAGTCGGAGACGCATCTGGGATCAAGCACAGCAATCAGCTCATTCAAGATTGTCAGGTCTGTGGCAGAGACCGTGTTTGAGCATCACATCGGCTGCTAGGTTTGTGATAGAGACCTATCCGGTGGTTGCTAAATCCAGCTGGGTCTTCAGTAATTTGAACTACTTGACCACACTCTCTGCAATATGGCAAAATGTTACCAGTGTCAACTATATTTTACAGTGTTATCTCCAGAGTAAGGATTTAGATTTGTTGCCAGGTGATCTGGTGATTTTTTTGGTCAAGCCACCTATGGGAAACATAAGATACAATTATGTTAACACAATAGAATTTTGTTTAAAAATTTCTGCCAAGTTTTTATTTTCCATCAAGGACACTAAATTGATACACATGTCCATTGCAGAGGAATGCCAGGAATGCAGGATTGAAAATAGGTAAGTACACAGATCTTTTTATACAGTTAAACAGGAAGATCCTGTTATCTCCTTCACTTTATCTCCTTATCTCCCCTTCACTGTCTACTTTTGTATTTCTCATAGGGCATAACTCACTGACAGTTTGCTACTCCTGAATGTTTGCCAACTCCTTAACAAGCCTAATGCCTCGTACACACGATCGGACATTCCGACAACAAAACCGTGGATTTTTTTCCGACGGATGTTGGCTCAAACTTGTCTTGCATACACATGGTCACACAAATGTTGTTGGAAATTCCGAACGTCAAGTACGCGGTGAGGTACAACAGGTACGACGAGCCAAGAAAAATGAAGTTCAATAGCCAGTGGGGCTCTTCTGCTTGATTCCGAGCATGTGAGGTTTTTTGTGCGTCGGAATTGTGTACACACGCTCGGAATTTCCAACAACAAGGTTTTTTTGTCGGAAAATTTGAGAACCAGCTCTCAAACAGTTGTTGTCGTAAATTCTGACAGCAAATGTCCGATGGAGCAAACACACGGTCGAAAGCTCACATTGAACATTTGTTGTTGGAAATTCCGATCGTCTGTATGTGGCATAAAAGCAGCCCTAATAGGGAGCCAAAGTTAAGAGAAACGTAAGCTGTATTTGGACACTCTTGCGCAATTATAAGAGTTGAAGAACAGCATTTGGCATCTCTCAGTTAACAGGGCAAGAACTATTAGTATTCAGGTGACGTCTAACCCCTATTACGTAAGCCTAAATGTTAGACCAAGACAAAGAAAGCAAAAGCTAAATAAGGGGGCAAATATTAATCTTTCATAAGTGAGCCTTTTACCAAGTGCATAGGAATATTTATGTCATGTAGTTTTATTGGGTTTTTTGAAAGACAAAACCTGTCAAGGATCATGCAAGCAATGCATTTATACATAGTTTTTTTTTTTAAAGACATGATGTATAATGTAACTGAATAATTGTTAAGAGACTCAAAGTTCATCAAAAGAAGTTTACTAAAGCCCCTTTCACGTGGGCGATCCGATCAGATCCACCTGTCAGTTTTTCAGGTGGACCTAAACGGATGGTCCATGCTTTCCTATAGACAGGCAGATGTAAATGGACTTGTGTCCATTTACATACACTTACCTCCGGGTCCAATCTGATCCACTAAAAAAACAGAAGGGGATCTGTCCTCTTCTATTAAGTGGATCACATCAGAGGGTAGTCAGATGTAAACGGACAGCTGAGTCAGTTTACTCCCAGCCACCCATAGAGCAGAGCGGGCTCTGTCTGTGTCCGCTGTGCAGAAACTGACCGGACAAGTGTGTGTCACCCACTCACTCTGCTCTGATCAGTAGGGGATCTGTAAGCAGACCCCCAGCTGATCAGAACGGAATCAACCGCATGTGAAAGGGGCCTTAAATACATATTTGCTTTTTTTACGAAACGTTTATAACTTTTTACATATTTACGTATTTATATTTTTCTTATTGGTGCCCTGATGCGAGATTGTAAGGTTACAGATAATGTAAAGAGATGCAGGTAGGTTTAAAGGAAAGCTGCCCTTTACCCATTTTGGGCAAACAACATGTTTGCTTTAAAGTATATGTAAACCCTGTAATGGGTTGTAAAACAACCCATTCAGTTTAAAATAGAAATGGAGGGCAAAACATTTCTGCATAGATAAAAACTTGAACACACATTTTTTTGCCCCTTTTTGTTATAAGTGATCACATACCCTCTGTTCTTAGCTGCATAAGTTGCTCAGGGCTTCTGGGGGAAGAGAAGCAGCAGCATACTGGTCTTCCCAGTGAATGGCTGTGCAGGGGGTCAGGACAAGTCTGATCATTGGAGGAGAGCACGATCAGTTCCCAGTACAGCTAGAGAAATGACCACACTGTGCTCTCATGCCTTGCGTGATCAGTTTTTCTTGGGAAAGCAGAGGGGACTGTGCCCCAGGACTGTGACGTCATGATGGGGTGACATCACCCGGTGACCCCGCCGCATGCCTATATAAGTCGCCGCGCACCTCTCACACATCATTACAGCGGGAGAGAGCGTCATGTCAACATCGGAAGAAGAGGGAACAAGACGACGCAGAAGACCGGGCCACCGCTAGCAAAAGGGCGGCAAAAGAGCAGAAGATAACGGAGGAGCCCAGCAGAAGAACCGGACACCGGGAGAAGAGGCCGGAGAGCGGGAGAAGAACCGGACACCAGGAGAAGAGGCCGGAGAGAGCGGAGAAGTTGGAAGAAGGCTCCCGAAGTTGGAAGAAGACCCCCGAAGTCGGAAGAAGACCCCCGGAGCTGCCTAATAAATTTCTTTAAAAACCTGTCTAGTGTGTTTTTTTATTTACACTTATTTCCCCAGGTGAATGGGTAGGGGTACGATGTACCCCGTACTCATTCACATAGGATGGGGGGCTGGGATCTGGGGGCCCCCTTATTAAAGGGGGCTCCTGGATTCCGATAAGCCCTCCGCCCGCAGACCCCGACAACCAACGGCCAGGGTTGTCGGAAAGGGGCCCTTGTCCTCATCAACATGGGGACAAGGTGCTTTGGTGTGGGGGGGCCCGCAGGGCGCCCCCCTGCCCCAAAGAGCCCACCCCCCCATGTTGAGGGCATGCAGTCTGGTACGGTTCAGGAGGGGGGACGCTCACTTGTCCCCACCCCCTTTCCTGACTGGCCGGGCTGCGTGCTCAGATAAGGGTCTGGTATGGATTTTGGGGGGACCCCGCGCCGTTTTTTCGGCGTAGGGATTTCCCCTTAAAATCCATACCAGACCTAAGGGCCTGGTATACTACTGGAGGGGAACCCATGCCATTTTTTTATTTAAAATTTGGCGCAGCGTTCCCCCTCATGATTCATACCAGACACCTGTCAGCAATGCCTGTCGCTCATCGCAAAAGGAAAAAACTGTTTTCCTTTCCCGATGAGCGAGCCAGCTCGGCGCTGGCTCCCTCAACGGGGCTCGCAGGTGTCAAATCTCGCCAATAACAGCGGCGAGATTGACACAATATTGCGGTCACCTACTGTAAGGTAAACGACTAGTTAAGCAAAATGGATCCTAGGGTAAATGTGGTTTAGGCGGCTCATTTTTCTGTCTTTTGAGATTAAATGTAAATTGTTGCACTGTTTCTGCACTACAGAGGTCTCTAATTTTAAAATACTTATTACAAGGACTTGAATGTGACATTGACCAAACATTCACTGCAGGTGAATTGATCACTGAATATAAAAAAACATTTACTGGGAAGATGCACCTGAAATGAATGCTTGGTGAATGTTATTTTCATTGCTTTATAAATACCGTATTTATCGGCATATACCACGCGCCGGCGTATAACACGCACCCCAAGTTTAGGAGGGATTTTTAAGGAAAAAAACTTTTAGGAGGGAAGTTTAAGAAAAAAAACTTACATTTAAATGCACACCAATGCAGCCTCATCAGTGTCCATCTGTAGCCTTGTCCATCATTGCAGCCTTGTCAGTGTCCTTCATTGCAGCCTTGTCCCCCCATTGCAGCCTTGTCAGTGCCCCCTTTATTGCAGCCTTGTCAGTGTCCCTCATTGCAGCCTTGTCAGTGTCCCTCATTGCAGCCTTATCAGTGTCCCTCATTGCAGCCTTGTCCCCCATTGCAGCCTTGTCCCCCATTGCAGCCTTGTCAGTGTCCATCTGTAGTCCCTCATTGCAGCTGTGTCCCTCACTGCAGCCTTGTCAGGGTCCATCTGCCTTGCACTGTTTTTGAAAATGGCGCCGCCGTTCTCGGGCACTCCCGGCCATTGTCGGCGGCTCTCGGCCTCTTCTGGCGGCTTTCGGCCGCTTTCGGCCATTCGCGGCGGTACTCGGCCGCTTTCGGCCATTCTCGGTGGCTCTCGGCCGTTCTCGGCGGCTTTCGGATGCACTCGGCGGCTCACTCGGGACTGTGAGAACCACTGAGAATGGCCGAAAGCGCCCGAGAGCCGCCGAGAATGGGCGAGAGCGGCCGGGAATGGCCGAAAGTGGCCAAGATTGGCCGAAAGCGGCCGAGAGCCGCCAAGAATGGCCGAGAGCGGCCGAGAATGGCCGAAAGCGGCCGAGAGCCCCTGAGAATGGCCGAAAGCCGCCGAGAGCGGCCAAAAGCCGCCGAGAGCTGCCAAAAGGCTCACAATCGGCGGGGGATCGGCGTATAACACGCACCTACGATTTTCCCCTGATTTTAAGGGGAATAAAGTGCGTGTTATACGCCGATAAATACGGCACATCCAAGTCACATTGATAATATTATCTACATCAAACTGATCAGTTGAATATGTACAGTATGTCCGAGAAAGATTCCACTGTCGGGGCTGGGCTCAGCCCTTCCTTCTCTGAGCTGGCCGCTCAGCTGTCGGCTAATTTCCAGCTCCTATCTCTACACAGTTACTCAGCTGTTGATGATATCCTGCTCTTCAGTCCTGCCTACTTAAGCAGTCCAGTCCAGAGGAGCTCTGCCTTCATCTTGGTCAACATCACAGAAACTATCTCCTGCGATCCTGTTCAAGACTTGCTTTGCTGACATCCCTTCTGGCTCCAGATCCTGCTTGCTGTTCCACTACATTGATCCCTGACTTCTGGCTTGGCTGACTATCCGTTCCGGTGCTGAACTGGCTATGCTATGTCTACGTTTGTTCTTTTTACTTTTATTATTAAACAAGTGTGATTTAACTGTACTTCTGTCTCGGCCTGGTTTCATGGTTTCTAACAGTAGGTGAAGGCCCTGAATTTAGAAGATGCAGTCAATCCAATTGTTGGTAATATTTTTTCCAGATTGGATGAACTGAATCACCGCATGGATCAGTTTGTCATGGTGTTACAAACACTCCTGAGTCGCACAGCTTACCTGGAATCTCCCACTGTGACCACCCCGATACAACCTATGTTGCAGGCAGACCCTGCTGCTGCTCCAGTCTCTGTGCAGGCACCCGCCTCGAGTATTACCTCTATAAGAGGCATGTCTGGTTCCGCTCCGCTTCCCCAGCGATTTGGGGGTGATTCAGTCCAATGCAGACCGTTTCTCAACCAGGTTGAGATATACTTTGAGATGCTGCCCCAGGTGTTTCCCATGGACAGAAGCAAAGTAGGTTTTGTGATATATTTGCTTTCTAAGAGAGCCTTGGCCTGGGCAAACCCTCTATGGGAGACGCAAAAACCTGTTGTCTTGACCTACCCTGAGTTTGTGGCTTAGTTTAAAAGGATATTTGACATTCCCGCACTCTCTGCTTCTGCTGCTTCATGTCCATCGAACAGAGTACGAGAACTGTTGCCGACGCCATTGAATTCCGTACTCTGGCAGCAGAGGTTGTGTGGAACAATGAGGCCCTCGTGGCTGCTTTTTCTCATGGTCTCTCGGATACCATCAAGGATGAGATAGCAGCCCGTGATATACCCACTGAGCTGGAGAAGTTGATCACGTTTGCCATCCTCATTGACTCCAGACTCAGAGAAAAACTGTCTTTTAAGGAGCGCTTGCGGAAGCCTACTGTACGTTTGTTTCCGAGCTTTGCAGTCCCACCTCCCTCCCTCTGCCTCCCTCACCTCCCATGCCTCCTGGTACCGAGTCGGTCAGTGAAGGTGAACCCTTGCACTTGGGTTTCACACGTCTCTCTGTGGATAAGAGAGCATTTAGGAGGAGGGAGAGATTGTGCCTTTATTGTGGCCAGGCAGGTCACTTTTTGAAGTCTTGTCCTACCTGTCCAGGGAACGTCCGAACCTTGAGGTCCTGTCACGGACAGACCTTAGGTGGCATTGTTTTATCCCCAGTTATCTAGAAGGATAAGCCCCTGGTTTTGGTTACCCTTTCTTGGGCTGAGTCATCCGGTTGAGATACAGGCTCTAATCATCTCTGGGGCTGCAGGCCTGTTCATTGATGCTGCCTTTGTATCAAAGCACTCGATTCTGCTGCAGCTGCGTGACACTCCACTTGCCATTGAGGCTCTTGATGGGAGACCTCTACAGCCTGCCCATGTGACTCATGAGATGGTTCCGTTGTCCATGGCCGTAGGGGCTCTTCACCATGATATAATCCAATTCAAAGTTATTTCCTCACCTAAGTTTCTGCTGGTTATTGGTTATCACAACCCCTCTTATGATTGGCTCCGTGCTGAGGTTCTCTCCTGGTCACCACAATGCAGTGAGACATGCTTCCAGAAGGTAGCCAAGGTCCTGTGCACCTCTTCACCCTCCTCCCTGCCGAAGGAGTACTGCGATTTTAGCGATGTCTTCGACCAAGCTCAAGCCGGTAGTTTGCCTCCACACTGGCCGTATGATTGCGCAATTGACCTTTAACCTGGTGCCATACCCCCTCGTGGCCATGTTTACCCTTTGTCAGTCTTGGAGGATAAGGCCATGGAGGAGTATGTTGCAGATGCACTTTCTCGAGGTTTCATCCGCAAATCCTCATCTCCTGCTGGTGCTGGTTTCTTCTTTGTGAAGAAGAAGAGTGGTGAACTGAGACCTTGTATTGATTATAGGGGTCTCAATCGTTTCATGATTAAGAATGCCTATCCAATTCTGTTGATTACAGAATTATTTGACTGCTTCAAGGGAGCAACGGTTTTCATGAAGCTTGATTTTAGAGGGGCATACAATCTCGTGAGGATTAAGGAGGGCGACGAGTGGAAAACTGCGTTTAATACCAGACAGGCCATTATGAGTACCTCATAATGCCTTTTGGCCTTTGTAACGCCCCGGCAGTTTTCCAGGAATTTATTAACGATATCCTCCGAGATTTGTTACAGTTGTGTGTGGTTGTTTATCTCAATGATATCCTCATTTTTTCCAAGTTCCTGGAGAGTCACCAAACAGATGTTTGTCATGTGCTTCAAAAACAAAGAGAGAACAATTTCTATTGTAAACTGGAGAAGTGCGAGTTCCATTGTGAACAGGTTAAATTTCTGGGTTATGTCATTTCCACTGCTGTTTTTTTCGATGGACCCAGAGAAACTTTCAGCAGTTCTACAGAGGTTTCATCTGTGGGTTTACGTCCTCTGCAGCGTTTCCTGGGCTTTGCCAACTATTATCGAAAGTTTATACGTAACTTCTCGTCTCTGGTCAAGCCCCTGACTGATATGACCAGAAAGGACGGTAACCCACAGAGTTGGTCTCCGGAGACCATTAAGGCCTTTGAGAGTCTCAAGGCTGCCTTTGTTTCAGCTCCCGAGTTGGCACAACCTGATCCTACCTTACCTTTTATCCTTGAGGTTGATGCTTCTGAGACTGGTGTTGGTGCCCCCTTCTGTCTCAACATCCTACCTCTGAGAGCGCTATGCATCCTTGTGACTACTTTTCCAAGAAATGCAATGCAAGGAGTGCAATTACGAGATTGGTGACAGAGAGCTGTTGGCGATCATTTTAGCCCTGAAAAAATGGAGACATCTCCTCGAAGGTACCACTGTGCAGGTTCTCATTCTTACTGACCATAAGAATCTCACATTCTTGTCTGAGGCTAAACGCCTCATACCCAGAAGGGCTCGATGGGCTCTTTTCTTGTCAAGTTTGAATTACATTGTCTCATTCTTAACCGGTACTAAGAATGTAAGGGCTGACGCCTTGTCACTACAATTTTCCTCCACTTCCAAGTTGGAGTCGGTTCCGGTTCCTGTCATTCCTCCTGATCGTTTTCTGGCTACGGTTCGCACCAGTCTCACTTCTCCTTTGGGTGACAAAATTCTTGCTGCTCAGGTTCATGCTCCTCCTGAGAAACCCTGTGACCGCTGCTTTGTCCCAGAGAGTCTTCGTACTGCCGTGCTCCAGACTTACCATTCTCCCAAGGCTGCTGGCCACCCTGGGAGGAATGAACTGTTTTGGGCCATTTCCCAACAATTCTGGTGGCCTAGTCTACGTGCTAATGTAAGTGCCTTTGTAGCTGCCTGTTCCGTGTGTGCTCAGAGTAAGACTCCACGACACCTTCCAGTGGGCCTCCTACAACCCATACCCAATGGAGAGAGGCCCTGGACCCACCTGTCTATGGATTTCATTGTGGAGTTACCCAACTCCCAGGGCAACACAGTTATCCTTATGGTGGTTGACCGGTTCTCAAACCGGTTCTCTGGCTTCCATTTTTGCTCGGGAGATCTTTCGCTTACATGAGCTACCCAAGGTGATTGTCTCGGACAGGGGTAGTCAGTTTGTGTCCCGGTTCTGGCGAGCCTTTTGTGCACAGTTGGGAATTCAGCTTGCTTTCTCCTCTGCGTATCACCCACAGTCTAATGGGGCAGCAGAACGAGCCAATCAGTCCTTAGAGCAATTCCTACGTTGCTATATTTCTGACCATCATAACAACTGGTCAGACCTAGTACCGTGAGCATATTTTGCTCACAACAGTGCCTTGAACTCTGCTTCCCAATTGTCCCTGTTCATGGCAAATTATGGTTTCCAACCTTCCATGTTGCCTGACTCGTTTGTTACACAGAATATTCCTGCGTTAGAGGAGCATCTCCGTGGTCTTTGTTCCACTTGGGCACAAGTCCAGGAGGCTTTGCCACATGCTAATGATAGGTACAGACTCCATGCTGACCGCAGACGCCTGCCTGCGCCTTCCCACCAGGTTTGGGACAGGGTCTGGCTGTCATATCACAACCTCTGACTTCGTGTTCCCTCACTGAAGTTCGCACCTCGGTTTATTGGGCCTTTCTGTATTCTTAGGAGGATTAACCCAGTGGCTTAGGCATTAGACCTTCCTTCTAATATGCGTATTTCAAATGTATTTCATGTCTCCTTAATAAAATCTTTGGTCTGCAACCGCTTTACCACCTTGGTGCCACGTCCTCACACTGTACAGGTTGAGAACCAGGAGGAGTATGAAGTACAGTCCATTGTTTACTCCCGTAGGTTCCGTGGGCGCATACAGTACCTGGTGCATTGGAAAGGGTACAGTCCGGAGGAACGCTCTTGGGTCTCATCTTCAGACATACATGCCCCTGTCCTCCTCCGTGATATCCATAGATGTTTTCCCCTCAAGCATGGTGGTCCTCTGAGGGGGAGGGGTCATTGAGGATGGGGTACTGTCAGGGCTGGGCTCAGCCCTTCCTTCTCTGAGCTGGCCGCTCAGCTGTCGGCTAATTTCCAGCTCCTATCTCTCCACAGTTACTCAGCTGTTGATGATATCTTGCTCTTCAGTCTTGCCTACTTAAGCAGTCCAGTCCAGAGGAGCTCTGCCTTTGTCTTGGTCAACATCACAGAAACTATCTCCTGCGATCCTGTTCAAGACTTGCTTTGCTGACATCCCTTCTGGCTCCAGATCCTGCTTGCTGTTCCACTACATTGATCCCTGACTTCTGGCTTGGCTAACTTTCTGTTTCGGTTGCTGAACTTTGGCTATGTTTTGTCTACATTTGTTCTTTTTACTTTTATTATTAAACAAGTGTGATTTAACTTTGCTTCTGTCACGGCCTGGTTTCATGGTTTCTGACATCCCTTTAATATAATGCAATGACGAGGCACACCTTTTAGTGTAAGAAGCACTGCGAGAAATGTTAATTATTATTATTACTATTATTATTAGCAGTAGTAGTAGCAGTAGTGGTACTTAAAATATTTCTTTTGAAAACACAAAAACATAAGATAAGAAAAAAGATCAATAATTTGATGTTATTGGTATAGTAGGTAGGTGTTTTGTTTAGTCATAAGCCAGTACATAATGCTGAAATATGTAATTTTATTCTAAAGGAAAACACCGGCTTCATTTGTTTCAGTCCATTCTGTTTCTGGTGCTTGGTGGGAAATTGTGTTGCTCAGTAATTGTCCCACCTTCCCCTCCATACTGTATGCTTCTGAATTTTTATTGAAAGGAATTGCAGAAGGCACACTTCATGTCTGCAGACTCCCAATCTCCCAGAAGACCCACTAACTGTCTCAGGGTGTCAATACATTAATAGAAACTCGGCTGGTTCACCAGGGACCAATGTATGGGCACTGTGGTTGTACAGAAGTCCATCTACCAATCAACTTCTGTACAACCAGCCTGAACAGTCAGTGCCGCTAGCTATAGCCGGCAGCACCGATCAGTGTATTCTAACTGCGGAGAAGTCTCACAGTTATCATAATATAATATCACAGCCAGTGGTGGCTGGTGAAGTTTTAGGATGGGGGCGCGAGGAGTATGCAACTCAGCATCACAGGACAGAGTATACAGCCCCAGGATCATAGGACAGAGTATACAGCCCCAGCATCACAGTACAGAGTACACAGCTCAGCATCACAGGACAGAGTATATAGCTTAGCCTCACAGGACAGAGTATATAGCTTAGCCTCACAGGACAGAGTATATAGCTCAGCCTCACAGATCAGTGTATATAGATCAGCATTACAGGTAGGGTATATAGCTCAGCAATACAGATAGGGTATATAGATCAGCATCACAGATAGGGTATATCGATCAGCATCACAGATAGGGTATATAGGTCAGCATCACAGATAGTCTATATAAATTAGCATCACAGATAGGGTTTATAGATCAGCATTAAAGATAGGGTATATAGATCAGCATTACAGATAGGGTATATAGATCAGCATTGGGTATATAGACAGCATCACAGCTAGGGTATATAAATCAGCATCACAGATAGGATATATAGATCAGCATTGGTTATATAGATCAGCATTACAGTTAGGATATATAGGTCAGCATCACAGATAGGGTATATAGATCAGCATCACAGATAGGGTATATAGGTCAGAATCACAGAAAGGGTATATAAATCAGCATTGGGTATATAGATCAGCATCACAGATAGGGTATATAGATTAGAATTATAGATAGGGTATATAGAACAGCATCACAGATAGGGTATGTAGATCAGCATTGGGTATATAGATCAGCATCACAGATAGGGTAAATAGATTAACATTACAGATAGGTTATATAGATCAGCATCACAGATATGGTATATAGGACTGAGAGCACTGCTCATCCCCACGCCGCTCATGGGGCTCGCGACACCAACAGCATCCCCCCAGGGGCTCGCGACACCAACAGCATCCCCCCAGGGTCTCGCTACACTGACAGTATCCCTCCACCCAATGCAGGGCTCGCCGCACACTGACAGCAACCCCCCCAGGTCCAGCACTTACCGGGCTGTGGTGTCCCCTCCTCCTGTGTCTCCTCCAGTGTGGGCAGCAGGCAGCGGTAGTCCGCTCCTCATGCTTCCATTGCTCTGTGTCTCCTCTTCCGACTTCCGCCAAAGCGCTGGGCATCCAATAGTATCGACTGGTGCTTTAGCCAATCGGGAAACAGGTCTCACTGACCTGCCTCCTGATTGGTGGGGAGGCACTGTGGTGTGATAATAGTGAAAATTAATTCTCTATGGTCACATAATTGGGTGGGATTAGGACGCACACTCTGCGCCCCGAGCCCACCCTTTTTTGAAGCCTCTGACTCCAATCAGGTGCTTAAAAAAAAACACCCCCGCCATAGGAATCCATGCACCCGGCATCCTGAAAGGGGTCGGGCGCATTGATAGGGAAGCAGCGGCAGAGATAGTGGGGTGGCGCCCGTGTGCCCACAATGCACGGGTCGCCACTCACAGCAGTAGTTATTCCCCCATCCACCTTGAATATGTGGTTGGGGGAACTGGGTTATTTTTTTCATTCAATCCATTTGCTGAATAAAAAAAAGATTAATATATGACCAGCTATCTCAGACATCCTTCCTGGGCTTCAGAGGGTGTGGATCACAGCTTCTGTGTCCTATGTGGTGCACACAAGTTTCATTGAGCCAGAAGCGTGGCTTCTGTATTAATAGCACTCCTCTCCCTGTGACTGCACAGAACCTCCTTGCACTGCACATCTCTATATGACAGCAGAGGGGGTGGGGCATTTACACACTCTAATCTCACGGCGAAGGCTCCTAGTGAAGCTCAAACTGGCAGCCTGCACTCATGTGCTGCACGTTACAGCTGCTCCTCTGCAGTAGCCCCTCCCTCTGCTACTCTCTAGGTGGTAGGAGAGGATTTGGGGAGGGAGGAGAGCTCTCTACTGGAAAGGGGTCTGCTGAGCTCTGTGCTTGAAGCTGGGGATGTTAGTTATATGCTGGAAAGGGGTGGGAGGGGGCTGAGCTCTGTACTGGAATCTAGGGGTGAACAGGTGGGAAGAGTTCTGTACTGGGGGGCAAGGGGATGGGGAGAATTTAGGGGTAAACAATTTTTGGTTATAAACTGGCTTGTGAAATATGCACTCCTCAACCCTGCACTTTATATGTAGTGCACTCCTCAACCCTGTACTCTATATGTAGCGCACTCCTCAATACTGTACACGGTATGTATCGCATGCCTCAACCCTGCACTCTGTGGGTAGCTCACTCCTCAACCCTGCACTCTGAACATAGCCCACTCCTCAACCCTGCACTCTGTACATTGCACACTCCTCAACCCTGCTCTCTGTACATAGTGCACTCCCCAACCCTGCACTCTGTACGTAGCGCCCTCCTCAACCCTGCACTCCGTACATAGCGCACTCCTCAACCCTGCACTCTGTACATAGTGCACTCATCCCTGTACACTGTACACAGTGCACTCCTCAACCCTGCACTCTGTACACATTGCACTCCTCAACCCTGCACTCTGTACACATTGCACTCCTCAACCTTGCATTCTGTATGTCGTGCACTCTTGAACCCTGCACTCTGTACACAGTGTACTCCTCAACCTTGCACTCAGTACACAGCACACTCTTGAACTCAGCACTCTGTATGTAACGCATTTCACAACCCTGCACTCTGTACACAGTGTACTCTTTAACCCTGCACCCTGTACACAGTGCACTCCTCAACCCTGCACTCTGTACACAATGCACTCCTCAACCCTGCACTCTATACACAGCACACTTCTGAACTCTGCACTCTGTACACAGCACACTCCTCAACCCTACACCACTCTGTACACAGCTCACTCCTCAACCCTGCACTCTGTACACAGGATGTATCACACTCCTAAACCCTGCACTCTGTGCACAGTGCACTCTTGAACCCTGCATTCTGTACATGGCACACTCCTGAACTCTGCACTCTGTACATAGCTCACTCCTAAAATGTAACAATGCCTAACTGTTACTGCAAATTGGCCACCCCCACCATTTGATGTGACAGGACCCCGCACCCCCCTCCCTTGGGGGAAGACTTCATTCACATTTTTCTAAGAAAAAAAATCCCTGTGTGTAATGTCTGTTAAATGTTATGGTTCAGTGGACGTTTCAGCGGTGATGTACTCTCTACATCTGACTCCTCCCACAGGCCATTGTTGCCCAAGATAAAAAGACCAGGGGTAGTCGTGTGACCGATTTTTATCGTTACATTTTTAAGGTAGAAAATATCAGATGAATGTTAAAATAACAGAACAAAGCGACACATATTGTATAAACATATTGTAAAGCGCTGCATAAACTGTCGGCGCTATATAAATCCTGTACAATAATAATAATAATGTAGGTTGCTGCAAATTGGGATTCTGCTTTATTTTAAAAGCTTGGAAGGAGCTTGCTCTTTTGGATCTTGATTATATTTGGTCCAATGGGAAAGTACCTTATTTTATTTTTTAGCAGAGTATTTTAGTACTTTTCAGTGTGACATTTCTGCTAATATTTTAAGATCACAAACTGCTTTTAGTATATTTTAATTCAGAAGATGTACAAAGGGTTAACCAAGGGCTATGGAAGTTAAAAGGAGAGCAAACAACAAGACGTTAAAGTTTTTTTCATAAGATCAGGTAAAAAGAAGAGAAAATAAAGAAAACAGTGGCTTTATATGCTTAGTAAGAAATTGCCTGTGCTTTATAAGATGAAAGGTATTGGTTTTGTCGTTGAAAATTATATTTTAAACTTGAAAGCTGAATTTAATAAGGTACTGGAGCACAAATGTAAAAAAATGCTTTTTAGTTGCTTTTTTTATGTACAACATCTGAATAAAATGCTTTAGGTTTCTTTTTGAAGAAAATAAAAGTTAATAAAGATACAGTATTAACTTTTAGCTTAAATTCAGAATCATACCTTCATATGCTGAGGTGGCTTTTTTTATTTTACCAGCAACTTTTTATTGAATAATGATAATGATGAAAATGTGCAAGAAATTACTTAATGACTTAGATTTCAAAGGAGAAGTAGGGCCAAAGCTCTTTTGGACATACTTATCCTGTGGGTGACAGAGGTGCTCCAGTTTTCAGCCGAACGCAGGCTACAGTCTGCTGTCGGCTGATATCACTCAGCCGGTCCAGGCTCTGAAAAGATCCAGATTTTAATGTTGGGATCCACCCAGATGCTTGGACCAGCAGCTGGCTCAGCCTCTTAGCAAGCCACTTAGGTCCTGAGCCAGCCGTTCCTGCCCCCTCCACAGCCCGGGTACTGGACTAGAAATAGATTAAAAAATTAGACTTACATTGGGCTATAATTATATTTTTTGCTTCTGTCTGCATCCTGTATTTTTTGTAGCTTCACGGTCCTGTATAATTCATTTAGTATAAATACGTGCATTACACTTGTGATCCAATGCTAATTCCTTAAAGTGTCTCTCACAGTACACAGAACATGTACGAGTAGCGCATTCACACGCATTAATTTCCAAACTACACAGAACATGGCAATTATTTTAGTAAAAATAAACAGCAAATAACCTTTTCTCATCAGCAGTATATAGCAGTCTTGTGACTTCAATCAGTGTATGGTTAAAGCTTGTAGGATGAGTTTTCATTCTACTCTAACTGTCCTATGAGGCTGTAGGACCCCTGACCCTCTGTCTGAACAGTGCTGATTGGCCCTTGGTCGATCACATGCACCCTACCAAGAAAAAAAAAATTCTAACAATACAGACCAAACTTAGCATGTGCAGAGTGCCCCCAAGGCTCTGTACTATCAGCAGATGAATTGGTGACTGTGGAAGAAGGGGAGTATCAAAGAAGAGAGGATGTGTTCACCCCAAAACTCAAACACATATGCATGTGGGTATGTGTGTATATATATATCTATCTATATATAGAAAGATATATATCTATATATCTAGCTATATACAGTGCCTTGCAAAGGTATTTACCCCCTTGGCTTTTTACCTATTTTGTTACATTACAGCCTTTGATTCAATGTTTTTTTTTATCTGAATTATATGCGATGGATCAGAATACAATTGTCTAAGTTGGTGAAGTAAAATTAGAAAAATATATACAAAAAACTATTTTTTAGAAATAAAAAAACTGATAAGTGGCATGTGCGTATGTTTTCACCTTTGTTATAAAGCCCATAAAAAGCTCTGGTGCAACCAATTACTATCAGAAGTCACATAATTAGTGAAATGATGTCCACATGTATGCAATCTAAGTGTCACATGATCTGTCATTACATATACACACCTTTTTGAAAGGCCCCAGAGACTGCAACACCTAAGCAAGAGGCACCACAAACCAAACACTGCCATGAAGACCAAGGAACTCTTCAAACAAGTAAGGGACAATGTTGTTGAGAAGTACAAGTCAGGGTCAGCTTATAAAAAAAATATCCAAATCTTTGATGATCCCTAGGAACACCATCAAATCTATCATAACCAAATGGAAAGAACATGGCACAACAGCAAACCTGCCAAGGGATGGCCGCACACCAATACTCACGGACCGGGCAAGGATGGCATTAATCAGAGAGGCAGCACAGAGGCCCAAGGTAACCCTGGAGGAGCTGCAGAGTTCCACAGCAGAGACTGGAGTATCTGTACATGGGACGACAATAAGCCAAATGCTCCATAGAGTTGGGCTTTATGGCAGAGTGGCCAGAAGAAAGCCATTACTTTCAGCAAAAAACAAAATGTCACGTTTTGATTTTGCGAAAAGGCATGTGGGAGACTTCCAAAATGTATGGAGAAGGGTTCTCTGGTTTAATGATTTAAAATTGAACTTTTTGGCCATCGAAGAAAACGCTATATCTGGCGCAAACCCATCACATCACATCACCCAAAGAATACCATCCCCACAGTGAAACATGGTGGTGGCAGCATCATGCTGTGGGGATGTTTTTCAGCAGTCGGGACTGGGAAACTGGTCAGGGTTGAGGGAAAGATGGATGGTGCTAAATACAGGGATATTCTTGAGCAAAACCTTTACCACTCTGTGTGTGATTTGAGGCTAGGACGGAGGTTCACCTTCCAGCAGAACAATGACCCCAAACACACTGCTAAATCAACACTTGAGTGGTTTAAGGGCAAACATGTAAATGTGTTGGAATAGCCTAGTCAAAGCCCAGACCTCAATCCAAAAGAAAATCTGTGGTCAGATTTAAAGATTGCTGTTCACAAGCGCAAACCATCCAACTTGAAGGAGCTAGAGCAGTTTTGCAAGGAGGAATGGGCAAAAATCCCAGTGGTAAGATGTGGCAAGCTCATAGAGACTTATCCAAAGCGACTTGGAGCTGTGATAGCCGCAAAAGGTGGCTCTACAAAGTATTGACTTTAGGGGGGTGAATATTTATGCACATGGACTTTTTGTGTTAGTTTGTCCTATTTGTTGTTTGCTTCACAATAAAAAAAAACATCTTCAAAGTTGTGGGCATGTTCTGTAAATTAAATGATGCAAATCCTCAAACAATCCATGTTAATTCCAGGTTGTGAGGCAACAAAACACGAAAATGCCAAGGGGGGGTGAATACTTTTGCAAGGCACTGTACCTCTATGCATTCTATGCATGAAGGTAAAAAACCTTATGTGTGCAGCTCCCCTCCCCCCCCAAGCCTGCCCCCCCATATACTTACCTGAGCCCAAACTCAATACAGCAATGTGTACGTTTGCAGCTGCTCTCCCAGATCTCTCCCTCCTCATTGGCTCAGACACAGCAGTGGGAGCCAAGGGCCAGTGAGGAGGGAGTGGGGGCAGGGGCTTGAACGTGTGGATTCACAAGTGCCCCTATAGCAAGTGGTTTGCTATGGGGGCATTCAGCAGGTGGGAGGAGCCCAGAAGAGGAGGATTGGGGCTGCTCTATGCAAACCACTGCACAGAGCAGGTAAGCATAACATGTTGTTTTTTTTTAATGTTTCCTTTATTATCACATTAATTTTTTTTATTTTTTTTTCTGAATTTCTGCCCAAAGTCTTGCACAGTATTTTACTTCAGAATAAAAGGAGGAGGGAGGAAAAGATGGATTTGCTCCCAAAAAGAGGGGCAGTCTCTCCAAATGTGAGGCAGTCAAGAGCAATGCAAGGAACAGTCTGCTTCCCACCATAGGCACCAACCTAAATAGCCCTTCCACATTTTTTGGCCGGATGTTGGGTGCTGCAGAGAGACAAATGTAGGATTTATTTTTTCTTTGCACAAAGTCAGTGTTTCTGTTTAAGAACATGTGCCACCCCCACTACTTTGGCTAATTACATTATCAGTTCAGCTTTCCCTAACAGTTGTATTAAAATGTAAATACGTAACCCATCATTTTCAAACTAAAGAGGATTTTCCCTGTGTTCATTATACATTGGCACTAAGCCCAGCAAGAATTTGCTCTCATGGGAATAACTAAATAAAGCAACTTAACTAAACCTTGTCTGTCCCTTTTATGAGTATTTGGTTTAAAAAATTAATACCTGCCACTCAGATGGCACATTACATTATAAAAATGAAGTTGTTAAAAGAAACCTGTTAGAAAACTTTTTTAACAGAGATCATGGAATTAAATTAGTACCACAATGTCCTTGTTGATAAATTCTTTTGATGGAACTAGATTATTTGTCTGTATTTAACTTGGTATTGGCCTCTTGCAATCCCCTGTACAGCAGTATTTAGAAAGAGGTGGGAGGGGCAGTACTGGGAGCTTCTTAGGTGTGCTGAGTGTACTGACAAAAAAAATGATGAAAGGAAAGAGCAGCCTGAGCAGTCTGCTGCTGCTCTTTCACTGCCCAGTCAACAGGCAGGGGATAATAAGATGACACCACTGTATTCCTTTTAAAATCCAAAACTCAAGTGCAGATATCTGCCTAGCTCTTCTACGCGGCATGACTGTAATGCCGTGTACACACGGCCGGACTTTTCGGCATCAAAGGTCCAACGGTCTTTCCGACGGACTTTCAACGGACTTTTGACGGACTTCCGACGGACTTTCGAACGAACGGACTTGCCTATACACGATCACACCAAAGTCCGACGGATTCGTACATGATGACGTACGACCGGACTAAAATAAGGAAGTTGATAGCCAGTAGCCAATAGCTGCCCTTGCGTCGGTTTTCGTCCGTCGGACTAGCTTACAGACGAGCGGATTTTTCGACCGGAATTGAGTCCATCGGAAAGATTTGAAACATGTTTCAAATCTAAAGTCCGCCTGATTTTCGCCCGAAAAAGTCCGCTGCAGGTCCGATGAAGCCCACACATGGACAAATTCATCCCGTTGGACCAGTCCGGTCGAAAAGTCGGCCCGTGTGTACACAGCATTAGGCTCTTAAAAATCCACTTCCCATTTCTGATGACGGCTGCAGTTTCTGCAATTATTATAGTGCAAGTGTGATAATGATGACAAGAGGGGCAGAAACATGACTGCCTGGAGACCAGCATGTATATTGGCTTCAGCATTGCAACCAGAATCAGCAGGTCAGAAGATCACTGGACCACAGATTTTGGTGAGTATTACTGTGTGTTAGAAACTATATTAAAAACAGCTATTTGTTTTTTGTTACATGTGTAGCAATCCTGGAATATGTTGGTTTTAGTAAATTTGCAGCTGGCCCAGTCCAAAAGTGTTGCAAGCACTGTTTTCAGGCTTTTTGGTCCTAGACAGACGACCTGTCCCACAAAAAGAGGGGAGGCTGAGGTTCAGTGCACCCTTTTTGGTTAGTTCTGTTGGAGGTACTGGGATTGTGGCTCCTTGCATTCTACTAAAGGCACCAGGATTTTCAGACACATCCAAGCCATGGAGAATGCCAAAATGGACTCTTGTGGAGGTATGCCTGGGCATCCACATAGTTAGCTTATGGAGAACGATGTTGTTCATATTTAACTGTATCCTGCAACCTGTACAGTAAAGTTACATTAACTGTTCTGAGCCCAGTCTGAAGTTATTCAAAGGAGTGCATGTTGGTTCTGGTGTATCTAAAAGAACCAGGGTCTGTATAGCACAATGGGGTATGAAGTCACACCACTACAGAGGGTTAACTCAGTAAAACAAGGAGAAGAGGAGTGTAGTTAATAAGAGTAACCAAGCACAAGTTCAAGACACCAAGTCGTTCGTGTGGTACCTAGAAAAGTGACAGCTCCTCCAGTAGTGAGGGGGGTCTGACTCCTTTCTGTAGTGGTCGGTACTCAATAGTAACTGGATTAGAGCCCATGTTACGGAAATCCATGGCGTGGTCACTAGGTGCAAGAAGGAAGACGTTATTAAGTGCATGCATGAGGTGCTAAGTGCACGGTTGGACCTCATTCTGTTACTGGGAGTGGGGTAACAGAGGTACAATGAGTGGGCTCAGCAAGTCCCTCCTAATGTAACATTCAAGTTACAGTGTGTAGTGACACGGAACAGTACTTTGTCAGAGGAATTCTGCACACAGTGTAAAGGCACATTTTTAAGTCTGGGAACTACCTTAATGCTACAGTCTTCACTTGACCGTAGTCTCCACCTGGTCCCGGATATTGATGATGAAAGGTACCTCCACATGCAGGGCAAGTAGGCCCTGCCCACATATGACTGGAGTGCTACTTGAAATGGACTTCAGAACCTTTAGCCAGTGCCTCAATTAAATGTTTTGTTTGTCTAATACTGCTCTGGCTACACTGAATTTTAGATCACTTTCTGTAAACAACTTGGACTGTATTCTGACTGCTTCTGCCTGCTCCAACCTTTAGCACATCTTCTGACTTTGTTTGTTTTCAGACTTGGACTACCTGCCTGCTTGAATATGATTTTGCTTCATGTTTAAATACTATACATGGTTCTGCTTGTAGTTGGTTGTAAGCACTGGTGATACCGGGGGTCCACTGAACCCAGGGACACTAGATTATACATGCATTTAAATGCACAGCCTTATGAAAGTTTTCTCAAATCAGGGATTGACAGGGGAAAGGAAACCCAACATCATCAATATGCCATAATGCATCTGGAAGACATCAAGCTGCCCAAGTACCTTGTGGCCAAGAAGTGCAGAGGATCTAACTGTCAGTGCTGGTTATAAAGCATCATCCAGCTTACAAGTTCACATCACTAAATGATAATTATTATTGCTTCCAGATGCCCAACTCTAAATCTAAATGTATCTGTTATTTACAAATAAATAACCAATTATCTTCATTGTCTAAGGCTTGCTGAAAAGGTAATGAAATGTGCCCTCCATTTACATAAAATTAAACTTCCAGCAACATCACCAAATAGTTTTGTATAATTAAATTTAATTACATACAGCAAGCATTACTATAAAATGCATTTCAGTGGAGGGTGCCTCACCATAACTACAGTGTAATTTAATCTAACTCAGTTAGTTCACATTGTTTATCAAATTGCAATTGCAGCCTTATTAATCCACACTATTGTGTTATTAAAAAGAAATCTGAAGGTAAATTATTAACAAAATTCTGAAGCTGTTCAATCACGCAGAATGCTATTTTGGGAAGAAGTTGGCTGAGCACAGTTTTCATTTAACGTGGTCAATAACCCCATTTCAGTATCAGAAAACAACAACCCTTTCAGTAAAATTAAGATTAAAGACTATAACTGTCCATGCCCACACTCAACCTTTAGTTCTAAAACAAAATTAATCTGTTTAAAGTAAAACTATAGTCAAAACCTTTGTTTTTTTTCTTTGCCAACTATGCCCCATTATGAAGATTTCCCTTCACTTCCTGTCTAATAGCCAAACAGGAAGTGAGAGGATATCTCTGCAAATTAAGGGAATTGCTTGGGGACCCCAATCTTCATTAGATTTCCCCCTTATTAATGTTCTGGGAACAACCCATAATGTGGGATTTTCTTTTACTTTCACTTTCAATAATAATGGTAAACAGGACAAATAGAGAGGGGGAAACTCCTTAACCACTTCGGCTCTCACTCCTGTTTACCCCTATGAACCAGACCATATTTTCACATTTATGCTATGTGTCTATTTATGAGTCTATGACTTTGGAATTTCTTATAACAATTGAGCCATATATTGTTTTTGGGGGGACAAACGGGGCTTTCTTGTGACCCTAAAGTCCTTTGAGAATTTTTTTAATTTATTTGCATTTTAAGGGGAAACTTGTTTTTTCGATCAGTAATATTTTACCATTACTGCAGGGAAAACATATACATTTTATTCTGCTGCTTGTTCTATTTACTGCAACAATAAAATTACATTTTTGGTACAAAGCATGTTAAAGTTATTTAGAAAAGAACTAAAGGTTTTTTTTGCATACATTTCATTTTTATCATAATGCATCATTAATTCTTACTTATTAAAAAAAAAAGATATACCCTAAACCATGTATTTTTAACAGTAAATCCTTAAAGATAACAATGTATACATATGCTTTATCAAAAAAAAATTCCAGCAAATAATTTAAAATAGAAACATGGAACAGGAGATGAAACTGTTAAATAGTGATTATAAGGGTTTAAATGAAAGGGTTAAGTAGTAAAATAAGAGCATGTCCTGGTTATTTAAGAGTTAACTCCCTGTGCACACAATAAAAACCTTCCTCTGTCAGCTTCAGCTCTCTCACTCACAAATCTGTCTGACAGGGAAGACAGGAGATAAGATAACTAATATGTTACTTGCTTGTTGTTGTTTTGGCTTAAAATGTTAAACTGAATTCTAACTGTGATTTTTCTGTTATGCCTTGTACACACGGTCGGATTTTCCGACGGAAAATGTTCGATGTGAGCTTTTTGACAGAAATTCCGACCGTGTGTAGGCTCCATCGGACATTTACCATCGGAATTTCCGTCACACAAAATTTGAGATCTGGATCTCAAATTTTCCGACAACCAAATCCGTTCTCGTAAATTCCGATCATGTGTACAAAATTCCGATGCACAAAGTGTCATGCATGCTCAGAATAAATTACGAGACGGAAGCGCTCGGTCTGGTAATGGAGATAGCACATTCATCACGCTGCAATTTTTTAAATATTTTAATGCAGCGCATTCTCTTCTTCTTTATAATGCTAGAATAATGAAGTTGTTTTGCTGCTCATATTTACATTCTGACAACCTGATTTCTTTATTATTTCTCGTGATCTCATGAATCATATTTTTTTTTTCGTCAGATCTCCATAATAATGTTTATAATTTATTTATTTATTTATTTATTTATTTGCTTATTTTTTATCAAGATCTACTTTTTTTTTTTATAGTGATCTCCCTAATATTTTTTCTCATTTTGTGTGTCAAGTTACCACAACACCATTATTATCTTGGCAATAAAAAGCCATCCAGGTTATCAAGAAGGAAAAGAGGGACTAGAGGGGGTGGAAGGCTAGAAGCCAAAAGAAAAAGAGTTTGAGAGGCATTGGGATTTTCAATCTTAGCACTGTCCACTTGACTGAAGCCGAGAAATCGGTTCTAGACAAGGGACTTAAGTTTGTTCCCCCAAGACCTCTGAATAAATTTTGTACATTCATTGATGTACTAAAGTTTACCAGGAAATTAAGTATACATAGACATTTTTTGAGCCAACCTTCTATTCCCTCTACAGTGAACCATACTTCAAGGAACAATGAATATATACTCTCCAGATTAACCAATCCCTCATTATTTAACCCCCCAGGGAATTTAGCCCCGTCCCCCCAAGTCTTCAAGAGTTTAGTCCTACAAGACTTGGATAAACTCCCTAAATCCAAAAGGAGGGCCCACATGGACCCTCAGATTAAAGCAGGACATAAAGAACTTTGTGATAGGAAGGATCTTATTATAAGACCCTCCGACAAGGGTGGGGGCATTGTAGTTCTAAATAAGGAAGATTATATTAGAGAAATGCTCAGGATTCTCCAAGATCGAGATACCTATACTCCCATCGACTTTAATCCAACCCTTAAGTTCAAACGAACCTTGGTTGAATTGGTCAACGAAGGTTATGCCTTGGGGATCCTAAATAAAAAAGAGAAGAGTTATTTAGTGCCCCTTGTTCCGCGGATCCCTGCGATATATTATCTCCCTAAAGTCCATAAGGACCCAGTCAATCCCCCTGGCAGACCTATTGTCAGCGGGATTGACTCGGTCACTTCCAGGATAGGGAGATATGTAGATTTTTACCTCCAACCATTGGTTCAATCCATTCCGTCTTACCTTAAGGACACTAGGGACATTATCAAACGACTTGAAAAAGTAAAACTCAAGGAAGGAACCTATTTGGTCACAGCCTATGTGGCTGCCCTATATACATGTATACCACACAATTTGGGGTTCAATGCAGTCGAAAAACATCTGTCCATGAACAATACTTTGCCAATATTACAGCGCAATTTCATTATGCAACTCCTGCGGTTTGCCACAGGCCACAACTACTTTTGGTTCCAGAACCAGTTTTATGTACAACAAAAGGGTGTGGCCATGGGGGCCAAATTTGCCCCCAGTTTGGCAAACCTTTGTATGGCCCAATGGGAGGAGGATGTCGTCTATGCCTTTCAGAGACCAGAATTAGTTCTTTGGATCAGGTATATTGACAACATACTCCTCCTATGGCAGGGGAACCGTGAGTCTTTGGATAGTTTCATGGCTGTTCTGAATACAAACGATTGCGGGATCTCCCATAGTTACGAGGCCAGTGTAAGCTCAATTCATTTTTTAGATTTGGAAATTATGGTAGTTGATCAACACCTTGAGTTCAAAACCTACTTTAAACCCACAGATCGAAACGGGTATATCCCGTCCGATAGTTGCCACCATGCTCAGTGGCTACGGTCGGTTCCACGCAGCCAGTTTTTACGACTGCGTCGTAATTGCTCAAAAATTTCTGACTACTATGCCCAATCTTACATATTGAAAGACAGATTTGTAGCTAAAGGATATAATGCAGGCGAATTGGATGCAGAAATCAATAGAGTTTCACTGATTGATAGGAACTCTACTTTGGTTGAACGTCCTACCAATACTTCTGACTCTAGAGCTAAATGGTCCTTTTTCACCACATATTCCACTCAGTTTAAGGAAATAAAGGCCATTTTCAGAAAACATTGGAAAGTACTCAAGAGTGACAGACTTCTAGCGCTGGAGTCATCTTTAGAGGTGCCCGCTCTATACAAGGACAAATTGCCCCCAACATTATAGACCCTCCAAAGAAAGTCTCCTTCTTCCAACAATGTCAAGGCTTTTATCCATGTCGGAGATGTAATGTGTGCGCACATAATGCCATAATAGGACGTAAAATTGACACTTTTAGTTCCACTACTACCTTGCGCATTTACCATATGAGAGAATTCACCACCTGTGCCACTCAATATGTGGTATACTTGCTTACTTGCCCATGCAAGAAGCAATACGTGGGCAGGACCATTAGAACGTTCACCACACGTGTAAACGAACATATTGCTGGCATAAAAGGTGACAAAGATAAACATACGGTACCCCGACATTACCTATCCCATCACAACAAGGATCCTACGGGAAGTACATTCCAAGTGATTGATAGGTTTGTCCCCAATTGGTGGGGTGAATCTCGTCTACGGGGTGTCTCTAAGTTAGAGACGTATTGGATACATGAGCTCAGATCTTACTTTCCGTTCGGGCTTAACGTAGAGTGGGATCTGAATTCATTTATTAATCTTTCATAACGTTCCAAGTGCAACTTTATTCCACCCTATTCTATTCAATCATAACCCTAAAAGGTTTGGGCCCTAACAATATTTTGACTTCACTAACATTCTTTGGTATATATTTTTTGTTCCTCTTTACAAATACAAATTTATATTCATCCATAATCAATTTAATTTTCCCTATCTTCTATTTCTATTGTATTTAGTTTTATATAAATATACCCCTCGGTTAGAATTAAAAATTTTGGCTATGATGTGGTACAGTGTGCAAAGTTTCGGCCTTGTCCACCTCATTTTTCACCCTTTAGCTTTATATTTTTTGGCTATCTGATACTTATAATTTGCCCCCTTCCAATTATGTGAGTGTTACCTAACTACTTTGTTTTTGTGTAGTTTTCCCTGCAGGACGCATCCAATTCCTTTCAGCACGCTGACACGCTCTTCCGGTCTGACCCACGTCAGCGGTCACATGGGAGATCCATTTGCGTGTCAGGTGATCGCGGTGCGGGCACGCCCATGTGGTTGTGTGCTTCCCCGACACGGTGTCACAGCTGCTTAGCAACCTACACGTACTCCCCACATGCGAGCGACGTTAGGCGTCACATGGGGGAGTAGCCACGTGTCACGTGATGGCCGCGCGAACACGTGGTTTGCGTTTGCGGGCTTTTGTGACATGGCGTGTATCGTTGCTAGGCAACCTCCATGTGCGGTATGCGCCACGTGCATAGGTTTCGCCCATTTCCCGGGCTTCCAGCATGTGGACGCCCACTCAGAATTTCACTAACCTTTATGGATATGGGTGAGATTAGATACCCCTATTGGTAGATGTATACGGAGATATCCTACTATAAGCACATTGATTGTACTTGAGGAGAGGGTGCGTCATACTTCAATGGGGGACGCTCTCCTTGTCCAATAAGATTTATTGTTGTTCATACATTCACAGCCTATTGGTCTTGTATTATCTTTGAATGTACACATTATTTTATAAATTTGGGCAGTGTCATGAGGGTCTCACATGTCCCTGTTGAAGGTCGTTGGATCGAAACGCGTAGGGCGATTTTTATATACCCTGTACACTGCCTTTTTATTCGTGATCACTTTTTATGTACTGTGGATTTTTAGTAATAAATTACCCTGAGTTACACTATGTGGAAGCATCCCTCTTTTTCTCCACATACTTCCGGGAACTGAGAAATAACTTCTACTTTGGAACCAATCTTGCCTTGTTCCTGTGGATCTAGAGGTGACATCTTGGCCCTGCAGAGGCTCTACCTTGCCTTCACCACTCCACACATCTGCCCTTGACAGCACACAGCTCGATTGATTCTATGCTCATGGCAGTAGAATCCAACAGTTCCAGTAAGCGTATCCCATCTATTCGTTAAGTTTGATTACATCTGAGCTGACAGTTGGGAAGCAGAAAGAACCGTCCCATTGATTACACCTATTCACTGTGGACCACTTTTGCTTTGACAACACGTCACTATTGGGACACTATGTTTATGTTTACAGAGACACTCTGTTCATACTTTACATGTGTGTTTTAGCGCTACAATTTATCTAGTACCATTATTATCTTGTATTTTTTAATCTCAAGGAGGTTTGTTGGTGTTGGTGTCCCTTGTTAATTTGACCTTGTCTTTTTGGAATTTACCTGCCTACTCTCAAACACACTGTCCTTTTTGAAGTAAAACACATAGGCAAATATTTCTGAAAAAAAAATATCCATTTATTAGGGGGTCATAACAAAATAAAGAGGAAGGCAACGCTGGAGAAAGTGCTGAAATTGGCGAAGCCTTTGTACCCCAGGGCACACATTAACTATTTGTCAGCCAAAATTGGTGGCTTGAGGAGTCCATATAATAGTGAGCACAATCCAGTCCAGGATTCCAAGAGATCAGGAACAGCAGCAGATGACATGTATATCCCCAGGCTGTGGTCATACCACAGCCTGCATCTTTTGCCAGACCAGACTGAACCCAGGCCGTCACTTTTTTGTCTTCCTTCCAGGCTGTCATGTTGGAGGTGTGGCAGGAGGCAGAGGAGGAGGAGGAGAATGGTCCAACTTACACAGGTGTGTTTTGGGTGTGAGTTGGCCCCTCAACCCCTAATTTTGGGTGATAACCATAATTTCCTCACACAAGAGGCGTTGGCCCTCCTCCATTTGCTGCATTTTGTATGCAGTCATGCATGCAAAGGCCTCTTGGAGAGTGGGGTTGGCTTTGAGGGCCTCATTGGCATCCCTAAGCAGCCTGAGCACTGCCTCCTCCACGTTACTCCCCTTCTTAGCCCTTTTGGTTTGAAGGCAGAGGGGAGGGAACTGAGATTCTGTGAGGCTCCTACTGGGCATGGCCACCTACTGGCTGCCACTTACCCCTGCCACCTCCTGGCTGCCACATTCCCCCGCCACCACCTGGCTGCCACATTCCTCCACCACCTCCTGGCTGCCACATTCCCCCGCCACCTCCTGGCTGAGGCTTTCCTGTGTATGGAAAAGGGACATATTTTTAGTTTATTGTTCATCAATCACACACAATTTTCAGCTCATGACTGTTGCAAATTAAATGTTAATAAAAAGAAAAGACTATCGTTCTGACTCCAGCATTTTTCATCCATGTCACAAACCTTTTTGGCTACTATTGTTTATTGATATATAAAACACTTTATTAAATCAGCAATTAGTGTTCAATAATAACATCTATTTCACATCATTTATTTTACGACAAGAAATATGTTGAACAATGCTATACCTGGCTCAAGCTGGGCTCCCCAACTTCTTCCTGGCTGGAAGGCCCAGGGTGGGCATCGGAAGCTTCAGCTGGGGTGTAAGGAAGCATGGATGGTTGAGAGGGATTCCCTGACTTCAGTCTGGTCTGCCAGAAAATGAAGTCTGTCATAGTACCACAGCCTGGGGACATAAATGTCATCTGCTGCAGCTCCTGATCTCATGGATTTCTGGACCTTAGTATGCTCACGATTATATGTGCTCCTCAGGCCACCAATATTTTTTTTAAATAGGTGATGTCTGCCGTGGGGACCTGCGGCTTCACCAACTCCAACAGTTTCTCCAGCGCTGCTTGCCTCTTTATTTTGTTATTATAATGCGGGTGTTTGATCTGCAACTCCCTGTACTTCAGTAGGGGAATGGCGCTGTTCACAGACAATAGAAAAACCAAAAAAAATTGAATAAAAAATATTAAAAATATTAAAAAAAGAAAAGAAAATTGACAATATGTGAAAGATGTACACCAAAGTCCACAATAGACTAGGTGAGAGATTCCTGCTAAAATCCTGCAAGCTATTCCATTGCGTGTATTACGTAGGATGTGGGTGTGCAAATCACTACCATTGGTGAAAAAGATTTTTTAAAAAACATATGAACTATAAGAAATAGATACGGGTGGCATTAAAAGGTATATCAACATTAAAAAATCCCACTAACGTGCCCAGTGACATAAAAAATACATGTAAATAAGCCATGTGACATAAAAATTATTAAATATAAGATATAGACATCTGTAATTCCTCTGACATAAACTGTGGGAATCAAAAATATATAAGTGCGAACAGAATATGTGTATATATTAAATGGATAATCAAAACCGGAAGACTCTGCATACTTCCGGTTTCGGTAGCTAGGTTGGTGGAACGCACGCCGCCACCTCGCTACCACAGATATCATATGCTTCTGCTTGTCAGGGGAGCAGTGTCAGCTCCTATTTTTTACTTTATACTATCTTTTTGGCAAATAAACTTTGAGTTTTACGGGCTTACACTATGAAGGTTCCTTGTTTCTCCATACATATGGATTTACTCCGGTGGATACTATTATAAGGAACACTGTGGATCAAGAGGGAACGAGCTCACTGAACCTGAGAGGGGGATTCCGGGCGTCCAGGGTTCCGGCCACAGGATCTATTCATGCCCTTTACCCCTGCAGGGGTTGGGCTTTCTGGTGAGTGAGGGCACAAGTGGGGGCCTGCAAAACACGGACACATCAGCATTGAAAACTTGCTGGGGATTACACACCTGTTGGATACACATACCATCTGTGTACAGAGATCTCCTTCACATATATTGGACAATTTACATTGGACTATTTTTATTGGAGCACATCTACTATCTCACGTTTTTTAATTGCACATATTCACATATTAGCTCATTTTATTTTTCTACATTTTTTTTTGATTGATCCATTTAATATATACACATATTCTGTTAGCACTTATATATTTTTGATTCCCCCAGTTTATGTCAGAGGAATTACAGATGTCTATATCTTATATTTAATAACTTTTATGTCACGTGGCTTATTTACATGTATTTTTTATGTCACTGGGCACGTTAGTGGGATTTTTTAATGTTGATATATCTTTTAATGTCACCCGTATCTATTTCTTATAGTTCATATGTTTTTTAAAAAATCTTTTTCACCAATGGTAGTGATTTGCACACCCACATCCTACGTAATACACGCAATGGAATAGCTTGCAGGATTTTAGCAGGAATCTCTCACCTAATCTGTTGTGGACTTTGGTGTACATCTTTCACATATTGTCAATTTTCTTTTCTTTTTTAATATTTTTAATATTTTTTATTCAATTTTTTTTTTGTTTTTTCTATTGCCTGTGAACAGCACCATTCCCCTACTACAATATATTGTAGTATGTGGATTTTACTTCGGTGTTTCCAGTTTGCCTGGGGGGCTGCAGTTCCTTGTTGGTACTGATCCTAATCACGGAATATTCGATTTCCAACTTCCTGTACTTGTCTATGAATATTGGGAGAAAGTTGTGGTCTTTGAACTCATCCATTTTTTCTGCAAGACACAACACAAGACAAACCCTAACGTCAGGCAAAACTCTCTTAATCTTGACCCAATATAGACCTCAATCTAGAAGCAGTATAGGCCACTGATGCACCAAGTTCAAATTGTATCTTTGTTATAACGATCGTCGCTTCTGATACTCCGTCCTCTGCTCACTGATCGTACGTGCGTGTTATGCTTTATATACACTGCGCATGCGTGAAACTCCGCCCTCCCCTGACGTTCTTTCTAGTAGGACCTTACCTAAACCCAAATGTGACAAGATCATGACTAAATTTGTGAAGAGTCTGCACCAGAATTTTGGGGTACAGCGATCTTAGGATCAACTGAGGAAATGCTGGTCAGACCTGAAATTGAGGGAGCAGGATCAGTACAGAAGGATCAAGAGAGTTCTTCAAAAAAGTAAGTAGTTGTTGTGTGTTCCGATAATTATTATTACTTGCATGCTGCTCCATGTGCTTTTCATTACTGTTGTACATTTTAAAATGGCAACTTTCATGTTCATGGGCACAGTATTCGGTCGTAGGAAACATCGTTCGTTTGCCCACTAAAATACAATGTTTTGGGCAGATGCAGGTTAACTACATTTGTTCAGGCCTATTTGTATTAAAAGAAGTTTGTTGTCTAGATGGGTATGTAACTAGAATGAAATGGAAAATGCATTCAGTATAAGGAAAGGACACTCAGCAGCTGTTTACACATCTGGATGCAGGAGCACTAGTGTGGGACACCAGAAAAAACTTTTTAGGGTGTCCCACACAGGTGCTCCAGTGGATACTAGGGGTGACTCCATGTGTGAAACTTGTACAAAAAAGGGAAGTATTCCAGCTTTAGAAAGGAACTAAAACTTTCTTCAGCTTGGAACTCTGCCAAAACAGAAGTGTACACAACACTTCCAAGCAATGTTTCATATGCCTATTTCTGCCCTCAAATACCTGTGTGCTAAGTATACCTTTTTTTTATCCACATAGGGGAGAAAAGACTCGGAACATCTGAGGATACCAGGGACCCCACACCTCCTAAAGAAGGGGAAATCCCAAAACCACAAGCAGAGGATGAGGAGGGAGACCTTTATGAAGTGGGCCAAATAGTGACCACAACAGGTGAGTGCCTGAGACCACAGCTTCAGGTAATAGATGTATGCCTGCATATTTATAATACATGGCGTGTTTTTTTATTTTAGGTGATGTGGATGTTGTGGAAGAAGAATCTCATTTCACAAGTGAAAGTGCCCAGATCCTCATCAGGGAGATAATGGGGTGCAATCATGATTTAGAAAAAATAAAAGAAAACATCAATGATGTTCAACAAAAAATGAAGAACATCATTGATGTTTTAGGCAGAATATAAAACACACCAAAATTGTACCGTTTTATCATGTATTTTTGCTTTTAAAAACAAGTTTTAAAGTATTTTAAAAGCCAAATTTTGAAGATGCACATGGGTGTGTCAACATGTGCTATCTGCCATCACGGGATATCAATGTATGCGTTTTGTGGGTGCAACCCCTTCCTCGCAACTGAAGTAGATGAGAGGAAGGGGTTGCACCCCCAAAACACGTCCATTGATCACCCATGATGGGAGCTAGCACATGTTGACATTAGGCATGGGATCAGGAGGGAAATCCACATTTTGAATCCCAATTTGTGTGCATATTTAAAATGTGGCTTTTACAGGGGTGACATCACCCCATATCAACACAGTTTAGACATACTAATGTCTGATATTATCTTCACTTTGTCAAAGTTGAACTTTGTAAGTTCCTGAGTTGTGCATGTTCTGTTTTGGAAACATGCCTGTTGAACCAAAAAAGGCTATTTCTAATGTGACCAAAAGAATGTTATACAACAAAGATGTTGGTTTGTTCAAAAACCCTTTTCTAACGCACATGTGAATGTGCTTTTGAGTAAAATGTTTTCTACTCAGCAATGTGTGGCTTCTTATTTCAATGCTCAAAAGCAGTTTTTGTAGTAAGTTGGTGTTTACAGTGACAATGGGGGTTATTTACTAAAGGCAAATCCACTTTGCACTACAAGTGCACTTTCATTGCAGTTTCAAGTGCACTTTTGCAGTGCACTTGGAGTGCAAAGTGGATTTTCCTATAGTAAATAACTCCCACGGTGCTTTTTAATTTGCCACAATCACGCCATTTTCGTGACTACCAAAAAATCACAAAAGAAAGAAACACAAGCAGTAAATACAAGGAAATATTATTTATGCTTATCCAAAAAAAATTATTTTAAAATGTTTCTTGATTGTGTTGCATATCAATGGCCCCCCTACCTGCAAAGTACTCCAGATATTTTTGTCTCACTTCGCGGGCGCTTTGTGGGGGCAAGCCAGGACGGCCAGCTTCAAGTGCCATCAGGGTTGAAGGATCAGGAAAGCCAACCTCAGTCCCAACTGAGGTCACATAGTTTGTAGCATTTTTTCTAAGAAAATTATGCATAATGCAGCAGGCAAGCACAATATGGTTGAGTTTATATTCCGCCATGTGGATTGGTGTCAGAAATAGGCGTAACCGTCTGGCCATTATCCCGAAAGCGTTCTCCACCACTCTTCTGGCTCTGGCCAGCCGGTAATTAAAAGCACTCTGGTCCGGGGTGAGGGTCCTCATAGGGAATGGCCGCATAAGATGGTCTCCCAGCATAAATGCTTCATCCACGACGAAGACGAACGAGAGTTCTTCCACATTGTCTTCTGGACATGGCAAGCCCAAGCTGCCATTCTGGAGCCGTCGGTAAAACCCTGTGTGGGCGAAGACTCTCCATCATCCGACATCCAGCCATTTTTCCCCACGTCCACATACAGGAACTCGTAAGTAGCCGACACCACCGCCAACAACACAATACTATTAAGCCCATTGTAATTATAATAGTATGAACCCGAGTTGGGGGGTGGGACTATGTGGATGTGTTTCCCATCTATTACCCCTCCGCAGTTGGGAAAGTTCCACCGCTGGGCAAAGTGGGATGCCACAGTCTGCCATTCCTGTGGAGTTGAAGGAAACTGTGGAGTCAAACAAGAAAAATTTGTACTTTTGCACATAACATTGCAAGCAGATTAGACACAAACATTCTTGGCCAACATCAGTATAACATTTATTTTAAGGAGTACTTAAAGACAAAAATATAAGGTCCACTTATCAGATTCCTCACCCCCTCTGAAGGCCCATTGTAAAAATTTTAGGGGGGGAGATGTTTTGGACAGGTAACCCTCTCCACTTCATTGAGAGCTGAATGCATAAATAATGTGTGTTTCTTTGGCCAGCCCCTCCTTACTTTACACTATTGGCAGCCCACTGAACAGGTAAGAAGTGTCATAATACAAAAATATGAATACACACTGTCCTAATTGAAGCACATTTTTACATTATGCAATTACCTATCAAGATATTAGGAGAACAAAACTTTAAACAGTACCATTTACAAGTATTCAGGCAGGACCTTTCACTGCATGCTTTGGTGAATTCATCCATAAATATTACCACAAAAGAGGTAGGTATAGTGTGTATGGGTTGGGCAAAGTCAGCAGATTGGTATCGGTTGACTTAGCGGTTGGGGGGAGGGAGGGTTCCAAATGATTTTGGGACCCCCAAAAAAGCCTCTGGCACTCTGCATGAATTTAAGCACACAAAGAACATTTGTACACATTTTAGGGGGTGTTTAGGGTAAAGCACTACAATGGAGCCGACAAAATACATTGTTAAGTGACTATGCTAGGTGTGTATGGGCTCAGGATAACATGCTGGGGGGTTAGTGAAGGCAAATATGCATGAAGGACAAAAAAGGAAGTTTAAAAAATTCAAGCATGCATGAGGATAAAGAGGAAAGGAAAAAACTTACCTTCATATAGTCCTTCTGCAGGACCTGAATGATGGCAGAACAGGTCTCTGGAATAATGATCCCCAGAACTTGATGTTCTGCAGACTTTTCCCCATCGCCAAGTACCGCAACGTGGCGACTAGCCTCTGCAAGGGAGTGATGGCTTGCAGCATGCAAGTGTCCTGCCTGCTAATATAAGGGGACAGCAAAGCCAACAAACTGTGAAAAATGGGGTCCGTCATCCGGAGATAATTCCTGAAACCATCAAGATTATTCTCATAGATCTCCCGCAACAAAGGCATATGAGAGAATTAGTCACGCTGGAACAACCAATTCTTCATCCATGAACTCCTCCCCACCCTGTTCATGGACTGGGCTTTGGTCAAAGCAAGAACCCCAACACCAAGCCCCCGCACAGCACAAACTCTACAACGAGTACGTAACCGCAACATGGTTTCAAAACGATTGGCTGGTCAGAACGAACTAACAGAACGCACTGAAAAACAGAAAGGTCTGAGAAGAGCGAGCTGAAAATCAGAAACGAGCGGACAAGAATGCACTGAAAATTCAAATACGTACTATAAAATACAAGTGTACAAAAAATTGGTTCACCATAAACTATCCCCAAATAATAGTGAAACCAAATAACAGCGCTAAATCAATTAACCTAAATAAACAAGTGAATCACTTCCATAAAAAGTGAAGATATTACAAAGATATGGAAAATAATAGTCCACAATACAGTGCATCAAATAATGTGAACCGTATCCTGAGAAAATGTGTAAATAATCAATTAAGTGAATAAAAGATCTGTGAAAGCAAAAAAGTGTAATATAAAGACTTTTAAATCAAATAAATGTGAAAAGTCCAAAAAATTTGTGATAAATAAATAATTATTTCTTTGGTATTAATCCGTGACGTGATATAGTGTAGATCTTCAATAAATCAATCTTCCACCACACCTCTGTGACTGTGATTCCACTCCCCTTAGGCGAACAAACTCACCAGCTCCTCTTGCCTCACACTCTCGTGTTTGGCTATAAGGCTTTAACCCACACAGAAGGGGGCAAAATAATGACGTCCAGTGGTCCACCGTTACACATCCAGAGTTTTTCAATAAAGTGCTCACAGAGCAGAGAAGCAGATTGACCAGCTGGAGATTGAGATCAGCCTAGAGGACAGAGTACTATAAAATACGCACTGAAAAACAAATGCGAACTGACTACACACACTGAAAACCAGATACGAACCCACAAGCACAAACTGAAGAGCAGTAAAGATCGGAAAAGCGCGAGTCTGAAAAGCGCGAATCGTCTCTCACCAAACTTCTACTTCTACGAGATAAACACGAGATTAGCAGAAGGAGCCCAAAGGGTGGCGCACTGGCTATTGAACTTTCTCTTTCTAGTGCCGTCGTACGTGTTGTACGTCACCGCGTTCTTGACGTTCACAAATTCTGACCAACTTTGTGTGACCGTGTGTATGCAAGAAAAATTTGAGCCAACATCTGTCGGAAAAAAACGTGGATTTTGTTGTCGGAATGTGCGATCGTGTTTATACAGCATAAAGCCTCATACACACGATTGAACTTGTTAAGCATACACACGGCAGGACTTTTTAGGCAACAAACACGAACGTAGTGACGTTTCAACATACTGAGGACACTTCAAAAGAGGATGTTCCATTCTCCGGTGCCACCTTTTGGTCAACTTCTGTATTGTTGTCTGATCTTTTGCATTGGTTCTGAGCATGCGTGTTTGTACTTCGTACTAAAGTCCGATGGTTTTGTGTACACACGATCAGACTTGCCAACGTCGGACTTTTGTTGCCGCCAAGTTTGTCCGTTCACACAGCCAACATTTGTCCGATGAAAACCGAAAAAGTTTGTACGATGGAGCGTACACACGGTCGGATGTTGCCTTAAAACAGCTAATTTGCATGTTTGTTGTCAAAAAGTCCAATCGTGTGTATGGGCCTTTAGAGTGATCATTCAGTGAGGAAGGCTTCTGACTAGCTCCCAGTCATAGGATCTCACAGGCTGTGCAAAGGGCACAGGAATATAGCAGGGGAATATAAGAAAAGAAAAGAAACTGCAGGACCTACAAGAGTCACCCTGTGTACAGAGGAGGGGGTTTTATGGACGTTTGTAAGATGCCAAAAGTAGGCAACTGGTTAATGGGTGCACACACTGCACAGACAGCAATTAAAACTGGCAAGCATTGTAATCCCTCTCTACTCTTTCCAAAATTAGAAAAAAAACATTTTTCCTTTATTTATACTTTAAGTCCACACCACCACCCCTTCATATGATAGCTGAGCAGTTCCAAATTGGTCAAGCTCATCTGTCATCTGTCATCCCAGCTCTAAATTAAACACTCGGACCTGAAACAGACCAAAAGATGCACAGGACCCCTGTGCAATTCGCTCCGGAGCCGATGTGGAGATGTGTGAACCGGCTCCATTACATTGTGACAGATCACAATGTCATAATATCAAACAGTGATGAGAACATCTGGCTGCCACTCAGCGGATGGAAAGCTGGCCCTTTACTAGTCCACTGAGTTAAATAGCCACCATCAAGATTATGCCCACTGCAAATTTATTCAAAGCAAACCAGTTTGTGAAATTTTTATCTAATGGCTTAAGGTTTTTTCTTTTTTGTTCTTTTTTTTTTTTAAATAAAAAAGAGGGTATACTTGCCTGATCTGTGCAGTAGTATTGCACAGAGCGATCTCTTGTCTGTTTTTTTGGTTCTCCGTCAGCACTTTCAGTTTCTCCTCTCCTGCGGGTGCCCCTCAGCAAGCTTCTTTTTTTTTTTTGCCTCTAAACACCCCTGCATGTTAGCCTATGTGTCAATGCACACATAGGCATTTAACAGAATTTAGAGGCAGGGGTATTTAGAGGCAGAAAAACCCCACAGCTAGTGCATCCAGGAGCAGCGGCATTTTGGCAGAAACAAACGTTTGAGATGTCTAAACACGCTTTAATGCTAGACACATTTAGCACGTGAGCATTAATTAATTTTAATGCCCAGAATAAATTATTATTCTAGCCACTGAAATGAATTAATGCCCAAGCACTTGATGTGCCTAAACGCGTTCCAAGCATTTACAAACATCAGGCATTTATTCTGCTGGGGCGCTGCTACCAGGGGGAGAGGCCTCTAGGAGAGATAGAAAAACTTCCAGTGTGCATGAGGCCTTAGTGATAGCAACCAATCATAATTTACTCTGCTGACTTGAGACTGGTACAAGATAGACTCTGATTGGTTACAATGGATCACTGCACTTGAAAATTAAAATTTAGGAATAGGAACTTTGCATTGAAGAAGGGTACAATGCTGACATTCACTTTTAGTGGACCTCTTTCTGTAATCTTCTCATTTCTTATTTTACTAAATCACAAAAAGCAGAAGTAGGAGTCAACTCAATACAGTATGCCAGCTTACTTGAAATATAAAAGTGTAGCCCCTATGGTCATTTCAACCAATAACAACAAAATATTGGGTCAAGGAATAGACGCCAAGACCCCAACAGTAACCACCCTGATGGGGCTCCTGTGGCTTGTACCGAGTATCCAATTAAAATATAAAATAAAAACATGTACAAGTACCATTTATTATACAAAAACACCAAATTATGAAGGTTTCACAAATTAAGTTAAGTTAACGCTAGGAACCGCCCTAGCATACTAAATAAACAATTCCAGAAATTGGTTGCTCAAACATAGTACCAAAGAAATTAAGATATAAAGCACATGTCACAGACACTGGCTACAGGGACCTTTTCTGCCCACATACACCCTGTTATTTGTTATTGTTATATTTCCCTTTTTGTTATATTTTTATAGGACTGTTTTCATGTATTTGCCCTAAAACCATTTTTGGTTAGTCTTATTTGGAACTATACACGTTGATTGAAAGAGCTGGTCACATTGGTCTCTGTTCCTCTGTTCCACTCCTATGTAGGCGCTGGATTGTGTGGCTGGCTAGCTGTTGATTATCTTACTGTTAATTATATCACTGTTAGCTGTTGACTGTTCCTTAGATGTGCTAATGATATTACTGTTTACAGTTTGCATTGTTTAGGATAATGTAATCAAGCTCTTACCTGATCTTGATGGTATATATTATGTGTGAATTTAAAGTAAAGAGAGTTCCAGTTTGGACCTAAGCTAATGTCATCTAGTTTTTGGGTGCAATATTATAATACCTGGTTCCAGAGTGGAAGAAGATGTATCTTGATGGAGATACCCAGGCTGGGTGACGGTCTGTCACAACACACTTTTGAAATTCATTTATACAATACTTTGACAAGATGGTATCTAGAATCAAAATATCCCCTCAGACCACAGAACTCTCAAAGTGTCTCGCAATATTATCCCCAGATGGATTTAATTTATTTGTATATATGTAAAGTGTGCCCTTTGGAGTCATTTCTTCTGAAATTTCGAAAAATAAAAGTGGTAAGCAAGCCAGCAAAGCAAGTAAAGCTTGCAGCGATGTGCCTTAACGTTCTATAACTTTAAGCAAATTGCACTAAACCAACTAACAGAAAATGTATTAGTATGATTTAATTAAGGGATCTCCACTTCATGTCCATACAATAGTCGGTAGAAGAACTGTGGCTCATCATTGCAGGGAAGCAACAAGAGTGACACAGAGCCATGCAGACAGATGGCACTAAAACTTAGAATGAAGCAGCCACAGAGCATAAGAATCAGCAAGTAGCATAGCACACACGAGGATTTAAGATGGTAGGTATACATAATCACTCCACAGTCTTGCATGGTTTTCTATTACCACCTCCAGACTTCCTCACAATAAGCATGCATGTAGTGTATCCACCAATCGCAGGACTGCTGCCCATTGTGACGTCAGAGCATCAGAGCTCAATGATGTTAGCGCGTTTCATCACACAGGCGCATTCAGCTTCATCAGAACATGTATGGCCCCTGGAAAGCTCTCCTTTTAGTCCCCTTAAAGAGTACCATACAGCTCCAAAGTGACATTATTTCAAATATCCTCCAAGTAAAGGACTAAACCCTTTAACTTTAAAACTACATATACTTCTCTCCATGTTACAAATTACAGATTAAAAATGAAACATAGAGGACAACAAGCAATGGTTGCGATTTTCATACATAGTGACAAAAGTGACATCAGGACAATTTTTGTGACCAAGACAATGGGTTGTGGTGAAGGGCAATATGATTTAATTTAACGTAATTTGTAACTTGTTTTTTTTTATAATAATAAATGGTACTTTACATATTTTTATTTTTTATTTTAAATGGATACACAGTACAAGCTACAGAAGCCCCATCAGGGTGGTTACTATTGTGGTCTTGGCATCTATGCTTTAAACTGATGTTTGGTAGTCATTACTTATTTTACACTTAAAGTGGTTGTAACCCTAAAAAAAAAAAATAAATAAATAAAAAAAAATGCTCCTGTCCCTTTAAGGCAGGAGGTATAACACAGTGCTTTTGCCATGTCAATTGTCTCTTTCTATGTTGTACAATACCTGGTTGATCCTGCCTGTTCCTGTCTTTCCCTGTGTATACAGACCACTCTTATCATGGCTGCTGTTCCCTGATAGCATGGTTAGATTATGTGCCTCCATCATCCTGCTCTGTATTCAGCGTCTCTGCATCTCCCCCCTCCCTCGCTCCCTGTCTATTCCATAGTCTGTGTGTGAACTGTGAAGCTGATCTCCTCCCCCTCCTTCCCCTCTCTTTCCCTATTCTTTGATTGAGTATTCTGCTGCAGCTGCCCCTCCCGTTTGGTAAAGTGTAAAGTAACATCTTTTATTTACTTTTATATCTCTGTTTCAGGAACATTTTAGGTGTGTCTATTTTTTTAATTTATAAAGCTAAATACCTGCTTTGCCCAGGGCTGCTGTGTGGTCACATGGCCTCCCTCTGCTAGCTTGCATACGGCAGAGGTGAATCTCAGTGAATCTCAGCTACGCACTGTACGCCATCACGCCGTCCACCCCATGTTTGCACGGGTGTTCATTTTTTATGCCGGCTTTTTTTATATTTGTTTTAATTACTGTATGGCAGAGTTGTCTTTCCTGCCTGTGTACAGCAATAAATTTTACATTTTACTACACTATCGGAGCCCTTGTTTTTTGCCTCCTTTTGCACGTACGGCCCCCTGGGCCCAACGGGTGCCCCCTTCCAGGTAGACGCGTTGGAATCATCCCCTATTGGAACGCTGTACACATCGGCTGATCCGGACTCCACCATCCAGCTGTCCCTGCAGAGGGCTGTATCTGCACGCTTACATGACCTTGCTATCAGGGAGGTCCACCATTCCTGGTAAGGGTCCATCTGTAGTATCCCTCGGAGTCACTGTCTGTTCGGATATCCCTCCTCACCACTTTCTTTTTCTTCACTCACATTGGTGGTCTCCAAAGAACTGTGGATATGTGATCCTTCCTCAATGGGATTGATGCACCTTCATTGAACTGTTTATGAATGAACTTTACTTTTCAATTAACTTTTATCACTTATATGTTTATACACATGTTTTATTATTTAGTGTGCACTCAACTTTTATTTTACCTAATTTCAAACACTTTTTGATTGTGTTACGTGATTCACCAATTATGCACAGTATAAATGCACTCATATATTTAAAGTTAGGTCCATAAATATTGGGACATCAACACAATTCTAATCCTTTTGGCTCTATACACCACCACAATCGATTTGAAATGAAATGAACAAGATGTGCTTTAACTGCAGACTTTCAGCTTTAATTTTGAGGGTATTTGCATCCAAATCGGGTGAACGGTGTAGGAATTACAACAGTTTGTATATGTGCCTCCCACGTTTTAAGGGACCAAAAGTAATGGGACAGATTACCAATCATCCATCAAACTTTCACTTTTTAATACTTGGTTGCAAATCCTTTGCAGTCAATTACAGCCTGAAGTCTGGAACGCATAGACATCACCAGACGCTGGGTTTCATCCCTGGTGATTCTCTGCCAGGCCTTTACTGCAACTGTCTTCAGTTCCTGCTTGTTCTTGGGGCATTTTCCCTTCAGTTTTGTCTTCAGCAAGTGAAATACATGCTCAATCAGATTCAGGTCAGGTGATTGACTTGGCCATTGCATAACATTCCACTTCTTTCCCTTAAAAAACTCTTTGGTTGCTTTCGCATTATGCTTCATGTCATTGTCCATCTGCACTGTGAAGCGCCGTCCAATGAGTTCTTAAGCATTTTGCTGAATATGAGCAGATAATATTGCCCGAAACACTTCAGAATTCATCCTGCTGCTTTTGTCAGCAGTCACATCATCAATAAATACAAGAGAACCAGTTCCATTGGCAGCCATACATGCCCACGCCATGACACTACCACCACCATGCTTCACTGATAAGGTGGTATGCTTTGGATCATGAGCAGTTCCTTTCCATCTCCATACGCTTCTCTTCCCATGACTCTGGTACAAGTTGATCTTGGTCTCATCTGTCCATAGAATGTTGTTCCAGAACTGTGAAGGCTTTTTTAGATGTTGTTTGGCAAACTCTAATCTGGCCTTCCTGTTTTTGAGGCTCACCAATGGTTAACATCTTGTCTTGTGGTGAACCCTCTGTATTCACTTTGGTGAGGTCTTCTCTTGATTGTTGACTTTGACACACATAAACCTACCTCCTGGAGAGTGTTCTTGATCTGGCCAACTGTTGTGAAGGGTATTTTCTTCACCAGGGAAAGAATTCTTCGGTCATCCACCACAGTTGTTTACCGTGGTCTTCTGGATCTTTTGGTGTTACTGAGCTCACCGGTGCATTCTTTTTTTTTAAGGATGTTCCAAACAATTGATTTGGCCACACCTAATGTTTTTGCTATCTCTCTGATGGGTTTGTTTTGTTTATTCAGCCTAATGATGGCTTGCTTCACTGATAGTGACAGCTCTTTGGATCTCATATTGAGAGTTGACAGCAACAGATTCCAAATGCAAATAGCACACTTGAAATGAACTCTGGACCTTTTATCTGCTCCTTGTAAATGCGATAATGAGGGAATAACACACACCTGGCCATGGAATAGCTGAGCAGCCAATTGTCCCATTACTTTTGGTCCCTTAAAAAGTGGGAGGCACATATACAAACTGTTGTAATTCCTACACCATTCCCCTGATTTGGATGTACATATCCTCAAATTAAAGCTGAAAGTCTGCAGTTAAAGCACATTATGTTTGTTTCATTTCAAATCCATTGTGGTGTTGTATAGAGCTAAAAAGATTAGAATTGTGTCGATGTCCCAATATTTATGGACCTGACTGTATGTAAGTAGTATATGAATTTAGTCCTGGGATCATTTGATTGCAAGCGCACTTAATTTATTTACTTTAGTTTAATACACAGATAATGGTGTTTTTTTGTTGCAGCTGTAGCCTAGTTTTTTGCTAATTGCTTTTTAGCACAGGTTCTCATTTTATATTTTTTGATCAAGGGATTAAGGCTGGATTCACACCTATGCAGTTTTAGTGCATTTTGCATTTTGCAGATTTGCACTACAGAACGTGTTCCATAGGAAATCATGTTAAATGGACTGTAGTGCAAATCTGCAAAATGCAAAAAGCACTAAAACTGCATAGGTGTGAATCCATGCTAAATGTGTGCCTAACAGTGATTAGTGTGTGTACTGTGAGGTGCTTTTACTAAGGGATGTGGCAGTTTTTATTCCCTGGCCCATCCCCGCTGACATGACAGAGCTCTGTCCTGTCTTCTTCCTCGACGATTAGCGGATGCCAACAGCCATCCGTTGGCCAACACCTGCTGATCAGCTTGTTCTGTGACTAGTCAGCGCGCCCCCTACCCAGAAGTGGACTAGGTACATGATCCAGCACAGGAGAGCCGCTCTGCCACTGCACTCCTATGTGAGGCAGTCTGCAAGCTGTTAAAGCAGAACTGCACTCTCTCAGTCAACACTGAATATTTTTAGTCCTTATCCTGCTAGCATTAGTAAACACTGTAAATAGGAAAGTATATGAACTTTTATTTACATTTCTTCAGTTACTTCCTGGTTTCCAGGCCTAGGCAAATTATGTCATACATCCTGGAAGTCTTCAGTAGGGGAGGTGGGGTTTTTTCAGCTAAGCAGTATCTCTTATTCACATGCCTGAGCTAAGGGCAGATGGATTCTAGTAAGTAAATGCTGCAGGAATCATCTGTCCTTATTCAAGAATGCTATGGCCAGGGATGCTAGGGGATGTTTTCCAAAGTGATTTCAGAGCAAAATAAAGCAGGGAGACATGGATAGATGGGTGAGTTTGCTTTGAATATTACAATTTAATTAAATAGTGTTTTTGGTTTGTGGTGCTCAGATGCAGTGCAGTTCTGCTTTAAGTTGTTTGTCTCTACCCTCTAACTTAGTGTTTCTCATTCAGTCAAGGCACCATTTAAAATTCTGCACAACCTTGAGGCACCCCATCCTAAAATGTAAAAAACTAAACTAATAGTTTTACATAAGGCAGCAACTTCCACACACATGTAGGACACCCAGCATTAGAGGTGATTTATTTTTACAACGCAAACACAGCTTTGCACACTGGTACTGACTAGTATTCCAATGTTTCTCTTCTCTCTGAATTTCTCTCCTACACTCAGCTAATGGGACCCCAGTGCTGACAGAGAGGGTGTGAAGGGGCAAACAAAAAGATGCTGTGCAGACACTCAATGTCCTCCATATCAGCTGGTGATTGGTTGTTAGGAGATGGTTACAAGGTCATAATGGTGCACAATGGAAACCTGTGGATTTGCATAACTAAAAGGCAGGCTTGATTTACCAGCTGGATTTTATACAATTTTTGCCAATTGTTAGCCATTTTGCCACAGCACCCCTGGGGAACCTGAAGGCACCCCAGGGTGCCTGGGCACCCTGGTTGAAAAATGCTGCCCTAACTGCTACTTTTTATAAACTTACTAACTGGATCAACAGGTGAAAATAAAGGAAAATGCCTAAAAATCTAAGAATTAGTGAGCTGCAATTTAACCACTTGACGACCGCCTCACGCCGATGTACGTCGGCAAGGCGGCACGGACAGGCAAAATCACGTACAGGGTACGTGATTTGCCTTACGCGGGTGGGGGGTCCGATCGGACCCCCCCCCCGCCGCCCGAGGCGGTCCCGTTTTGTCCCCCGGCGATCGGAGACGAGGGGGAGGCCATCCGTTCGTGGCCCCCCCCTCGCGATCGCCGCCGGCCAATGGGAACACTCCTTTGCTGCTGTATGCTAAACAGCAGCAAAGGAAATGATATCATCTCCCCTCGGGTCGGTAGTTTCCGTTCCGGCCCGAGGAGAGACGACAAGTGAGTGACTGCACCAACACACACACACACAGTAGAACATGCCAGGCACACAAAACACCCCGATCCCCCCCCCGATCGCCCCCCGATCCCCCCCAATCACCCCCCCCCCCCCTGTCACAAACTGACACCAGCAGTTTTTTTTTTTTTTTTTTCTGATTACTGCATAGTGTCAGTTTGTGACAGTTACAGTGTTAGGGCAGTGAGTATTACCCCCCTTTAGGTCTAGGGTACCCCCCTAACCCCCCCTAATAAAGTTTTAACCCCTTGATCACCCCCTGTCACCAGTGTCACTAAGCAATCATTTTTCTGATCGCTGTATTAGTGTTGCTGGTGACGCTAGTTAGTGAGGTAAATATTTGGGTTCGCCGTCAGCGTTTTATAGCGACAGGGACCCCCATATACTACCTAATAAATGTTTTAACCCCTTGATTGCCCCCTAGTTAACCCTTTCACCACTGATCACCGTATAACCGTTACGGTTGACGCTGGTTAGTTTGTTTATTTTCTATAGTGTCAGGGCACCCGCCGTTTATTACCGAATAAAGGTTTAGCCCCCTGATCGCCCGGCGGTGATATGCGTCGCCCCAGGCAGCGTCAGATTAGCGCCAGTACCGCTAACACCCACGCACGCAGCATACGCCTCCCTTAGTGGTATAGTATCTGAACGCATCAATATCTGATCCGATCAGATCTATACTAGCGTCCCCAGCAGTTTAGGGTTCCCAAAAACGCAGTGTTAGTGGGATCAGCCCAGATACCTGCTAGCACCTGCGTTTTGCGCCTCCGCCCGGCCCAGCCCAGCCCACCCAAGTGCAGTATCGATCGATCACTGACACTTACAAAACACTAACCGCATAACTGCAGCGTTCGCAGAGTCAGGCCTGATCCCTGCGATCGCTAACAGTTTTTTTGGTAGCATTTTGGTGAACTGGCAAGCACCAGCCCCAGGCAGCGTCAGGTTAGCGCCAGTACCGCTAACACCCACGCACGCACCGTACACCTCCCTTAGTGGTATAGTATCTGATCGGATCAATATCTGATCCGATCAGATCTATACTAGCATCCCCAGCAGTTTAGGGTTCCCAAAAACGCAGTGTTAACGGGATCAGCCCAGATACCTGCTAGCACCTGCGTTTTGCCCCTCCGCCCGGCCCAGCCCACCCAAGTGCAGTATCGATCGATCACTGTCACTTACAGAACACTAAACGCATAACTGCAGCGTTCACAGAGTCAGGCCTGATCCCTGCGATCGCTAACAGTTTTTTTGGTAGCGTTTTGGTGAACTGGCAAGCACCAGCCCCAGGCAGCGTCAGGTTAGTGCCAGTACCGCTAACACCCACGCACGCAGCGTACACCTCCCTTAGTGGTATAGTATCTGAACGGATCAATATCTGATCCGATCAGATCTATACTAGCGTCCCCAGCAGTTTAGGGTTCCCAAAAACGCAGTGTTAGCGGGATCAGCCCAGATACCTGCTAGCACCTGCGTTTTGCCCCTCCGCCCGGCCCGGCCCAGCCCACCCAAGTGCAGTATCGATCGATCACTGTCACTAACAAAACTCTAAACGCATAACTGCAGCGTTCGCAGAGTCAGGCCTGATCCCTGCGATCGCTAACAGTTTTTTTGGTAGCGTTTTGGGGAACTGGCAAGCGCCAGCGGCGTAGTACACCCCGGTCGTAATCAAACCAGCACTGCAGTAACACTTGGTGACGTGGCGAGTCCCATAAGTGCAGTTCAAGCTGGTGAGGTGGCAAGCACAAGTAGTGTCCCGCTGCCACCAAGAAGACACAACACAGGCCCGTCGTGCCCATAATGCCGTTCCTGCTGCATTCGCCAATCCTAATTGGGAACCCACCGCTTCTGCAGCGCCCGTACTTCCCCCATTCACATCCCCAACCAAATGCAGTCGGCTGCATGAGAGGCATTTTTATGTCCTCCCGAGTACCCCTACCCAGCGAACCCCCCAAAAAAGATGTTGTGTCTGCAGCAAGCGCGGATATAGGCGTGACACCCGCTATTATTGTCCCTCCTGTCCTGACAATCCTGGTCTTTGCATTGGTGAATGTTTTGAACGCTACCATGCACTAGTTGAGTATTAGCGTAGGGTACAGCATTCCACAGACTAGGCACACTTTCACAGGGTCTCCCAAGATGCCATCGCATTTTGAGAGACCCGAACCTGGAACCGGTTACAGTTAGAAAAGTTAGTTACAAAAAAAGTGTAAAAAAAAAAATATATATAAAATAAAAAAAAATAGTTGTCGTTTTATTGTTCTCTCTCTCTCTATTCTCTCTCTATTGTTCTGCTCTTTTTTTTACTGTATTCTATTCTGCAATGTTTTATTGTTATTGTTATTGTTATTATGTTTTATCATGTTTGTTTTTCAGGTATGTAATTATTTATACTTTACTGTTTACTGTGCTTTATTGTTAACCATTGTTAACCATTTTTTTGTCTTCAGGTACGCCATGCACGACTTTGAGTGGTTATACCAGAATGATGCCTGCAGGTTTAGGTATCATCTTGGTATCATTCTTTTCAGCCAGCGGTCGGCTTTCATGTAAAAGCAATCCTAGCGGCTAATTAGCCTCTAGACTGCTTTTACAAGCCGTGGGAGGGAATGCCCCCCCCCCCCACCGTCTTCCGTGTTTTTCTCTGGCTCTCCTGTCTCAACAGGGAACCTGAGAATGCAGCCGGTGATTCAGCCTGCTGACCATAGAGCTGATCAGAGACCAGAGTGGCGCCAAACATCTCTATGGCCTAAGAGACCGGAAGCTACGAGCATTTCATGGCTTAGATTTCGCCGGATGTAAATAGCGCCATTGGGAAATTGGGGAAGCATTTTATCACACCGATCTTGGTGTGGTCAGATGCTTTGAGGGCAGAGGAGAGATCTAGGGTCTAATAGACCCCAATTTTTTCAAAAAAGAGTACCTGTCACTACCTATTGCTATCATAGGGGATATTTACATTCCCCGAGATAACAATAAAAATGATTAAAAAAAAAATATGAAAGGAACAGTTTAAAAGTAAGATTAAAAAAGCAAAAAAATAATTAAGAAAAAAAAAAAAAAAAACACCCCTGTCGCCCCCTGCTCTCGCGCTAAGGCGAACGCAAGCGGCGGTCTGTCGTCAAACGTAAACAGCAATTGCACCATGCATGTGAGGTATCACCGCGAAGGCCAGATCGAGTGCAGTAATTTTTCCAGTAGACCTCCTCTGTAAATCTAAAGTGGTAACCTGTAAAGGCTTTTAAAGGCTTTTAAACATGTATTTATTTTGTTGCCACTGCACGTTTGTGCGCAATTTTAAAGCATGTCATGTTTGGTATCCATGTACTCCGCCTAAGATCATCTTTTTTATTTCATCAAACATTTGGGCAATATAGTGTGTTTTAGTGCATTAAAATTTAAAAAAGTGTGTTTTTTCCCCAAAAAATGCGTTTGAAAAATCGCTGCGCAATTACTGTGTGAAAAAAAAAAATGAAACACCCACCATTTTAATCTGTAGGGCATTTGCTTTAAAAAAATATTTAATGTTTGGGGGTTCAAAGTAATTTTTTTGCAAAAAAAAATAACTTTTTCATGTAAACAATAAGTGTCAGAAAGGGCTTTGTATTCAAGTGGTTAGAAGAGTGGGTGATGTGTGACATAAGCTTCTAAATGTTGTGCATAAAATGCCAGGACAGTTCAAAACCCCCCTAAATGACCCCATTTTGGAAAGTAGACACCCCAAGCTATTTGCTGAGAGTCATGTCGAGTCCATGGAATATTTTATATTGCGACACAAGTTGCGGGAAAGAGACAAATTTTTTTTTTTTTTTTGCACAAAGTTGTCACTAAATGATATATTGCTCAAACATGCCATGGAAATATGTGAAATTACACCCCAAAATACATTCTGCTGCTTCTCCTGAGTACGGGGATACCACATGTGTGAGACTTTTTGGGAGCCTAGCCGCGTACGGGACCCCGAAAACCAAGCACCGCCTTCAGGCTTTCTAAGGGCGTGAATTTTTGATTTCACTCTTCACTGCCTATCACAGTTTCGGAGGCCATGGAATGCCCAGGTGGCACAAAACCCCCCCAAATGACCCCATTTTGGAAAGTAGACACCCCAAGATATTTGCTGAGAGGTATAGTGAGTATTTTGCAGACCTCACTTTTTGTCACAAAGTTTTGAAAATTGAAAAAAGAAAAAAAAAAATGTTTTTTCTTGTCTTTCTTCATTTTCAAAAACAAATGAGAGCTGCAAAATACTCACCATGCCTCTCAGCAAATAGCTTGGGGTGTCTACTTTCCAAAATGGGGTCATTTGGGGGGGGTTTGTGCCACCTGGGCATTCCATGGCCTCCGAACCTGTGATAGGCAGTAAAGAGTGAAATCAAAAATTTTCACCCTTAGAAATCCTGAAGGCAGTGATTGGTTTTCGGGGTCCCGTACGCGGCTAGGCTCCCAAAAAGTCCCACACATGTGGTATCCCCATACTCAGGAGAAGCAGATAAATGTATTTTGGGGTGCAATTCCACATATGCCCATGGCCTGTGTGAGCAATATATCATTTAGTGACAACTTTATGAAAAAAAAAAAAAAAAAAAAAGTGTCACTTTCCCGCAACTTGTGTCAAAATATAAAATATTCCATGGACTCAATATGCCTCTCAGCAAATAGCTTGGGGTGTCTACTATCCAAAATGGGGTCATTTTGGGGGGTTTTGTGCCACCTGGGCATTCCATGGCCTCCGAAACTGTGATAGGCAGAGAAGAGTGAAATCATAAATTTACACTCTTAGAAATCCTGAAGGCAGTGATTGGTTTTCGGGGCCCCGTACGCGGCTAGGCTCCCAAAAAGTCCCACACATGTGGTATCCCCATACTCAGGAGAAGCAGCTGAATGTATTTTGGGGTGCAATTCCACATAGGCCCATGGCCTGTGTGAGCAATATATCATTTAGTGACAACTTTTTGTAAATATTTTTTTTTTTTTTTGTCATTTTTCAATCACTTGGGACAAAAAAAATAAATATTCAATGGGTTCAACATGCCTCTCAGCAATTTCCTTGGGGTGTCTACTTTCCAAAATGGGGTCATTTGGGGGGGTTTTGTACTGCCCTGCCATTTTAGCACCTCAAGAAATGACATAGGCAGTCATAAACTAAAAGCTGTGTAAATTACAGAAAATGTACCCTAGTTTGTAGACGCTATAACTTTTGCGCAAACCAATAAATATACGCTTATTGACATTTTTTTTACCAAAGACATGTGGCCGAATACATTTTGGCCTAAATGTATGACTAAAATTTAGTTTATTGGATTTTTTTTATAACAAAAAGTAGAAAATATCATTTTTTTTCAAAATTTTCGGTCTTTTTCCGTTTATAGCGCAAAAAATAAAAACCGCAGAGGTGATCAAATACCATCAAAAGAAAGCTCTATTTGTGGGAAGAAAAGGACGCAAATTTCGTTTGGGTACAGCATTGCATGACCGCGCAATTAGCAGTTAAAGCGACACAGTGCCAAATTGGAAAAAGACCTCTGGTCCTTAGGCAGCATAATGGTCCGGGGCTCAAGTGGTTAATACATTTTTGTTTTTGAGTTTAATATTGCTTTAAGCCATGTTCTCGCACTCACTATTATATTATCAGTTCAGCTGATCTTTCTTCAAAATAAAACTCAATGCTGTTCAAAGGATCTGTACACTGTCAAATAATTGTAAACTAACCAACAAGTAATCATACTGTACATATCCATACATATACATATATATATATATATATATTTTCCTCTTTGATTTGTGTGGTGTACTATTTCTTTTCCCTTACAATGTTATTCTAATCTGTCAAGGTTAGTTGGGTTTTCATAATCATAACATAGTTTGATTGCAGTAGTAGACAAATAAGAAGGGTATCTTTACTTGTGGACATTAGATGACCATTGACCAGTTCTAGCCAGATAGAATTTCACCCTGTATTAGTGGGTGTGGGAATACTAATATACCGTACTTTTTATTTTTTTTTAAATAACTTGTCATGAGAAAACCACAGAGACTGCCATCAATGACCTCTTTGCAGCAATGATTGTATTCTCACTTTAGTTATTTCCCTCCAACTTCAAAACTGTTTTTTATTGATCTTAAATAATTATACAAATACGGATTTCTGTTATTTTTTTCCATTTCATATTTGTTTCAGTTCAGTGCCTCAGAACAGGAGTGGACTGTGCAGTTTCGCAAGAGCCCTTTGAGAGTAGGGGTCCATTCATACTAGATATGAGCCAGGTAGGCTCTGAGATCTCAGTGGTGTTAACTGTCTAACCCAAGTTGCATATTAGTACACCCCCATTAGTAAAACCCTCTGAGCCCTGGAGGCATAGGGTGCTACCTGCCCCCAGAAACAGGGTGGGCTGACATTTCACCGTAGGGTGTTGATCTCTTAGGCAATAGTAAGAAATGTGAACAGATAGGCGCCAGTCACTGTAAACAAAAAGACGTTTATTGCTCACACTCAAAGCTCCAGGGAGAGATGGGTAAGGAATTCAGAACACCCGTCAATGGCTTGCAAACTCAATAGCACATCAGTAGAACCCAAAACGGAAAAGGAGCCTTTAAGCTGAATCCAACAATCTGTACCTTTTTTGTAGAAGTTGTCCATTAGCAACCAGATCCTTCCTAGTAGTAGCCACTATGATCCCATCTTGATGCTTTCCCAGCCTCACCACGAGTTCCCTCCTCCATAGGACCTTAAGCGGTAGAATCTACACTTCATCTCTCCTGTCCTCTGCAAGGCTGTCTGAGTCTAGGACCTTAAACAATTGGGCACTGTACGGGCAGGCTCCTTCTGCTCTAAGCACATGTTCAGGACTCTAAGGCTTAGGCCTAATTGGGCACTGGACAGGCAGGGTTCTTCTGCTCTAAGCACATGTTCAGGACTTTAAGGCTTATGCCCTGTACACACGGTCGGATTTTCCGACGGAAAATGTGCGATCGGAGCTTGTTATCGGAAATTCCGACCGTGTGTGGGCTCCATCTGACTTTTTCCATCGGATTTTCCGACACACAAAGTTTGAGAGCAGGCGATAAACTTTTCTGACAACAAAATCCTATCGCGTCAATTCCGACCGTGTGTTGACAATTCCGACGCACAACGTGCCACGCATGCTCAGAATAAATTCCGAGACGGAACAGCTTGGTCTGGTAAAATTAGCGTTCGGAATGGATAGAGCACTTTCGTCAGGCTGCAATGTTTTAAATTGTTTAATGCAACACACTCTCTTCTTCTTTATAATGCTAGAAGAATGAAGTAGTTTTGCTGCTCATATTCACACAGACTTCTCACAAACTTCTTTCTTTATTATTTATCGTGATTTCATCAATATAATATTTTTATTTGTCACATCTACCGAAAAAATATTATTTTTGGGATGTTTTTAGATTAAATTTTTTTTTTTGGATTTTTTTAAAGCCTGATCTTGTGTTTTCTTTTTTTTTTTTTTTTTTTTTTTACTCCAGAATAGTTTTGGGTGTGTTTTGTGTGTCAAGTTACCACAACACCATTATTATCTTGTATTATTTAATCTCAAGGAGATTGTTTGGTGTTGGTGTGTCTTGTTAATTTCACATTGCAGTTTTGAAATGTACCTGCCTATTAAGGGGTCATAACCAAACAAAGAGGGAGGCAACGCTGGAGAAACAGCAGAAATTGGCGAAGCCTTTGGCCCCCAGGGCACACATCAATAATTTTACTGCAAAATTGGTGGCCTGAGGAGTCCATATATAAGGGAGTACAATCTGGTCCAGAAGTCCAAGAGATCATGAACAGCAGCAGATGACATACATGTCCCCAGGCTGTGGTCATACAAGAGCCTGCATCTTTTGCCAGACCAGACTGAACCCAGGGCCATCACTTTTTGGTCTTCCTTAGACGCTTCCTTCCAGGCTGTGGCTCTGGTGTTGGAGGTGTGGCAGGAGGAGGAGGAGGACCTGTAGGAGGAGGAGGAGGACCATGGTTGACCTCACAAATGTGGCTTTGGCTTGTGAGTTGGCCCCTCAACCCCTTATTTAGTGCTTGTAAAATGATAAACTCACATAAGAGGCGTTGGACCTCCTCCATTTCCATCACTTTGCATGCTGTTATCTCTGCAAAGTCCTCTTCAACACTGTGGGGGGTTCTGAGGGCCGCAGTAGCCTTCCAAAATAGGCCAATTGCTGCCTCCTCCAGGTTACTCCTCTTCCTGCCACTTTTTTTTTGAAGGCCCGGGAGAGGGACCTTGGTATCGGGCTGGCTACTGGGCCCGGCCACCTCCTGGCTGAGACTGAAAAGGGACATCATTTTAGTTTTCGGTTCATCAATCACAACCAGAAATTAGGAATCCAAACTAACCTAGATTTAACATCATTAATTTGACCAACAGAAATATTTAGAAGAATGCTATACCTGGCTTAAGCTGGGCTCCTCCACATTTTGCTGCCTGGAAGGCCCAGGTTGGACGTCAGAAGCCTCAGCTGGGGGGAAGGAAGCGTGGAAGGAAGAGGGGAGAGTGCTGGCCTGGGTTCAGTCTGACCTGCCAGAAAAGGCAGTCTGTCATAGTACCACAGCCTGGGAACATAAATGTCATCTGCTGCAGCTCCTGATCTCTGGAAATCCTGCATCTTTTGCCAGACCAGACTGAACCCAGGGCCATCACTCTCTGGTCTTCCTTAGACGCTTCCTTCCAGGCTGTGGCTCTGGTGTTGGAGGTGTGGCAGGAGGAGGAGGAGGACCTGTAGGAGGAGGAGGAGGACCATGCTTGAGCTCATAAATGTGGCTTTGGCTTGTGAGTTGGCCCCTCAACCCCTTATTTAGTGCTTGTAAAATGATAAACTCACATAAGAGGCATTGGCCCTCCTCCATTTCCATCATTTTGCATGCTGTTATCTCTGCAAAGTCCTCTTCAACACTGTGGGGGATTATGAGGGCCGCAGTAGCCTTCCAAAATAGGCCAATTGCTGCCTCCTCCAGGTTACTCCTCTTCCTGACACTTTTTTTTTGAAGGCGCGGGGGAGGGACCTGAGTATCAGGCAGGCTACTGGGCCCGGCCACCTCCTGGCTGAGACTGAAAAGGGACATTGTTTTAGTTTTTGGTTCATCAATCACAATCAGAAATTAGGAAACCAAACTAACCTAGATTTAACATTAACATTAATTTGACCAACAGAAATATTTAGAAGAATGCTATACCTGGCTCAAGCTGGGCTCCTCCACATTTTGCTGCCTGGAAGGCCCAGGTTGGATGTCAGAAGCCTCAGCTGGGGGGAAGGAAGCGTGGAAAGAAGAGTGGAGAGTGCTGGCCTGGGTTCAGTCTGACCTGCCAGAAAATGCAGTCTGTCATAGTACCACAGCCTGGGGACATAAATGTCATCTGCTGCAGCTCCTGATCTCTGGAAATCCTGGACCTTCCTGCGCTCCCTTAGATAAGTGCTCCTCATGCCACCAATTAGGATCTTCAAAAAGGTGATGTCTGCCGTGGGGATCACCGGCTTCACAAATTTCAGCAATTTATCCAGCACTGCCATCCTCTTTGTTTGATTCTTATAATGTGGGTGGTTTACCTGCCACAGACAGGGCAGCTCCCTGAACATATCAATGAATATGGGGATAAAGTCCTGATCATTCAATATATCAATTTTCTCTGCAAGACACAACACAAGACAAACCCTAATGTCAGGCTAAAGTCTCCTAATCTTATCCCAATATAGGCCTCAATCTATAAGCAATATAGGCCCAAGTTTAAATGTTACCTTCGTTATCACGATCGGCGCTTCCGATACTCCTTCCTCCACTCACAGATCGTGTGTACTACGCACGCGTGTTACGCTTTACACTGCGCAAAGCGTGAAACTCCGCCCTCCCCTGACGTTCTTTCTAGTCTATTCCCTGCCCTTTCTCGTTCGGCGCAGTGGGGAAGAGCACATGGCGGAGACAGAGCAGGTGCGTGCTAATTACAGCAACGAGGAGGAGGAGGAAGGCAGCCAGAAACGTCACGATCCCGGAGGAGACGATTTAAGGCATCAAATATGTCCTTTGTGGAGATGATGGAGATGGTCGACATACTGAAGAGGGCCGACTATGACGGGAAGTGTGGACCTTACCCCAACCCCAATGTCAGAAAGGCCAAGATCATGGCGAAATTTGTGAAGAGTCTGCACCGAAACTTTGGGGTACGGCGATCCAAGGATCAACTCAGGAAGCGGTGGTCGGACCTCAAATTAAGGGAGCACGATCAGTATAGAAGGATCAGGAGAGTGCTTCAAAAACTTAAGTAGTTGTCCTGTGTTCCTATTCATTATTTTTCTAAAGTTCGTGCTGCTCCATGTGCTTTTCTTTACTGTTGTACAGGTTAAAATGGCAACTTTCATGTTCATGGACACATTATTCGTTCGTAGGAAACATTGTTTGTTCGGCCAATAAAACACCATGTTTTGTTCAGATGCATTTCAATACATTTTTTCTGGCCTACTTCTCTTCAAATAATTTTGGTGTCTAGATGGGTTTGTAACTAGAATGAACTGCAAACTAGATTCTGTGTAAGGAGAGGACACTCAGCAGCTGTTTACACATCTGGATGCTGGAGCACTAGTGTGGGACACAAGAACACCCTTTTTATTATGGGGTCCCACACAGGTGCTCCAGTGTATACTATAGGGGTGTCTCCATCTGTGAGGTTTGTACAAAACAGGTAAGTATTCAAGCTTGACAAAGGAAAACAATATTTCTTCATCTTGGAACTCTGCCAAAATAGACAATTGTACCTCACTTTCAAGCAATGTTTCATATTCCTGTTTCTGCCATCAAATATCTGTGTGTTAAGTATACCTATTTTTTTTACATAGGGCAGAAAAGACTCGGAGGACACCACTCATCAGAGGAGACCATGGACCCTCCACCTCAGAAAGAAGGGGAAATCCCCCAAAGCCAAGCAGAGGAGGAGGAGGGAGACGTGGTGGAAATTGTCACCACAACAGGTGAATGTCTGCGACCACAGGCTCAGGTAAGAGATGGATGCCTGCATATTTATAATACATGGTGTGTTTTTTTTTCTATATTTTTAGGTGATCGTGATGTTGTGGAAGAAGGTCATTTCACCAGTGAAAGTGCCCAGATCCTGACCGGGGAGATCATGGGGTGTAATAGGGACTTGGAAAACATCAAGCAAAACATCAATGATGTTCAAAACAAAATGAAGAACATCATTGATGTTTTAGGGAGAGCTTAAAACCCCTCGAAATCCCTTACTTCTTTCTGCTTTATTTTTCTGAAAATTTTTTGCAAATTTTTTGACATATTCTAGAAAAGCCAAATTTTGAAGATGCACACAGTGTGTCAACATGTGCTATCTGCCATAACGGGAGATCAATGTATGTGTCATGTACCTGGTGGAGACTGAGCTGTAGAGAGGGCTTTTCTTGCACCTCCTGTCTAGCACCCCTGATAGAGATGACAGGGAGTGAAAGACATAGAGTGGCACGAGGGCCGATGTAGCAGGTGGCTCAGGACGGGTCTTGGCAGGGGCCCGATAGCTGCAGATTACCGGATGGGCACCGAGGACTGGAACTCCGTGTTGCTGGAAAAGCAGGCTGAGTCGTAGTCGGTACAAAAGCCAGGAGGTCATCAACAGCCGAGCAGAGCAGGTACTGGAAAGTGAGACAGGATCAATACAGGCCAGGTTCGTTACACAGTCGGGCAGCGCGGTACAGGAGCATGAAGCAGGGACAAGGTCAAAACACAAGCCGGGATCACAGGAAGGCAGGCAGAAGTCCAAGAGGCGTCTCAGGTACAAGTCGGGTCAAACACAGGAACACAGGAACAGATCAGATTCAAGTAACAGGTACTAGCTGAAAGACCACTCAGCAAGGCTCATGTGTCAGTGTTCAGCTTAAGTAAACTATTTGGCGCCCAGACGTGCACGTGTGCGCGTGCATCGGCGTGCGTCCGTGTGCGCGCATTGGCGCACACCCGTGCACGCGCGTTAGCGTGCGCCTGTGCGCGCCAATACAAGCCCCTTTTACACACACTGGTGTGCCCGTGCTTGTGTGCAGGTGTGCATCTGTTAGCCAGACTTCTCTTACATTGCCCCCCCCCAATGGGCAACCTCCGGATGCCCATCTGTAATTTCTTTTCAGGGTGAGCCTGGAAAAAAGCCTGTATCAACCTCTTGGCATCTAAATTGGACTCTGGTTCCCAAGAGTTGTCTTCAGGTCTGTAACCTTTCCATTTAATCAAAAACTGAATTACATTTCTTCTCCTTCTACAGTCCATAATGGCTTCAACCTCATACTACTCATTACCATTGACTAAAGTAGGTGCAGGTGGATCCGACTCACGACCAGGAAAAGGATCTAACCTTGCATTCTTCAGTAACGGGACATGGAAGACTGGATGGATCTTGTAATTCTCCGGGAGTGACAGTTCGTAGGCTGCAGGATTGATCTGTCTTTTGACAGGGAAGGGACCAATAAATCTTGGTCCGAGTTTCTTAGATGGACAATTTATATTTTTAAGTTGGCAGTGGATAACCAGACCTTGTCTCCGATCTGGAGTTTTAGGTCCCCTCTTCTTTTCTTGTCAAAAAATTTTTATTGTCCTGCTGTGCCTTGGAGATGTTCCTTTGTAAAACTTTATTGTTCAATTGAAGGAAGTTTAATCTTTCCTGGGCTGCAGGGACCAAGGAGTCGGGTAAAATGTCAGGTAGGAAAGTTGAAAAGGATCCATAGTTTGCAAAAAACGGGGCTTGTCCCGTAGCTGAGTGAACCACATCTTTGTATGCAAACTCTGCCAGGAGTAACAGTGATGCCCAGTCATCCTGGGCAAAGGATGAGAAACACCGGAGATATTGTTCCAGAGTCTGGTTTGTACGTTCAGTTTGGCATTGGTCTGGGGATGGTATGCTGAGGAGAAATAAGTTTCAATTTTCAACATCTTACAGAGCTCTCTCCAAAATCTGGAAGTAAATTGCACCCCCCGATCCGAGGTGATGCTGCTGGGTACCCCATGGAGTCTGACTACCTCCCTGATAAAGGTGCAGGCAGTCTCTGTTGCTGATGGAGTTCCTATTAAAGGAATAAAATGGGCCATCTTAGTCAGTCTGTCCACAATCACAAAAATGGTGGTAAATCTTTCAGATGGCGGAAGTTCCACTATGAAGTCCATATTAATCATCTCCCATGGCCTCTTGGGAATGGGCAGCGGTCTTAGCAGACCCCAGGATTTGACTTTATTGTTCTTGTTCCGGGCACAGACTCCACAGGTGTTCACATAGTTCTTACAGTCGAGTCTTAAGCCCGGCCACCAAAAGGACCGTTGCACAAGTTCCACAGTCTTGGTTACCCCGAAATGTCCTGCTAGAGGGTGGTCATGACAGAGACTCAGGATCTTGGGGCGCAGACTCGGGGCTATGAACACTTTTCTATTGTGTAAAAATAGACCTTCTTGTTCCTGAAAACAGATGCCCGATGGCAAAATGTCCCTTGTGGATGCTTGCTTGAGCTGGGAAATCAGGTCTACTTGTAGTAATAGAAAACTTTGTGCCGGCAAGATTGTGTCTGCCTGGTGGGATTCTCCTTCCTCTGGGTACATTCGTGATAGAGTGTCCGGCTTGCCATTCTTAGAGCCTGGCCTAAAAGTTATGTGGAAGGAGAAACGGGAAAAGAATAGCACCCACCTGGCCTGCCGAGGTCTTAACCGCTTAGTTGTTCTAAGGTATTCGAGGTTCTTATGATCGGTAAAGATCAAATATGGGTGGGCTGCTCCTTCCAGCAAATAACGCCATTCCTCCAGGGCTGTCTTTATGGCTAACAATTCACGATCACCCACATCATAGTTTCTCTCTGCAGGGCTAAGTTTCCTGGAGAAGAAAGCAATGGGGTGCAGTAGAGACTTGGCCCCCTGGCGCTGGGACAGGATGGCACCCACAGCATTCTCCGATGCGTCTACCTCAAGAACATATGGTGATGCAGGGTCTGGATGTCGTAAGATGGGAACTGAGGTAAACAGCAAGATTAATGAGGCCTTCAAGGGAGCTGGGAGCCTCCACTCGAGCAAGCTCATCTTTGACTCCTTCGGACAAGCCAAGGCGAAATTGATGCCGTAAGGCCGCATTGTTCCATCCGGAATCTGAGGCCCATAAGCAGAATTGTGTAACATAGTCCTCAGCAGGTCGATGACCCTGTCGCAAAGTATGGAGATTGGATTCAGCGGTAGCAGTGCGCTGGGGGTCATCATATAATTGGGCCATTGCATCAAAAAATGAAGAAAGATAGTCCAGGACTGAGCTCTTTTGTTCCAGGAGTTGGTGGGCCCAAGATTGTGACTCTCCGAGAAGTAGGGAAATAACAAATCCCACCTTAGTGACTTCACGTGAGAAAGTTCTTGGCTGCAGGGAAAATTAAAGTTCACAAGAGTTCTTGAATGCAGGGAACTTGTGCCGATTGCCTGAAAATCGCTCTGGTGCAGGCACTCTGGGTTCAGGTGGTGATATGACATGTGAGGATGCAGAAGCAGTCTGCTCAGACAAGGGACGGTCTGGTGCGATAACAGGTGCAGGAGTCGCTGAGGCAAAAGCTTGGATGCGACTTTCCAGCTGTGCATGGCTCCTTTGCAGAGTGCTGACTGCCTGTGTGAGCGGGACAAATTGCTGGCATAGCAGTTCCAAAGGTGAAGCCTCTCTCTCTCAGTCTCTGACATCTGGCTGAGTGGTAATGTCACGTACCTGGTGGAGACTGAGCTGTAGAGAGGGCTTCTCTTGCACCTCCTGTCTAGCACCCCTGATAGAGATGACAGGGAGTGAAAGACATAGAGTGGCACAAGGGCCGATGTAGCAGGTGGCTCAGGACGGGTCTTGGCAGGAGCCCGATAGCTGCAGATTACCAGACGGGCACCGAGTACTGGAACTTCGTGTTGCTGGAACAGCAGGCTGAGTCATGGTCGGTACAAAAGCCAGGAGGTCATCAACAGCCGAGCAGAGCAGTTACTGGAACGTGAGACAGGATCAAAGACGGGATACAGGCCAGGTTCGGTACACAGTCGGGCAACGCGGTACAGGAGCATGAAGCAGGGACAAGGTCAAAACACAAGTCGGGATCACAGGAAGGCAGGCAGAAGTCAAAGAGGCGTCTCAGGTACAAGCCGGGTCAAACACAGGAACAGATCAGATTCAGGTAACAGGTACTAGCTGAAAGACCACTCAGCAAGGCTCATGTGTCAGTGTTCAGCTTAAGTAAACTATTTGGCACCCAGACGTGCACGTGTGGGCATGCGCTAACATGCATCAGCGCGCGTCCACGTGCGCGCATCGGCGCGCACCGTGCAGGCGTGTTAGCGCGCGCCTGTGCGCGCCAATACAAGTCCCTTTTACACACACTGGTGTGCCCGTGCTTGTGTGCAGGTGCGCATCTGTTAGCCAGACTTCTCTTACAGTACGCGTTTTTGGGGTGCAACCCCTTCCTCAATAATAAAGTAGCTGAGAGGAAGGGGTCGCACCCACAAAACATGTCCATTGATCCCCCATGATGGCAGCTAGCACATGTTGACATTCAGCAATTTGTGTGCATCTTCAAAATTTGGCTTTTCCAGGGATGACTTCACCCCATCTGAACACAATATCAAACACAGTTTATAAATACTCATGTCTGATATTGCCTTCAATTTCTACAAAAGTTGAACTTTGTAAGTTCCAGATTTGTGTATTTCTTGTTGGTTTTAAACATGCCTGTTTTACCTTAAAAGGACATTTCTACTTTTAATGTCACCTAAAAAATTGTTATACAACAAACATGTTGTTTGTTTTAAAAAACCTTTTATAAATGCACATGTGATTGTGCTTTGATTAAAAAGATTGAGAATCAACAATGTGTGGCTTCTTCTTTCAATGCTCAAAAGCATTTTTGGGTTGTAAAGTTGGTGTTTTCAGTGACAATGGGGGTTATTTACTAAAGGCAAATCCACTTTGCACTACAAGTACAGTTTCAGTGCAGTCTCAAGTGCACTTGTAGTGCAAAGTGTCTTTGCCTTTAGTAAATAACACCCAACAGTGCTTTTTAATTTTACACAATCACGCCATTTTCAGGACTCCCCAAATTTCAGTCAGGGTCAGCTAAAAGAAAGACTAGCAGTAAATCTAAGCAAAGATTTGTTCATTTAAAAAAAAAATGTTATTAAAAAAATGTCTCAGACATTGTCTGGCATATTGATGGCCCCCCTACCCGCAAAGTATTCCATGTATCTCATATGGACCTCGCGGGCACTCTGGGGGGGCAAGCCAGGATGGCCAGCGCAAGCGCCGTCAGGGTTGGTTCATTGAGATTAATTCCGGCTTCAGGCCCAACTGAGCCAGCATAGTTCACAGAATTTCTCCTTAAAAAGTTGTGGAGAACACAGCAAGCCAGGATGATGTGATTGAGTTTATATTCCACCATGTGTATCGGTGTAAGAAATAGGCGGAACCGGCTGGCCATTATTCCAAACGTGTTCTCCACCACTCTTCTGGCTCTGGCCAGCCGGTAATTAAAAACCCTCTGGTCCGGGGTGAGGGTCCTCATAGGGAATGGCCGCATAAGATGGTCCCCCAGCGCAAACGCTTCATCCGCAACGAAGACAAATGGGAGTCCATCCGCATTGTCTTCTGGAGGTGGCAAGTCCAAGCTGCCATTCTGGAGACGCCTGTAGAACTCCGTCTGGGCGATGACTCTACCATCTGACATACGGCCATTCTTCCCCACGTCCATATACAGGAACTTGTAAGTAGCCAACACCACCGCCAACATCACAATACTATTGAACCCCTTGTTGGGTGGTGGGATGATGTGGACGTCTTTCCCATCAATTGCCCCTCCGCAGTTAGAAAAGTCCCACCGCTGGGCAAAGTGGGAGGCCACAGTCTGCCATTCCTGTGTGTTGGAAGGAAACTGTGGGTTCAAACAAGAAAAAAAAAATAATCATTTTGCACATAAACATGGAAAGCAGATTAGACACAAACATTCTTGGCCAACATCAGTATAAAATTTATTTTAGGGAGTATTTAAAGACTGGCCCAACTGAGCCAGCATAGTTCACAGAATTTCTCCTTAAAAAGTTGTGGAGAACACAGCAAGCCAGGATGATGTGATTGAGTTTATATTCCACCATGTGTATCGGTGTAAGAAATAGGCGGAACCAGCTGGCCATTATTCCAAACGTGTTCTCCACCACTCTTCTGGCTCTGGCCAGCCGGTAATTAAAAACCCTCTGGTCCGGGGTGAGGGTCCTCATAGGGAATGGCCGCATAAGATGGTCCCCCAGCGCAAACGCTTCATCCGCAACGAAGACAAATGGGAGTCCATCCGCATTGTCTTCTGGAGGTGGCAAGTCCAAGCTGCCATTCTGGAGATGCCTGTAGAACTCCGTCTGGGCGATGACTCTACCATCTGACATACGGCCATTCTTCCCCACGTCCATATACAGGAACTTGTAAGTAGCCAACACCACCGCCAACATCACAATACTATTGAACCCCATGTTGGGTGGTGGGATGATGTGGACATGTTTCCCATCAATTGCCCCTCCGCAGTTAGAAAAGTCCCACCGCTGGGCAAAGTGGGAGGCCACAGTCTGCCATTCCTGTGGGTTGGAAGGAAACTGTGGGTTCAAACAAGAAAAAAAAAAAGAATCATTTTGCACATAAACATGGAAAGCAGATTAGACACAAACATTCTTGGCCAACATCAGTATAAAATTTATTTTAGGGAGTATTTAAAGACAAAGGTATAAGTCCACCTATCAGATTCCTCCCCCCCTCTCATGGGCCATTTTAAAAATTTTATATGGGGGGGGTGTTTTTGGACAGGTAATCCTCTCCACTTCATTGAGAGCTGAATGCATAAATAATGCATAAATAATGTAGATTACTTTGGCCAGCCCCTCCTTACTTACACTATTGGCAGCCCACTGGACAGGTAAGAAGTGTCATAATACAAAGATATAAATACACACTGTACACATTTTAGCACATTTTTACATTCTGCTATTACCTATCAATAGGATTCAAAAACTTTGAACATTACCATTTGAAAGTATTCAGGCAGGCTCTTGCACTACATGCTTTGGGGAATTCAGCCATAAATGCACACCTGAGCATTTTCAGCTCGTAAAACGCCAGAAAAAATGCTGGAAAAACACGCAACAAAATCCCATTAATTTCAATGGCATCTGTTCACATCTGAGCGTTTTGTCACCTGAAGCAAAACACCCGAAGCTCCAAAAAGAACATGAGCTTCTTTTTAGGCAGATTACAGGCGTTTTTCTGCTTTTTACATTGGTGACCTTTTGACCCATACAAAAACTCTGCAAAATTGTGGCAAAAACAATGTAAAAAATTACGGTAAAACTGCGCGTCTTTCTGCCTGAAAACAAAACACTCAGGTGTGAATGCAGCCTTATGATTTACTGCTGTTCAGGGACTTCAGCAAAATGGCAGCCTCCAGCAAGAAGAACAGGAGCAATGCTGGAGAGAATTTACAGCACACATTAATTTTGGTAGCATAATTATTAATGTGGAATGTATGTTCCTTGCTAAATAATATTATTTTTTTATCAAGCTGTTAAGGGTAAAGTTCTGCTTTTATATATCTAGAAAGAGCGAGTAAGTGACTGCGCTTTGGCAGTACTTGCATTAGGGAAGCATAAAGTCTTCTTGCACAGGGGCATATATATATATATATATATATATACACACACACACCCACACACATTTTCTTTCAGCAATTCATCTGCTCTCTTGCATTACAGTCTTCAGAGAGCCCACACAGTTCTTTTGGTGTGGATATTCTTGTTCTGTTTCCATGGAAAGAATGAACATTTTTATCATTATAAAAATAAAAGTTGATTTTTAGACATTATACTGTCTGAGCAAAACTGCTTGAAATTTGCTTTCTGTCTGCAACTATATATAAATATGTATTAAATATATTCCTGCCAGAACTGAAATGGAAGGCATCTGCCATGTTTGAGCACAAAATACTACTATTTACAGACCCAGAATATATTTGTTTGCTGTTTTCATAGTTTGATGTTTGTTACTTGGTAGGGGCCAGATTCATCCAAGTACTTGACAATTTCCCATTGCCTTAGTGCCTATTTCCTATTGACTTTAAGAACATCTAAATTAACAGTTTAAATGCAATATACTGTATATTTTCCACCCAGTCCTGAGGTGTTATTATCTTTAAAGCCGCATGCACACGAGCAGAATGTCCGACAGAAATAGTCAGACGGAAGCTTTTCATTGTCTATTCCGATCGTGTGTAGGCCTCATCGAACTTCTTTTTTCGAAAATTCTGACGGACCTAGAAATGGAATATGTTCTAAATATTTCCGACGGAACCAATTCCTATCGGGCAAACCGATCGTCTGTATGCTGTTCCAACGGACCAAAAACGACGCATGCTGTGAAGCAAGTACGAGACGGAAGCTATTGGCTACTGGATATTGAACTTCCTTTTTCTAGTTCCTTTGTAAGTGTTGTACGTCACCGCGTTCTGGACGGTCGGACTTTGGGTTGACCGTGTGTAGGCAAGACCTCTTGAATGGAATTCCGTCTGAGTTCCGTCAGAGAAACCTTCAGAGTTTATTCTGACAGCAAAACCGGTCGTGTGTACGTGGCATAATAGACAATAGAGCTAACTTGGTGACATGACTTGTCTCTATTGCAGTTAAGCAAACATAGTGACAGTAAGTAATCTCCCTGCCCCCAGCCTGTGACTGGACAGTGAAGGAGCTGCAACAGACTGATAAGGTCATCTCTTTGCTCTCTTCTCCCGTGAGCATGTTCCTTTCCAGCACATGTGCATGCAGGACACCAGATTGGCTCCTAGTGCTGCCCTTCCCTCTTTCAATCTTAGTGCTGTTGAATAAATAGGACATTACAAGACAGGGATTTCAAGTCAAAATCAAATGTGACTTGCTTTTAGTGTTTTGTTTCTATATATCTGCCTGCAATTTAGCTGTATGTATAGAAAATGGTCATCCGTTTATCAATTCATTTCAATAAATATATTGATTATATAAAGAGTCACACTTTTTAAATACTTATACAAAATGTAACACACATTTCGAATTTAGCATTATGTATGTGTTTTGCCAAAACAACTGAAGAGAAGAAAAGTAAAATCTATAGAGGTCATTATACAAAGCAGGTTAAGGTTAAATCAATTCTCTAAGAAAGAAGTTAATGAAAATGCTAGTAGAGGTCATGCCTTCATGCCACTGGTCATGATTGTCATTCTTTTGTCAAAATTATTTTTAATAAGATTGCAAATTCAACATCACCAAGCTTTACACCATGGTTCCTTACTTTACCATCTGTTTGTCTTTTTATATGCAATTATTCTCCATTTATTCACATCGGCCTACAACCAAGTTTTCAAATTAATTTCTACTATTTCTTGGAAATCAATGCTTGCAAACTCTGTTGTAATCATTTTAGCTAAGTTGTGTAATTGGTTGATTTATAGGGTATTTTATAATAAAATATGGAAAGTGATTCTGATTTTACCTTGATCCTAAAATTGATTTATTTGGAATAATACAATTAATTAAAATAACTTTGACAGATGTTTGTTTTTAGATAATGATCTTTTTATTCATTGGGCTAAATATAGACTCATATAAAGGTGACACAATCCTAAATTCTTTAAAAGATCTTTCCTAGGAGTTTGCAGAGATTCCAGTTAAATTGATATTAATGCTCTTTTATTACACTTTACTCTCCCAAGATGAAAGGTGCAAGGAGTAACACATAAATAGTCTACTTCAAATATCCTTTTGCATCATTGAGAACAACAGAAAAGCGATCAGTTTCTAGTTTTCACCAGGGGCCTCATTATATTCGGATAAAAAAAAATCAATACAAGACATTACTAAGAATTAGTCAGCTTACGCTAATCACTTCCAAGTTCCCCATGACCACTAGGGACCTCCTTCTGTTTTGCACATACTTAATCTGTAAAGATAGGCATGATCATTGTGTATTTCACCTGTATTATTATTTAAAGTACATCTGCATCCATAAAGTTTTATAGTACTAGATAGAGTGAGGAAGGGTTAGAACCTCTGCCGACTTTTCATTGCTTTTCAGGGTTCCGTTCGGGAGATTTTACTCCCTTCCTGCTCCTATGACAACATTATTAGTTGTGACCTTATTTGCTTTACTTGGCCCATGCATGTATGAAGATCACATAATAGTTTGTGGTTACTGTGACACATTAGTTAAAAGGTGACATTATAGAAATATGCCAGCTGTATTGTTTGCCTTCTGGGCAATATTCCAAGCCTGTACTTTAGTGTAGCTCCACTACTGTGGCCCTTGTATTGTAGCAACAACGCTGATTAAATAACTCTAAATGTGGACTTTTAAGATTAAATATTTTATTTAGAGATAAGGGGAGGAAAGAGGGTGCGGACAGTTGCTTCAAACAATCAACTTCAGTAAAAATTCTCATTTATTTACAACTACTCGTAGGTTTTTCCTCTTCCTCTTCCCTCCCTTTCCTTCCCCTTACCTCCTTCTTCCTTCTCTTCCTTCTCTTCTTTCTTCCTTCGTCTCCTCTGTCTCTTACCCCAATGGAACCCTATACATTACTTACCCATTACCTTGTACATTTTCACTACAGATTCTCCACTAACACTCCCCCATGTCCGCCAAGGAGGGGGAATCATTTGGTGTTTTGGGACCTTTTTGGCTTTGGGTTTGTAGGTAAGCAACCTCCCACTGTCATTGTTATTGCTGTTTTGTTAATATGATATGCTTACCAATCTGTATGTATGCATGTCCTAAATAAATTACCTGTTTTTATAGATTATTCCTCCTGATGAAGCTGCATTAAGTCAGCGCAACTAGTAGAGGATCCCTAATCTATGAGGATAACTCCATTACCAGACACCCCTTTTGGGGAAAAACCTATGAGTAATTGTAAACTGTAAGGTTTAATTTCCCTTTTTATTGTAATATTGATTTTGTTCATTTGTATATTTTTTTATATGTAATAAATGAGAATTTTTACTGAAGTTAATTTTGTTTGTCTATCAGTACCGAGATAGTCCACCACCCTTTCCTCGTGGTCTGAGTGTGTGAGAGGACAGCCTCAGCAACTGTCCGCACCCTCTTTCTTCCCCTACAATATTTGGATGATGGTACTTTTTATACTGTCATTTTTGTAAATAGTCTATCTGAGGCTATAACCAAACTTTCATTAAATATTTTATTTAGGAACATGTGGAAGATATAGGCACCCCACCCCAACTAAAGAATAGTACCTCCTCGAGCACTGCTGATTCACTAACCAGGGGCAAACCACTGATTAGACTGGCCATTATTCACTATAAGCAGCCTAAATTGTCTACTTTCAGAAAATATATTATGTTCTAAGGGCCAGTTAACACCCAATAGAAACACAGTCCAGATGCATTCCAGATGCTTTTCTGCATGCATGTTTTTGACACAATTTTTAATTCGTTCCAGTGCGTTTTTGATGCAGTCCAGTGCATTTTCCCCCCTCTTTTTTCTTAACCTTTAAGGACATGTGTGTTCGAGTGCGTTTTTGGTGCCTTTAGGGGCATTCCAGTGCGTTTTACAACGTTCCAGTACAGTCCAGTGCAGGAAAAATGAAACATGTTCTACTTTTTTTTCTGGAACTGGAACACACTGGAACTGACTGCACTGGTGTGAACTATGCCATTGAAAATCATATAACCTACTTTGCATGCGTTTTTGATCCAGAAAAGAAATGCACTGGACTGCATGTGACATGAATCGGCCCTAAGTGTTTTAACCATTTGACCTCCAGGAGATTTGCCCCCCTTCATGACCAGGTCATTTGTTGCGATACGGCACTGAGTTACTTTAACTTACAATTGCGTGGTCATGCGACACTGTACCCAAATAAATGTATGTCCTTTTTTTCCCACAAATAGAGCTTTCTTTTCGTGGTATTTGATCACCTCTACAGCTTTTATTTTTTGTGCGATAGACAAAAAAAGACTGACAATTTAAATAAATATATATATATATACACAGTATATACTGTATATATTTTACTTTTTGCTATAAAACAAATCCAATAAAAAAAATTAAAAAACAAAATTGCTTCATCAATTTAGGCCAATATGTTTTCTGCTACATAATTTTTGTAAACAAAATACCAATAAGTGTATATTGGTTGGTTTGGTTTTGTGCACTGTGGGAGGTGCTTTTACTAGGGGAAGGCAAGGATCTGTGTCCTTGCTTTGCAGGAATACAGGATCCACGCCTTCCCTACTGACAGAAAGGTGATCTGCCTTGTTTACATAGGCAGACCGCTGTTCTCCGTCTGTACCAAAGGATCGCCAGGTGCGGGCGGACGTCAAGTCTGTGGTACCCGCCGATCAGCTCCCACTGTGTATAATCACAGCAGGAGCGGGCCGCCGCCCCCAACCCGGAAGTGACGGATCATGCACTAGGTATGTGATCCAGCGCAGCAGTGTCACTTTGCTGAGGTATATGTAAGTTATACGGTCAGAAAGTGGTTAAGCAATTTTAAAGTCCTAAATGCAGATTTTAACAGCTTCTCTTCTGCTGTTTACTGTCATTTTCTAAGGACTGCATATTGACTCCACCTCCTGAAACTCCTTCTCTCAGCACCTCTGTAGTTCAGAAATGAAGGTGAAATGTGTAACACAGCAGTGCCTACTTACAGGACATAGTGAATTTATGTTTCAGAATTCAAGGAAGTTAATGTGTTGAATCTTTACAAAATTTACAAAAAAGTTTCCAAACTTCAAGATTGTTCAGAATAATAGATGTAAGCTACATAATTGAAGAGAATTGAATGTCCACATATGTGGAAATGACCATAATGATTTTAAATTTTGACCCTAGATACACTTCACGTATATGAAAATGTATCCTTGAACATTTCATTTTCTTGAGGTTAATTTGCTAGAGAAATGTGAATAAATTAGCAGAAACATTATACAGATAAGATGTTGGTGATATTAGTGTTTTTTACTTCTACAGTACTCTGAAGTTAAGCCTTTATTTTCCAGGGAATTCAGTTTGCCCTTTAGAGCCCTTGCACACTGGGGCGGGGGCGGCGTCGGCGGTAAAACGCCGCTATTATTAGCGGCGTTTTACCGTCGCTCTGCGGCTGCTAGCGGGGCGGTTTTACCCCCCGCTAGTGGCCGAGAAAGGGTTAAATACTATGCCGGCGGTATAGCCGCGCCGTCCCATTGATTTCTATGGGCAGGAGCGGTAAAGGAGCGGTATACACACCGCTCCTTCACCGCTCCGAAGATGCTGCTTGCAGGACTTTTTTTACCGTCCTGCCAGAGCATCGCTCCAGTGTGCAAGCCCTCGGGGCTTTCACACTGGAATGCAAGGAGCGGCACTTTCGGGTCGGTTTGCAGGCGCTATTATTAGCGCAATAGCGCCTGCAAACCGCCCCAGTGTGCAAGGGCTCTTAGTCTCTGGAAATGTGTCAATTTAAAATGAACAGCTTTCCACTCTGCTCTTAGCCGTCCTTCTTCACTTTTTCAGAGCAAAAGTTATTTTTCTTCTGGCCTGAAGACAGCAAAATTGAATCGTTCAAGGATTTAAGTTAAGATGAATACAATAAGTAGGCGAGATACATCTGTTACATTACAAATAAGGACACTAATTTATTTAGGTAAAGGGACACATAAAAAATTTTGTTATAAAAAAAATACTGTTTTGAAAAATGTATTACAGGTTTTGTAGGTAAGTATGTGAAGGGATGAAGTCTATGAGAAATAGTCCAGACACTGCTGAGGCTACCTCTGTTATCTGAACCAGCTGTTATCATTTAAGACAGTATATCTTTAAAAGCTTGTCCTAAGAAATGTACTTGTACGCCAAATAAAAAAATAAGTATCTTTTAATAATGCAGTACCTATCGTTTTTCTTAAAGGGTAACTCTACTTTTGTGGGAAAATATATAGCAAATAAAAAAAAAAACAATATACCGTATATACAGTAATTGCAACACAAGCCATATTGTAATTTAATGTTAAAGCATATTACCTTTACTTTTCAATCTGTAGTATTAAAATAGAAATCAATACAATATGGCAACCTGTACACCAACTAGAAATGTAATTTCCTGCTTGTGGGATTGGGTCACCGATTTTCCCAGAAGTCTGCACTCAGATACAAGTCAGATTTTTGGTGGGATGCTACTAAAGAGTTAATCACTTCTAAAGAGATTCAGATCTTGCAGCTTTCCTTATTAGAAAACTGCAAGTGCATCAGCTGAATAATAATAAGTCACTCCCATTCAGAATTAGTACCCAAAAGACATAGAATAACAAACAGCTTTTTCTTCAGAGCAATATCAAGTAGGAATCTGCAACAAGGTTTGTTAAAATTCTTGCACACAGCGCCGTACGTCTTCCGGGTTGGGGGTACATAAGGCGGCCGCTATGGCTGCCTTGTGTGGAAGGCGAACACCCGGAGGCTATTAAACAACCAGCAGACCCACAGTAAGTGGCTAAGCCATTTTGGCAGCCTTTTTATCCTTCTTTTCCATCACTCTGGATTGATGATGTAGTGACCATGGTGGATCCCTCTTTTTGAGGACCCTGTGGGTACATCACCCTCCAGCAATAAACTGTCTTTAATACCACACTTTTATTTTAAGGACCTCTCCTGCCCATTTATGCAGAAGTGTCTCTCCCAGTGGTCGCTGGGAATCAACTTCTTTCCCCGGGTGCTAGTAACAACAGTTTTTTATCTCCCTCATTCTAGTGGTGGTGGGTTATGTTTCTCTCATATTTGAGTAATTGCTAGGTTCACCAAGTGTGGTGGGATACCTCCATTCCTTTCCCTCTTCCCTCCTGGTCACCATCCCTTCCTCCCCCTTCCCCTTCCCTTTCCCCTCCCCTTTCCCCCCCTTTCCAGTTCCCTCTCCCCTTCCTTCCCAGCTTTTCCTTCCCCCCCTTCTTCCCCCCCTCCCCCTCCCCCCTTTTTCCCCTTTCCCCCCTCCCCTCCCCCCTTTTTCCCCTTCTACCCCTTTCCCCCCCTTCCCTCCCCTCATCCTCCTCTCCTCCCCCCCACTCCCCCCCCTCCCCCCCTCCTTCCCATCTTCCTTCACCCCCCCGTCTTTCCCCCTCCCCCCCCCATTCACTTCCCTATCCTCCCTTCCTTCCCCCCTCTTCTCCCCCTCCTCTTTCCCCCCTCTCCCCTTATCTTCCCCTCCTTTTTCCCCCTCCCCCCTTCCCCCCCCTTGTCCCCCCCCATCCCTCTCCCCACTGTCTTTTCATCCTATTTACTCTGGTGGCATTCACGTTATCATTGGTCGATACCCTACACCAACACTCATTATATTTTTTGTTTTTTACACAATAGCTTACTTTGCCAAAAAAAAAACCTTGCCCGCCCCCGGGGGAACGCCCAAAGTGGGCGTCTCACAAGTGCCGTGAAAGCCCGAAGGGGCAGTGGTTGGTGAGTGTACTTTCAAAAATAGAGTAACTACTCCATTATCATTCTACTTACCTCGTATTATTATTTTTCATCACTATGTATTTGTAACTTTAACTGTTTTACTTTGTAGATAGTTTACTTGGACGTCTCCTGAGGAAGCGGCTTGACCGCGAAAATGTCGAGGCTCATGTCCTTTAGTATTCCAAACCTGCCTTCATCCACCTATGTGGGCGCTTAAAGTTGTGATTTCAACAAATACTATATTGTAACATGTCTTAATTATACTTGTGTGAATCTACTCTTTGTATATGTAGAATTTTTAATGTATACTTTTGAATAAATTGATATTTTACTTATATTGTATATTTTTATGAGGTACCGCGATAGTCCACGTTGCTCTCTATGGTGAGGTAGGACTTAATTGGAGAAGTCCTGGTTATTTCCTCCCCAATTCCCCTCTATAAATAACTCTCGAAGGATGATGGTACCCACAAATGACACAATCTCCCTGTCTTAATGTTGTGGCATATACTTTAAAATTCTTGCAATGTACATTGATCACAGTTTTAGTTCTCAAAGCGAAAGGCTGTAAGGTATATTTCCATTTTTGCAATCCAATTTAGGAAAATCCCACCATATGTTGGTTATGTGTTTGAATTCACAAGGCACACCTCATTTTTTTAATGTTTCCTAACTTTTGGACGTCCCTCTGGAGTCATGGATGGCTGCAAGGTTTTTTCAAACAATTCACTGTAATCTGTTGCAATAGAAAGGCTGGTGGCTGGATTCATGTATCTCTCATTAATACACAATAGAGTAGCTCAGCTTCTAAATGTTAACCCTTTGTTAGAACACATGGTGTTCAAAATTGTTCAATTTATGAGGTGATATCTGCCACACAGTACAGACAGGGTTAAAGATTAAATTTTGTGATTTTATTGTAATCAGCCCCAGGGACAGGGGTGGATCTGGGGTGGCAAGGGGGCAATTGCCCCCCCCCCCCCCCCGAAAATATTACTGACAGCCTCTCTCTTTCAAATCATTATCATCAGCAGCAGTGGCGCTGAGAGAGAGACCCTGTTGTGTGTCTTCACACCGCGCTGAAGCCTCTAGAAGATGGAGAGAGGAGGTGGGTGGAGTTGCACCGCTGGCTTGGCCTCTACTGTTCTCTGCACTGTTCATTTATAAAATTGTTGAGACTTTATATGAGACAAAGACTCATATACTGATGTATTGTCACAGCTACCATGCGTCTACTATGCGACTACCTTGAAGAAATTTGAATCATTTTTATATTATCATGTGTGCAATCAATCATGTTTATATGCAAGTTTGGGCTACATTTAATACATTTTAGAAATATATATTATTTATCATGTGTGTGTATACATTTCTGTGTATTTATTATGCTATTTATTACATGTTATTTACTGTCCCACATGCATCCATGTGCACCATTAAATAGTATCTACTAATTGATTAATTTGGTTCTGATGTTGTGCTTCATACAAAGTCTCCCATTTCCCCTCTTTTTTCTATGTGTTCTCTGCACTGGTTGCTAGTGCCTGTGCTGCCTGGCGTCTAGCAACCAGTGACGTCAGTCACCTCAGAGCCGCTGCTGAGGAGAAGGAGAGCCCCAGCATTCAAAGCGAAACCTTCTTCCTTTGCGCCTAGTGAGTGTGTTGGCTCCACCCACCTCCTCCCTCCATCTTCTTCACACTCCAGCGCGGCATGAACACAGGATGAAGCAATGGCTGTGTGTCAGTGTCACTGTCACGTGAAGCTGCCTGCAGTACAATCCCGACTCCCGCTTTTCCCCCCACAAATAGAGCTTTCTTTTGGTGGTATTTGATCACCTCTGCGATTTTTATTTTTTATGCTATAAACAAAAAATGAGCGACAATTTAAAAAAAAAAAAAAAAAACAATGTTTTTTACTTTCTGCTATAAAACATATTCAATAGCAAAATTTAAAAAATACAATTTCTTCATAAATTTAGGCTGATATGTATTCAGCTACTTATTTTTGGTTTAAAAAATCCCAATAGGCGTATATTGATTGGTTTGCGCAAAAGTTATAGCGTCCACAAATGATGGGATATTTTTATGAAATTTTAATTAATTTATTTATTTTTATTAGTAATGGCGGAGATCCGCGGTTTTTAGCGGGACTGCGACATTGCGGCGGAAAAATCGGACAACTTACACTTTTGACACTTTTTTGGGGGACCAGTGACACTAATACAGTGATCAGTGCTAAAAATATGCACTGCCACTGTACTATGACATTAGTTTGGAAGGGGTTAACAGGGGCGTTCAAAGGGTTAACTGTGTGCCTAGCTGGTGCTTGCTAACTTTGTAGGGGATGGTCTCACTGAGTGAAGACAGGGATCAGTGTTCCTATTTAGCAGGAACACAAGATCTCCACCTTCTCCCCTGTCAGAACGACAATCTGCCTTGTTTACATAGGCAGATCGTCGTTCTGCCTCTCCCAGGATCGATCGTGGGTGGCCGGTGGACATTGGGTCTGACGGCACACACATGCCCCTCAGTGGCTATTGCACTAAATGACATACAGGTACGTGATTTCACACAATAGAGCTGACCTACTGCAGTAAATATGCGGTAGGCATTTGGCAAGTGGTTAAAAACACTCATCAGCGCATTACAATTATATGCCCAATTCAACATTTCATAGCTGTCAGAACCACCAAGACTCAAGTGGCTGGTGGAGGCCACACCTCACCTCACTTACCAACCTCCACCTGGCGTTACTTCCAGTCTGGCTTCTCTTCCGGTCGCCACACAGCCCTGGCTGACGCGTTCCATCACTTAGTTCGTACCATCACTGCTGCTGTTTAAAAAAAATTGTAAACATCAGCTTTATTATGGCATGCATAGCTCCCCAGCTCCCTCATAAACAAAGAGAACTATGCAAGATTTCACAGTGCTGGAATTTTCAGAAAATAGCATATAAAAAGTATGCCACATTTTTTATTTTATTTTTTTCAATATATGATATGTAAATGGGAACATGTTACAAATGTAAAAGTAAGTGTTATCCCAATTTAGCTGCAAAAGTTGAACTACAATTTAAAGCCAGCCTATACTACAATAACGTGCCTTCATCCTGACTTTCTTGCCCAGAATGCTTATAGATGAAGGATGAGCTTAAAGTGTATTTCCACTTTTGCAGCCAAAATGAGATAATACTTTATTATTCTTATGTGTTCTCATTCACATATCACAGCAAATATTTAACAATGTTGCTTACATTTTACTTGTTCATTTCTGAAAGCTCCAAAACTGAAGTTTTTCTCTGCTTTGCAATGTTAAAAAGGGGTCTGTTCTATGTTTTCGAGCATAGGACATGGAAAAAAGGCTAAGCGACTCAACTATGAACAAAAACATAGGAATTGGGGTGCAGAAAAATGTCAGTAGGTGCTCTGGACTGATGAAAATTTGAAATATTTGGCTGTAGCAAAAGGCAGTTTGTGAAGGGCTGGAGAGCGGTACAATGATGAGTGTCTGCAGGCAACAGTGAAGCATGGTGGAGGTTCCTTGAAAGTTTGGAACTGCATTTCTGCAAATGGAGTTGAAGATTTGGTCAGGATCAATGGTGTCCTCAATGCTGAGAAGTACAGGCGGATACTTATCCATCAAGCCATACTATCAGGGAGGTGTGTGATTGGCTCCAAATGTATTCTGCAGCAGGTCAACGACCCTAAACATACAGCCAATGTCATTAAGAAATATTTCCAGTGTAAAGAAGAACAAGAAGTCCTGGAAGTGATGGTTTGGCCCCCACAGAACCCTGATCTCAACATCATCGAGTCTGTCTGGGATTACACGAAGAGGCAGAAGGTTTTGAGGCAGCCTATATCTACAGAAATTTGTAGTTAGGTCTCCAAGAAATTTGGAACAACCTACCTGCCAAGTTCCTTCAAAAACCGTGAGCAAGTGTACCTAGAATATATGAAGAATTGATGCTGTTTTATGGGCAAAGGATGGTCACGCCAAATATTGATTTGAATTGTATTTCTCTTCTGTTCATTTACTTTCTATTTTATTAATTGATAAAAATAAACTATTAACAATTCTATTTCTGAAAGCATTCTTAATTGACAGCATTTTCTCACACCTTCCCAACATTTTTTAAAGCATTGTATATATTTTAACTTCAGATATATACAGTGCCTTGCAAAAGTATTCGGCCCCCTTGAACTTTTCAACCTTTTGCCACATTTCAGGCTTCAAACCTAAAGATATAAAATTTTTATTTTTTGTGAAGAATCACCAACAAGTGGGACACAATTGTGAAGTGTAACGAAATCTATTGGATTGTTGAAACTTTTTTTAACTAATAAAAAAATGAAAAGTGGGGCGTGCAAAATTATTCGGCCCCCTTGCGTTAATAATTTGTAGAGCCACCTTTTGCTGCGATTACAGCTGCAAGTCGCTTGGGGTATGTCTCTATCAGTTTTGCACATCGAGAGACTGAAATTCTTGCCCATTCTTCCTTGCAAAACAGCTCGAGCTCAGTGAGGTTGGATGGAGAGCGTTTGTGAACAGCAGTTTTCAGCTCTTTCCACAGATTGTCGATTGGATTCAGGTCTGGACTTTTACTTGGCCATTCTAACACCTGGATACGTTTATTTGTGAACCATTCCTTTGTAGATTTTGCTGTATGTTTGGGATCATTGTCTTGTTGGAAGATAAATCTCTGTCCCAGTTTCAGGTCTTTTGCAGACTCCAACAGGTTTTCATCCAGAATGGTCCTGTATTTGGCTGCATCCATCTTCCCCTCAATTTTAACCATCTTCCCTGTCCCTGCTGAAGAAAAGCAGGCCCAAACCATGATGCTGCCACCACCATGTTTGACAGTGGGGATGGTGTGTTGAGGGTGATGAGCTGTGTTGCTTTTTCGCCAAACATATCGTTTTGCATCGCGGCCAAAAAGTTCGATTTTGGTTTCATCGGACCAGAGCCCCTTCTTCCACATGTTTGGTGTGTCTCCCAGGTGGCTTGTGGCAAACTTTAGACGAGACTTTTTATGGATATCTTTGAGAAATGGCTTTCTTCTTGCCACTCTTCCATGAAGGCCAGATTTGTGCAGTGTACGACTGATTGTTGTCCTATGGACAGACTCTCCCACCTCAGCTGTAGTTCTCTGCAGTTCATCCAGAGTGATCATGGGCCTCTTGGCTGCATCTCTGATCAGTCTTCTCCTTGTCTGAGCTGAAAGTTTAGAGGGACAGCCAGGTCTTGGTAGATTTGCAGTGGTCTGATACTCCTTCCATTTCAAAATGATCGCTTGCACAGTGCTCCTTGGGAGGTTTAAAGCTTGGGAAATCTTTTTGTATCCAAATCGGGCTTTAAACTTCTCCACAACAGTATTACGGACCTGCCTGGTGTGTTCCTTGGTCTTCATGATGCTCTCTGCGCTTTCAACAGAAACCTGAGACTATCACAGAGCAGGTGCATTTATACAGAGACTTGATTACACACAGGTGGATTCTATTTATCACCATCAGTCATTTAGGACAACATTGGATCATTCAGAGATCCTCGCTGAACTTCTGGAGTGAGTTTGCTGCACTGAAAGTAAAGGGGCCGAATAATTTTGCACGCACCACTTTTCAGTTTTTTATTTGCTAAAAAAGTTTAAAATATCCAATAGATTTCGTTCCACTTCACAATCGTGTCCCACTTGTTGGTGATTCTTCACAAAAAATTAACATTTTATATCTTTATGTTTGAAGCCTGAAATGTGGCAAAAGGTTGAAAAGTTCAAGGGGGCCGAATACTTTTGCAAGGCACTGTAACTCATGAAACCTTTCTATGTATGTATAACTTGTCATATCCAATGACATGTAATAAACTTAAACTTTGATGTGTAAGTTTGTCGCTTTTCCATGTATTTTAATTCCTGTGCACAAGTGGCACACCAAAAGTGCCCCGAGGGCCCTAAGGTCTAAATGTAGGTCTGGATAGCTCTGCTTAAAACAAATATGTAAATCAGACAGCATTTTGCCTCCAATACCAAATTACAGATCTAAGCACCTCTACTTCTATTCAACTTCAAGCCGCCAACCCCCCCCCCCCCCCCCCCCATATTGAAGTCCTGCCTTCTTGTGATTTAAATATCTAAAGTTAAAGTGTTGGTGTCCAGTTGGGGCTCTACCTGGAAAGGGGTGATACTAAACTCCAAGATGGGCAAAATAATTCAAGCTGTGTATATATTGTGCATCCAACAACACAGAAATAGCTTGAAGGTACTCAGCAGTATTATTAGTGGGAGATCATGGACATGCCACAACAAGATTGTCTGAATGACAACAAATAAATAAGTATATACTGTAACTATAATAAATCCCGACTTCATCATCAGTGCAGACAGCATTTGCTGAACAAATTACAGTGCATAGATCATTTCATGACAGCGTTATTAGATTAGTGCAGGACTGCAGGTGAACGTCGGCAGATTGCTGAGACTGTCAGTTTTGGTTTACAGGTGCCAGATGAGATTTTTAGGAGATGAAGGACAACATTAATGTCTTGCAAATGCCATGTAAAGAGGGGAATAAAATGACAGATAATGAGATTACATAATCACAGCCTGATTTAGGTTTGAAAACTCTACAAGAATAACAGGATATAAAATGCTGGCTAGTTTCTTTCGTATTTTGGTATGACACTGTAAGTACAGTGTCTTAAAAAAGTATTCATACCCCTTGAAATTTCCCACATTTTATGTTACAACCAAAAACGTAAATGTATTTTATTGGGATTTTATGTGATAGACCAACACAAAGTGACTCATAATTGTGAAGTGAAAGGAAAATGATAAATGTTTTTCAAAATTTTTTACAAATAAGTATTTAAAAAGTGTGGAATGCATTTGTATTCAGCCCCCTTTACTCTGATACCCCTATCTAAAATCTAGTGCAACCTTTTGCCTTTAGAAGTCACCTAATTAGTAAATAGAGCCCACCTGTGTGTAACTTAATCTCAGTATAAATTTAACTGTTCTGTGATGTCCTCAGATGTTTGTTATGCCGCGTACACACGAGCGGACTTTATGGCGGACTTTGCCCGGCGGACTTTTCGACGTACTTTCCGACGGACTTTCTGAATGAACGGACTTGCCTACACACAATCCACCAAAGTCCGTCAAATTCGTACGTGATGACGTACGACCGGACTAAAACAAGGAAGTTCATAGCCAGTAGCCAATAGCTGCCCTAGCGTGGCTTTTTGTCCGTCGAACTAGCATACAGACGGCGGACTTTTCGACCGGACTCGATTTCAACGGATAAATTTTAAACAAGTTTCAAATCTAAGTCCGTCCAACTTTTGAGAAAACAAAGTCCGCTGGAGCCCACACACATCGAATTGTCCGACGAAATCCAGTCCGCCGGGCAAAGTCCGCCGTAAAGTCCGCTCGTGTGTACGCGGCATTAGAGTACCTTACCAAACAAACAGCATCATGAAGGTCAAGAAACACACCAGACAAATCAGGGATAAAGTTGTGGAGAAGTTTAAAGCAGGGTTAGGTTATAAAAAAAATTGTAAAAAATGGACAGTTTCCCCGGTGGGGCTTTAGACAGCAATATCTTGAAATCCAGAATAATAAAAAAAATGTATAACCAGTAAAGCACTTACTGGTTATACATTTTTTTTATTATTCTGGATTTCAAGATATTGCTGTCTAAAGCCCCACCGGGGAAACTGTCCATTTTTTACCATTATTGTTTTGGGGTGTGCAGCGCATGCGTCTCTCCCACATGTGTTTTTCTCTTTATTAGGCTATAAAAAAATATCCCAAGCTTTGAACATCTCATGGAGCACTGTTCAAGCCATCATCCGAAAATGGAAAGAGTGTGGCGAAAACTGCAAACCTACCAAGACATGGCGTCCACCTAAACTGATAGGCCGGGCAAGGAGAGCATTAATCAGAGAAGCAGCCAAGAGGCCCATGGTTACTCTGGAGGAGCTGCCGAGATCCACAGCTCAGGTGGAAGAATCTGTCCACAGGACAACTATTAGTCCTGCATTCCACAAATCTGGCCTTTATGGAAGAGTGGCAAAAAAAAGTTATTGTTGAAAGAAAGCCAGAAGTCCTGTTTGCAGTTTGGAAGAAGCCATTTGGGGGACACAGCAAACATGTGGAAGAAGGTGGTCTTGTCAGATGAGACCAGAATTTAACTTTTAGCCAGGGTAGCTTTGGCCAATTATGGCTCAGGGGATTTAGTACACGCCCCACACTATATAAGGCCGCCTGCACGGCGGCCCTGTGTAGTGTGTGTTCCGGTGTGCTGAGAGATAGAGAGAGAGACAGTGTCATTTGATTTGAGTTAGATAGATTAGGCAGAACAGTCAGTTAGCTGCACTTACAGTGTATTGTGTATATATATGCATCCCAGGTGTTGCATATATATATATACACTGTATTCAGTTTAGCTAGATCCGTTCCTGTTATCTTCTAGACTATTTACATTTAGTGCAGTGCGTCCTGCTCACAGTGTTCAGCTAGATCCGTTCCTGTTATCTTCTAGACTATTTACATTTAGTGCAGTGCGTCCTGCTCACAGTGTTCAGCTAGATCCGTTCCTGTTATCTTCTAGACTATTTACATTTAGTGCAGTGCGTCCTGCTCACAGTGTTCAGCTAGATCCGTTCCTGTTATCTTCTAGACTATTTACATTTAGTGCAGTGCGTCCTGCTCACAGTGTTCAGCTAGATCCGTTCCTGTTATCTTCTAGACTATTTACATTTAGTGCAGTGCGTCCTGCTCACAGTGTTCAGCTAGATCCGTTCCTGTTATCTTCTAGACTATTTACATTTAGTGCAGTGCGTCCTGCTCACAGTGTTCAGCTAGATCCGTTCCTGTTATCTTCTAGACTATTTACATTTAGTGCAGTGCGTCCTGCTCACAGTGTTCAGCTAGATCCATTCCTGTTATCTTCTAGACTATTTACATTTAGTGCAGTGCGTCCTGCTCACAGTGTTCAGCTAGATCCGTTCCTGTTATCTTCCTAATGACAGGCAGGCTTGTCTGGTTACAGTATATAAAGCTACCTGAAGAAAATTACAGGTGTTCTATTTGATCCTATTAGTACCACGGTCAGGCAGCTAGACTATTTACATTTAGAACAGTGCGTCCTGCTCACAGTGTTCAGCTAGATCCGTTCCTGTTATCTTCCTACTGACAGGCAGGCTTGTCTGGTTACAGTATATAAAGCTACCTGAAGAAAATTACAGGTGTTCTATTTGATCCTATTAGTACCACGGTCAGGCAGCTAGACTATTTACATTTAGTACAGTGCGTCCTGCTCACAGTGTTCAGCTAGATCCGTTCCTGTTATCTTCCTACTGACAGGCAGGCTTGTCTGGTTACAGTATATAAAGCTACCTGAAGAAAATTACAGGTGTTCTATTTGATCCTATTAGTACCACGGTCAGGCAGCTAGACTATTTACATTTAGTACAGTGCGTCCTGCTCACAGTGTTCAGCTAGATCCGTTCCTGTTATCTTCCTACTGACAGGCAGGCTTGTCTGGTTACAGTATATAAAGCTACCTGAAGAAAATTACAGGTGTTCTATTTGATCCTATTAGTACCACGGTCAGGCAGCTAGACTATTTACATTTAGTACAGTGCGTCCTGCTCACAGTGTTCAGCTAGATCCGTTCCTGTTATCTTCCTACTGACAGGCAGGCTTGTCTGGTTACAGTATATAAAGCTACCTGAAGAAAATTACAGGTGTTCTATTTGATCCTATTAGTACCACGGTCAGGCAGCTAGACTATTTACATTTAGTACAGTGCGTCCTGCTCACAGTGTTCAGCTAGATCCGTTCCTGTTATCTTCCTACTGACAGGCAGGCTTGTCTGGTTACAGTATATAAAGCTACCTGAAGAAAATTACAGGTGTTCTATCCCAGCTTAGTGCAGCTACAGGCCATTAGTATGTCTGGAAGGCCAAGAAGGAGAGGCAGACAGTCACAAGCCAATAAGAGAGGGCAAGCAGGCTCTGTGTCTAGTGCTGGTCGTGGAGACGGTGCATCCTCATCAGCACGTGGCCATGGGACACGCTTGGCCTTTTTTTCGGCAGCTGGCCGTGTTGAGCCGCAACATGCGGAAGACTTGGTCGAGTGGATGACCAAGCCGTCCTCATCCTCCTCATCCTCCTCATCCTCTCTCACCCAGGGTGCTTTGTCTGGCAAAGCAGCGGCCTCTTCCCTCAGCTCAATGTCATCAGTGACTCCTTCCCTAGCTCCACCATGTCCTCCTGAGGATTCCCTCGAACTGTTTGACCACAGTGTTGGGTACATGCTCCAGGAGGATGCCCAGCGTTTGGAAGGCTCTGATGATGATACTGAGCTCGATGAAGGCAGTAACATGAGCACGGACAGAGGGGGTGCCCAAGAAGGACAGCAATCTGGCAGTCATGCTCCCCCTGCTGCAGCATACTGCCAGGTTTGCTCCAGTGATGAGGAGGGAGGGGATGATGAGGTCACTGACTCAACGTGGGTGCCTGATAGGAGAGAGGAGGAGGAGGAGGAGGAGGAGGCGGCACATCACCAACGAGGCAGGATGCCCTCCAGGGGCCAGCCTAAGGGCAGCACATTGACTGCATCACACCCCAAAGCTCCACATGTGCAGGGCGCTGCAGTCTCTGCGCGTTACTCAAAAAGTTCTTTGGTGTGGGCCTTTTTTGAGACGAGTGCATCAGATCGCACCGCTGCTATTTGCAACATATGTCTCAAGCGTATCTCGCGTGGCCAAAACATCTCCCGCTTGGGTACCACATGCTTGACCAGACATATGTTGACCTGCCATGCAGTTCGTTGGCAAGCGTATCTAAAAGACCCACACCAAAGAACAAAGAGGATCTCTCCTTGCTCCTCATCAGCTGAGATTTCCAACCCCACTAGACCTCCAGTCCTCTCTGAGACCTGCAGTGAGAGGAATGAAGGTGTAGAATTAGGTGTGTCACAGCCAAGTACTTGTGGGCAATCTGCTTTTGGTACACCGACGTCAGATTGTACCAGGCAAATTTCCCTGCCCCAGCTGCTGCACCGCCGAAAGAAGTTTGCTCCCAGCCATCCACATGCCCAGCGGTTGAATGCTAGCTTGGCAAAATTGCTAGCACTTCAACTGCTGCCTTTTCAGTTGGTAGACTCTGCCCCCTTCCGTGAGTTTGTGGAATGTGCGGTTCCTCAGTGGCAGGTACCCAAACGCCACTTTTTCTCACGGAAGGCGATTCCGGCTCTCTACCGGCATGTGGAAGGCAATGTCCATGCCTCGCTGGACAGGGCGGTCAGCGGTAAGGTGCATATTACCGCTGACTCATGGTCCAGCAGGCATGGACAGGGACGTTACCTAAGTTTCACGGCGCATTGGGTGACTCTGCTGGCAGCTGGGAAGGATGCAGGACAAGGTGCAGTAGTGTTGGAGGTTGTTCCGCCACCACGCCTCCAAAATGCTGATTGTGACACACCTCTCTCCTCCACCCCCTCCTCTTCTTCTTCCTCCATGGCCTCTTCCTCGGAACCAGCGGTGCTCCATAGGCGTTCAAGGGGCTACGCAAGTACGCAGGCCAAAAGATGCCATGCTGTGCTTGAGCTGGTGTGCTTGGGGGACAGGAGCCACACTGGGGCAGAGGTTCTGTCAGCCCTGCAGGGGCAGGTTCAGAGGTGGTTGACGCCACGCCAACTTAAGGCAGGAATGGTGGTTTGCGACAATGGCACCAACCTCCTCTCTGCCCTCCGACAGGGACAAATGACCCATGTGCCCTGTTTGGCTCACGTCCTTAACTTGGTGGTGCAGCGGTTCTTGGGCAGGTACCCGGGCTTACAGGATGTCCTGAGGCAGGCCAGGAAAGTCTGTGTGCATTTCCGCCGGTCATATAATGCCAGTGCTCGGCTGACAGACCTCCAAAAGGAGTTTAACCTGCCCAAGAACCGCCTAATCTGTGACATGCCCACCAGGTGGAACTCAACGTTGGCCATGCTGCAGCGGCTGCACACGCAGCAGAGGGCCATCAATGAGTACCTGTGCGACTATGGCACCAGGACAGGGTCAGGGGAGCTTGGTTTTTTTTCCCCACGCCAGTGGGCCATGATCAGGGATGCATGCACTGTCCTGTCACCATTCGAGGAGGCCACGAGGATGGTGAGCAGTGACAGTGCATGCATCAGTGACACTGTCCCCCTTGTCCACCTGTTGGAGCACACGCTGCGTGGAATAATGGACAGGGCACTTGAGGCAGAACAGAGGCAGGAAGAGGAGGACTTCCTTAGCTCTCAAGGCCCCCTTTATCCAGACAGTGTTCCTGCGTGCCCGCCGATCACACAGGAAGAGGACGAGGAGGAGGAGGAGGAGGAGGAAGATTGTGTCAGTATGGAGGTGGAGCCTGGCACTCAGCATCAGCAGCAGTCTTTAAGGGATCAGTCCCAAGAAACACATGGACTTGTACGTGGCTGGGAGGAGGTGGCTGCGGACGTTGTCGTCCTTAGTGACCCAGAGGACTCCGGACCGAATGCCTCAGCAAACCTACGCTGCATGGCCTCCCTGATCCTGCAAAGCCTGCGTAAGGATCCTCGTATTCGTGGTATCAAGGAGAAGGACCAATACTGGCTGGCAACCCTCCTTGATCCACGTTACAAGGGTAAGGTTGCGGACCTTATCTTGCCATCGCAGAGGGAGCAGAGGATGAAACATCTTCGGGAGGCCTTGCAGAAAGGTCTGTGCAATGCGTTCCCAGAGACTGGGAGGTTACAAACTCCTGTTTCTGGACAACATGTTGCTGAGGCTTCGGTCAGTCAAAGAAGGAGCGGTGGAGAAGGTGGCCGTCTGACCGATGCGTTCAGACAATTTTTTGGTCCGCAGCCCCAAGGTATGATCGGTTCCAGCAACCATCGCCAGCGTCTGTTTTACATGGTGCAGGAATACCTAGGGGCAAGATCAGACTTGGACACCTTTCCCACCGAAAATCCTCTGGGTTACTGGGTCTTGAGGATGGATCACTGGCCAGAGCTTGCACAGTATGCAATTGAGCTACTGGCCTGTCCTGCATCCAGCGTTCTTTCGGAACGCACATTCAGTGCTGCTGGAGGCGTGGTAACCGATCACAGGGTGCGTCTGTCCACCGACTCGGTCGATCGGCTGACCTTCATAAAAATGAATCAGTCTTGGATCAACCAACTACCAAGCACCTGATGCTGATGTAACCGAATAATTTTTTTTGAAATCTCAGATCCCTTCAAAGACTGCCTATGCTGATGCTGAGTGACTATCCCTGAGTAATTATCCTCTTCCTCCTCAATCATCACGCTGATAGCTTGTAAGAACATTTTTGGTTCTGGGCGCCACCACCAGTGCCTAAGGCACAATTTTTCAGCCCCTGTTTAACAGGGGCGTGTAATTACAATTTTTGATGTAATACTTTGCAGCAGGGCTCGTTCCTGCATTCCAACTAGAGTGTCTGTGAGGGGTTGCAGTGTTGTGGCACCAGCACCAGTGCCTAAGGCCCAATTTTTCTGCCCCTGTCTAACAGGGGGGTGTAATTACAATTTTTGATGCAATACTTTGCAGCAGGGCTCGTTCCTGCATTCCAACTAGAGTGTCTGTGAGGGGTTGCAGTGTTGTGGCACCAGCACCAGTGCCTAAGGCCCAATTTTTCTGCCGCTGTCTAACAGGGGCGTGTAATTACAATTTTTGATGCAATACTTTGCAGCAGGGCTCGTTCCTGCGTTCCAACTAGAGTGTCTGTGAGGGGTTGCAGTGTTGTGGCACCAGCACCAGTGCCTAAGGCCTAATTTTTCAGCTCCTGTTCAACAGGGGCATGTAATTACAATTCTTGATCTAATATTTCACAGCAGGGCCCTGTGAGGGCTTACAGTGTTGTGGCCACAGCAACACCTAAGGCCCAAATTTCTGCTGAGTATATAGGGCAGGACCCTACTTTCAAACATCTAACTTACAAACGACTCCTACTTGCAAACGGAAGGAGACAACAGGAAGTGAGATGAAATCTACCCCTAGGAAGGGAAATTCTCTCCTGTAAGAGTTAATATGGGAAAACAATTTCTCCTTTCCACTGATGCTTTCCAATCCTTGTTCCACAAAAAAACCCAAATTTTCAAAAAACATTTTTCATTGGGACAAAAAAGTGAGGTGAAATCTTCTGAAGAGGAGGAAAGACAGCAAAACAAATGTCACAGGGGTGATAACCCTTCCCTATGTTTTCCAAAAAGCTTAAAAAAGATTTTTTGGCTCAAGCTAAACACGTTAAAAATGTTCAAAATTACAAACAGATTCTACTTAACAACAAACCTACAGTCCCTGTCCTGTTTGCACCGCCTGTATACTGCTGTTCAGAGTATATAGGGCCTGGTGGCCCCACACCTTTCCTTATTTTAATTTGGGTGCGGGGTTCCCCTTAATATCCATACAAGACCCAAAGGGCCTGGTAATGGACTGGGGGGTACCCATGCCGTTTGTCTCACTGATTTTCATCCATATTGCCATGACCCGACATGACATTAAACCCGCAAGCAGTTTTAAATGAGATTTTTTCCTTTAAAAATGACATTTGGTGCAGGGACTGTTCTAAACACGGGAAACACGCGCCACTTTACAGGCATACTATAGACACCCCCCCCAGGTACGATATTTAAAGGAATATTTCACTTTTTTTTTTTTTACTTTAAGCATCATTAAAATCACTGCTCCCGAAAAAACGGCCGTTTTTAAAAGTTTTTTTTGCATTGATACATGTCCCCTGGGGTAGGACCCGGGTCCCCAAACCCTTTTTAGGACAATACCATGCAAATTAGCCTTTAAAATGAGCACTTTTGATTTCGAACGTTCGAGTCCCATAGACGTCAATGGGGTTCTAACGTTCGTGCGAACTTTCGGTCCGTTCGCGGGTTCTGGTGCGAACCGAACCGGGGGGTGTTCGGCTCATCCCTATTAGGGACCTTAGATTGTAAGCTCGTTGAGGGTAGGGACCGACGTGTATGTATGTAAAGTGCTGCGTAAATTGATGGCACTATATAAGTACCTTAATAATAATCAATCAGCTTCTAACAGTGAATTTTTATTTTGTTGAACATATAAGACAGTACATACATCTTCAGCATCATATTAGGATCTATCAGCAGACAATAGACTACAATATGCGATCATACATATAAAAGGGTTCTTCCATTCCAATTTGTTACGACGGATGAAACATATACAGTACATGCAGTGTGACATCTTACTAGAGCGAAACAGTATTGGTAAAGAGGTCTCTAGGGAAATATCTGACGTTACTTCAAGGTATAAAATACCCAATCTAACTTACCCCCTCCCAAACGAGGGGGGGGGAAAGGGTGGACACATGGGGCCACCCCATTTCAGAGGCGGCCACAGGAATCCACCCAACTCGACCACACCTTATCGAATTTTTGAGGACAGTTCCTGCTCTCATAGGTCAGGCGATATAGCGGCAGAACATTGTTTACCGCTGCTTCCCATGCCTCCGCGGTGGGTGCCTCTCTTTTCTTCCAATTAAGGAGTATTTCTCTCCTTGCATAAAATAAGGAAAAAGTTAGGCACTGTTTAGTATAGCGGTCTCCCTCTATCTCACCTAAGTAGCTGAGCAAAAAAATTAAAGGATCCATTGGTATCTCTGTACCACTCACCACCTCCAGTTTGTTTGCTACCGCATTCCAAAACGAACCTAGTTTGGGACAGGACCAGACCATATGAAAGAAGGAGCCCACCTCTGCCCCGCATCTAGTGCACTCGGAAGTCTTTTCGGGGTAGATTTTGGCTAGGCGTTGGGGCGTGTAATAAGCTCTGTGGATAAATTTTAGCTGAATAAATCTATCCTTGGCAGCAATCATGGACGGGATAAATGTAGTCAGACACTCCTCCCACTCTTCCTCCCCCAGCGTGGGGATATCCATCTGCCACCTGGCCCTAGTTCTATCCGTTTTAATGTCATGAGCGACTGTTAAATATAAATAGAGGGAGGATAGGGGTTTCTCCAGCATCCCAGAGATCAAGAGGCGCTCAATTGAATCTGGTTCGAGCGTCACCTGAGAGGGAAATTGGGCCCTGAGGGCGTGTCTTAGCTGCCAGTATTTGAAGAGAAAGGAGTTTGGTAGGTTATGGGCCTGTTGTAATTCTCTAAAAGGTTGCACTACTCCCCTTGACATCACCTGTTTTAATTTAGTGATACCTCGACTGGCCCATGCCGCCGGGTCCGACAGACGAAGGAGGTGTGGGAGCATCGGATTTGCCCACAACGGGGTGTGTGGGGACACCGTGAGTGGTTGTAGCAATGCTGCTCTAGAGGCTTTCCACACTTGGATTGTGGTCTTCATATGGGCCTGTGACCGCAGGAGTAGCCTTCATTCCCCTATACGGAAGATTGGACAGTGCTGCATAAGAACCCATGACTGCCGCCTCCAAGGTGACTGCTGGGTTCTGGCGAGGCTGCGAAAACCACCACCTCACCGTCACTAAGACGGCCGCCCAATAGTAAATTAAGAAGTTTGGCAGCGCAAGTCCACCTCCGGACAGCGGAAGATACAAAATGGCTTTAGCCACCCGAGGGGATTTCCCTGCCCAGAGAAAAGCTATCACCACACCCTCCAGCCTACGAAAAAAGGATTTTGGTATGGGGACTGGGGTGTGTCTGAAATAGTACAAAAACTTAGGTAGATATATCATTTTTAGAAAGGTTCCCTCTGCCTACCGGGGACAGGGGGAGGGATTTCCAGGTGGAGCATTTTTGTTGAAGCTGAGAGAGTAGTGGATAGACATTCCTGTCTAGGTATCCTTTCAAGTCGCCTCCTACTCTAACTCCCAGGTACGTAAACTCGTCTACCCACTGCAAGGGGGTGTTTGTATCCGCAGGAGGCACTGAATTGCAGAGGGGGAAGAGCACCGATTTGTTCCAATTTATACGGATACCCGAGAAACGACCGAATAAATCAAAAGGGCTAAGGCTGCTCCCAGGGAGTCCGAGGCATCCGCCAAGTATAATAATGAGTCGTCGGCGTACAGAGAGATTTTTTCCGTAATCGCACCGACCCGTATACCTCTGACCGCCTCGTCTGCTCTAAGTGAGATGGCAAGCGGTTCCAGTGCCATAGCGAACAGGGCCGGGGAAAGCGGGCATCCCTGTCTCGTGCCCCTCTCCAGGGAGAATCTATCCGACAGGGTACCATTAGGGCGAATACGGGCTGTAGGTTTGGCATATAAAAGTTTGATCCAGGTCAAAAGTCTAGGCCCAAACCCAAACCTGGCGAGGACTTCCCACAGGTAGCCCCACTCGACCGAATCAAACGCTTTTTCCACGTCGAGTGAGGCCACCACCCCCGCACCCCCATCCGAGGCCAGTGCAATGTGCGTGTGCAGCCGTCGAAGGTTGATGTCTGTTCCTCTTCCAGGCATAAAGCCCGTCTGATCTGGATGTATTAGGGCCGTGATCACCGTGTTTATTCTATTGGCCAAAATTTTTGATAGGATCTTAGTGTCCACGTTGAGTAGGGAAATGGGGCGATAGGACGAGCATAGCATCGGATCTCTTCCTGTCTTGGTGATGACCACAATCACCGCCTCATACATAGAGTCAGGAATGGATCCCTCAGCCATGGACTTAGCCAATAAAGATTGAAATTTAGGGGCCAATTGTTCAGCATACATCTTATAAAATTCGAACGGAATACCATCCGGGCCTGGTGTCTTGCCCGTCTGCATCATTTTCAGTGCTTTTAGAATTTCTTCAATGCTGATAGGGGCATCCAATTTATTAGCATAGGAGGGAGTAAGGGTCTGTATATCTATTTTGTCTAAATAAGACCTCAGTTCTGCAGGGTCATAATCTACTCTAGAACGGTATAGATTCTGATAGTAAGAGGCAAACTCCCTATTGATGTCTATCGGGGAGTTAAGAGTGGACCCCCCATCCCCACGAATTTGACCTATCGACATCCCCCCCGGCTGCTCCCTAGCTAACCACGCCAGCAGGCGACCCGTCCTCTCCCCCTGTTCAAATATCCTTTGTTTTTGGTGTAGTAATTTCTTTTGGGTCAGTGAGGTCTGTAACATGAGGACTTCGCGCTGCACCATTTGTAGTCTCTCATATAGCTGGGGGTCAGGGGAGCCAACGTACCTAGCTTCCTGTCTCTCTGCCTCAGCCTCCAGGTTCGTAAGTTCCCTTTTCCTGTCCCTGCGGGTCTCTGAGATAATGGTCTGGTACTGTCCCCTGGTGCATGCCTTAAAAGCATCCCAGACAGAGGCCGCCGAAGCAGACCCTTCATTGGTTTCCCAATATGTTTCCAGCTCTTGTCTGTACTTCGGCTCCACCTCCTCGTCCGAGATCCAGTATCTGGACAACCGCCAGAGTCTATCCGATGCGGCGACCGAGGCGTCTAGATCAAGGAGAAGCGGGGCGTGGTCCGAAATTCCCCGGGGGAGAATTGTAATGTCCCTGACTCTAGGCAGGACAGAACTCCCCGCATAGACCAGGTCTATACGCGAGAAGGTTCTGTGCGACGCAGAGTGGCAGGTGTATGCCCTCTCTCTAGGATATTTCCACCTCCAGAGGTCAATCATACCATAAATGTCTGCCCAATCCGCAAGCCCCTGGGAGGACACACCAGTGGGAGTTAGCCTGTCTAAACGTGCATCCGGTACCAGATTAAAATCTCCCATGATTACTACGTTTTCAGTAGAGAATTCCGCTATTTTTGCAGTTATCTGGTTTAATATCTGAAGGGAGGCCGGGGGTGGCAAATAGAGGCCCACAATAACCCACGGTATATTATGGAGCAGTGCATGTATTATCACATATCTGCCGCCCGGGTCCAAAGCCAGGTCAAGGAGTTTAAATGGAAGTGTCTTAAGGACTAGTATACTCACTCCCCTTGAAAAGGTGGAGTGTGTCGAGTGGTAGTGATATCCTACCCACGGTTTTTTGAGACTGAGAGTCTTTTTTCCCACTAAATGCGTCTCCTGGAACACGCACAGATGGGGCTGGTATGATTTGATAAACTGAAATACCAGCGAGCGTTTCACCGGGGAGTTTAGACCCCTCGTGTTCCAGGAGAGCAGTCTAAGGGAGGTCATCTAGGAGGACCAAAATTGCAGTAGGATCTATGGGAGGTGTAGGCTCCTTGTCTGGAGGTCTGGGCCCGGGTAGGCCATTCGTCACAATAAGCAGCATGGAATGATATTCAGGCATTCGGTCTGTTGTACTGTAATAACTAAAAAACATAAGAGCAGAAAAGAACAAAAAAAGTGGGTCTGCAACCGCAGGCCAGATAAACCAAACGTCCCCCCCCCACCCCGCCCCTCCCCCCAACATAGTAAGAGGGGCCTCATTCCCAGCCAACAAAAGGAAGGCTCAAGGCCTAATGTGAGGGCAATGTGCGTTCGGCGCTCAGCCTTCACTTACGCTAATGCGGTTCGTTATCCGGCATGGATAATTAGTGTGGATCACCCGGGTCCCCGGGGGCGCAATCTTAAACTTTTTTGAGGGCAAACCCCTATCCAGCTATCTTAACCACAATAAAGTGCTCCTCAGATTTGGGCTATGCATAACTACTATACCAAAACCCAACATAGGAAGTCCAGGACAGGTGCCTCTAATAGGAGACTCCCAGCAGCTCTGTCTCCAGCGTTTCACTTAGATATAGGGGACGGGTAACAAAAGGGAAAAAAGGGGGGGGGGGGGTGGGAGGAAAAAAGGGGGGGGGAGAAGGGAGGGGGGGGGATGGGGGGGGGGAGAAAGGGAAGGGAAGGATGGGGAATCTGGACTGTATCCCGGGTCAGTCACCGCATCCCTCAATCAGTGCAGATGGTGTGGCCAGAAAGGAGATGGTATGGACAGTCCACATCGGGGCCTCTCAGACAGTCCTCCGGTTCACAGTCAAGGAAGAAAAACCCCACATCTCCTCACCTCAGCCCGGGGTCGGTAGTGCATTCAGGAGGGAAGATCGAGAGTCTCCTCTTAGGGTGGCAAACTGTGTCTTATGAACTTCTCCAGGCGAAATCCGGACCCAGCGGCGGTTGCCTTGGTTACTGGATAGAGCTGCTGCAAAAAGTTTTTTCGCTTCCTCCAACTTAAATTATGCATAGGCAGAGTCGTGCAAAAACTCAGTAGGGATAGTAGGTCCTGGGACTCATGAAGCACTTGGGTCATTAGTCATTAGATATAAGGCTAATCAGAAAAAGAGTATATGCCTGGCTCTATCCTGGGTTCAATTGCGGAGTGTTTCAGCCCAGGCTATAGCTTCTCTGGGAGAGGTAAAAAACTGCACTTTCTCCCCGTCTTGAACACGCAGCCTGGCAGGGAAGAGCATACTATATCTCACCCCCTTTTGTCTCAGCATGGCTCTGACCTGATCAAAGGACTTGCGGCGACGCTGTGTCTCCACCGAGTAGTCCGGGAATATCAGGAGGGTTGCATTGTTGAATTTCAGTTCTCCCTGGAGTCTAGCTTCTCTTAGGATAATGTCCCGATCTCTGTAATGTAACAGTTTAAATATAAAAGTACGCGGCGGTGCGCCTGGAGGGCCTCTAGATGCCGGCATCCGATGAGCTCTCTCTATGGAGAAGTGAGGAGAGAAGGTGGCTCTGGGCAGCAGTTTAGGCAGAAGCCCCTCCATGAAGGGCACCGGGTCAATCAATCAGCTTCTAACATCAGCTTGTTCAGTTAAGCTTTAAAAATGAAAGCTAGAAGTTGCCATGTACCACTCTGATCTACACATAGCAAATGGTACCAGTTTAAGTTTAATTTTCCATTCAATAGATGCACTTGATTTTCCTGTACGTGGTTGGCCATCCAGGAACTGGTGTGCACAATTATATTAATAATGCATCACTGGTGGAACATTTATTTTGTGTGAATCCACCTTGATCTTCATCCATCAAGGGCTGATGTATAAATAAACGTATTGCAAACTTTTGCCGCACTAAAACACACCTTTCCAACACGATAAAAGTGCAGAAAAATGATTCCCCTCCTCTTATATAACTGCTCATATTGCTGCGCTGCGTTTACACTGCTTTTAGAAAAGTCCTGCATGCTACACTTTTCAAAAGCACACCAAAAACACACCTTCCATTGAAAGGAAATGGGAATGCATCAAACGCACATCAAAAGAGGATCACATCTGCATCTTTGGTGCATTATTTGAGTCACATATCCATGTTTTACAGGTGCATGCTGGGAGTCAGGAAGCAAGAAAGCACCCAAAAATGTATTTAAAAGCGAGTCAAAAGTGTGTTAAAAACACGATATGCATTTTTGAAAAAACCATACTATGTTTATAAGCGCACCAGTGTCAACGGGCCCTTAGATTCATGGAGGGGTTTTTATATCTTAACTGATACTTACTCAAGTCATCTGTACAGGCAATTATTAACATTGTTCTCCAGTTACCGATTGGTACAGGAATCCACACTGGGCAATGGGGTACTGCTATATGGTGTATTTAACATACAGTGCCTTGCAAAAGTATTCACCCCCTGGCATTTTTTGTGATTTGTTGCCTCACAATCTGGGATTAACATGGATTGTTTGAGGATTTGCATCATTTAATTTACAGAACATGCCCACAACTTTGAAGATTTTTTTTTATTGTGAAGCAAACAACAAATAGGACAAAATAACAGAAAAAGTCAATAACTATTCACCCCCTAAAGTCAATACTTTGTAGAGCCACCTTTTGCGACTATCACAGCTCCAAGTCGCTTTGGATAAGTCTCTATGACCTTGCCACATCTTACCACTGGGATTTTTGCCCACTCCTCCTTGCACAACTGCTCCAGCTCCTTCAAGTTGGATGGTTTGCGCTTGTGAACAACAATCTTTAAGTCTGACCAAAGATTTTCTTTTGAATTGAGGTCTAGGTTTTGACTAGGCCATTCCAACACATTTACATGTTTCTCCTTAAACAACTCAAGTGTTGCTTTAGCAGTGTGTTTGGGGTCATTGTCCTGCTGGAAGGTGAACCTCCATCCTAGCCTCAAATCACACACAGAGTGGTACAGGTTTTGCTCAAGAATATCCCTGTATGTAGCACCATCCATCTTTCCCTCAACTCTCACCAGTTTCCCAGTCTCGACTGCTGAAAAACATCCCCACGGCATTATGCTGCCACCACCATGTTTCACTGTGGGGATGGTGTTCTTTGGGTGATGTGATGTGTTGGGTTTGCACCAGACATAGTGTTTTCTTTGAGTGCCAAAAAGTTCAATTTTAGTCTCATCAGACCAGAGCACCTTTTTCCATACATTTTAGGAGTCTCCCACATGCCTTTTCACAAACTCAAAACATGTCATTTTGTTTTTTGCTGAAAGTAATGGCTTTCTTCTGGCCACTCTTCCATAAAGCCCAACTCTATGGAGCGTACAGCTTATTGTGGTCCTATGTACAGATACTCTCTGTAGATACTCTCTGCTGCGGAACTCTGCAGCTCCTCCAGGGTTTCCTTAGGTCTCTGTGCTGCCTCCCTGATTAATGCCCTCCTTGCCCGGTCCGTGAGTTTTGGTGTGCGGCCGTCTCTTGGCAGGTTTGCTGTTGTGCCATGTTCTTTCCATTTGGTTATGATAGATTTGATGGTGCTCCTAGGGATCATCAAAGATTTGGATATTTTTTTATAAACTAACCCTGACTTGTACTTCTCAACAACATTGTCCCTGACTTGTTTGGAGAGCTCCTTGGTCTTCATGGCAGTGTTTGGTTAGTGGTGCCTCTTGCTTAGGTCTTGCAGCCTCTGGGGCCTTTCAAAAAGGTGTGTATATGTAATGACAGATCATGTGACACTTAGATTGCACACAGTTGGACAAATTTTCACTAATTATGTGACTTCTGAAAGTAATTGGTTGCACCAGAGCTTGTTATGGGCTTCATAACAAAGGGGGTGAATACATACGCACATGCCAATTATCATTTTTTTATTTCTGAAAAATAGTTTTATGTATACATTTTTTTAATTTTACTTCACCAACTTAGACTATTGTGTTCTGATCCATCACATATAATTCAGATTAAAAAAAACATTGAACTAAAGGCTCTAATGTAACAAAATAGGTAAAAATCCAAGGGGGGTGAATACTTTTGCAAGACACTGTATACCAAGATTTTTTTATATATAATGTTATGGCTCCATTCACACCTGAGCATTTTGGGATCACGGCAGAATCGCTGTGATCCTGCCTGAGATCTCAAAACATACTACAATCGCAAAACGAAGGTTCAGGTGCCTAAAATGGGGTGCAGTTTTGCTGCGATTGTTGTGTGTTTTATCAATTGGCAACCATGGCAAATCACATTGCGTGAGGCTTGTCGCCCAAAAGAAGCTCCTGCTCCTTTTTGGGGCCACAAGCTTCACGTGATGCGATTTTCCGTGATTGACGCATGATAAATTGTGTGACAATTGCAGCAAAACTGCAGAGTGTTTAAGGTGCCATTAAAAATAATGGCACCTGAACCTGCATTTTGCAATTGTAAGGCATTTTGAGATCACAGGCAGAATCTCAGCGATTGTACCACGATCCGAAAAAACCCAGGTGTGAATGGATCCTAATAGATCACAGAGCTATTATTAAATCCCACACTAATATTGGATGAAAATTGCATAAGGTAAAAAAAAAAACAGGATTTGCTGCTGTACAGCCAAACCACTAAACGCGTTTGCACATTGATCCCTTTCTTGCACCAGTATCAAAATTTTAGCAGTTTGTTGAGACTACTTTAAAGCGGAGCTCCACCAAAAAGGGGAAGGGCCGCTTGTTCGCACCCTCCCCCCTCCACTGCCACATTTGGCACTTTTTGGGGGGGAGGGGGGAGACAGGTCCTCGCTCCCACTTTCTGGTAATCTAGGTCATGTCCAGCCCCTCCTCCTTCCCCCGCTGCCTTCTGGGATCTGTGTGTGTCCCAGAAGTTGACGGGACCATTCAGAAAGCGCAGCGGAACTTGCGCATGCACGGCAGGAAAGCAGCTGTGAAGCCTTCAGGCTTCACAGCCAGTTTCCCCTTACTCTCAATGCCGGCGCTTGCACCCAAAGCCGATGGAAAAATCCATCCGGGATTCCTGAACAGGTAAGTGTCCTTATATAAAAAGTTAGCAGCTAAAGCATTTGTAGCTGCTGACTTTTAATTTTTAATTTTAATTTTTTTACAGGAACTCTGCTTTAACACTTTAAAACCATTAATTCAATTCAGTAAATCTTGCTCCAGTTAACCACTTAAAGACCAGCCACCACAGTTGTACTGCGGCAGGTTGGCTCTCCTGGGCGAATGGGCGTCATTGTACGTCGGGCGCATTAAGACCTCTAGGGGACGCACGCACAATGCCAGAGGGGCGCACGCACGATGCCAGAGGGGTGCATGTGCGATGCCGATGCACGTAGCTGGCAGCCGCGATGTCCACCGTCCACCCGCGATCACTCCTGAGACAGAATGGGGATCTGTCAATGTAAACAGACAGATCCCCGTTCTGTCAAGGGAGGTGAGACAGATCTGCTGTTGCTAGTGATTAGGAACAGCGATCTGTCTCCTCCTCCAGTCACTACATTCCCCCCACAGTTAGAAACTCCTCCCTAGGGAATACTTATCCCCTTGGTCGCCCCTAGTGTTAACCCCTTTCCTGTCAGTAAAATTTATACAGTAATCAGTGGCTATTTTTAGCACTGATCGCTGTATAAAGTTCACTGGTCCCAAAAAAGTGTCAAAAGTGTCCGATCTGTCCACCGCAATGTTGCAGTCCCACTAAAAATCGCTGGTCACCACCATTAGTAGTAAAAAAAAAAATAATAATAATTAAAATGTCATAAATCTATCCCCTATTTTCTAGACGCTATAACTTTTGCGCAAACCAATCAATGTTAGCTTATTGCGATTTTTTTACTAAAAATATGTAGAAGAATACACATCGGCCTAAACTGATGAAGAAATTAGTTTTTTTAATTTTTTGGGGAGGATTTTTATCATAGCAAAAAGTAAAAAATATTGAGATCGGACTCGGGTAAGTATTAAGGGCAGTGCTGCCAACCATCAGTATTTTTACTGGCATCCAGTAAAAAATGGGCACTTTTCTCCTGCCAGTAAATTCCAGTGAGAAGGAATGGATGGCTGTACACTGGGGTAATGATAAGTCTCTTTATTGTAAAATCCATAACATGAATAACGCCACAGGACAAAAAAGCAGGTGCAGGTAGACGCGTTTCACACAGCGACACTGCGCTTGTTCATTACGTACTAAACACGTCGACCTGCACCTGCTTTATTGTTCAGTGGCGTTATTCAAGTTATGGATTTTACAATAAAGAGGCTTATCATCACCTCGGTGTGCAGCCATCAATTCCTTCTCATCCTAATTACACGGCCGGTGAGCCGAGGCTAGCACCCATGGGAGGAGTACATTCCCCAGCTCACCTGGTTCCACCACTCACCTGAAGCGGCACTTTCCTTTTCCATTGCCAGTAAATTCCAGTGACAGGGAAAGTTTGCCAGTTAAAAATATGGTTGTGGCACTTGGTTTGGAACTGCGCATGCAGAGTTCCGGTCCGGAGCTGGCCAAGACTATCCAAGTGCCTGCTATAGTGTGTTTGGGCGGCGCTGGCAGGGGGTAGGTCTGGCAGAGGCGGTGCATGAGCGTGTCTTGTGATGTCATGGTGCAAGGGAGCCGAGCTGAGCAACTGGAGCCTTGTGTGCAGGTTTGTGTGACAGGAGCAAGGCAAGCCAGGAGTGGGACTGTCAGTGCTGTTTGGACTGGAGTGGACTTAAGGAACCACCTGGCGTGGAGAGAGACTGTCACTGTGACTCAGGATGGGACGTGTCGTATCGGTGAGGTGTCATCATCATCTGTGCTGCTGTACACTGCTGTCAGTGTCACTGTGGGAGTCAATTTCATGTGTGTGCATACCCATTATAATGTTTTGCACTTCTGGGTCCTGTCCCTGAACCACTTACTTACTTTATTGAAAAAAAATAATAAATATGTTTTTGCTTAACCACTTCGCGCCCGCGCTATAGCCGAAAGACGGCTGCAGCGCGGACGCTATCTGCCGGGCGGCCGTCCCTGGACGTCCTGGTGTTTACTTCCGCGTTGCGCGCTCCCGCGGGCGCGCATCGGGGAAGTTCTGTGCTGGCCGTGTCCCTCGGACACAGCCAGTCACAGATCGCTGAAAACGGCCAATCATAGCGGCCGTTTTCAGCGCGATCGGCTGTGCCAATGAGAGACGATCTCATATGTTTACATATGAGATCATCTCTCATCGCCGGTGTTCTGCGGCTCTCCCTCCTCACACAGAGACAGCGTGTGAGGAGGGAAAACGAACCGCTGCGGCGGCAAGTAAAAAAAAAAAAAAAAACGAAAATAAAGCGTCAAACTGCCATCTGTCCCTGCCATCTGTCCCAACTATCATGTCCATTCCATCTATCCCCAGTGCCATCTGTCCCTGTCACTGTCATCTGTCATCAGTGCCACATAGTGCCATCTGTCATCAGGGCCATCTGTCATCAGTGCCACATAGTGCCATCTGTCATCAGTGCCATCTGTCATCAGTGCCACATAGTGCCATCTGTCATCAGTGCCATCTGTCATCAGTGCCACATAGTGCCATTTGTCATCAGTGCCATCTGTCATCAGTGCCACCTGTCAGTGTCACGTGCCATCTGTCATCAGTGCCACGTATTAGTGCCACCTGTCATCAGTGCCATCTGTGCCACGTATTAGTGCCATCTATCAGTGCCACGTATTAGTGCCATCTGTCATCAGTGCCACGTATTAGTGCCATCTGTCATTAGTGCCGCATGTCATCAGTGCCACGTATTAGTGCCACCTGTCATCAGTGCCACCTGTCATCAGTGCCACCTGTCAGTGCCACATATTAGTGCCATCTGTCATCAGTGTCACGTGTCATCAGTGCCACGTATTAGTGCCATCTGTCAGTGCCACGTATTAGTGCCATCTGTCATCAGTGCCACGTATTAGTGCCATCTGTCATCAGTGCCACGTATTAGTGACATCTGTTATCAGTGCCACATCAGTGTCAGTGCCACATCAGTGCCATCTGTCATCAGTGCCATGTATCAGTGCCATCTGTCATCTGCCACGTATCAGTGCCATCTGTCATCAGTGCCACGTCAGTGTCACGTGTCATTGTCCTGGTGCTCCAGGGCCTTCAAAAGTGTAATAGGTAGTTAGATGTGTAATTTCTGCTCCTAGAACACCTGATGGTGCTCCCTGCATGTTGGGCCTCTCTATGTGGCCAAGCTGTGAAAAAGTCCCACACAGAGGAGGAGTAGCAGAATGTATTTTGGGGTGTTATTTGTGGTATACACATGCCATGTGAGAGAAATAACCTATTACAATGACAATTTTGTGGGGGGAAAAAAAATAAATCTTCATTTTGCAAAGAATTGTGGGAAAAAATGACAACATCAAAAAGCTCACCATGCATCTTACTAAATACCTTGGAATGTCTACTTTCAAAAAAGGGGTCATTTGGGGGGTATTTGTACTTTCCTGACTTGTTCGGGTTGCAAGAAATGAGATAGGCCACCAGTATTTCAGGTGTGATCATTTTTTTATGATTTGCACCATAACTTGTAAACTCTCTAACTTTCACAGAGACCAAATAATATCCACTAATTTGGGTTATTTTTACTAAAGATATGTAGCAGTATAAATTGTGGCCAAAATTTATGAAGAAAATACTAATTTGCAAAATTTTATCACAGAAACTAAGAAAAATGCGTTTTTTTTCAAAATTTTCGGTCTTTTTTTATTTATAGCGCAAAAAATAAAAAACCCAGAGGTGGTCAAATACCACCAAAAGAAAGCTATATTTGTATGAAAAAAAGGACAAAAAATTCATTTGGGTACAGTGTTGCATGACTGAGTAATTGTCATTCAAAGTGTGACAGCGCTGAAAGCTGAAAATTGGTCTGGGCAGGAGAGGGGGTTTAAGTGCCCAGTAGGCAAGTGGTTAAATATCCCCCTAAATCACATTGCTAATTGCATATTGTACTTGTTTGCAGCCTAAATACTGAAATGTGCACTTAAAACTGTAATTTTGTAACTTTTAGAAATGCCAGTAAAAACTAGGCTGTGTCAGTGAATTTTGGGTGTTGTGTCAGTAAATGTCAATCTGGTAGGTTGGCAACACTGATTTAGGGGGACTGGGGGAGCTGAACACGGGTCTTTTACCTTAATGTAGAGACCTTCTGCCATTACAACCACTTTAAAACGGTATTAAAGGAGTTCACCTTTAAAAAAATAAAATAAATGTACAGCTTTTTGCAGGTAAAAAAATGTGCATTTATTACATTTATTATTATTTTTCTTTAGAGCCTGGAAAGCATTGCACCTGATTGTGGGTGCCATGCAGGACTCCTGAAGACTTCGTAGGCAGATACACACTGACAGGAAAAGTCAACAGCGCCGTAGTAGTTTATTGAAACTACAAGCCGACAGCCGCAAAGGATGTTGAGACTTGTAGTTTGGCATTCACTGTGAATGAATGGCGTAGCAGGCAACGTGACAGCGGGTGCCCGGAGAAGATGCTTGCCTGCTGTCACTGGGGGGGAGGAGAGGAGGAGATGCTGCAGCTGCTGGAACATGTACATTTGCGTACAGTGTTGCATGACCGAGCAATTGTCATTTAAAGTACTGTAGTACAGTGCTGAATGGCAAAAAATGTCCTGGTCCTTCCAGAGGTCAAGTGGTTAACCACATTTACTGTGGCAGGGCAGCACATGCAGACTCAGTCACATATACAGTGGTGAAAATAATTATTTGATCCCCTGCTGATTTTGTAACTTTTCCCACTTACAAAGAAATGAAAGGGGTTGTAAACCTTCGTGTTTTTTCACCTTAATGCATCTAATGCATTAAGGTGAAAAAAAACCTGTCAGTGACCGGCCCTCCAGCCCCCCCCTGCTTTACTTACCTGAACCCTCGAACTTGACCCACGGGGACGCTCTGTCTCTCTGCCCAGGGATCTCGGCTCTTGATTGGATAGATTGATAGCAGCGCAGCCATTGGCTCCCGCTGCTGTCAATCAAATCCAATGACGCTAGTTTGGGTGGTGGGGCCGAGTCCTGTATTTGGCCTCTATGGACGCCGAATGCTGGACTCGAGAGCGGACCCGCAAGGTAACCCCTCGAGGAAGAGCTTCTCAGAGGGGTTATCACATGTGGGGAGGAGCCGCGAGAGCCGCCGGGGGACCCCAGAACAGCAGGTTCGGGGCCGCTCTGTGCAAAACGAGCACAGTGGAGGTAAGTATGATATGTTATGTTATGTTATTTTTTTTTTTAAATGTTTACCTTTACAATCACTTGAAGGGTCTGTTTTTACCATAGGTGTATTTTAAATGATAGACACAGAATATTAACCATAAATCCAGAAAAAAACACATGATAAAAATGTTATAAATTAAGTTGCAGTTCAGTGAGTAAAATAAGTATTTGATCCCCAAGCAAAACATGACTTAGTGTTTGGTGGAGAACCAGGAGAAACCCTTGTTGGCAAGCACAGATGTAAGACGTTTCTTGTAATTTAGGGGTAAGTACCTCACTGTACTGTGAATAAAATTCTATGAGTAATCCATCCGAGCCTGGAGACTTGGATCTGGCAAAGCTAGCTATCGCTGTGGCAATTTCGACAGATGTGAGAGGGGCCTCTAATATTGCAATTTAGTCGTCTGCTAGTTGTGGAAGGGTGATTCCTTCAAGAAAAAGATTCATCAAATCCCCGTCGTCTGAGACTGTAGATGTGTATAACTCTTCAAAAAAATATCTGAATTAGCAGTAATCTAGCAGTTACCCTAGCAGGGTCCGTGATCTGTTCTCCCCCATTGCCATGCAGTGATATAACAATGGGTGGTCTTTCTTAATTATGGACTAGATATGCTAGTAATTTGCCCGCCCTCTCACTGTGTTCAAACGGCTTTTGTCTAGAGAAAAAGAGTTTTCGCCTAGCCATCTCGTACTGCAACTGGTTCACCACTCTAGTTTGTAACTTCAATAGATCAGCCCGGGCTGGGGTAGGATCAGTTGCATAGAGCTGTTCTGTAGAGGATAACACTTCTATCACCTTATCAGAGACAGCAGCAGAATCAGCCTTCAGCCTGTTAAAGTGGTTGTAAACTCTCCCCGACAACTTTGTCCCATGTAAATGAACACTGCTTGTAGATATCTCCTTACTTGCTTAGTACTGTTGTAATCATGTTTGTTCTTTAGAATGACTTCACTGAGCATGCCCAGATCTCCACTGATTTACGGCACACTCTGTGTACTTGTCTGTCTATTATCAGATCTTCCTACGGCACAACACTGAAATCCCACGAGACTGCATAATCACTCACAGCTTCCTACTACGCCCCATGTGACCATGTGACATCACATGTAGTGTAAACTTGGACAACAGACAGCATTACTGCAGCCTTATCAGCTGAAGCTGATAAGTCTGACACAGGCAAACAATAGATAATAGGCACAAGTAAATACTATGAAATACTATGAGCAGGGAAGCAGGGTTGCCATAGAAATGTTGGATTGAGAAGGAGGCTTAGTTAACAGTACAAGAAGTGCTCAATGTAAGGGCGGAAATACACTCTACTGTGGACTCAGAAAACAATAATTAAGATGGTGCTGCCTAACCCCTGGAAACAAGTTTTTTAAAGTTTCTTTAAACAGTAAGTATTATGCGATGTGGGCTGTATTACAGTGGCTATAGTTTGATAATTACTTATTTTAATGGACTAAATGAAAAGCAGCATCAGAGTGGGAGAGTTTACTTCCTCTTTAATGTGAGAGATCAGGGTGGTACATACATGTACCTTAAAAGATTACCACACCCCATATGGGGGAGCAGACTGATCATTCTCTGTAAAATATGATTTCCAGTTAGTCATGAGTTCATCATCCTCCGGCAACAGTGGAAGCCAAAATGGGTTTAAGCGACAGGAATGGGGCGGTTTATCAATGGGGATGGTCAGGGTAATTCAGTAAGGGCTATGATCAGAGAGAAGCCTGGGGCAAAATGTGGTTTCTTTTAACCGTGGAGCAAGTGTGTGAGATATTGAAATGAAGTCGAAGTGGGACATAGTATTATGGGTGGATGAAAAACATGAATAGGCTCGTGTGTGTGGGTACTTATGTCTCCATGTATCAATTAAGTTAAAATTAGAAATTAGTCTAGAAAATCTAGTGTCATATGTAGCCCCTGTAGATGGCATCGTTGGTTGGGATCTATCTAGGCTGGGATTCAGTGTGATATTAAAGTCTCCCATCCAAATGGTCTGTACCGTAGGATAACGAGCCATGAATGTGAACCCCCTGCAAGAACAGTAGAGCAAAATGGTGGAGGAATGTAGTAAGCTAAAAGTAAAAAAAGGGTTCTCCATATTGTTTGACAGACAAAAAGACATAAGGCCCCTGGGGGTCAGAAGAAATATCACTCAACTCAAAGTGTATTGATTTGGCTATGAGAACTGAAACTCCTTGTGCATGGGATGTGTGGGTTGAATGAAAGGCCCACCCAATCCATGGACGCGGAGAGCCAGCTGCAGCCAACCCTCCACATGTGTCCCAACCAGCGCCAAAACATCTGCATGTTGTTTCTTAAGGAAAGAGAGGGATTCCGATCATTTACCTTTATCTCGCAAGCCCCTCACTATCCAGGTAAGAAATTTTATAGATGCCATGTCTTATAAATTTTGTGATAAAATAACATATTATTGCTCCACAATCACCCCAACATTTGCAGGGTAAGAAGATCTCTACATTGATCAATTAGTGTTACCAGCAGTAAGTCTAGAATTACTGAACATAAAGTAATGAACACATGTCTATTTAACCTCTGTAGCTTTATCATGCTGTCCGCATTGCCATCCGTTAAGAGAATAATAATCTCCGCCCTGCACTGTCCCCAATTGGTGCAGGCATACTCCCAAAACATAGGAAAAGACTGATGGACCAGGGATAAAGAAATAAAAATAGAGTGGACAGTTGAAACATATGGGGTTCCTGGTTTAAGTTCCACATAGATGGAGCATCCAATTCCAGTGCCCCACACCATGTACGGAGCTTAAAAAGGCTGACAAATAGGATCCAGCAACCATCCCCTCCATCATAACTGTAGTTCCTTGTTGAAGGGGGAACGAAATTTCGCTGCACTTTGCATGCGATTTGTAGGACTAAATAGAATCAGTGAAATGTGTGAAAGAAGAACAAAAAAAAAAGCAGGAAAAAAAGGAGGAGTAAAAAAAAAAAAAAAAAATACTAAATAATTGTGCTTCAAATTCTACAAAATAAGTGACATAAAGCTGCGATGTCCTGGATTGTGACACAAACACAACAAAAGTGAAAGAGAAAAAGTATTGACTCGCGCTTAGCAAACTAAGTGAATATGTGGCTAAAGAGTGCCACACCAAAGAAAGTACAATGTATACATGAATTAAATGTTGTACCAAACTGTACCACGCACAATGTAAGAAAGTATAAGGTAATACATAAGCTCCTCTGGTGAGCAGTGCGGTAATATAACACAAACAGTGCAATCAAACTTCAAAATGAGTCCATGTGTGATGAATGTAAACCAGGGAGTAGGTCATGAAGGTCCATATGGGAGGAAACCCAAAAGATGATAGACAGTCCCAGGTGATTCAGAGTATGTAAGGTCATAAATGTGTGGGTCCACCACCAAAAGAGGGAGCCTGGCCGCTTACCAGAACCCCATGACCCCCCCGTTACAGAGGGTCTAGATGGGCATTGAGATCCTGCTAGTCCGGAACTCCCAGGGATGAGGGTAAAGACTGGAGGGACGTCAAGGACTGTGATGGAAATGGATGGATCCCCAAGGAGGCTCAGCTCTCAGCATAGTGTAGTCATCATGGGAAAAAAGAAAGGGAGGGTCAGTTTTGTGGGTGTCGATGGTGTGGAAAAGCTCGCTTAGCTCCTCTGCACTTAGGATTCCATCAGCAAAGTAAGACTTGAATTCTTCAAAGGACAGTTTTCCATCATCATTTTTGTCTGCTCGTCTCAGGATCTGGTCAAAGCCTCAGAGCCCAGAGCACCGCCCTCAGATCCAATCTTTTCCACTATGGAAAAAAAGGAGGAGTGTCATATATGGGTAAAGGGAACCCTCTAAATAAGACTCATTCCTTGAGGCTCAGTAGCAAAAGTTTTCGTTCAAATAGTAGCATAATGATAGAAGAGAAGCCTCCTCAAATAATGAGAAATGGACTGAGGGGAATGTCCAGCCAGGGTTTAGCACATAAATGTCATAGCAGGCAGTGATAATCAGGGATAGAAACCAGAAGGCAGGGCATCACTCCGTGTCACAGTGTGATTATACAAAATCAGGTTGTAAGATGTGGAAGTCCAGCACTGATTGCAGTTAGGTAGTATTTCAAAAAGCATGTGTCAGCCATTTATTCCACTGCCCTTCCAGAAACTTTGTGACGTGCCAACCAGGCAATAACTTCCTCAGGTTCTTCAAATAAGAGGACACAGCCGTCACTCTCCACTCTGAGACGTGCAGGAAATAACATGGAATATTTAAGATATTGGATTCGCAGGCGTCATTTAGCCTCCATGAAACACAGTTGGTAATGCTGGACCTCCGCAGAAAAATCAGGAAAAATTACCACCTTAAAAAATTCCCAAGCGGAATATTGCCCTTCTCTCTGGCAAGTCACAGGGCCACATCCGGTCCTTATAGTTGAGAAACTTGGCCATAAACGTGCAGGGGGGGCCTTGAGGAGGAGGCCTAGCAGGCATAAGGTGTGCTCTCTCCACTGACACGATAGGGGAAAAGGCCTCTTGGCCATAAGTAGTAATAAGCAGCTGCTCAAGGAACATGGTTGGGTCCTTACCTTCAGCTCCCTCAGGGAGATTGATAAATTGGAGATTACATCTCCTGAGCCTGTGCTCCATGTCATCCTGCTTTGTCAGTAGCTGGTTAATCTAAAACTGCATGCGGTCAGACCCTGTCTGTATCGGTGGGGCGACATCCTCCACAGCACTCAGTCTAAGCATTTTTAACTCGTTCACAAAGTGTCTGGAAATCCTGCCGGATAAGTGAGAAATCCACTTTCACTTCTTCAATTTGAGCAGTTAGGGAGGTTCTGCAGAACATGATCGCCTCAAGTAGCCTGTCAGTGTCTCCTCCCGCCGAGTCCTTCACCATGTGTGTAGCGCCAACATCTTCCTCCGGGCTGGCCTTGTCCTGTCTGCGTTATTGCTCGAGTTTAGCCATGGCAGCTTTCTGAACTTTTCGATGGGGACATGGCTAGGCGAGACGGGGAGTCCTTCACAGGTGGTCTAAGAATGATCAGGTTGCCATAGGATCACAGGAGAGACTTAGTTCTAGGATTAATGGACGAAGCTCTGTGGAAGTGCGTCCTTTTGTTGGGGCTAGGCCCAGCCCTTCCTTCTCCGAGCTGGCCACTCAGCTGTCGGCTAATTGCCAGCTCCTATCTCTCCACAGTGACTCAAAAGGGGGGGGGTTTCCGGCGCTCCGCAACATGTGATGTCTAAGGTAGATAGTACAATGGTAGCTATAATAGCACATTCAAATAAGGCAGGTAAATTCTAGAACGAGGAGGCAGCCATCCTCAGAGGGTGTCCATTACCTCTGTTGATAATCAATGTTGAAAAAAGGAGGGGTGTGGAGGCGCCAACTGTGGTAGCTTGTTTATGCAAAAATAAAAGTTAGTGTAACAATTACACTTACTGGTTCGCAGGGTGGAGGTGTTTCTTTGAGATGGAAAGTGTCCTGGGATGTGCTGTTATCTTGTTTTCGGCTCAGATTTCATTCCTTCAGGTGTCTGGGTGTGGAGTCTGTACACAGGCAGAACCGCTGCATCCAGTGCATGGAAAGCTCCACGCTGACCACTCTGGAGCACGGAAGAGGAAATGACGTCACTGATGCACATAGTACAGGCTACGCGCTCGGGGCTCACAGCTCCTTCTACTGGCCTTTTTAGAGACATTAAAGACTTGCTTGGCTGACATTCCTTCTGGCTGCAGATCCTGCTTGCTGTTCTACTATGCTGTTCTCTGGCTCCCTGACAATTTGGCTTGTCTGACTATCCGTTCTCGTTCCTGAACTCTGGCTATGTTTTGACTACGTTTACTCTGTTTACCTTTTTTTATTATTTTTAAACAAGTGTGATTTAACTGTACTTCTGTCTCAGTCTGATTCATGGTTTCTGACAGTAGGTGAAGGCCATGAATTTAGAAGATGCAGTCAATCCACTTGTTGGTAATATTTTTAATTAGATTGGGTGAGCAGGATCGTCGCATGGATCAGTTTGCCATGGCATTACAAATGCTCCTAAGTCGCACGGCTCATCTGGAATCTCCCACTGTGGTTGCTCTGGTACAACCTGGGTTGCAGGCCATCCTTGCTGCTGCTGCAGTCTCTGTACAGGCACCCGCCTTGAGTTTTACCTCTATGTTGTCAATGGGGAGAAAAAACACAATGCGTTTCTGAGCATGCGCAGGGTCTGTACGGCACATGCGCGCTCCTTTATCAAGTGTAGCCACACTTGATAAAGGAGCGCGCATGTGCCGTACAGACCCTGCGCATGCTCAGAAACACGTTGTGTTTTTTCTCCCCATTGACAACATTGCCAGCGGCTTCCTGGGCTGCCGTTCCGTCCTCCCGCAGAGACAGGCTGTGTACCGTCCTGGCCTCCCCACCAGACTGCGTCGTGTTTGGAGGCATCCCCGGGGAATCACTGACTGTTCCCTTCCCCCTCTTCTATCAGGAATTACATCTGTCTGTTCTATATACCGCTCCTAAATGTAAGTTGATACTTTGTTTTTATATTGGTGAATAAATGATTTCACTTAGTGGCGCTCCTCTCTCTCTTTTTTACCTGGATGGATCTGAGTTTGACTTCTCTCAACAAGAAGAGCTGCCTTTCGTGAATCTGGCCACACAAATTCCTACAAGAAAAGAAAAGTTTTATTCCGGTGTTTTGTTTTACCTATGACTTATCCTCCAGGGATCCTCTCCTGCTTTATAGACTGTTTCCTGGCTCCTGTCCAAGACTTCCAACACCGTCCTGATTACACCGTGATTGATCCAGCTTTTAGACTTTATAATTTCATTAACTTTTATAGTCATTTGCCTTATAGCCTCTGAGCGCCAGTTTATTTGTTTTACTTTTCCAAGAAATTGTCACCTGCGGAATGCAATTACGAGATGGTGACAGAGAGCTGTTAGCGATCATTTTAGCCCTGAAAGAATGGAGACATCTCCTCGAAGGTACCACTGTGCCAGTTCTCATTCTTACTGACCATAAGAATCTCACATTCTTGTCTGAGGCTAAACGCCTCTCTCCCAGAAGGGCGCGATGGTCTCTTTTCTTGTCAAGTTTCAATTACATTGTCTTATTCTTACCCGGTACTAAGAATGTAAAGGCTGACGCTTTGTCACAACAATTTTCCTCCATTTCCAAGATGGAGTCGGTTCTGGTTCCTGTGATTCCTCCTGATCGTATTCTGGCTACGGTTCGCACCAGTCTCACTTCTCCTTTTGGGTGACAAAATTCTTGCTGCTCAGGTCCATGCTCCTCCTGAGAAACCTTGTGACCGCTGCTTTGTCCCAGAGAGTCTCCGTACTGCCATGCTCCAGACTTACCATTCTCCCAAGGCTGCTGGCCACTCTGGGCCATTTCCCAACAATTCTGGTGGCCTAGTCTATGTGCTGATGTAACCGCCTTCGTAGCTGCCTGTTCTGTGTGTGCTCAGAGTAAGACTCCACGACACCTTCCAGTGGGCCTCCTACAACCTATACCCAATGGAGAAAAGCCCTGGACCCACCTGTCTATGGATTTCATTGTGGAGTTACCCAACTCCCATGGCAACACATTTATCCTTATGGTGGTTGACCAGTTCTCGAAAATGTCTCATTGTATTCCACTTTAGAAGTTGCCCATTCTAAGAAACTGGCTTCCATTTTTGCTTGGGAGATATTTCGCTTACGTGGGCTACCCAAGGTGATTGTCTCGGACAGGGGTAATCAGTTTGTGTTCGGGTTCTGATGAGCCTTTTGTGCACAGTTGGGAATTCAGCTTGCTTTCTCCTCTGCATATCACCCACAGTTTAATGGGGCCTCAGAACGAGCCAATCAGTCCTTGGAGCAATTCCTATGTTGCTATATTTCTGACCATCATAACAACTGGTCATACCTCTTACCATGGGCAGAGTTTGCTCACAATAGTGCATTGAATTCTGCTTCCCATTTGACCCCGTTTATGGTGAACTGTGGTTTCCAACCTTCCATGTTGCCTGACTCTTTTGTTCCGCAGAGTATTCCTGCGTTAGAGGAGCATCTCCGTGGTCTTCATTCCACTTGGGCACAAGTCCAGGAGGCTTTGCGACATGCCTTGGGCCTTTCCGCATTCTTCGCAGGATTAACCCAGTGGCTTACGCATTAGACCTTCCTTCTAATATGCATATCTCAAATGTATTTCATGTCTCCTTATTAAAACCTTTGGTCTGCAACCACTTTACCACCTCGGTGCCACGTCCTCACCCTGTCCTTAAGTTTTGGCAACGCAAAGTTTCAGCTCCCTCCATAAATTTTCTATAAGATTAAAGTCTGGAGACTGGCTGGGCCACTCTATGACCTTAATGGGCTTCTTCTTGAGCCACTCCTTTGTTGCCTTGTCGGTATGTTTTGGGTCATTGTTGGAAAACCCATCCACGACCCATCTTCAGTATTCTGGCTGAGGGAAGAAGGTTCTCATACAATATTTTACAATACATGGCCCCATCCTTTGGCTCCTCAATGCGGCAAAGTCAGCCTGTACCTTCAGCAGAGAAACAGCCCCAAAGCATAATGTTTTCTCCTCTATGCTTGACAGTAGAGATGGTGTTTTTAGGGTCATAGTCAGCATTTTTCTTTCTCCAAACACAGCGAGTCGAGTTAATGCCAAAGAGCTAAATTTTGGTCTCATCTGACCACAGCACTTTCTCCCAATCCTGAATCATTTAGATGTTCATTGGCAAACTTCAGACGGGCCTGTACATGTGCCTTCTTGAGGAGGGGGACTTTGTGGGCACTGCAGGATTTCAATCCATGGCGGTGTATTGTGTTACCAATGGTTTGTTTGGTGACTGTGGTCCCAACTGCCTTGAGATCATTCACAAGCTCCTCCCGTGTAGTTCTGTGCTAAACCCTCACTTTTCTCATGATCATCCTTACCCATGAGGCTAAATATTGCATGGAGCTCCAGATCGAGGGCAATGGTTATTTTGTACTTCTTCCATTTGTATATAATTGCTCCAACGTTTGTTTTCTTCTCACCAAGCTTTTGCTGGTGGTCTTGTAGCTCATTCCAGCCATGTGCAGGTCGACAATCTTCTCCCTGATGTCCTTTGACAGGTCTTTGGTCTTGCCCATGATGGTTAGGTTTGAATGGAAGAATTGAATGGGATTCTGCAGACAAGTGTCTTTTATACACATAATTGACAGAACTAATCTGTGTATCACATGATCACATACTGTAGCCAGCCTGTAGGAGCCAGAATTATTGTTGGTTTGTAGGGAATCAAATACTTATTATGCTCACTGAACTGCAACTCAATTTATAACATTTGTATCATGTGTTTTTTTCTAGATTTTTGGTTGATATCCTGACTCTATCATTTAAAATACACATATGATAGCAATTATAGACCCTTCATTTTTTTGTAAGTGGGCAAACTTACAAAATCTGCAGGGGATCAAGTAGATATTTTCACCACTGTATATGCGTGATTGTACCTGCTTTCATTTAGGAGTGTACCCCTTACTGTTACTGGTAAAATCCTCTTGAGTCCAAGTGGTTAAAGCATACGTAATGGAAAGGTTTGACATTTATTTATATTGTGTTGCAGAAACTGTCATTCTGATTTTAGCACTTTCAGTAGCACATCTATTTAGTTAGATTTATAGCCTGTTTCATTATAAGAAAAACACAGTTACATTCAATGCCACGTCTAGAATTGATGACAGATCTTGCTCTCTGCTATAGAATATGACATTTCAGTTTAATAATTATTTTGTTTAATTTGCTAAATTTTGTTTACTTTGCTAATTACAAAATGATGAGCTTAAATGTTACAATGATTAATCTTGAGTTAAGAGTGTTCCATTCTCTTCTTATTCTCTAATCACTAAAATGATTTTTAAAAAGTTACCAGAATATTTACTTTTTAATGTAATAATTATTAAGCCAGTAAATGTTATGAAATTGAAATAGTACACAGCAATATAAAAATTCTTTAGATAATGGGGTGTGGCTTATCGCCGAGCAGTATGGCTGGGTGAGCAGACCATCCGAGGACTCCACAATCCAGGAGGACCACCGCGACATGTCCCGCAAATGAAAGGGATACCGTCAGCCTCAGAAGCAGACGGCATTCTTCACACAGTCGCCGAGCAGACGAAGCCAAGATGGCGCTCACGGCTCTGCACACGCGACTGACGGCTCATACACAGACCTCCCGGACGCGGATGCTTCTGAAACACTCTCACCAAGAGATGCAGGGGAACCCTCTCTCTCATCCTCAACCTTCTCAGCCAGCAACAGCCCAGCTAAATCAAGGAAACATGTAGATTCTGATCCACTCAGCACTGAGGTGAGCCCTCCATTAGCCATTACTCTCTTACAGGCAGCACAACCCTCACCTAAAGCAGGGCTCAAAATTTCAAGTCCTAAGCTACTAGCCAGGCATCAAGAGGTACTCGCCACCAGTTTCCCCGCCCAACCCCTACTCTGCTCCGCCCTCAATTACGCCCCTAAACACGCCCTCATAAATTATCTCATGAAATTGCACTTAAATGTTTTATGCAGAATCAAGTTATAAAAATAAATATTAACAACAACTTTATCCGTGCCCACCAATGCAGCCTGCCCATGTCCACCAAAGCAGCCTGCCCGTGTCCACCAATGCAGCCTGTGCCCCCCAATGCAGCCTGCCCGTGTCCACCAATGCAGCCTGTGCCCCCCAATGCAGCCTGTGTCCACCAATGCAGCCTATGCCCGCCAGTGCAGCCTGTGTCACCAATGCAGCCTGTGTCCCCAACGCAGCCTGTGCCACCAGTGCAGCCTGTGATCATCCAGGTGGCGGCTCTTCTCTCTCTTCCCCTCTGATCGCTGGGAGAATGGCTCCTATACAACCCTCCTGCCAGCGGTGCTTGCCCCCCACTACCATAGCTCGCCAGCCCTCAAAATCCACTCGCAAAATGCGAGCAGACGAGTGGAATTTTTGAGGGCTAACCTATAGCATCATTTTCTACTTTGAATAAACCAGTGCTCGATACCACAATAAAAGAGATGCTAATCTCACTCCAAAGTTCCCTCCACACTGCTATCTCTTCTATGTGCACTAAGTTTACCTCAGAAATGCATTCACTGGGGAAAAAAGTACACCTCATAAATCAAATGGGTGACATGACAGAGACGGTTAATGATTTAGTGGATGCTCATGAGCACACACGAGATGAACAGCAATGGAGGAGAGCCAAGATGGAGGACCTAGAAGATATGTCCCGCCGCAACAATGTGAAGATACGGGGCATACCCAAAACTATCCTCCCATTTTACCTTAATGCCAATGCTAGACAACTAATTTTCACACTGCTCCCAGAGATTTCTCCCATGGAAACCATTATAGACCGCATCCACTGCCTACCAAAACCTCCTCATCTCCCCGAGGAAACCCCCCGAACAACTCCTGACAAAAACGAGACACCTTGGTCAGCTTCCAGCCCCGTACACCATATTACAATTGTACGCTGACATATCACAATACATCCGCCAGCTTAAACGTCAGCTGAATACTATTACCAAGCCTCTAAACAACCACAATATTCCCTACCATTGGGGGTTCCCCACTAAAATAATTGCCACCAAAAATGGGAAGAAACATACCATCTATACAGTTGAAGAGGATCTTCAACTACTACCTTCATGGGGAATTATTCCCGAACCACCAGCTCAAGCGCAAGCCAACTACAGAGGTAACAACCCGTATCCATCTAGACGCTACTACGCTAACACCAATGGTAAAGTGAACACCATGATCTACATTTCTACATTCGGGTTCGGTACTCTGCTCATTGCAAACAGTTCCACGAACTTTCACCCCACATATCTCAGCAGCCCTTGATACAATCTCTGCTGATTTTCTTTGGTTTTTCCTTTGTTTTTTATGTAGTTTTGGTTCTGCTTCCTGTAGAGTTATAGTGTACTACAACTTACAGTTTACATCCAATTAATAACTTTTATTTTCTCGTTTACCGATCACTCCCCTGGGAGCACACAAAGTCTTCAAGCCTTGACGGAACCCCAGAAATACCGAAAATCTCAGCCATTATCGGTCCACTGTTCCAAGTTATACCCAATCATATCTTCGTCCAACCATAAGTAAGCAGCCTATTCACTCCAACAACTGCAACTACATTTGCTACAATGCCAAAATTCGTGTCCCTCGACAATAAGGGATTAAATCGCCCAGCAAAGAGAGCCTCTTTATGGCATACAGCCCACGAGTCTCACTGCGATGTCTTATGTATACAAGAGACACACTTTAAAATGGATGAGGAACCTTATTGCTCTAACAAAAACTTCCCACATATCTTTAGGGCCTCTGGCCCAACAAAGAGAAATGGATTACTAATAGTGATTAAAAGTACAACATCCTTCACACTACATAACAGTCTAGTAGACATTGAGGGGAGGTTATATCTCTTATATATTCAAGATATATACCCAAATTGATTACTTCCTAGTAGATAAATGGCTATTGCCCAGCATCACCGAGTCCTCTATTTCTACAATTACCTGGTCAGACCACGCACCCGTCACTATTACCATTGACGCTATACCATCTGTCTCCACTACAAAAATTTGGAGAGCCAATGCATCAACTCTGAAATCGCCCACATATGCCACATGCCTACAGGAACAGGTAGAAGAATACTTTACCCTCAACAAAGGATCTACATCTCACAGCGCACCCTATGGAACATCCATAAGGCGTTCATTAGGGGGATTCTTATACAACCAAGTGCCAGAGAGAAGAGAAAGAGAAAGCAGCGTCTAGATTGCCTCACGTCATCCATTAACCACTTGCCGACCAGCCGCCAACATTATACGGCGGCAGGACGGAGTCTCGCTAAAAATTGCAGATCATTGTCATTACTAGTTAAAAATATATAGATAATATAAATGCCATAGACGCTATAACTTTTGCGCAAACCAATCAATATACGCTTATTGCGATTTTGTTTACCAAAACTATGTAGAAGAATACATATTGGCCCAAACTGATGAAGAAATTTGATTTTTTTTTTAAATTGGGATATTTATTATAGCAAAAAGTAAAAAATATTGATTTTTTTTTCCAAATTGACGCTTTTATTGTTTATAGCGCAAAAAATAAAACCCGCAGAGGTGATCAAATACCACCAAAAGAAATCTCTATTTGTAGGAAAAAAAGGACGTCAATTTCATTTGGGTACAGCATCGCACGACCACGCAATTGTTAGTTAAAGCGACGCAGTGCCGTATCGCAAAAAATGGCCTGGTCATTAAGGGGGAAAATCTTCCGGGGCTGAAGTGGTTAAGGACCTAGCAAAAGCAAACCAAACTGAGCCCAATCCCACACTTCAATGCAAACTCCTGCTCCTTAGACAAGAATTAGGAACATTCCTATTAGGCTCATTTGAAAAATCTCAGAAAAAATGTAAAGCCAGGCATTACACTACAGGCAATAAAACAGGGAAAGCCATGGCCCTAAGAACCAAAGGCTATCACAACAAAACTAAAATATCACACCTGTTTCACCCAGCCACTAAAGATAAACGTATTGACCCTCGAGCTTCAGTGAATGCTTTCAGTCATTACTATAGAGAAAATTGAGTACTGTCCATGATACTTTTTATTTGCACTAACATACGGGACAAGCTTTCGGGGTATGTCCCCTTCTTCAAGGTCCAAGCAGTACTGATTCACAAATTTTTAAGCAGAATGTTAAAAAAACAAAAACATCTATGAGGGAAAGGAGAGAGAAAAAAAAGAGAAAAACAAACACATACAAAGAGAACACATAGCCATTACTATAATACACTATGCAATCTCAAAGAAGACACCTCGATTCCACTACCATCCAAAAATCGAGATTGACACCTTCCTACAGGAAATTAATCTCCCTACAATTTCCCCAGAACAGCTTTCTCAGCTAAACGCCACATTTACAACCAAAGAGCTAATAGAGGTAATCAAAAATCTACCTTCAAATAAATCCCCAGGTCCAGACGGACTCACTGGAGAATACTATAAACAATTTAAGACGATACTAGCACCCTTTTTAGCCCAACTATGCAACAACGCTGCTTCCTCTTCCTCTCTTCCCCCTGAAATTTCTTAAAGCTCTTATCATTACCCTAATAAAGCCAGGGAAGGAACCTACCTCACCACAAGACTTTAGACCCATATCCCTACTTAATATTGAAATATAAATTTATTCCAAATTACTAGCCACTAGGCTGATGAATATTATGCCCTCATTGATACACCCCGATCAATCCGTATTTACGACAGGATGTCAAAAAGTTGACGCTACACGAAGGATTATCAATATCATCCACAATGCTGAAAGTACTCAAACGCCTTCTCTATTCCTCTCTTTGGATACAGAGAAGGCGTTCAATATAATACACTGGACATACCTCCAGGCGAAATTTGGTTTCCAGGGACCTATCCTCTCAGCCATTATGGCCCTTTACACAGCCCTATAAGCTCAAGTCTATACATCAGAAATGCTATCCAAACCATTTCATATATCCAATGGCACTCGCCAAGGCTGCCCTCTATCTCAAATTATAATTACCGTAATTTAATAGTGGAACCTATTGCAGAGCATATCAGATCACAATCCAACATCTCTGGTGTCCAAATTGGCTCCAAAGTGCATAAAATAAACTTATTTGACGTGATATTATTGATCGCCAACTCAATTACTTCCCTGGCTTTGGTTCAACCCCTCTTACAGAAGTTTAGCTATGTTTCCAATTACAAGGTGAATGAAAACAAGTCATTTATACTAGACCTTAGCATAGATGGCATTACCAGCAATTTACTTTGCAACATGTACCCTTATTCATGGGCCAGTCACGGGTATCTCCTATCTGGGAATTACACTCACTAAGTCCACAAAACACCTTTTCACCAGCAACTATGCAGAAGTCAAACATATGCTCACTCAAGAACTGTCAAAACTCTCTAAATTTGAATTCATCTGGTCTGGAAGGCTGGCCGCCTTCAAGATGATGCTCCTTCCTAGGAGCAGCATCTGTTTTATCCATGGAAAAAAGTTTATTAATGTAAGCATATAAATACAATCCGAGGCTTCATATTTAACCCATTACACAGCATATTAAACAAAAACACACATCATAATGAACATAGCCATATCCCTAAAATGTTTTAAAAGGAGATTATCCCCCCTATCCGAGTCATTCCCTGCTAGAATCATATTATACCTCATAACCAATGTTTCCCACTCCAATGTTGTTGAAATCAGTTTCAACCGGCATGCATGCCTAGTAACCTGTCCATAAGCAGATACGCCGGGACAAGCCCAGGTACATCCAGCCATGGGCCCTGTGTTGGTATGTAACTTTCTCCATCCGGAGCGTATTTCCCACTGCAGTGATCCTTTTCTTAATTGTAGGAGGATTCTCTGACTTCCAATGTATCATTATTAACTTACGCATCAAAAATAGGGTTCTGATAACTGCCACTCTAGTACACTCTTCCCATTTAAACTCCTCCAGCAAGTTGAGCAAACAGGGTTTGGAATCTAGGGGAATAGAGAAATATCCTGTTAATAGTGTCCATCATTCCCTTCCAATAGGAATGTAATTTTGGGCACCTCCACAGTAGATGAATCATTCTATGGGGGGAATAATACACCCTGATATCATTCATATTATCTGAAAAATGGCCAATAAATCATAAATTCTACCAGGGTATGTAAACATATGAGCACAACTGTATATGCATGCAAGAATACAATGCAACAATCCAATACAACAGTGCAAAAAAATATAGCGTCCTTCTGTATCTATACATGCATCAAGCTCCTGGAAGTCTATAGAGCTGTGCACCACCACACTCAAGCCCCTGGAAAAGGAAGTGTGTGTGGAGTGGTACGCCCTTCCCACCCATGAATATTTAAGACAAATCTGGGTTTCTGCAGATAAGTGAGTCTCTTGAAAACATAAAAAGGCCGGATGGAACTTTTTCAAACAAGTAGAAATCATCATGTGTTTAAGTGGGGAGGTTAGACCTCTAACATTCCAAGAAATTACCAGTATTTCAGCCATTGGGGGCAGTTAGAGATGGACACAAATAGGGACATGAAGAGTGTGGTCTCTCGCTCTACCAAGTGAAAAAACTATTTAAATAGATGATAAATGCAACTGCTGCTAGACCTATAGTGTACACAGTGCACATAAATGAATAAAATGGTAAAGTGATCAGCGCAATTTCTAAATAATGAATATAAATGACAATATAAAATGGTGAAGTACTAAATGCCACAAACAATAAGTGCAAAATAGTGAAGCTACAGTCCAAAAGATTCTTCCAAATATCTATGAGACAGTCCTTCAAAATAAAATTTCTGTGCAAAAAAACTGTGTTCCCGTGACTTCACACAATTGCTTAGTGCTCACAGAACTCTCACCTCTGTGAAATGGTGAATCAGCCTTATGGGTACCATTGGTGGAGGTGGGCTTCCACTTCCAGGCTCCCAGCTACCAGGTCTTAATAGGTCACTCAGGGTTCCGGGTACCTCTATGAAGTGGTCAATCAGCCTTATGGGTATCTATGGTGATGGCCTGGTAGTTGGGAGCCTGGAAGTGGAAGCCCGCCACCACCAAAGATATCCATAAGGCTGATTCACCATTTCACAGAGGTGAGAGTTCTGTGAGCATTAAGCAATTGTGTGAAGTCACTGGAACACTGTTTGTTTGTATGTATTTTATTTTGAAGGACTGTCCATAGATATTTTGAATAATCTTTTGGACTGTAGCTTCACTATTTTGCACTTATTGTTTGTGGCATTTAGTACGTCAACATTTTATATTGTCATTTATATTCATTATTTAGAAATTGGCTGATCACTTTACCATTTTATACAAATAGGGACATATTGTCAGTATTATATCTGTAAAGCTCTTCTGGGGACATAGGTACACAGGTCCTAATAGGTTTAATAAACCCCTATTGGGCAGACTGATAGGGAATACTATCCACAGGCTTTTCCCCCGGTAGAGGGCTGCTAGCACAAACTGTAAGCACCATGGCACTATGGTGCCAACTCTTGCAGAGTGGTAAATCCAGGGTCGACTACCCTTCATAAAAAGCCTGCGGAGGATAAAGAGCAAGTGTAAAAAAACAAAAAACCAGGCCGTCAACAGGACAGGCCCCCCATAATCCAAAGTTGAACCAAAAAAAAAATAGCAATTTTTCTCTACTTTTCACGTACAGTAGATAAGGTACATTATTTCCCCTGTTAACTCACAAGATAGCTCAAAGTTCACATGGCAATATTATGTCTCCCAGCAGAACAGAACGTTTTTGTAATAAAAAAGAAAAAAACTAGAAAAATGAAAAAGAAAAAAGGAAAAGAAGGTGGACTTTCTTTACAAATCTTGTAGAGAACTCTAATCAAACAAGAACGATGCTTGGACTTGGAGGGGTATATCACTCTTCAGTCTCCTTCTTCATCCTCTCTGCGGTGGCATAGGTCCTGTTCATTGCGATCAAGCCATGAGGCAGCCTCCTGGGCCGATATGAAGAAGTGTACCTGACGGTTAGTGGTGACCCTCAGCTTTGCAGGGTATAGCTTTGCATACGGTAATTGTAGAGTCTGCAGATGCCTCTTTACATCTGAGAACTTGGCCCGACGTCTCTGCACTTCTGCAGAGAAGTCTGGATAAAAGGATACTCTGACGCCATTGAACTGAACATTGGCCCGCTCCCAGGCACATCTCAGCACTGCTTCCCTGTCTCTGTAATGTAGGAGATGGGCTAGGATGGGTCTCAGAGGGGGACCAGGTTGCGGTGGGCGACCCGGAGTACAATGAGCCCTCTCGACAGTGAAAAATGGGGAGAAGGCATGCTTTCCAAATACATCAATAAGCCATCATTCAACAAAGTAGGTTGGATCTTTCCCCTCGGTTTTCTCCTGCAGCCCCACAATACGTATGTTGTTGCACCTCAGATGATTTTCCATGTCATCAGCTCTATTATTGGTGTCTTTTGCTAGCTGATGGGCGACATGGGCTTCCCAGGCCACAATTTATCTTCAATGCCGCTTACTCTGCTCTCCATGGCAGTCATGTATTCCAGGATCTTTTGCAGGTCCTGCCGCAGCAGGGACACGTCCTCTCTCAGGCCCCCAAACTGTTCCTTAAGTGTATTAACTGAAGTTGTACAAACATGCACTGCTCTGAGTATTTCAGCCAGAGTCGGCGGCTCAGGCTCTTCAGAATCAGGATCTGCAAGCAGAGAGGGGAGCAGCTCTGCTTGGCTCTCAGGCTCTCCATGCCATGCGGTGTTTCCTCCAGACTGCCCCAGCGCGTCATGTGCTGGCAAGGGTGATGTCCCCCCGTGGTCTAATCCTGGTTTCCCCCCAGCTTTTAGGCATAGTTTAACATGTCCCTTGGGTAATCCTTACCCTGGGTCTTTAGTGTCTTTTTGCTGCTGCAATCTTTGGCCTTCTCTGCACCCCTCGACGTGCACTGTGCCAGGGCCGCGGCAGTGCCATCTTGGATATTGGGCCAGAGAAATCCTCCTTTTTCTTTGCCATTCCAGGGGTGCAGAGAGCCGGCAGGTGGATCAGGATGTGGACTGGGTCAGTAGCCAGCTTGAAAGCCGTCGGACACCTCTGGATCACTGCTGGGAGAGGATCAATAGCATGTACGTTTCCTCTCACATACCGTTCCTGGCCACATCCCCTTCCGAGACTTCTATATCTTTTCCGCACACTCCCCATACCACTATCCCACAAGTATATCAAATCCCTTCAATCAGTCATACATGAATATGTATGGCAGGGGAAAAAAGCCAGATGTAGCCACACTAGACTCATTCAGCACAGTTTAGCCAGCGGCACAGGTTATACAGATGTAAAAGACTTGTAATACTAACACAATTGAAAGACTGTATGTCTTCAACCCCTACAACGCTATGGGGCGACATTGAAGCCACCATGGTACCAGGGGGAGCAATCTCAAACTCTGGCTGTTCAGCACAGTTACCAACCCTCCAGGCATCAAACTTCTCTCTCTGACTATCCAGACCTCTGTTACGGTCTGAAAATCATTAATTTCTACTAAATGGATGCATATCTCCACCAAAGCCCTCCCAATACCTCTTGAAACACTGCAATTATTAACTCCAGGCTTAGTCCTACCCATCTGGTTAACAAGACAGATAGCTCACACTTCTGAACTACGTGACAGACTAGCTCATAAAGTGTTTACTCAAATCAAAAAAATATATATTGCCCCTAGCAATGACTTTCTTAACTACTATAGAATTCATCATTGTCTCTCTTCCTACCCTCACCTCGAAGGAGCTATACCTACTGAACTTTGGAACTACTACATCACTAACAACCGGAGATACAAAGGCATCTCCTTAATCTACTCTGATATAAATCTGGGGTGCCAATTGAAATAAATTCTGAGATTGAGATAACTTCTAAACTAAATATTATCCGAGGGTGATTCCGGATTCCCTTTATTTATTCCATATATGTATTAATTTGTCTATTCCTATAGCTAGTCTATTAAAACTCTGATAGTTACTGTTGATAGCACAATAATATAAGGTTAGCTATGAAAACAAACACACTGCTTAGTAACAACGTCTTATTTATTTCCCAAGAAAATAGGAAAATGCTAACATGAAAATACTAAAGAAAGGTATTGCAAGGCATATAACAACAAGAAACATTAAATATACTTATCGCAAAGTTGTCCTATAGATACGGTATCATCAGCTGGGCCGAGATGGTAACAAAGAGATCCATGAGGCTCAGAGAGCCATCAGGCAGGAGCCAAGAGTGAAAAAGGGGCGATTTCCCTTCTGTATACACCTTTTAAACTTCATCCATACACCATCCAGACCCAACCCCATTGCCAGCCCACTTAGGGTTCTAAGGGTTTTCTTCTAAAAAAGGTGGTACACTCCTGTGTTTCAAGTTTAATAGCTGAATATCTGCAATGTGAGCTCTAAGGCAGCCATTGACTGCTAGTCTCAGGAGCTCTGATATGAGATTTGGTAATATCCCTACTGTGCTTTTCACTGTTCCTGCTGGAGGCTCTAACATGGGAAAGTAAAGCTCTGCCTCCACCAAAATGGCAGTCTGCACCCAGAGACAGAGTGCAGAACAAGGTATTGTAAGTCAGTAGTGAGGAAAAGATCAACTACAGGGACACCACAGGCAATACTGAGGACTAGTCCTTAGACAGATTCTAGAGTTATATGTCCCTTGCACTTCGTAATATATTTTTTGTTATCTGTGTGTTAGCAGGCTGTCGTCACCTTAGGTGTCCTCTGGGGGTCACTACGGGATGTTCCTGTTGAGCCATGCAGCACTTGCTTGGGCCCTTCCGGCGGTCTTTAGACTTACCGGTGGGGCCTTATCTTTGGCATTTGGGAGGACTCGGTGGGCTGGTCTGTGTCCTCTCATTCCATTGGGTGATGGGGGGTGTGATCGTGGCTTGCCTCCCATTGTGAGGAGTGTGGGCCGTTTATGCATGTCGGAGGGTTCAGAGCCCCTGACGTCATCCTGTCACAGTGGGCGGGGTGGCGCCTCATGCCAGGAACATCCGGGGGGGGAGCGATACCTAGCACGCATATCCAGAAGTAGAACTCGGCGGGAGGTGGGGGTAGATACGTGGAAGCCCCCTATTAGCTACATACTGTATGATCCCTATCAGCTCGTCAACACCTGACATGATTTTCACCTATATTTAAGCACACCACTTAGTAGGCCTTGGTCTCTTGGCTGGCGTTGGGATGGAATCATCTCCTGTACATTTTTTACACCTGATTTGCGGTATGAATGCATTACTATGCTGCGCTCTCTCACGCGCTTTTCACATGTTTCTTCTGGTTAATTTGGGGGTACAACTTGATTCCTTTCGGTCTATTGGATTACGCTCTTGTTTGACAGTTTTTTTCTCATTTTTTTTAAAGCACATGGATAAGGATTTTTCTGGCTATATATTTCTATTTCCTGTTACCCTGCTCTTTAGCAACACTTGATAAGATCTTATCTGCAACTTATCTGACACTATTTTTATCTGACACTTATCTGACACTATTTTAGGTCCCCCCACTAGGCTAGACATTTTTTTGTAAATAATATGCTTGTCTTTCCCTTCTTTATGTGTGCTAGGTAGCCTCAGTATGTGTGTGTGTGGTGATTTCTATGGGGTGCTTCACTTTTTGAACCCCCTTTTTGAACGGATTTGTGCTTGACAGCCTGGTTCATTACATGCTTTTAACTCATGGCAGATGTTATGCATTAAGTACAATGTGAGTATAAATTAGATCATTGCAACAGTATTATTATTATACAGGAGTTATATAGCGCCAACAGTTTGAGCAGTGCCTTATAGCGTTAGGGCAAACAGTACAGTTACAATACAATTCAATACAGGAGGAATCACAGGGCCCTGTTTGTTAGAGCTTACAATCTAAAAGGGAGCGTCAAGTGATACAAAACAGTGTAGGAGATATTATTCCTGCGCTACCAGGGAGAGGTGGTAGGATGATATTAGATCGGTGGTAGGGTGATATTAGATAGGAAAAAAGCAGCATGCACCGCATGGGGTCCAGCCTAAAACCCTGGCGTTAAAATAAACTGTTAAGTGGGGATGGTGCTGCGCTAATCCTAAAGTGAGCTGCAATATCTCGATATACTAGGATGTAATGGGTAGGGGCTTGCTTGCTGCCTGTGGTGGGGCAACGGGCGGTAGTCTAGATAATACTAAAGAGGTATGCCTCTATGTACACGTGCAAGCAATAAGTGCATAGAAAATACAACATAAAGAAATCCTAAAGATAATGAGTGTGTAGAATGGTGATGTCCGCCAAAAAAGACAGTGTGCATAACAATCTCAAAAGCGAAAAAATGCCATAAAATACAGTGTTACATTGAATGTCCAAAGTGATCTTCAAAAATGTGCTTCATGCAAATAAAGTGTCCAGCGCCAGCAGGGGGTGCTCCAACTTGAAATAACACAGTTCAATAACAGTGACTTAGTGCAACATAAAAGAGCGATTTCAATGCTTCAGTTTGTGCTTAATAAACAAAAACGTGCAGATAGCAGCTGGATTAAAACTATAATGCTTTAAAAAAGTGGTGAATGTGCAGTGTACAATGGGATCTTCTCCATGCAACAATCCTCTAATGATAGGTAGTGGCCCCTTACCTCACTATACTGAGGTTACAGCATAGATCAAACAGCACTTGTGATGTCTCCTGTGCAGGGGGGGTCCTAGAACTGTCATTAACCAGACCTCAGATCCATTGGGGGCATCATGGTAAATAGAGAGATGAAGGTACCATAGTGTAGTAGTTTAAGTAAGTATAAGGCTTTATTTCACATAAGCAATGTACAGGGTACTCACATAGTTAAAAAATGAGCAGTACAGTGTATCCAAACGAGCGGTGAGCTCATACACTGCTGACAGTGGGCGGTGCCTGTCCCTACGCGTGGCGTCAGGGGTCACGTGGCTTCATCATCCCCTGATTGGAGGAAGAAAAATGCTGATTATGGCCCTAAGAACACCATCCCTACAGTCAAGCACAGAGGTGGAAACATTATGCTTTGGGGCTGTTTCACTGCTAAAGGTACAGGCTGACTTTGCCGCATTGAGGGGCCAATGGAAGTGGTCATGTATTGTAAAATCTTGGATGAGAACCTTCTTCCCTCAGCCAGAACACTGAAGTTGGGTCATGGATGGGTCTTCCAGCATGACAATGACCCAAAACATGCCGCCAAGGCAACAAAAGAGTGGCTCAAGAAGAAGCACATTAAGGTCATGGAGTGGCCTAGCCAGTCTCCAGACCTCAATCCTAAAGAAAATGTATGGAGGGAGCTGATACGTCGAGTTGCCAAGCGACAGCCAAGAAACCTTAAGGATTTATAAAAGAACTGTAAAGAAGAGTGGACCAAAATCCCTCCTGAGATGGGTGCAGACCTGGTAACCAACTACAAGAAATGTCTTACTGTGCTTGCCAATAAGGGTTTCTCCACCAAATACTAAGTCATGTTTTGCTTGGGTATCAAAAACGTATTTTACTCACTGAACTGAAACCCAATTTATAACATTTGTATCATGTGTTTTGTCTGGATTTTTGGTTGTCTCTATCATTTAAAATGATATGATAAAAATTATAGACCCTTTATTTCTTTGTATGTGGGCAAACTTACAAAATCTGCAGGGGATCAAATAATTATTTTCCCCACTGTATGTCTGTTAGTCCATATCCCCTATGGGGATGATGTATCCCTTTATCCTTTATTGTACACATACTTATAGATGCGGTCTACCCTTTTTTAAATCTGAAGAAGGAACTTGTTTCGGAAACATGTTGGGCCTTTTATCCGTATATCAAATGTTAGAGCTATTCAGCCATAACAAGGCAGCTTACATTATTACATTTTTGACATACAGGGTATCTTTGACCGTATAATACTATGTACTGTACACATATTCCTATATGTATTACTTTTTTATGCAATTTTAACATTTTAAAAATGGTTCTGTAATAAAGTTTGTATATTTTTCTTTTAATTGACTCTTTTTTTCTTTGGTGTAATTTGCCTACAAAATTCCACGGTGGCGGGGGGTCTTTTTGTTTGTTATACCAGATTCTAGAGTTCAGTTCTTCTTTAAGTAGCACTGCCGCTATGTCAAAAAGCAAAAAAATTTAAATGTTTTTATTCTGACATACGCAATAATTTTTCACTTTCATTTGTCTCTGTGATACAGTAGAACCTTGGATTACGAGCATAATCTGTTCCAGGAGAATGCTTGTAATCCAAAGCACTCGCATATCAAAGCGAGTTTTCATATAGAAGTCAATGGAAACAAAGATAATTAGTTCATCATTGACTTCTATTGCATGAAATACCGCATGTGGCCAGAGGTGGGGGGGGGGGCGCTGGAGAGCCTCGGAAATACTCAGGGACAGCTTGGCCGAACTTGGAAAGCCTAGGAAAGGCTCGGAAACACTCAGGAAAGGAGTATTTCCGAGTGATTCTGAGTATTTCCGAACGGCTCCGAACCGTTCAGAGTGTCACCGGCGCCCCCGCACCTCTGGCCAAATGCGGTACTGCACACCCCATTAGCTTGAATTCTGCTCATTTTGCGAGACAACACTCGCAAACCGAGTCATAATTTTAAAAAAAAAGTTGCTCGTCTTTCAAAATGCTCGTTAACCACGTTACTCGTTAACCAAGGTTACACTGTACTTAAAAAAATCTCAGCTGTAAATAAACTCCTTCCAGTCCATTTGTTGGAGAGTTTGACACTGTAATATGTACTATTATCTCTAGTCATATGTTTTGAATAATTTTCTTGCCAGCTCCATGTCAAAGCATTGCATTACTATAATAACCAGCTCGGTCATCAGATATCGCTTCTGTCCTCAGATATAATTTACTGAGATATGCGCATCCCTGACTGAAAGATTGCTTGCAAATATCGGCTCATGAGCTATGACATATCAGTGAATAAGCTTCAAGAGATAGCATTTTAAATAAATGTGTGTAATATTGAGACTCCTTATATCTGATTAGAACTTTATCTAATCAGACGTGTTTCTCCAGATCCTGGGAATTACAAATTCTGCTTTGAGACATTCTGCATGGTCTTTGACCTGAGAGCTCTGGGTTACAAGTAACTAAAGAAAAGATCTGCCACTATACAATTCTTTCGCTTCTTATCAGAAATTGAAAATATAGTACATATTCAAGTATACATATACAGTATCTCACAAAAGTGAGTACACCCCTCACATTTTTGTAAATATTTTATTATATCTATTCATGTGACAACACTGAAGAAATGACACTTTGCTACAATGTAAAGTAGTGAGTGTACAGCTTGTATAACAGTGTAAATGTGCTTCTCCCTCAAAATAACTCAACACATAGCCATTAATGTCTAAACTGCTGGCAACAAAAGTGAGTACACCCCTAAGTGAAAATATCCAAATTTGGGCCCAAAGTGTCAATTTTTTGTGTGGCCAACATTATTTTCCAGCACTGCTTTAACCACTTCAGCCCCGGAAAAATTTACCCCCTTCCTGACCAGAGCGATTCGGCACTGTGTCGCTTTAACTGACAATTGCGCAGTCGTGCGACGTGGCTCCCAAACAAAATTGACGTCCTTTTTTTTCCCACAAATAGAGCTTTCTTTTGGTGGTATTTGATCACCTCTGCAGTTTTTCTTTTTTGCGCTATAAACAAAAAAATAGCGACAATTTTGAAAAAAACGCATTATTTTTTACTTTTTGCTATAATAAATATCCCCCAAAAATAATTTAAAAATTTTTTTTTTTTTACTAGTAATGGCGGTAAACAGCGATTTTTATTGTGACTGCGACATTATGGCAGATACATCGGACATTTTTGACACATATTTGGGACCATTGTCATTTATACAGCAACCAGTGCTATAAAAATGCACTGATTCCTGTGTAAATGACACTGGCAGTGAAGGGATTAACCACTAGGGGGCGGGGAGGGGTTAAGTCAGTACTAGGGAGTGTTTTCTAACTGTAGGGGGGATGGGCTAGCTGTGACACGTCACTGTACTCTGCTCCCGATGACAGGGAGCAGAGATCAGTGACACTGCCACTAGGCAGAACGGGGAGATGCTTGTTTACATCAGCATCTCCCCGTTCGTCCTCTCCGTGAGGCGATCTCGGGTATCCCCGCGGCGATCGAGTCCATGGGACCCGCGACCTGACTGACGGAGCTCCCGGCTGGCACGCGCGTGCCCCGCCGGCAGCGCGCACGCAATGGCACGGCGGGAAATTTAATGGGACTTACAGGTACACCTATTTGCCCAGCCGTGCCATTCTGCCGACGTACATCGGCGTGCACCGGTCGGGAAGTGGTTAACCCTCTTGTGCATGGAGTTCACCAGAGCTTCACAGGTTGCCACTGGAGTCCTCTTCCACTCCTCCATGACAGCATCACAGAGCTGGTGGATGTTAGAGACCTTGAGCTCCTCCACCTTCGATTTGAGGATGCCCCACAGATGCTTAATAGGGTTTTGGTCTGGAGACAAGCTTGGCCAGTCCATCATCTTTACCCTCAGCTTCTTTAGCAAGGCGGTGGTCATCTTGGAGGTGTGTTTGGGATCGTTATTATGTTGGATTACTGCTCTGCAGCCCAGTCTCCAAAGGGAGGGGATCATGCTCTGCTTCAGTATGTCACAATACATGTTGGCATTCATGGTTCCCTCAATGAACTGTAGCTCCCCAGTGCCGGCAGCACTCATGCAGCCCCAGATCATGCTTGACTGTAGACAAGACACACTTGTCTTTGTACTCCTCACCTGGTTGCCACCACACACGCTTGACACCATCTAAACCCATTAAGTTTATCTTGATCTCATCAGACCACAGGACATGGTTCCAGTAATCCAGAACCCCCACCCCTTCAACCTCTGCAACAATGCTGGCAGCACCCATATGTCTATTTCCCAAAGACAACCTCTGCATATGACGCTGAGCACGTGCACTCAACTTCTTTGGTCAACCATGGCGATGCCTGTTCTGAGTGGAACCTGTCCTGTTAAACCGCTGTATGGTCTTGGCCACTGTGCTGCAGCTCAGTTTCAGGGTCTTGGCAATCTTCTTATAGCCTAGGCCATCTTTATGTAGAGCAACAATTCTTTTTTTCAGATCCTCAGAGAGTTCTTTTCCATGACGTGCCATGTTGAACTTCCAGTAACCAGTATGAAAGAGTGAGAGTAATAACACTACATTTAACAAATCTGCTCCCCAGTCACACCTGAGACCTTGTAACACTAATGAGTTACAGGACACTGGGGAGTGAAAATGGCCTATTGGGCCCAATTTGGGCATTTTCACTTAGGGGTGTACTCACTTTTGTTGCCAGTGGTTTAGACATTAATGGCTGTGTGTTGAGTTTTTTTGAGGGAACAGAAAATTTATACTGTTATACAAGCTGTACACTCACTACTTTACATTGTAGCAAAGTGTCATTTCTTCAGTGTTGCCACATGAAAAGATATAATAAAATATTTAAAAAATGTGAGGGGTGTACTCACTTTTGTGAGACACTGTATAAGTCTAAAGAAGGTTATCTAGGAAATGGGATCTTGCATGCTAACAGTGCAGATGGTCCCAGGCTGCAGGTCAAAGTGGATATGAAGCAGGATTAGGGCTAATTCATGTTAAGGAGTCTCGGGTTTGAATGGTGATAGGATTAAGGTATCAATGTTTTATGGGTTTAAAGTGTATATAAAGACAATACTTTTTTGTCTGTCTTCATTAGGGAGATTTATTGTCTTCATCCTGGTGATTCCTGTGACTGAAAGGGAAAATCCCATTTTTTTTGTGACCAGAGCAAGAAATAGAAGGGAACCCTACCACTGGGGCAGTGGTGTGTTTAGGTTGTGTGCTGCCCTAGGCCTGACTAAACTTGTGCACCCCCTAATTTAAATATGACCCACCCTTTCCTGTCAATGTCACGCCCCTTCCTGTTTCAGACCTGCCCTGTCATCTGTAAACCACACCCTTTCCTCTTTAGGCTCCACCTTTTCTTCTTAGAGCTCCACCTTTTTCTCTATATACATTAGAAGTGGGTACCAAGTGCAGCCTCATCAGTGCCCATCAATGCAGCATCAGCAGTGCCCATCAGTGCAGCCTCATCAGTGCCCATCAATGCAGTATCACCAGTGCCCATCAGTGCAGCCTCATTAGTGCCTCTCCCCCCGCGCAAAGTGCCGCCCTATGCCTGGGCCTTGTTGGCCTAGGCCAGAATGCAGCACTGCACTGGTGACTCTTCTTCTGGTAACAACCACTGTATAAGAGTAGGAGGGGGTTAAAGTGGCTGTAAACCTCAAATATGAAATATGAACAAAGCATGTCCTTCTATAGTGTGTTCTTGTCTCAGTTCAGAGCACTAATATCCCATTCACATTAGAGGGACTTGTCATGCATTTTGACAGTTCTAATCACATGACAAGTGGCAGCCTATTGATGGCAATCGCACTGTTCAAATCGGTACGATGCCGACTTTGCGGTGCCGCACCGATTTAAAAAAGTAGTTCCTGTGACGCGACTTGCATACACATCTGTGCATGAAGCCACACAGATGTCTCCCAAGTCACACCTGAAGTCGCACTGACATGCGGCTTTGAAATTGTGCGATTTCCAAAGAAGTCGCACAATTTCAAAGCCGCAGTCAATGTGAATGGGAGCTTAGTGTCATTTTTCTCCACTGCCTTGTTCCTCTGCTATCTGCATGAGACAATTCTGACAAGTTTTCCTGACACCAAGAAATAAAAAAGTGACAGGGGAGGGGCCTCCAGCACGCAGCCTGTGATTGACAGCCTCAGCCCTGTCCCTGTGTGCTGTGTAAAGAGTGGTGTGTCCCTTTCCTCCAATAAGCTCTCAGATCTCTCTTCACTGGGATCTGCAGAGGGTATCTTCTGCTCTGCTCAGACAAGTTGTATAAATTCTGGACTTTGAACAGTTGTAAAGAATAGATTGCTGCAGCTAAACAGATACAACATATGTAGGAGGATTTGTTTCATCTCTGTTTATCACCTGAGGCCAGTAACTTCGCTTGGTATATGTAAGGGTTTACAACCACTTTAATTGTTAACAGTTAATTTTAAGGATTGGGGCCAAACTTCAGGATTCCCCCACCTACCTACCCACAAACTGCAAAATGTGCAGCTGAAGTCCAGCTCTGTGCAAACACTTGCAAATGTTTGTGTTATGATACATGCCCAAAATACTATATTTTAAGCCACTGGACATCAAAACTTGGAATAGGCTGTATAAATAGGACTGTAGTCAAATATAGGACACCCTACTGTATATGCAGGTCTGGACTGTACATGTGTCCTCAGCTCAGATCCATTTGTTTATACCACCCCATGGCCATTGATGTTGTTGGCTGAACAGTTATATGCCCCTCCCATAAAATAAAAGTATTCTGTATGGCAGGACATTTTCAACGTTAATTTCTATGAAGGCTAGGCCATGGTCTCAGGTATTTTCCATATATCCATCTCTGTGTATATGGTGACCTTTTACAAAGAAAATAAACATTCCATAAATTAGAAGAAAACTACTTGTATTATAGAAATACCGCTTAGCTAATGCACACAATCTTGTTATTTATAATGGTCTGACACATTTAAAGGAACACTGCCATAGACAAATATGACACACACACATATAATCCCAAATGTACACAAACATTAACCCCTTCCCACCAACATAACACATATCTACGGCCTCACAGAAGTGGGCTTTTTTTCAGTGGGGCCGCATATATACGTATCTCCTTTTGTTACGGGAGCGTAGCGCACGGTGCGCTGCCAGCACAGAGACCGAATTCTCAACGAGAGTCCCTGGCCCCGTACTAATGTTTGGGACCTGGAATTCCCATTTCGGGGGTCACCTGATCACTGTGGTAGCCTCTGATTGGCTTCTACAATGATCAGTCACTGTGAATGATGTATCTTTCTCTTTCCTTGCAGAGAGGAAAAAAAAAGTGTGTGTTAAAAAAATAAAATAAAATATAAAATAAACAAAAAATACCAAAAAAAGATTCAGGTCAGTGCAAGGGTTAGTATTTGTGCCAAATAAGGATCAAACGACAGGGTCAGTATATTTTAGGCAGGGTTTTTTTTTTTATTAGCATCAGTATCGTTGTCTTTTAGGTAGGACAAAAAAAAAAAAAGCAAAATGTGCACCATTGCTTCTGGGCTGTACTATGGGTACAAACAACAACTGACACCTACACATGTGGTAATGCTGCGATCGTCAGGAGCAGGAGATTTTGTTTTGGGTTCTTTTTTTGTGGGAGGTTATGGCAGTAAGAAGAATATACAACCAAATTTTAAAAATATTACTAAAAAACAAAATAAAAATTTACCTTTAAAAAATTTTAAAAATATATTTATATTTTTTTCACTATTTTGGGCCAGTTTTCTTTTGATAATATAATAAAATCAGGAGATAACCATAACCATTTACTACCAACCGAAAGCCCAATTTGTCGTGAAAAAAATGCGGTATAATCCACCTGGATGCACAAAGTAGTTAACATATGTCAAAGTTGCAAAATTGTACTGAGGCATTTAGATTTGTTTTACCTTTAAGCGTTAAGGGGTTAAAGCAGTATTAAAGCCAAAAACAAAAATGTAATATATTGGAGCTTAGCAGTCATTAGAAGTGGTGGCTGCATTACTTTTAATTTCTTAGGCTTTTTTCCCTCTGTTTTTAACTGGTGATCTGGCCAGTAGCACACCTCCTATATAAGATTACCCCACTCTGAGTGAAGGAGCATAGGGGCACCTTTAGACGGCAACATTGTTGATCTGGGGGGGGGGGGCAGGGAGTGTTAGAGGCCGTAGCAGATTTAAATACACTCAAAAAATTGGAGCTGAACACAGCTAATACTTTAGAAGCAGGTACGGCAAACAGCTTTGTTCCTTTTAGGATAAAGGTTTTATGTAAATAAAAATAAGCTTATCATTTCTAAGCACCCCTGTTAGTAGTAAATGGTTTGTCTCAGGCCATTAACTGCTACATCTATAGGACAGCTTGTTCTGTTGAAAAACAACCGACTTACTGGCCAGATCACCAGCTGAAAATAAAGAAAAGAAAGCCTAAAAAGAATGAAAACTGATGCAGCCATCATATCTGGTAAGCAGAACTGTAATAAATGTTTGCTTTTGATTCACTTTAAGATTATTTTGGGTAGAACTAAACTAACCTACAGGTATGCTTTCAGTTCTCATCTTTCGTAGCAGCTGCATTCCAGCTCTGCAAAGTGCCAATCACTTAGCCGCTGTGTTGACCGTACTTGATTGTAAACAGTAACTATCACGAGAAAGAACAATTTCATAAATTAAATGCGATATACCAGAGGGAATGTCTAGTGTTTCCCTGATTTCCCCTAGTCATAATACTTACGCTATTGTTGACAGGGATGTTAAAATGAATATACCATAATTGCTTTCCTGCTCTTTCATGTGGGTGTATTTTTCTTTTTCTTGGAAATACGGAACCAATTAGTTATTTTGTGTTGCCTAGAAGAAACCATTTACAAAATGTGTGCTTCTCCATATTACATCTGTTGGGTGCTAATTGTGCTGCATTCCCTGTCACTAGGGTCAGGGCTGTCTTTAACCACTTCAGCCCCGGAAGAATTTACCCCCTTCCTGACCAGAGCAACGTGGCTCTGACGTCCTTTTTTTCCCACAAATAGAGCTTTCTTTTGGTGGTATTTGATCACCCCTGCGCTTTTTATTTTTTGCGCTATAAACAAAAAAAGAGTGACAATTTTAAAAAAAAAGCATTATTTTTTCCTTTTTTCTATAATAAATATCCCCCAAAAATATATAAAAAAACTATTTTTTTCCTCAATTTAGGCCGATACGTATTCTTCTACATATTTTTGGTAAAAAAAAACGCAAAAAGCGATTATTGATCGGTTTGCGCAAAAGTTATAGCGTTTACAAAATAGGGGATAGTTTTATGGCATTTTTATTAATATATATTTTTTTTTTAAATGGCGGCGATCAGCAATTTCTACTGTGACTACGACATTATGGCGGACACATCGGACATTTTTGACACATTTTTGGGACCATTGTCATTTATACAGCAATCAGTGCTATACAAATGCACTGATTCCTGTGTAAATGACACTGGCAGTGAAGGGGTTAACCACTAGGTGGCAGTGTAGGGGTTAAGTCTTTCCTAGGGGCGTGTTTCTAAATGTGAGGGGCATGGCTGTGTGTGACATGTGACTGATCTCTGCTCCAATGACAGGGAGCAGAGATCCAGAGACACTGTCACTAGGCAGAACGGGGAGATGCTGTTTACATTAGCATCTCCCCGTTCTTCCTCCCCGTGAGGCGATCGCAGGTATCCCCGTGGCAATCGAGTCTGCGGGACCCGCGACCTGACTCACGGAGCTTGCCGCGGGCGCCCGTTGGCCGCCTCTTAAAGGGGAACGTACAGTTACGTGGTTTTGCCTGTACGAGCCCTTCTGCCGCAGTATATCTGCGTGAGGCGGTCGGCAAGCGGTTAATATTGATTGGACCCTGGGCAAAAATTTTCTTGCCCCCCCCATGCAGTTTCGCTCTCCACCTACTCTGAGACATACAAAAAAATAGCAGCTAGACTCAAAATCCATTTACTGAATCAGATCAGGCAGTGATTGTGATTGTTTGTCAGAGGTTACAGAGTATCATTACAGCTCACTGACTGATTGCTAGAGGTTAAAGCACACATTACGGCTCACTGATTAGTTGTTAGAGGTTACAGCACATGATTTCTGCTTGTGGATTGGTTCATAGAGATTACTGTACATCAATACTGCTCACTGATTGGTTGCTAGCGGTTACTGCACATCATTACTGCTTACTGATTGGTTACTAGAGGTTACATCATCTTCTCACTGTCTGCACACCATGTACTGGGGAGGTGAGGGGACCCATTAATAGGCAGAAAACTCCTAGGACTCCTGGGATCAGTGGCAGTGTTGGGGGGGGGGGGGGGTGTGATCAATGGCAATGCTGATTTTTTTTACCAACTACCAATATAAAGAGGAGTTTCAACACTGGCCACCAATGTAATAGGGGTTTACACTGACCACTAATGTAATAGGGGTTTACACTGACCACTAATGTAATAGGGGTTTACACTGACCACTAATGTAATAGAAGCATTCACAGTAACCACCAATGTAAGGAGGGATTTACACTGACCACTAATGTAAAGGGGACCTTCACACTGGCCACTAGAGTGAGTGAAAGGATTCTACACCAAGCACTGATGTAATGAGAAGATTTACACTGACCACCAATGTAACTGATACATTTAGCTTGTGTTAACGTTTCTTTGTGTCGGGAACGCATGCAAAATCGCTTTCCTGACACCACAGAAACATGCTGCCCTTTAGCAGATACACAGCAGTACCAATAATTATTAATGACACCCTCACGCATCTAGGTTTTGGACTTTCTCCCGCATTTGTAGCTCATTGAAATGAATGGGCTGCCCTACATGCTACCTACATCTTTATCTACCCTGTCAGTACAGCTTTACATCCTAAAACGCATGCTAACCTCTGCACCCCAAACCTCCCCCATCCTCTCCACTCCAATCCCCCTCCCCTTGAACCAGTGGCGGACTGTCCATAGGGGGCGCCCGGGTGCGGCCCCAAGCTTTTGACAAAAAAAAGTCACTTTAAGAGTGTTCGGGCGCCGGACACATGGCAGTCTATGAGAAGCTTCCCAGCTTGCAATCAGCTTTGCAAGCTGGGAAGCTGATTTGCCTGTGTGCAGGGCGTGTGCAGGGCGCAAGCTGTGCGCCCGCACACACTCCCACTCACCACTGATTTGTCCCTGGCTCCTGTCCTGACTTTTTTATTGCCGGAGGATGATGGGGCGGTTATTTTTCGGCACTGCCGCGTCACTTTCAGTTTCCCGGCAGGCTCACAACACTGTGACTTGTGGAGTGCGTGACTGCAACTATCCGGGACCGAGACCCTTTGATGTGAGGCGGGGAGCGGATCACAGTGGCAGCTGATGGATGGACACAGAGGTGGCAGTGTACCAGAGACCAGCAGGGCCGGTGCTACCACGAGGCAAACTAGGCAGCCACCTAGGGCGCACTGCTGTCTAGGGCGTCCAGCCTCTGGAGTTCCTACTCTCTTCTCTCTGCAGCAAGCAACTAAGCCTCAGCATCAGCAGGCAGCCGTCACTCCGTTCGCACATCATGCCAGAGGCACAGCGGCGGCAGAGGACTGTGTCTGTGTCCTGACTCCCGAATGAAAGGAAGCAAGCAAACATTTATTGGTGGGCACTGGTAGGGGCTTCACGGATGGAGACAAGGGGGGCGGCAAAATTAGGTTTTGCCTAGGGTGTCAAAAATCCTTGCACCAGCCCTGACCAGAGAGCACCCTAAACACCCCCCCCTTCCCTGCATCTCCACCCTAAACACCCCCCTGACTGCATCTCCACCCTAAACACCCCCTGCATCTCCACCCTAAACACCCCCTGCATCTCCACCCTAAACACCCCCCTGACTGCATCTCCACCCAAAACAACCCCCGACTGCATCTTCACCCTAAACACCCCCCCTCCCTGCATCTCCGCCCTAAACACCCCCCCTGCATCTGCACCCTAAACACCCTCCCTGACTGCATCTCCACCCTAAACACCCCCCTCTCTGCATCTCCACCCTAAACACCCCCTGACTGCATCTCCACCCTAAATAGCCCCCCTGACTGCATCTCCACTCTAAACACCCCCCCGACTGCATCTCCACCCTAAACACCCCCCCTGACTGCATCTCCACCCTAAACACCCCCTGACTGCATCTCCACCCTAAACACCCCCCCGACTACATCTCCACCCTAAACACCCCCCTCCTTGCATCTCCACCCTAAACACCCCCCTCCCTGCATCTCCACCCTAAACACCCCCCTGACTGCATCTCCACCCTAAACACCCCTCGACTGCATCTCCACCCTAAACATCCCCCCTGACTGCATCTCCACCCTAAACACCCCCCCCCCTGACTGCATCTGCTCACTAAACACAGCCAACTTCATCTCAACCCTAAACACCCCCCTCCCTGCATCTCCACCCTAAACACCCCCCCTGACTGCATCTCCACCCTAAACATCCCCCTGGCTGCATCTCCACCCTAAACACCCCCCCTGACTGCATCTCCACCCTAAACACCCCCCCTGACTGCATCTCCACCCTAAACACCGCCCTGACTGCATCTCCACCCTAAACACCCCCCTGACTGCATCTGCTCCCTAAACACCCCTGACTTCATCTCAACCCTAAACACCCCCCTTTCTGCATCTCCACCCTAAACACCCCCCCCTGACTGCATCTCCACCCTAAAAATCCCCCTGACTGCATCTCCACCCTAAACACCCCCCTGACTGCATCTCCACCCTAAACACCCCCCCTGACTGCATCTCCACGCTAAACACCACCCTGACTGCATCTCCACCCTAAGCACCCCCTTGCCTCTCCACCCTAAACATCCCCCCTTGCCTCTCCACCCTAAACACCCCCCTCCTTGCATCTCCACCCTAAACACCCCCCCGACTGCATCTCCACCCTAAACACCCCCTCTGACTGCATCTCCACCCTAAACACCCCCCCGACTGCATCTCCACCCTAAACACCCCCCTGACTGCATCTCTACCCTAAACACCCCTCCTGACTGCATCTCCACCATAAACACCCCCCTGACTGCATCTCCACCCTAAACACCCCCCCTGACTGCAACTCCACCCTAAACAGCGCCCTGACTGCATCTCCACCCTAAGCACCCCCTTGCCTCTCCACCCTAAACACCCCCCTCCTTGCCTCTCCACCCTAAACACCCCCCTGCCTCTCCACCCTAAACACTCCCCCCTGCATCTCCACGCTAAACACACACCCTCCCTGCATCTCCAACCTAAACACCCCCCTCCTTGCCTCTACACCCTAAACACCCCCCTTCCTGCATCTCCACCCTAAACACCCCCCCTCCCTACATCTCCACCTTAATCACCCCCAATCCCTGCCTCTCCACCCTAAACACCCCCTGCCTCTCTACCCTAAACAAATAACCTCTCTGTGTTTAATTATGGGGTTAGTATAAGGGAGGGAGTCCTGTGTAACAATGTGATGTCGTTTTGAGAAAGGGGTAATGATGGGGAGAGGGATGGTGGTAGGGGGATTGGTTTTGTTTAACCATGGAAGGTATCTACTCTGTCCTGTGATGCTCGGGATGCATACTCTGTCCTGTGATGCTGGGGCTGTATACTCTGTCCTGTGATGCTCGGGATGCATACTCTGTCCTGTGATGCTGGGGCTGTATACTCTGTCCCATGATGCTGAGCTGTATACTCTGTTCCGTGATGCTGGGGTTGTATAATCTGTCCCTTGATGCTGAGCTGTATACTCTGTCCTGTGATGCTGGGGTTGTATACTCTGGCCCATGATGCTGAGCTGTATACTCTGTCCTGTGATGCTGGGGCTGTATACTCTGTCCTGTGATGCTGGGGCTGTATACTCTGCTCTGTGATGCTGGGGCTGTATACTCTGCCCTGTGATGCTGGGGCTGTATACTCTGTCCTGTGATGCTGAGGCTGTATACTCTGTCCCATGATGCTGAGCTGTATACTCTGTCCCGTTATGCTGGGGTTGTATACTCTGTCCCGTGATGCTGAGCTGTATGCTCTGTCCCGTGATGCTGGGGCTGTATACTCTGTCCTGTGATGCTGGGGCTGTATACTCTGTCCTGTGATGCTGAGCTGTATACTCCTGAGACTATGGGTGGAAGTTAGTGGAATATAGGGGACGAAGTGGGTGGATTCTATAAGGGGTGAAGCTTATGAGAAGTGGGATGGGTCAAAAGGGAGGAGCAGGGTCTGGCACCCCCCCCCATCCTAAAACGTCACCAGCCGCCACTGCTCTGTCCCATGATGCTGAGCTGTATACTCTGTCCCGTGATGCTGGGGTTTTATACTCTGTCCCGTGATGCTGGGGATGTATACTCTGTCCTGTGATGCTGGGGCTGTATACTCTGTCCTGTGATGCTGGGGCTGTATACTCTGTCCTGTGATGCTGGGGCTGTATACTCTGTCCTGTGATGCTGGGGCTGTATAGTCTGTCCTGTGATGCTGGGGCTGTATACTCTATCCTGTGATGCTGGGGCTGTATACTCTGTCCTGTGATGCTGGGGCTGTATACTCTGTTCTGTGATGCTGAGCTGTATACTCCTGACACTATGGGTGGAAGTTAGTGGAATAGAGGGGACGGAGTGGGTGGATTCTATAAGGGGTGGACTTATGAGAAGTGGGATGGGTCAAAAGGGAGGGGCGGGGTCTGGCGCCCCCCCCATCCTAAAACTTCACCAGCCAGCACTGCCTTTAACTCTACCTGCCTCCTCTGCTCATCTTTGCACCCACCTTCCTTACCTCTATACATCTCCTCCTTGCTCACCTGTGCACTAAAGTGTAATTCCTTCTCTGCCTACCTCTACACACCCCACACTACCCTCCCCCCCCGCTAATTTGCTTACCTTTGCAGAACAGGCTGATGGTAGACTTAATGACCACAGTTGTAGGCAGGACTTTCAAGCATGCCTTTTTGTCTTCCCAGTGGGCAGCATTCAGTATAGGTGATGGTGGATATGACCTCAGGGGGGCATGATATACGTATGAATGCTGCCTCTATTTACATATGAATGCTGCTGGTCTGCCACTATTTACATATTAATGCCGGTATTTGCATTTAAACACAGGGTCTGCAGGTGAGTCATCTGTACACAACAATAGCACAGAGTTGGCCAGTATTAGTAACAGAACTTCACACTGAGATATCAGGACACAACACAGCACTAAAACCTCAAGGGATGAGGGAATTTAAACTGGGATAGTCGGCAAGTATGAGGAAGCTGCTTTGGGCCCCACAACAATCGCAGGGCCCAGGGCAGCTGACCCTTTTGCCCTGCCTTAAAGATGGCCCTGACTATAGTTATTTAGATGAACATTTAACAGCTAGAGATTTAAAGTGGACAGACAGATGGAAAACACTTTCTCCCTTACTAAGTAATTACTATGTTCTTTATTTATGCATAAAATCTAACACTTCTTTAACCCTTTCGCTGCCAGAACTGTTTTTGTGTTTAACGCACACCCTGTTAAAGGGGATATCCCTTACACTGGAAAGATATATCCTCCCACCTACTGTTGAGTTTACAGGACACAAAGTGAAAGCAAACCTTCCTAGATGACAAAAAAAAGAAACAGCGGTTTTAACCCTCCCCTACTCTTTACAAAATTTCAGATATAGTATAATTGTACTTGTTATCACAGCATGTTTAAAAAATAATTTTAGGTCTGAAGATTGCATAAACCCCCAACACATAGTTTATTTACTAAAGCTAGAAAGTGAAAAATCAGGCTTACTTCTGCATAGAAACCAATCAGCTTCTAACCTCAGCTTGTTCAATTAGGCTTTGGCAATAAAACCTGGTAGCTGAGTGGTTTCTATGCAGAAGTGAGCCTGACTATGCACTCTCCAGCTTTAGTAAATAAACCCCTATATCAGTGATGAGGAACCTTTTTAAGCCCGAGTGCCCAAACTGTAACACAAAACCAACTTATTTATTTCAAAGTGCCATCACTGAATTAAACCTGCCAGCAGCTCTGTACAGGGGATGGGACTGATCACCCCTCTGGAAGGGGTACGATTCTGCCCAAAAAAAACCTTTGGTGCTTTTTCAAATAATGGAATGCTCAGGTGTGGGCGGGGCCATTGACAGTAATCGGGTTCTTCATCATGAGCGTTGGTGCATTTCATGAATCATACAATCAATATACTATATATAGGGACCATGGTGCCCTACATCAAAGATGGAAATGGTAGTTACCTGTTGATAATTATACGGGGTTTCTACTGATGTCCCAATAGTGTCCTCCAAGGCAAAGTGCTGTGGTTACAATCTGCCTGGGGACCTAAATATGGCGCCGGATGCCCGCGCGCAGCTTAGGGGATTACCGCACATGCTCTGAGGCGGCTATAACCAAGCCTGGAGCACATTGCGGTGCCATAACAGCTTGCAGGGCGGTGCCATGCATTCCAAGCCCATTGGTGCACACACGCGGCACCATCAGTTCACGGGGGGAAAACCCCCCAGAAGGGAGGCTCTATCCGGCACCGATGATGCCATCCAATGGGCCCCCCGTGAGCCAATCAATAAACAATAAAAGCAATATAACCAATATAAATAGGCACCCCACAATAGCACCCTTCCAAAATAAAAGCCCAATTTTTTTCTGAACGGAAGTTTTTTTTAGAAAAAAAAGTTTTGCAGGATAGCAGCTAAATATGACCACTGATCTCAAATCCACCGCAAAATAAAATGAAAGACATAATAAAAGGCATAATACAACCGTAACTGAAACATTTTTTTTATTTTTGATAGAGTAGGGGAGGGTTAGAACCCTTTTTGTCATCTAGGAAGGTTTGCTTTCACTTTCTGTCCTGTAGACCCAACAGTACATGGGAGGATATCTTTCCAGTGTAAGTGTCACGTACCAGGTGTGAGGCCGAAATGCTGAGAGGGATCCCCTTGTGGCTAAGTGTAGCGCTTCCCTGAAAGTGGTACAGGGAGAGCAGTGCCCAGAGAAGCACGGTTTGCCAGGCGCTGAGATGAGATGAGCTGGTCACCGTGATGTAGCAGGTACAGGCTAGATGAACTGTAAAGCTGGTGTGCTTGTGGAGTACCAGGTAAGCTTGACAGAGTAGCAACCAGAGACAGAAATGAGAGCCTGGCCGGGGGTCATACACGGTAAGATCAGTTCAGATGATGAGATTGGATAGTCATACACAGGAAGATGGATCTGTAGCAGAGTTGATAAGCCAAGCCAAGGTCAGACATGGTGGAGCAAGCCAGAGAGAAGTCAGAAGAACAAGCCAAGGGTAAATCAGGAGATCGGGATCACAGGTCAGAGCAAGCCGGGTCATTAACAGAAGTTCAATCAGGATACACAGGATCAAGGAGAAGCTGAAGATAATCCAGCAATAAGCAGCTCCAACAGCAGGCTTAAATAGACCAGGAAGTAAGTCATGTGATCTGTTCAGGTTACAAGGAGGAAGTACCGCCCACTTTAGTCACACTGTGCACCATGGCGGCCATGATTGTCTTGGGCAGAATTGCCAGTCCTTCTTTGGCCATTTCCCTGACAGTAAGGGATATCCCCTTTAGGACAGTTGTCAGGGGATCAAGAGTCCTTATTGAAAGATTTCTCCTCTAGTTCTGTTCTGAAGGCAACTCCAAATTTGGATTCATCCTCACTTTTATTTCTAGTGACACTGATGATTGGGACAATTAGAAAGAGTGAATCTCCCCAACAGGAATACAGATCACAAAAAGAACCTGAACCTGGTTCAAATGTTAGTGGAGCCTTAGACAGCATCAATCGTTCCTCTGGCAAAAAGCCTAACCACCTTAGCAATACATAGTTACATAGTTAGTCAGGTTGAAAAAAGACACAAGTCCATATAGTTCAACCCACCCAAAAAATAAAAATAATAATACAATCCCATATACACAATCCTTCACCCACAGTTGATCCAGAGGAAGGCATTTGCTACAGCAGGGGAAAAAATTCCTTCCTGGTCCCCCAAGAGGCAATTGCATATTCCCTGGATCAACTTTACCTATAAATGTCAGTACCCAGTTATATTATGTACATTTAGGGAAGAATCCAGGCTTTTTTTTTTTGAGCAATCTACTGAGCTTGCCAGAACCACCTCACATTTTCACAACTCTTATAGGGCGTACACACGGTCGGACTTTGTTCGGACATTCCGACAACAAAATCCTAGGATTTTTTCAGACGGATGTTGGCTCAAACTTGTTTTGTCTACACACGGTCACACAAAGTTGTCGGAATTTCCGATCGCCAACCACTCGGTCACGTACACCACGTACGACGAGACTAGAAAAGGCCGGTTCAGAACCAAGCGCGGCACCCTTTGGGCTCCTTTTGCTAATCTCGTGTTAGTAAAAGTTTGGTGAGAGACGATTCGCGCTTTTTCAGACTCGTGGCTTTCAGATCGTTTTCTGCTGTTCAGTTTGTGCTTGTGGGTTTGTATTTGCTCTTCAGTGCGTGCAGTCAGTTCGTATTGGAGTTTTCTGTGCGATCTTGTCCGCTCGTTGCTGTTTTTCAGGTCACTCTTCACAGGCCTTGCTGTTCTTCAGTGCGTTCTGTTACTTCGTTCTGAGCAGCCGACCGTTTTCTAGCCATGTTGCGTATGCGTACTCCTCGTAGAGTTCGTGCTGTGCGGGGGCTTGGTGTTGGGGTCCTGACCTTGACACAAGTCCAGTCCATGAACAGGACCAAGAATTGGTTGCTCCAGCGTGACCAGTTCTCTCATATGCCTTTGCTCCGTGAGATCCGTGAGAATAATCCTGATGATTTCAGGAACTTTCTCAGGATGACGGACCCCGCGTTTCACCGTCTGTTGGCTTCGCTGACCCCCTATATTAGCAGGCAGGATACCTGCATGAGGCAAGCCATCACTCCGGAGCAGAGGCTCGTTGCTACCCTGCGGTACTTGGCGACAGGGAGAAGGCTGCAGGACCTCAAGTTCTCGACAGGCATCTCCCCCCAGGCTCTGGGGATCATTATCCCAGAGACCTGTTCTGCCATCATCCAGGTCCTGCAGAAGGAGTATATGAAGGTAAGATTTTTATCCTTTAATCTCACATTTTATTGTATTGAATGTTTGCTAATATCTTGTATTTCTTTCCTCATTCCCTAATTACCATGATTGTAATATGCTGTGAATGTCCCCTTTGTCCTCATGCATGCTGGATTTTTATGTAATTATTAGTTTAGGTCCTTTATACATATTTGCCTTCACTAAAATCCCCAGCATGGTGTCTCCTGGCCCTATATTCACCTCATGTTGTCACTTAACAATGTATTTTTTCTGCTCCATAGTAGTGCTTTACCCCAAACACCCCCTAAAATGTTTGGAAATGTTATTTTTGCTTTAAATTCAGGCAGAGTGCCAGAGGCTTTTTTTGTGGTGCCCCCAAATCATTTTTAGTAACCCTCCCTCCCCCAACTGCTAAGTCAGCTGATCCCAATTCTCTATCTATCCTCAATCATCTATCCGCTGACTTTGCCAAACCCATACACACTATACCCATCTCTTTTGTGGTCAGATTCATGGAAGAATTCCCCAAAGCATGTAGTGCAAGGGCCTGCCTGTATACTTTCAAATGGTACTGTTTAAAGTTTTGGGATCCTATTATTATCTTGATAGGTAAAAGCAGAATGTCCAAATGTCCTCAAATGTGTACAGTGTGTATTTATATCTTTGTATTATGACACTTCTTACCTGTCCAGTGGGCTGCCAATAGTGTAACTAAGGAGGGGCTGTTCCAAGTAATACCCATTATTTAGGCATTCATCTCTCAATGAAGTGAAGAGGTTTACCTGTCCAAGATTTCCACACACCCCCTATAATGTTAGAAATGGCCCATGAGAGGGGGGGGGGATATGATAGGTGTACCTTATACTTTGGCGTTGTTAAATTCCCCTTAATAAATGGTATCTGGAGGTTGCCCCATAATGTTTGTGTCTAATCTGCTTGCCATGTTTCTGAGTAAAAATAGTAATGTTTATTGTTTTTTCCTCAACAGTTTCCTTCCACGCCACAGGAATGGCAGACTGTGGCCTCCGACTTTGCCGAGCGGTGGGACTTTCCTAACTGCGGAGGGGCAATTGATGGGAAACACGTCCACATCGTCCCACCACCCAACTCGGGGTCGTACCATTATAATTACAAGGGGTTCAATAGTATAGTGATGTTGGCGGTGGTGTCGGCTAATTACGACTTCTTGTATGTGGACGTGGGGAAGAATGGCCGGATGTCCGATGGTGGAGTCATCGCCCAGACGGAGTTCTACAGGCGTCTCCAGAATGGCAGCTTGGACTTGCCAGCTCCAGAGGACAATGTTGAAGGACTCCCATTTGTGTTCGTTGCTGATGAAGCGTTTGCGCTGGGGGACCACCTGATGCGGCCATTCCCAATGAGGACCCTCACCCCGGAACAGAGGGTTTTTAATTACCGGCTGGCCAGAGCCCGAAGAGTGGTGGAGAACACATTTGGAATCCTGGCCAGCCGGTTCCGCCTATTTATGACACCCATCCATATGGCGGAGTATAAACTGAACCATATTATACTTGCATGCTGTGTTCTCCATAACTTTTTAAGGAAACATTCAGCCAACTATGCTGGCTCAGTTGGGCCTGAGGCCGGAATGATACATCAAACCACACTAACGGCGCTTGAAAGTGGCCGTCCTGGCTTGCCCTCCCTGAGTGCCCGTGATGTCCAGTTACGCTACCTGGAGTTCTTTGCGGGTAGGGGGGCTATCAATATGCCAGCAAATCTGTGAAGCCTTTTTATAATAAAAAAAAAAGAAATTCTTTGTGGACATTTACTGCTTGTGTTTGTTTTAGCTGACCCTGACAGAAATGTGTTGAGTCCAGAAAACGTTGTGATTGTGTAACCTTATTATACAAAGCACTATTGGCTGTTATTTACTAAATGCAAAAACACATTTCACTACAAGTGCACTTGCAACTGCACTGAACCTGCACTTGTAGTGCAAAGAGGATTTGCCCTTAGGAAATAACCCCCATTTTCGCAGAAAACAGCAATTACATCACCCCAAAAGTGTTGTAGTGTTGAGACAATAATCCACACATTCTTGATTAACCAAATTTTTTATACCTGCACAATCACATGTGCATTTACCAAAGGTTTTTTTAAAACAAACCAACATGTTTGTTGTATAACAATTTTTGGAGTAGCATTATCAAAAATCGAAAAGTCCATTTAAGATAAAACAGGCCTGTGTAAAACCAACAAGAAAGCCAAAAAACTTGAACTTACAAAGTTCACATTAGGTAAAACCTGAAGGCTATATCAGACATCAGTATTTAGGAACTGGGTTTGATATAGCGTTCAGATGGGGGGGAAATCACCCCTGGAAAAGCCAAATTTGGAAGATGCACACCAATTTACGAATGTCAACATGTGCTAGCTGCCATCAGGGGGGATCAAGGGACGTGTTTTTGGGGAGCAAGCCCTTCCTCACCGCTACTTTATAATTGAGGAAGGGGTTGCACCCCCAAAACGCGTCCATTGATCTCCCGTGATGGCAGATAGCACATGTTGGCACACTGTGTGCATCCTCCAAATTTGGCTTTTCAAAACATTGCAAAAATATTTAAAAGATTGGACCACAATCCCAAAAGTGATTTTGTGGGGTTTTAAATTCACCCCAAAACATCAATGATGTTATTACTTTTTTCAATCACATCATTGATTTTTTGCTGTATGTTTTGCAATTCGACATTACACCCCAGGATCTCCCCGATCAGGATCTGGGCACTTTCTGATGTGAAAGGATATGGATCACGATCACCTAAAAAGAGAGAAACAAAACAAAAACAGGTATCAAAAATCTGCCACCATCCATCTCTTTTACCTGAGTCTGTGGTCGCAGACACTCACCTGTTGTGGTGCCAATTTCCACCACATCTTCTTCTTCCTCCTGCTCTTCTTGGGTTGGTGTTATTTCCCCTTCTTCCAGAGGTGGGGGGTCTGTGGTCTCCTCGGATGAAGGATGTCCTCCGAGTCTTTTCTCCCCTATGTAAAACAAAAATGGTATAATTAGCACACAGATATTTGATGGCAGAACTAGAAATAGGAAACATTGCTTGGAAGTGGGGTACAATTGTCTATTTTAGCCGAGTTCCAAGATGTATTTTTTTTATTGCCCTTTGTCAAGCTGCAATACTTTACCTGTTTGGTACAAGCTTCACAGATGGAGACCCCCCTATAGTATACACTGGAGCACCTGTGTGGCCCCCTAATAAAAATGGTGTTCTTGTGTCCCACACTAGTGCTCCAGTGTCCAGATGTGAAAACAGCTGCTCAGTGTCCTCTCCTTACACACAATCTAGTTTGCATTTCATTCAAGTAACAAACCCATCTACACAAACAAATATTTGGCATCCAAGTAGGCCCAAAAAAAATGTGGGAAAATGCATATGGTCTAAACAATGGTGTTTTAGAGGCCGAAAGAAAAATGTTTGATACGAACGAATAATGGGCCCATGAACATTAAAGTTGCCCTTTTAAACTGTACAATTAAGAAAAGCATATGGAGCAGCACGAACGGAATAAAGACAGAAAGAATAGGAACACAGCACAACTACTTATTTTTTTGCAGCACTCTCCGGATCTTTCGGTACTGCTCTGGCTCTCTCAATTTCAGGTCCCACCACCGCTTCCTGAGCTGATCTTTCGATCTTCGTACCCCGAAATTCTTGTGAAGACTTTTGACCACTTTCGCCATGATCTTGGCCTTTCTGATATTGGGGTTGGGGTAAGGCCCATACTTTCCGTCATAGTCGGACTTCTTCATGATGTCGACCATCTCCAACATCTCCCCAAAGGACATATTTGTGGCCTTAAAATGTCTCCTTCTGGATCGGGACGTGTCCGGATCCGGGCTTTCCTCCTCCTCCTCCTCGTTCCTGCAATTATCACGCACCTGCTGTGACTCCGCCATGTGCTCTTCCCCCACTGCACCGAACGAAAAGGGGCGGGGAATCGAATAGAAAGAACGTCAGGGGCGGGCGGAGTTACACGCATGCGCAGTGTATATAAAGCGTAACACGCGTGCGTATTGCGTACGATCTGTGAGCGGAGGAAGGAGCATTGGATGCGCCAATCGTAAGAACGAAGGCAAGAGACAAACTTGTGCCTATACTGCTTCTACATTGAGGCCTATATTGTAACAAGATTAGGAGAGTTTTGTCTGACATTAGGCTTTGTCTTGTGTTGTGTCTTGCAGTGAACATGGATATGCTACTGAAAGACAATGACTTCATGTCAGTATTCGTAGATATGTTAAGGGAGCTGCCCTGTCTGTGGGAGATTAAACACCCCCATTTCAAGAACCAAGCAAAGAGGAAGGCAGCACTGGAGCAATTGTGTTAAATTGTGAAGCAGGTGATCCCCACGGCAGACATCACCTATTTAAAGATATTAATTGGTGGCCTGAGGAGTACATATCTAAGGGAGCGCAAGAAGGTCCTGGATTCACAGAGATCCGGAGCAGCAGATGACATCTATGTCCCCAGGATGTTGTACTACGACAGGCTGCATTTTCTGGCAGGCCAGACTGAACCCAGGTCATCCCTCTCCAGTCTTCCTTCCACGCTTCCTTCCCCCCCGGCTGAGGCTTCTGACACCCAACCTGGGCCTTCCAGGCAACATGTGGAGGAGCCCAGATTGAGCCAGGTATAGCATTCTTCTAAATATTTCTGCTTGTTCAATCAATGATGTTAACTAGATGTTAGTTGGGAGTACTAATTTAGGATTGTGATTGATGATGCAAAACATTACAACCATGTCCCTTTTTCATACACAGGGAAGTCGCAGCCAGGAGGTGGCCGGGCCGAGCCGGCTGGCTGATCTGCAGGTCCCTCCACCCCCACTGGAAAGAGAAAGTGGCAGTAGGAGGAGTGCCCTATAGGAGGCTACCAGAGGACTCTTTTGGAGGGCTACAGAGGTCCTGGGAGCACGACAGACCGTGGAGGAGGACATTAAAAATGCAGAGGATGGAGGAGGGCCAACAAGTCATGTGTGAGGCGCTCATATCAGGGGCTCTTAACAAAGGTATGAGGGGCCAAATTACAGCTCAGACACACCTTTGCGATGGTCCTCCTCCTCCTCCTGCAGGTCCTCCTCCTCCTCCTCCTTCTCTTCCAGGTCCTCCCAGTCCTCCTCAAGGTCCTACTCCTCCTCCTGCCACATCTCCAACTGCACAGCCACAGCCGGGAAGGAAGCGTGAAAGGAAGACCAGAAAGTGAGGACCCTGGATCCAGTCTGGTCGGCCAAAAGATGCAGCCTCTTGTGGTACCACAGCCTGGGGACACACATGTCATCTGCTGCTATCCGGATCTCTGCGAATTCTGGACCAGACTGCCCTCCCTTACATATGGACTCCTCAGGCCACCAATTTTGATGTTCAAGAATTGATGTCTGCCGTGGGGGTCCCAGGCTTTGCTAATTTCACCTGTTGATCCAGTGTTGCCTCCCTCTTTGTTTGGTTCTGATCCCTTAATAAAGGATTTTTGTTTTGAATTATACTCTCCTATGTGTTTTACTTCAAAAATGACAGTTTGTTTGTGAGGATTCAGGTACATTTCAAATATACAATGTGAAATGAACAAGGGACACCAACAACAAACAATCTCCTGGAGATTAAATAATAAAAGATATCAATGGTGTTGGGGTAACTTGACACACAAAACACACACAAAAATATTCTTGAGTAAAAATAAAAATCACATTGAGCAAAGATCAGCCTTGGAAAAATTACAAACATTAAATAATAAAAAAAAAAGGCTTAAAATCAAAAAAAAAAAAAAAAAAAAAAATTATGTCAGATGTGACAACTAATAACAATATATTCAGGGAATCCCAATAAAAAAACAAAAATAAAACTTTGGGAGAAGTGTGTGTGAATATGAGCAGCAAAACTACTTCATTCTTGTCACATTATAAAGAAGAAAAGAGTGCGCTGTATTAAACCATTTTTAACATTGCAGCGTGACGAAAGTGCTGTATCCATTGCGAACGCTAAGTTTACCAAAACGAGCTGTTCCGTCTTGGAATTTCTTCTGAGCATGCGTGGCACTTTGTGCGTCGGAACAGGCCACACGCGGTCGGAATTGACGCGATCAGATTATGTTGACGGAAAATTTTATCTCCTGCTGTCCAACTTTGTGTGTCGGAAAATCCGATGGAAAATGTCCGATGGAGCCCACACACGGTCGGAATTTCCGACAACACGCTCCGATCGGACATTTTCCATCGGAAAATCCGACCGTGTGTACGGGGCATAACTGTGAAGAAACCTTTCTGTATTTGGAGATTAAATCTTTTTTCCTCTAGACGTAAAGAGTGCCCCCTTGTCCTCTGTGATGACCTTAAAGTGAATAACTCAACACCAATTTCACTATATGGACCACTTATGTATTTGTACATGTTGATCATACAGTCTTACATATTTAGCCAAGCAGATTGGGAAATGATTAGGAAAAAGCAACTATAGAGGGGAAAGCGATTTTCTCTTTTCTTGCAAACCCTAGATGGCGCTGTCTATGAAAGAATTCTGACCTAACCTATGGCTGGTACAGCCCAGGGATGCTATTTGCAATTTGCCTCCCTCTGTTCGAAAACAACAGCTCCTAACTTTCTGAGATGGGAAAGAGGGACACATTATAGCACAAAGAGTTAAACAAAGTACACACCCCTGCTACACTCCCCATTACGCTGTTCATAAAGAATTAATACGCTAAATATTATGATTGATGGAATTCACAAGTGCTTTTTCTTCACTATTACGTTTTCATTATACTGTCTTTTCGAAACAGCAAATGCATTAACATAGAGGGTGAGAGGTTTAGTGCAGTAAAACCTTTGTATAGTAAATAATCAATATTTTATAGCAGTATATACAGAAGACCTAAAAGAGGAACAAGTGAGGAAGAAAGGGAGACAGATGGATTTGGTTCCAAATGAGGGGCAGTTGGGACCAATGAAACAGTTTAGATGTGTTTTTCTCATTTTTTTAAAAATATCCTTTCCTACTTCAGAGGGGTCCCTAAACCTCAGCCAGTCAAAAACTCCCCATATGGGATCTGCTGCAGTTCACTTACTCTGCAGTGTTGGACAGGGACCGCATTCTTTTAATTAGAATAGCCTGATGTGCTTTATAGTTCTCACTCAGAAGCTTTTTAATCATCCTGCAGCCCAATATTAAATATGTGTAGTGTTCTTCCACTTCATACAGCTCTATTTCTTGGTTCAGTAGTGCATTTACTTATAACAAGGTGAACTTGAAATGGTCTATATAATTACAGAATTACACCTCTCCTTATAAGTGTGGTATTGTTACTGCAGCAAGTCTGCACAGCTTGTAATTTATCTTTTCTAATCATATCTATTGTACTTTTCATAGAGAAATGTCCAGAAGTGACCTTCTTCTTTCATGAATGGTAATTATATTAGAAAGGTTTGTTATAATATGCATGCATTAGTATTGCAGCTCCAATGTTAGCATTCTCTGCCAGTAGCAGCCATTGTCTTGTCTCTCCGGGATACTTTATTACAGAAAAACTAAATTATGATGAGCACCTGGCCATATGGAATGTAAATACTATCAGATCTAATTACATTTCTAATTACACATGTTCATTTTGACCTCAAATTGGGTGCTTTGTACAATTTTATTCAACAAAACAGAACATTTTGAATATTACAACCTCACCTTCATTAAAACGTAGATATATCATCGCAGAGGAATGGCCTCCTTTAGGTGGCTGTTCTGCTACAGCAGAGCAGGATCATTCCAGATGCCTTCCCACAGACATCTTTCAAAGCATTCCCTTGGCTGGGTTTCTCACACTCCTGACTCAGCATGCTTTCCTTCCTCTCAATCAGTGAAGCAGTAGATTTCTCACAACCAGGGCTTTTTTTTCTCAGAGAAGATGTGCCGGAATCCACCCTCGCCAGTCAACTCCCGCCCTCAGCCCCACCCACTCCCGCCAACAATCCCACCCCTACTGCCCCTAATCTCGCCATTCCTTGCTTGGGGAAGAGAAGTAAAATAATGCCAAATAATGGGTGTGGTCAAGGCTCAGAACTGTGTTTCACACACAATTCGAAGTTCAGAAAAGTGTAACACACAGAGTTGTGCAGTGGATGAGTGTGTATCACTAAGAGTGCATAAAAATATTAGCATCCCCATTCATAGCTCAACTCCCACCCCCCACCCCCCCCAGTCAGGGAGGTCACCCTCCACATGTCACCCTCTCTCACCTTCCCTCCCCATCTGAAGCTCACTGTCTCCCACCTGTCTATAGGTCACCCTCTCCCCCTCCCTCCCTATACACAGGTCACCCTCTCCCTCCCTATACACAGGTCACCCTCTCCCCCATCCACAGCTCACCCTCTCCCCCATCCACAGCTCACCCTCTCCCCCATCCACAGCACACCCTCTCCCCCATTCACAGCTCACCCTCTCCCCCATCCACAGCTCACCCTCTCCCCCATCCACAGGTCACCCTCTCCCCCATCCACAGCACACCCTCTCCCTCATCCACAGCTCACCCGCTCCCCCATCCACAGGTCACCCTCTCCCCCATCCACAGCTCACCCTCTCCCCCATCCACAGCTCACCCTCTCCCCCATCCACAAGTCACCTTCTCCCTCCCTATACACAGGTCACCCTCTCCTCCCTATACACAGGTCACCCTCTCCCCCATCCACAGGTCACCCTCCCCCTCCTTATACACAGGTCACCCTCTCCCCCATCCACAGGTCACCTTTTCCCTCCCTATATACAGGTCACCCTCTCCACCATCCACAGGTCACCCTCTCCCCCCATCCACAGGTCACCCTCTCCTTCCTTATACACAGGTCACCCTCTCCCTCCCTATATACACAGGTCACCCTCTCCCCCATCCACAGGTTACCCTCTCCCTCCCTATACACAGGTCACCCTCTCCTCCCTATACACAGGTCACCCTCTCCCTCCCTATACACAGGTCACCCTCTCCTCCCTATACACAGGTCACCTCTCCTATTCACAGGTCACCTTCTCCCCCCCCCCCACCCCACAGCTCAACCCCCCGGTGGAGGAAGTAATATAGAGTACTTCCTGCACTGGTTTCAGTGTTGACTGACAGACTGGCTGCTATAGGTGGTGGAAAGCCGTTCTGCCGAGTTCTGACTGAAAAAAAGCCCTGGTTGTATGGTATTTGAGCAAAGGAGAAGAGATATTGTCATTGTGTGTGTTAACAGATTCAATAAACAAACAACTTTACAAACTACGAATCATTATCACGAATATATATATACATACATAAATATCGAATTTCAACTAATACGAAAGAAATTATAGCGGATGTAACGAATGAATTCGACATGATTCGAGATTCAGTATAACGAATATCGACACTCTACAGAAATAACTAATTATCCGAAAATGAATTAACATAACATAACGAATATAACAGAACGAAATTATGTATTTTACGAATGACAATGAACCGAAACTAAACAAAATTTTCCGTTGTGCACACGTCTAGTGCTCCTAATCTCAGCTGATTACCTGTATAGAAGACACCTGGGAGCCAGAAATATTGCTGATTGATAGGGGATCAAATACTTATGTAGCACTAACTCACGGTGGAGCTGCTGGTTTAAGCGGGTCTGTTACCTTCACTCTGCTTCCCTCTGTTTCACCGGCACCGGGTCTAGGGTTCCGTTGAGTTTACTCCTGGACAACACACGCACCAACACTGGAGTACGTTTTCAATGCTTTAATAAAACAAACGACTTAGGAAGTAGCAGGAAAGAGGTAGAAAGGAAACTTGCAGAAGAAACTCAAATATTCTCTGGTAGGGTTCTCTTGACAAAATGTCCTGGTAGAATTCAAATACTATTTGAAATGCGCTCCCCTTGTGGGACACACTCCTTGCTCGTCTGGATAGGCCTCTCTCACTGGTCTAGCAGCCAGCACGCAGCACGAATCAAAGTCTCTGCCACAGACTTGTTTGGGAACAAAATTCGTACAATCCTCTGCCACAGGATGTATAGGTTTTTCTGTAGTCAAAGTCAGTCACAGTGCTTGAACCTTTAAGCCGAGCTGGCAACACTATGCTGTATGGTTACTTTTGGATACGTCCTCCAATCGAGTCACCAGACCCCTCAATAGACCAGCATGCTGTGTGATCTCTCCAAGACGGGTCCTCCCCTGGGATCTCCTCGGTTGTCCAGCTTCGTCACACAGGACCGACAGCTCAGGACCATTCCTCGGCCGCGGTGGTAGGCTCCAGACAAGCCTCTGGACCCACCCCGGCGCCGCTGTATCGTGGGCCTCCCGAACGGAGGACCACAAGGTAGCTCCTTAATGCATACCTGTCGGCCAGGAGGGCCAGCAGGTGGCTGTAAAACGAACCCCAAAATATGGCGTCTGTCCCATAAATACCCTCGCCCAGAATGCAACTCGGAGGACCACCTCCACCGAGCGTGCCTCCGGGACAGAGGAGCATCCATACGCTTCAACATGTTGCCTTTCCAAACCTGACCAGTGGCAACAGCGACACCCACCGGTCAGCACGGAAACACACACAACGTCAGCCAAGCTGGAACAGAGGCAAACTTTAACCTTCCTAACGCACAATTTACTAAATTTACCTAACATGCGGTAGATTGCAAATCTACCAGCGCTACACTTATTTCACTTATTAAAATGCAAATCAATTTATAACTTTTTTGAAATGCGTTTTTCTGGATATTTTTGTTATTCTGTCTCTCATTGTTAAAATAAACCTACCATTAAAATTATAGGGGATCAAATACTTTTTTCCCTCTCTGTAGGTGTATTTTAAATGCTAGAGACAGAATATCAACCAAAAATCCAGAAAAATCACATGATACAGATGTTATAAATTGAGTTGCAGTCTTGTGAATAGTATAAGTATTTGATCCCCTACCAACCAACAACAATAAGAAGGTGCTCATAACGAGAACTCGTTATGTGTTGTGGCAGAGCGAGTCTCTGTCCCTATAGAATTATATTGTAAGTGGACACAGAGTTTGCATGCCTGCTGACTACAGAGCTACAGAGCATATATTTTGAGAGGAGGAAACTGCTCTGGCAGTTTCCTCCAGATTTTGCTATTGCCGGGTGGGACTCTGTCTATTGGAGATTCCTAAGAGTCTTGGGTGGAGGGGATCTCCAACCCTGTGTCCAGATCCTGTGGACAGCCAGCAGGGTGTGTGCCCAGGTGCACACAGCCCATATAACGAGGGGCTGGTGAGAGCAGTAGAAGGTGGAGGGTGGAGTGTAAAGACATACCCTTCTCAGGAAAACTGTCTACCCTGTGTGAGACTACATCCCTGGTGAGGGGGAACTTCTTTCTGAAAGAATTGGGAAGGCCCGGATGGCTACAAGGGCCTAGGAGACCAGATTAGGGTTTGGGAGGCTGGGAGAGCTGGGGTGGCTAGCGAGTCCAAGGGGGCTGAAGGAAGTCCTGAAGTCTTGGAGTCTTGGGGACAGTGAGTAAATCCAGGGGGCTGAAGAATCCCGTTGAGGCCAGGAGTAGGTCGGTTCAGCAAGGAACTGCAGGTCAAGGGAAAGTAAGCATAGAAGCCAGGTGGCTTGCCATTTTCTTATTTGACGGAGAAGAACCCCTGTGTGGAAAATCCTGTGTGTAAACTTTTATTTTGTTCCTTCTAATAAAAATGTGATGCGTCGCCCTCAAACCTAATAACTGACTGCCGTGGACTCACTGGAAAAATGCATCTACCACTGAGCTAAACACCCCCAATGTTAGCATATTCAAACCTCACCATCATGGGCAAGACCAAGGAGCTGTTAAAGGACCTTGGGGACAAAATTGTAGACCTGCACAAGGCTGGGATGGGCTATAAGACCATCAGCAAGAAGCTTGGTGAGAAGGAGACAACTGTTAGAGCCATCATTCGCAAATGGAAGAAATACAAAATAACCATCAATCGCCCTTGGTCTGGAGCTCAATGCAGGAATTCGCCTCATGGGGTAAGGATGATCATGAGTAAAGTGAGGGATCAGCCCAGAACTACACGGGAGGAGCTTGTGAATGATCTAAAGGCAGTTGGGCAAGACTAAAAATTAACAACGAATTTTCAGATTGGTTTGAGTTGGAAAGGGGGACAAGGCAGGGGTGTCCTCTTTCTCCTTTGCTGTTCGCATTGGCGATGGAACCCCTGGCCATCTCCATAAGGGAAAGCAGCGCGATAACTGGTTTTCTGAGAAAATCAGGCGAAGAAAAGATTGCGCTATATGCGGATGACATTTTGTTATTCCTGGGGGACTCGAGAAATTCACTACTGGGTGCGATGAGGATAGTGAAGGATTTCGGTAGCTTCTCTGGTTTAGAGATAAACTGGGAGAAGTCCGAGTTCATGCCGATAGATCCCATTAGCGAGCTAATAGCATGCGATATACCCCAGATGGTAATGGTGGATGCCCTGAAATACCTGGGAATAGTTCTGACGAAGGACCCAACCCGGTATATCAGTACAAACCTAGTCCCTCTTTTAACAAAACTGAAACAAAAAATAGGAATCTGGAGGCGTCTGCCCCTGTCTGCCGCAGGAAGATGCAGCTTAATAAAAATGGTTTGGATGCCACAATTGCTATATATTCTGCACAATTCGCCAGTCTGGATAGGCAAGAAGTGGTTTAAAAGAATTGATAGCCTCTTTAGGGAGCTGATTTGGAAGGGGAAGCAAGCTAGGATTCGACTCCGGGTGCTTCAACTTCCCACTCGGAAGGGGGGCTTTGCCCTCCCACACCCCGAGCGCTACTTCTTAGCAACTCAGCTACAGCAGCTGCTGGGATGTGGGATACCGAAAGGCGGCACCCCCAATGGCAAATTGCTATTGCTAAGTACTCCACATAACACTCTAGTTGAATCTCTAGAGGCGGATATGTTCCACGACGATTATCCAACTATCAAGCTGCTAATTAAACTCTGGAAAACTGTCAAGAAAATGATGAGATATGAAGATCCAACAGTTTATTCTCCTATCTGGAATAACCGTAATTTACAGGAAGTTCTTAAAATAGGCACTTTTGGGGAATGGGTGAATCTTGGCATCAGAAGGCTAAGCCAGCTTTATAATGACACCAAGCTAAAGAGTTTCCCTGAACTAGTAGGGGAATTCAATCTACCGTGGAGTTCCTTCTTCCTATATCTCCAGCTAGAACATGCTCTTAAAGCACAATTTTTAAAGCTCAGACTCTGTGCTGGGAAGAAATGCCTCTATTTCAGAGCATAATGCAGGTAAACCCTACTAGAGGGCTAATCTCAAGAATTTATGATCAATTAAGTAAATCAGACAACAGCGGGGGGATACTCTACGGACTAAAAGCCAAATGGGAAGAGGATATAGGGGGAATGACCCAGGAACAATGGGCGAAAATCCTGGAATTGAGCGTCCAGGTCTCTGTGTCCCCTTCACAGCGGCTTTCTCATTTACTTTTGTTGAATAGAGCCTACTATACACCTAAAAGACTTTTTAAATTTGGGAAAAGGCCTAATGACAACTGTCCCAGATGTCAGAGGTCGGGAGACCTCATCCACATGCTGTGGAGGTGTCCCAAGTTATTTAGATACTGGGAAGAGGTGACCAGAAACTTGGGAAGTATCTTTGGCACTATAGTAGTAAAGGAAGCCATAACCTGCATCCTGGGGCATAGAAGAGCTCGGGGTGAGAGACTGAGCACCACGCTGGCCATCACGCGGGCCTTGTTTCAGGCCAGGAAGATGATAACACTAAGATGGCAATCAAAAGACCCCCCCTCGGTGAAAGACTGGATCTCTTCTATTAATGATACCCTGAGCAGGGAAAGAGTGGAGTACATAAAGAGAGGCAACCTTCAGGAATTTGAAAGCATATGGAAGCCATGGCTAGAGAAAGTAGGAGGTCCCTAATAGGCAGGACGCAGTATCAGACCAAGAGAGGGGCTTAACACAATTATATAGGTAACTGAGGCCCTTGAGGACAAGGAGCGCTATAGCGAAGTGATTTTGGTGTGCATATTTTCTTTTTTTCTTTTCTTCTTGTTTTTTTTTTTTTTTTGTGCCTTGTTTTTTCTTTTTTTTCTTTTTTTCTTTTTATTTATTTTTTTTTGTTTTTGTTCTTTTTATTTATTTTTTTTGTTATCCTACTTTGATTAAATAAATAATCTAGATGGATGCAGGCTAAATTTTGAGGTGGGGTGGGGGGGGGGCTGACTTGGAAACAAGTAAATTTTTACGTGAAACATTGGGCAGCTCAGTAAAGGACGGGCATCAGGAGCCCATAAGTCTTCTATTAGATACCCTTCTCCCGTTTTTTCTAAATCTTTCCTATATTTTTACTTCCTCTTATGAGTTCCTTCCCCCTCCAACCTGGCCCAGAAAATGATAAAGTCCCTCTTGTCACTGGGCTTTAGCGTTGCTACGGATCAAGCCTAGGTGTTTGGAATAAGGGAGGACTTGATGCTAAAGTGATACATTAAAGTATATAGAGGGAGGGCACAAAAGGAATTGAGGTAATGCATGATCCACTATGATGTAAACCGGAGAAGGCGACAGTCAATGAACATCGAGCTGATTTAGCCCTCTGCTTATTGGTTTCTGAAGTGGAAAAAAAGAAAAAAAAAATACAAGAAAAAAAAAAACAAGAAAAAAAAAAAAAAAAGGCAGTTGGGACCACAGTCCCCAAACAAACGATTGGTAATACAATAAACCACCATGGATTAAAATCCTGCAGTGCCCGCAAAGGTCCCCCTCTTCAAGAAGGTACATGTACAGGCCCATTTGAAGTTTGACAATGAACATTTAAATAATTCATAGAAGGATTGGGAGAAAGTTCTGTGGTCAGATGAGACCAAAATTGATCTCTTTGGCATTACCTCGACTCACCATGTTTAAAAGAAGAACAATGCTGACTATGACCTAGAGCTGCACAATTAATTTTTAAAGAATCGAGATTGAGATTCTATCCTCCTCCCGATCTTAAAAAAGCATTTCCTCGATTCAGTGCAGAGAGTTCTCTGGTCAAGCCGACAGCTGTCAAAAAAAAAAAAAAATCAGGCAGCCTGCCATGTTTCTTACAACATCACTAAAAAGAAACATTGTGACATTTAGTTTTTTTAGATCAAAGGGATGCACTTCTGTCTGTAAATGAGGTCAGTTTAACCACTTAACCGCTTGCCGCCCGCCCACTGTCAAATGACGGAGGGACGCATGGGCGTCCGCAGAACTTTTTTCAGGGGGGGGCATAATTTTATGGACACCCATGCTCTCAACGTTTACTATTTGCCACATATGTGGAAACAGAACCAGTGAGAGATGGAGGTAGGAGTGGAACTAAGGAGACAGTAAGGAGTTCAGTAATGGAGGCAGCTACAAGAAAGTGGAGAAAACAGGAGTATAGAGAGAGAAGGTAGTACAGATAGAAGGCGGCAGAAGAGGCAGAGCAAGAAAGTGAAAGACAGAGGCAGAAGTAGTGAGAAGGGATGGGAGCAGAAGTAGAGAGAAAGAGGGAAGGCATAAAAGATTGAGAGGAAGGCAGTAGTACTGAGAAAGGGAGGTAGAGGAAAGCATATTACTTATTACTCCATGCCATGCCTGCAGAAGTGACACCTCCCCCACCTACACCTGCATGCTCCCCATCAATCATCCTTCCTTTCACCACCTACGGAGTCCTGGCTGCTACTAACTGCTGTTACCTGTGGTTCCTCGCTGTTCTTGTTGCCTAGGCACAGGTAGCATTAGCATATCACTGGGCAGGTCACAGTTGAGTGGGAGGTGGCAGTGTCGGTCCGGATCTACATAGTGGCAGACTGCCAGCATATCACTCGGCAGCTCGCAATTGAGTGGGCGGATCCATCTACACAACACGATGAGACACACCTACACTACACAGGCAGCCAATCAATGAAGAGGAGGGCTGAAAGGCTGAGCTGCAGAGCGGAGGACACTGGACAGTGTCAGTGTCCGGACAGAGCAGAGAGCTCAGAGCAGCCAGTAGAGAAACAGACATAGGAAAAAAAGTCTGCGGCGGCTGCGGCAGACATTTCAACACAACACACAGTCTGCAAGCCAACACCTGATGATTCAGGGGGGGGCAATTGCCCCGCCTTGCCCCTATTTGCGGACACCCATGGAGTGACGGAGGGGCTCTTGTTCTGGGTGGACGTCATATGACGTCACCCAGAACGGCCACTCTCATGCACCCGCAGGAGGCACGACGCACAGCGATTGCGACAGCGCTGAGTAACTAGGACACAACGCGACCCCTGATCTCTGTAAAGAGCTGATCATGCGGCTCTTTAACCATGTAATCGGCTGTGTCCAATAACAGCCAGTCACATGTAAACACAGAAGTGACGGTGATCGGCTCTCATCACCTCACACTGAGTGTGTCTGTGTGGCGAGGAGAGCCGATCAGCGGCATCTCCTCACAGGGAACACACAAACATAAATTGGGTAATACCAGCTTTTGATGCCAAGGGTTTTCTCTGCAGTAAATCATTACATCTATTGATATTTTTGTTGAATAAATGATTGATTAAATGACTGAATAAATGCCGATCAGCCACATTATCAATAGGGATGAGCCGAACACCCCCCCGGTTCGGTTCGCACCAGAACCCGCGAACGGACCGCAAGTTCGCACGAACGTTAGAACCCCATTGACGTCTATGGGACTCGAACGTTCGAAATCAAAAGTGCTCATTTTAAAGGCTAATTTGCATGGTATTGTCCTAAAAAGGGTGTGGGGACCTGGGTCCTACCCCAGGGGACATGTATCAATGCAAAAAAAACTTTTAAAAACGGCCGTTTTTTCGGGAGCAGTGATTTTAATGATGCTTAAAGTAAAAAAAAAAAAGTGAAATATTCCTTTAAATATCGTACCTGGGGGGTGTCTATAGTATGCCTGTAAAGTGACGCATGTTTCCCATGTTTAGAACAGTCCCTGCACCAAATGTCATTTTTAAAGGAAAAAATCTCATTTAAAACTGCTTGCGGGTTTAATGTCATGTCGGGTCCTGGCAATATGGATGAAAATCAGTGAGACAAACGGCATGGGTACCCCCCAGTCCATTACCAGGCCCTTTGGGTCTTGTATGGATATTAAGGGGAACCCCGCACCCAAATTAAAATAAGGAAAGGTCCCTATATACTCTGAACAGCAGTATACAGGCGGTGCAAACAAGACAGGGACTGTAGGTTTGTTAAGTAGAATCTGTTTGTAATTTTGAACATTTTTAACGTGTTTAGCTCCAGCCAAAAAATCTTTTCTAAGCTTTTTGGAAAACATAGGGAAGGGTTATCACCCCTGTGACATTTGTTTTGCGTCTTTCCTCCTCTTCAGAAGATTTCACCTCACTTTTTTGTCCCAATGAAAAATGTTTTTTGAAAATTTGGGTTTTTTTGTGGAACAAGGATTGGAAAGCATCAGTGGAAAGGAGAAATTGTTTTCCCATATTAACTCTTACATGAGAGAATTTCCCTTCCTAGGGGTAGATTTCATCTCACTTCCTGTTGTCTCCTTCCGTTTGCAAGTAGGAGTCGTTTGTAAGTTAGATGTTTGAAAGTAGGGTCCTGCCCTATATACTCAGCAGAAATTTGGGCCTTAGGTGTTGCTGTGGCCAAAACACTGTAAGCCCTCACAGGGCCCTGCTGTGAAATATTAGATCAAGAATTGTAATTACATGCCCCTGTTGAACAGGAGCTGAAAAATTAGGCCTTAGGCACTGGTGCTGGTGCCACAACACTGCAACCCCTCACAGACACTCTAGTTGGAACGCAGGAACGAGCCCTGCTGCAAAGTATTGCATCAAAAATTGTAATTACACGCCCCTGTTAGACAGGGGCAGAAAAATTGGGCCTTAGGCACTGGTGCTGGTGCCACAACACTGCAACCCCTCACAGACACTCTAGTTGGAACGCAGGAACGAGCCCTGCTGCAAAGTATTGCATCAAAAATTGTAATTACACGCCCCTGTTAGACAGGGGCAGAAAAATTGGGCCTTAGGCACTGGTGCTGGTGCCACAACACTGCAACCCCTCACAGACACTCTAGTTGGAACGCAGGAACGAGCCCTGCTGCAAAGTATTGCATCAAAAATTGTAATTACACGCCCCTGTTAAACAGGGGCTGAAAAATTGTGCCTTAGGCACTGGTGGTGGCGCCCAGAACCAAAAATGTTCTTACAAGCTATCAGCGTGATGATTGAGGAGGAAGAGGATAATTACTCAGGGATAGTCACTCAGCATCAGCATAGGCAGTCTTTGAAGGGATCTGAAAAAAATTATTCAGTTACATCAGCATCAGGTGCTTGGTAGCTGGTGGTGATCCAAGACTGATTCATTTTTATGAAGGTCAGCCGATCGACCGAGTCAGTGGACAGACGCACCCTGTGATCGGTTACCACGCCTCCAGCAGCACTGAATGTGCGTTCCGAAAGAACGCTGGATGCAGGACAGGCCAGTAGCTCAATTGCATACTGTGCAAGCTCTGGCCAGTGATCCATCCTCAAGACCCAGTAACCCAGAGGATTTTCGGTGGGAAAGGTGTCCAAGTCTGATCTTGCCCCTAGGTATTCCTGCACCATGTAAAACAGACGCTGGCGATGGTTGCTGGAACGGATCATACCTTGGGGCTGCGGACCAAAAAATTGTCTGAACGCATCGGTCAGACGGCCACCTTCTCCACCGCTCCTTCTTTGACTGACCGAAGCCTCAGCAACACGTTGTCCAGAAACAGGAGTTTGTAACCTCCCAGTCTCTGGGAACGCGTTGCACAGACCTTTCTGCAAGGCCTCCCGAAGATGTTTCATCCTCTGCTCCCTCTGCGATGGCAAGATAAGGTCCGCAACCTTACCCTTGTAACGTGGATCAAGGAGGGTTGCCAGCCAGTATTGGTCCTTCTCCTTGATACCACGAATACGAGGATCCTTACGCAGGCTTTGCAGGATCAGGGAGGCCATGCAGCGTAGGTTTGCTGAGGCATTCGGTCCGGAGTCCTCTGGGTCACTAAGGACAACAACGTCCGCAGCCACCTCCTCCCAGCCACGTACAAGTCCATGTGTTCCTTGGGACTGATCCCTTAAAGACTGCTGATGCTGAGTGCCAGGCTCCACCTCCATACTGACACAATCTTCCTCCTCCTCCTCCTCCTCCTCCTCGTCCTCTTCCTGTGTGATCGGCGGGCACGCAGGAACACTGTCTGGATAAAGGGGGCCTTGAGAGCTAAGGAAGTCCTCCTCTTCCTGCCTCTGTTCTGCCTCAAGTGCCCTGTCCATTATTCCACGCAGCGTGTGCTCCAACAGGTGGACAAGGGGGACAGTGTCACTGATGCATGCACTGTCAGTGCTCACCATCCTCGTGGCCTCCTCGAATGGTGACAGGACAGTGCATGCATCCCTGATCATGGCCCACTGGCGTGGGGAAAAAAAACCAAGGTCCCCTGACCCTGTCCTGGTGCCATAGTCGCACAGGTACTCATTTATGGCCCTCTGCTGCGTGTGCAGCCGCTGCAGCATGGCCAATGTCGAGTTCCACCTGGTGGGCATGTCACAGATTAGGCGGTTCTTGGGCAGGTTAAACTCCTTTTGGAGGTCCGTCAGCCGAGCACTGGCATTATATGACCGGCGGAAATGCACACAGACTTTCCTGGCCTGCCTCAGGACATCCTGTAAGCCCGGGTACCTGCCCAAGAACCGCTGCACCACCAAGTTAAGGACGTGAGCCAAACAGGGCACATGGGTCAGTTGTCCCTGTCGGAGGGCAGAGAGGAGGTTGGTGCCATTGTCGCAAACCACCATTCCTGCCTTAAGTTGGCGTGGCGTCAACCACCTCTGAACCTGCCCCTGCAGAGCTGACAGAACCTCTGCCCCAGTGTGGCTCCTGTCCCCCAAGCACACCAGCTCAAGCACCGCATGGCATCTTTTGGCCTGCGTACTTGCGTAGCCCCTTGAACGCCTACGGAGCACCGCTGGTTCCGAGGAAGAGGCCATGGAGGAAGAAGAAGAGGAGGGGGTGGAGGAGAGAGGTGTGTCACAATCAGCATTTTGGAGGCGTGGTGGCGGAACAACCTCCAACACTACTGCACCTTGTCCTGCATCCTTCCCAGCTGCCAGCAGAGTCACCCAATGCGCCGTGAAACTTAAGTAACGTCCCTGTCCATGCCTGCTGGACCATGAGTCAGCGGTAATATGCACCTTACCGCTGACCGCCCTGTCCAGCGAGGCATGGACATTGCCTTCCACATGCCGGTAGAGAGCTGGAATCGCCTTCCGTGAGAAAAAGTGGCGTTTGGGTACCTGCCACTGAGGAACCGCACATTCCACAAACTCACGGAAGGGGGCAGAGTCTACCAACTGAAAAGGCAGCAGTTGAAGTGCTAGCAATTTTGCCAAGCTAGCATTCAACCGCTGGGCATGTGGATGGCTGGGAGCAAACTTCTTTCGGCGGTGCAGCAGCTGGGGCAGGGAAATTTGCCTGGTACAATCTGGCGTCGGTGTACCAAAAGCAGATTGCCCACAAGTACTTGGCTGTGACACACCTAATTCTACACCTTCATTCCTCTCACTGCAGGTCTCAGAGAGGACTGAAGGTCTAGTGGGGTTGGAAATCTCAGCTGATGAGGAGCAAGGAGAGATCCTCTTTGTTCTTTGGTGTGGGTCTTTTAGATATGCTTGCCAACGAACTGCATGGCAGGTCAACATATGTCTGGTCAAGCATGTGGTACCCAAGCGGGAGATGTTTTGGCCACGCGAGATACGCTTGAGACATATGTTGCAAATAGCAGCGGTGCGATCTGATGCACTCGTCTCAAAAAAGGCCCACACCAAAGAACTTTTTGAATAACGCGCAGAGACTGCAGCGCCCTGCACATGTGGAGCTTTGGGGTGTGATGCAGTCAATGTGCTGCCCTTAGGCTGGCCCCTGGAGGGCATCCTGCCTCGTTGGTGATGTGCCGCCTCCTCCTCCTCCTCCTCCTCCTCTCTCCTATCAGGCACCCACGTTGAGTCAGTGACCTCATCATCCCCTCCCTCCTCATCACTGGAGCAAACCTGGCAGTATGCTGCAGCAGGGGGAGCATGACTGCCAGATTGCTGTCCTTCTTGGGCACCCCCTCTGTCCGTGCTCATGTTACTGCCTTCATCGAGCTCAGTATCATCATCAGAGCCTTCCAAACGCTGGGCATCCTCCTGGAGCATGTACCCAACACTGTGGTCAAACAGTTCGAGGGAATCCTCATGAGGACATGGTGGAGCTAGGGAAGGAGTCACTGATGACATTGAGCTGAGGGAAGAGGCCGCTGCTTTGCCAGACAAAGCACCCTGGGCATGGGTGAGAGAGGATGAGGAGGATGAGGACGGCTTGGTCATCCACTCGACCAAGTTTTCTGCATGTTGCGGCTCAACACGGCCAGCTGCCGAAAAAAAGGCCAAGCGTGTCCCATGGCCACGGGCTGATGAGGATGCACCGTCTCCACGACCAGCACTAGACACAGAGCCTGCTTGCCCTCTCTTATTGGCTTGTGACTGTCTGCCTCTCCTTCTTGGCCTTCCAGACATACTAATGGCCTGTAGCTGCACTAAGCTGGGATAGAACACCTGTAATTTTCTTCAGGTAGCTTTATATACTGTAACCAGACAAGCCTGCCTGTCAGTAGGAAGATAACAGGAACGGATCTAGCTGAACACTGTGAGCAGGACGCACTGCACTAAATGTAAATAGCAGGAACGGATCTAGCTGAACACTGTGAGCAGGACGCACTGACTGCACTAAATGTAAATAGCAGGAACGGATCTAGCTGAACACTGTGAGCAGGACGCACTGCACTAAATGTAAATAGCAGGAACAGATCTAGCTGAACACTGTGAGCAGGACGCACTGCACTAAATGTAAATAGCAGGAACGGATCTAGCTGAACACTGTGAGCAGGACGCACTGACTGCACTAAATGTAAATAGCAGGAACAGATCTAGCTGAACACTGTGAGCAGGACGCACTGCACTAAATGTAAATAGCAGGAACAGATCTAGCTGAACACTGTGAGCAGGACGCACTGCACTAAATGTAAATAGCAGGAACGGATCTAGCTGAACACTGTGAGCAGGACGCACTGACTGCACTAAATGTAAATAGCAGGAACAGATCTAGCTGAACACTGTGAGCAGGACGCACTGCACTAAATGTAAATAGCAGGAACAGATCTAGCTGAACACTGTGAGCAGGACGCACTGCACTAAATGTAAATAGCAGGAACGGATCTAGCTGAACACTGTGAGCAGGACGCACTGCACTAAATGTAAATAGCAGGAACGGATCTAGCTGAACACTGTGAGCTGGACGCACTGACTGCACTAAATGTAAATAGCAGGAACGGATCTAGCTGAACACTGTGAGCAGGACGCACTGACTGCACTAAATGTAAATAGCAGGAACGGATCTATCTGAACACTGTGAGCAGGACGCACTGACTGCACTAAATGTAAATAGCAGGAACGGATCTAGCTGAACACTGTGAGCAGGACGCACTGCACTAAATGTAAATAGCAGGAACGGATCTAGCTGAACACTGTGAGCAGGACGCACTGCACTAAATGTAAATAGCAGGAACGGATCTAGCTGAACACTGTGAGCAGGACGCACTGCACTAAATGTAAATAGCAGGAACGGATCTAGCTGAACACTGTGAGCAGGACGCACTGCACTAAATGTAAATAGCAGGAACGGATCTAGCTGAATACTGTGAGCAGGACGCACTGCACTAAATGTAAATAGCAGGAACGGATCTAGCTGAACACTGTGAGCAGGACGCACTGCACTAAATGTAAATAGCAGGAACGGATCTAGCTGAACACTGTGAGCAGGACGCACTGCACTAAATGTAAATAGCAGGAACGGATCTAGCTGAACACTGTGAGCAGGACGCACTGACTGCACTAAATGTAAATAGCAGGAACGGATCTAGCTGAACACTGTGAGCAGGACGCACTGACTGCACTAAATGTAAATAGCAGGAACGGATCTAGCTGAACACTGTGAGCAGGACGCACTGCACTAAATGTAAATAGCAGGAACAGATCTAGCTGAACACTGTGAGCAGGACGCACTGCACTAAATGTAAATAGCAGGAACGGATCTAGCTGAACACTGTGAGCAGGACGCACTGACTGCACTAAATGTAAATAGCAGGAACAGATCTAGCTGAACACTGTGAGCAGGACGCACTGCACTAAATGTAAATAGCAGGAACGGATCTAGCTGAACACTGTGAGCAGGACGCACTGCACTAAATGTAAATAGCAGGAACGGATCTAGCTGAACACTGTGAGCAGGACGCACTGCACTAAATGTAAATAGCAGGAACGGATCTAGCTGAACACTGTGAGCAGGACGCACTGACTGCACTAAATGTAAATAGCAGGAACGGATCTAGCTGAACACTGTGAGCAGGACGCACTGACTGCACTAAATGTAAATAGCAGGAACGGATCTAGCTGAACACTGTGAGCAGGACGCACTGCACTAAATGTAAATAGCAGGAACAGATCTAGCTGAACACTGTGAGCAGGACGCACTGCACTAAATGTAAATAGCAGGAACGGATCTAGCTGAACACTGTGAGCAGGACGCACTGACTGCACTAAATGTAAATAGCAGGAACGGATCTAGCTGAACACTGTGAGCAGGACGCACTGACTGCACTAAATGTAAATAGCAGGAACAGATCTAGCTGAACACTGTGAGCAGGACACACTGCACTAAATGTAAATAGCAGGAACAGATCTAGCTGAACACTGTGAGCAGGACGCACTGCACTAAATGTAAATAGCAGGAACAGATCTAGCTGAACACTGTGAGCAGGACGCACTGACTGCACTAAATGTAAATAGCAGGAACGGATCTAGCTGAACACTGTGAGCAGGACGCACTGCACTAAATGTAAATAGCAGGAACGGATCTAGCTGAACACTGTGAGCAGGACGCACTGCACTAAATGTAAAGAGCAGGAACAGATCTAGCCTAATCTAGCTCTCAAATCAAATGACACTGTCTGTCTCTCTCTCTATCAGCACACCGGAACACACTACACAGGGCCGCCGTGCAGGCGGCCTTATATAGTGTGGGGCGTGTACTAAATCCCCTGAGCCATAATTGGCCAAAGCCACCCTGGCTTTGGCCAATTACAGCTCTCTCTACTGACGGCGCTGTGATTGGCCAAGCATGCGGGTCATAGTGCATGCTTGGCCAATCATCAGCCAGCAATGCACTGCGATGCCGCAGTGAATTATGGGCCGTGACGCGCCACACGAATTTGGCGCGAACGGCCCATAACGTTCGCAATTCGACGGACGGTCGAACAGCCGATGTTCGAGTCGAACATGGGTTCGACTCGAACACGAAGCTCATCCCTAATTATCAACTATCCTCCATAGCAAGACCTCCCACATTATACTGGGTAGGTACACTTTTTGCCACCAAAGCAGCACATACCCATAAAGGCATGCACTCCACTAGATCTCTGAAGGTGTGCTGTGGTATCTGGCACCTAGTCATCAGCAGCAGATCCTTTAAGTCCTGTAAGTTGTGAGTTGGGGCCTCCATGGATTGGACTTGTTTTTCTAGCACATCCAACAGATGCTCGAATAGAGATCTGGACAATTTGGAGGCCAATTCAACACCTCAAGGACACCTTCTGCCATTGCTGTTGATCCAAAACTCTAATGCTGCCAGGCAGCATTAGAGTAAGCTACTGTGGTTTGCTTCACACCTCAGTAAGCCCACCAAGCCAGAACTGTCCAAGTGAATAGGAATGTTCAGCAAATGCCCAGCAACTATGCGCAATGCAGAGCATTTGTGCAGCATTTGCAGGGTTAAAATAGGCAGTGATGAAATAACATATCGCAGTTATACCCGTCAAATGCCTCAGAAAAGTTATCCGAACACAGATTGCTTTTCAGAGGCACAGCAGTTTAGTCACTGGTCTAAACTTAAGTGAGGTTATAACCCCTGCCAGGATATTTTGCCCTCTGTGTCCCAGTGTAGAGATTGTCATTCATGTCTGGTCCCATAGTCAAAACAGCTGAAAGAAAATCCCTCCAAAGTGAGGAAGTCTCTGGTTGTCACCAGAACTAGTGCCCCTATTGAAAGATTTCTCCCCTATTCCTATTCTGGTGAGGAGCTTGAAAGTGGAGATTTTCTTTCACTCTCAGTAATAGTGGCCACCAAGTTACATAGATAGGGTGAATCTTCCTAACGGGGACACAGACAGTAATACGAAACTGACAGGTGTTCTCATCCCTCTCCACACCATCCAAAACTGAAAAAAAGCCAGTACGTAGCACGAACAAAAGTCTCTGCCACAGACTTGTTGGGATGAACCCGTACGATCCTCTGCCACTGGATGTATTGGTTTTGTGGTGAATGTCAGTCACAGTGCTTGAACCTTTAAGCCAAATCGGCAACACTATGCTGTATAATCACTTGAGGATACATCCTCCAACCGAGTCACCAGGCCCCTCTCCAGACCAGCACATTGCATGATCCTTCCATGACAGGTCCTCCCCTGGGATCTCCTCGATTGTCCAGCTTCTTCACTCTGGATAGACAGCTCAGGACCATTCCTCAGCCGCTGTGGTTCTGGACAAGCTTCTGGGCTCACCTCTGCGCCGCAGCAACGTGGGCCTCCGGAACGGAGGACCACGACATAGCTCTCTAACGCATACCTGTCGGCCAGGAGGGCCAGCAGGTGGCTGTAAAATGAACCCCAAATTATGGCGTCTGTCCCATAAATACCCTCGCCCAGAATGCAACTCGGAGGACCACCTCCACCGAGTTGTCTCCGGGACAGAAGAGCATCCATACACTTAGACACGTTGCCTTTCCAACACTAGCCAGCGGTAACAGCAACACCCACGGCTCAGTATGGAAGCACACGCAACATCAGCCAAGCTGGAACAGAGGCAAATCTAACCTTCCTAACGAACAAGTTACTAAATTTACCTATCAGATGGTAGATCGCAAATCTACCAGCGCTACATACTCCCCCCACTACAGTAGACGTTGTCCCCAACGTCTGTCCAAAAACAATGACAGTAACTCCCAAGCCTGGGAGTAGGTATTTGAGCTTTTATTAACTTGTATAGACAAAGAGAGAAGGAAAGACAGTGGAAAGATATTATAAGACTTACATCTATAAAACATTATGTTCACGTCCGTAAACAAAACCATCCTATGACTGTACATAACCTCACTATCTATCTAGCTGAAAAGCCTCCCAGGTTGATAGGAGATCCAATAGTTCCTGAATAATAACTATAGTTATTATTAGCAGGAAGGAGGCAAAAGGGAAACTGCAGAGGAAAACTCAAATACCTTTTTAGTAAGATTCTTGACAAATGTCCTTTGGGGTTGGATATTTCAGTAGAATGCACTCCCTTGGTGGAACACACTCCTTGCACGCCTGGATAGGCCTCTCTCACTAGCCTAGCAGCCAGTACGTAGCACGAACAAAAGTCTCTGCCACAGACTTGTTGGGATGAACCCGTATGATCCTCTGCCACAGGATGTATTGGTTTTGTGGTGAATGTCAGTCACAGTGCTTGAACCTTTAAGCCAAACCGGCAACACTATGCTGTATAATCACTTTAGGATACGTCCTCCAACCGAATCACCAGGCCCCTCTCCAGACCAGCACGTTGCATGATCCTTCCATGACGGGTCCTCCCCTGGGATCTCCTCGGTTGTCCAGCTTCTTCACTCTGGATAGACAGCTCAGGACCATTTCTCAGCCGCTGTGGTAGGCCCCAGACAAGCTTCTGGGACCACCCCTGCGCCGCAGCAACATGGGCCTCCGGAACGGAGGACCACAAGATAGCTCTCTAACGCATACCTGTCGACCAGGAGGGCCAGCAGGTGGCTGTAAAACGAACCCCAAAATATGGCGTCTGTCCCATAAATACCCTCGCCCAGAATGCAACTCGGAGGACCACCTCCACCGAGTTGTCTCCGGGACAGAAGAGCATCCATACACTTAGACACGTTGCCTTTCCAACACTAGCCAGCGGTAACAGCGACACCCACGGCTCAGTATGGAAGCACACGCAACGTCAGCCAAGCTGGAACAGAGGCAAATCTAACCTTCCTAACGAACAAGTTACTAAATTTACCTATCAGATGGTAAATCTACCAGCGCTACATACATATGCACTACCAGCACTATATACAGTGGCTTGCGAAAGTATTCGGCCCCCTTGAACTTTTCAACCTTTTGCCACATTTCAGGCTTCAAACATAAAGATATAAAATTTTTATTTTTTGTGAAGAATCACCAACAAGTGGGACACAATTGTGAAGTAGAATGAAATCTTTTGGATTTTTGAAACTTTTTTAACTAATAAAAAAATGAAAAGTGGGGCGTGCAAAATTATTCGGCCCCCTTGCGTTAATACTTTGTAGAGCCACCTTTTGCTGCGATTACAGCTGCAAGTCACTTGGGGTATGTCTCTATCAGTTTTGCACATCGAGAGACTGAAATTCTTGCCCATTCTTCCTTGCAAAACAGCTCGAGCTCAGTGAGGTTGGATCGAGAGCGTTTGTGAATAGCAGTTTTCAGCTCTTTCCACAGATTCTCGATTGGATTCAGGTCTGGACTTTGACTTGGCCATTCTAACACCTGGATACATTTATTTGTGAACCGTTCCTTTGTAGATTTTGCTGTATGTTTAGAATCATTGTCTTGTTGGAAGATAAATCTCTGTCCCAGTTTCAGGTCTTTTGCAGACTCCAACAGGTTTTCATCCAGAATGGTCCTGTATTTGGCTCCATCCATCTTCCCCTCAATTTTAACCATCTTCCCTGTCCCTGCTGAAGAAAAGCAGGCCCAAACCATGATGCTGCCACCACCATGTTTGACAGTGGAGATGGTGTGTTGAGTGTGATGAGCTGTGTTGCTTTTACGCCAAACATATCGCTTTGCATTGTGGCCAAAAAGTTCGATTTTGGTTTCATCGGACCAGAGCACCTTCTTCTACATGTTTGGTGTGTCTCCCAGGTGGCTTGTGGCAAACTTTAGATGAGACTTTTTATGGATATCTTTGAGAAATGCCTTTCTTCTTGCCACTCTTCCATAAAGGCCAGATTTGTGCAGTGTACGACTGATTGTTGTCCTATGGACAGACTCTCCCACCTCAGCTGTAGTTCTCTGCAGTTCATCCAAAGTGATCATGGGCCTCTTGGCTGCATCTCTGATCAGTCTTCTCCTTGTCTGAGCTGAAAGTTTAGAGGGACAGCCAGGTCTTGGTAGATTTGCAGTGGTCTGATACTCCTTCCATTTTTAAAATGATCGCTTGCACAGTGCTACTTGGGATGTTTAAAGCTTGGGAAATCTTTTTGTATCCAAATCCGGCTTTAAACTTCTCCACAACAGTATTACGGACCTGCCTGGTGTGTTCCTTGGTCTTCATGATGCTCTCTGCGCTTTCAACAGAACCCTGAGACTATCACAGAGCAGGTGCATTTATACAGAGACTTGATTACACACAGGTGGATTCTATTTATCACCATCAGTCATTTAGGACAACATTGGATCATTCAGAGATCCTCGCTGAACTTCTGGAGTGAGTTTGCTGCACTGAAAGTAAAGGGGTCGAATAATTTTGCACGCACCACTTTTCAGTTTTTTAATTGCTAAAAAAGTTTAAAATATCCAATAGATTTCGTTCCACTTCACAATTGTGTCCCACTTGTTGGTGATTCTTCACAAAAAATTAAAATTTTATATCTTTATGTTTGAAGCCTGAAATGTGGCAAAAGGTTGAAAAGTTCAAGGGGGCCGAATACTTTCGCAAGCCACTGTATATATATATATATATATATATATATATATATATATATATATATATATATATATATATTGTTTAAGAGTCACTTCAGATCAACCAGTGATCTGTGAAGCACATACACCATTCATTTTGTAGCACTATTATCACTTTATTTCAAAGGCACTTTATATTACATCAATTCTCCAGCATTTATTCATAAAGATATGCACTATTAACACTTTATGTCTAGGATTTATATTTTTTTTTTGGATTTTGAAAGCATTTTCAAAGGAATCACTTTATTTATATGCATCTCTATGGACGGCGCAGCACTACCTATTTCTTTTGATTTACGACTATTAGCCACGGATAAGCTATTGAGTGACAGCAGCTGTTCGGTTTATATATTCACATTTTACTGAAAGTGGTAGCGTGAGAGTATTACACATTATCATGGGATCAGGTTAGCAACATCCAAGTAACAAGGCAGGATGGGGGGGGGGGGGGGGGGCGTGCCATGCCTGAGAGTTTTTCAGCCACACCATTTTTTTCAGTTGGGAAAAGAATTAATATATTTATTACAATATTATACTATTAACCCTTGCACAGCCAGAGCCAGTTTTGCATTTTTTGCAAACATTTAAAAAACATTTTAGGCCTGAAGATTACATAAAATCCCCAAAACCATAATGTATTTTCTGAGAGTAGACACCCTTTAGAATAAAATAGTGATAGTTTCATTTTTGATGTCACGTGATAATATTGTAGTAAAAAACTCAATGGGCGGGGCCCTGATGACCAGTATTGTTGGTCAATTCAGGTAACAGGTTACGGGCTCACCTAATAGGGTGGTGTTCCTTATCAAAACAGGAGAAGTAGTCAAAATAAAAGGGGAGTGGGAATAGGACCCAAGGTGTCCTTACCTTCAGTGAAGGAAAAGGAACAAACTGTGGTTTAACCTGATATAACTTTATTAGAACAGTTAGTAGAAAAAAAAGACAACCTGGATCCTGAACAACGCCGGGCCTTACGAGAGCTGAAGGAGGCACCAAATTTGGTGATCAAGAAAAGTGACAAGGGGGGCAATATGGTATTGCTCTCAACAGAATACTATGAAAATGAGATAAAAAAACTGTTAAGCTAATATTGGAAGTCGCACAGATATACTAGAGACTAGCATGACGAACTCTCTCTGGCTCACAGTGACCTTAGAAGAGATTATGGAACTCTGGCTGATAGCTTTTCCTACATGCAAGCACACGTGGAGGATTTGGACAATCGTAATCGCAGGAATAATATCAGAGTCCGTGGTATTCCAGAGTCTGTCAGTGAGCTCTTTCCTGCAGTATCAAAAGTCTTTCACACTCTGCTACCTGACAGACCCATGTCAGCATTTTCCTGCGACAGGATCGATAGAGCCCTTCGCCCCAAACCACCCCCAGACAGACCTCCCCGCGACATCATAATGTGTATGAAGGACTTCCTCACCAAAGAGGACATCATGAGGGCTTCCAGAAACACACCAAATATTGAGCTAGATGGCTCCAGATTGCAAATTTACCCTGATATTTCTCCAGCCACCCTGGATCGCAGACGCAGGATGAAAGAAGTCACCTCTATCCTGCAAACAGCCAGAATTAAGTATCGATGGGGTTTCCCCTTCAGGCTCTCGGTAATGCATAACGGCTCCACTCACACAGTCTACAACATTATAGAAGGAAAGGAACTACTCGTCAAACTAGGACTGCTGGAACCTGAACCCCCAAAGCGCCTCCCTGTGACACCCCGGGCTTCTCCTATCTGGTCCACCCATTCTTCACGTCGTAACTCAAGAGAACAAAGAAGATGGCGCCAACCTTCTCAAGACCCGGCTTAAAGTAACTGTTATTTTTCCCCCTTTTTTTTTATTTTAATTTTTCTGTTTTGTCAAGAGGGCAGCACATTGTTCAGGTCAACTTGGTCTTACAGACTATGTACACCCTCTCGTCACTCACCTTTCTATGTTTACTACATAGTAAACACAGGACTCTCCTACTTTAATTTTAAGCAGCTAATATTATTTTTTATTTTTGGGGGCTCCACCATCCCTTCCCTCAACTAGTTTTATCAAATTCCAATTCTTCCCACAGGTAAAAGGTTTTTTTTGAACATCCCCAACATTAGATAGGGTCTACCTGCCCAAAATGTGTTTTGGAGATTCATATAAATGAGAGGGGCTGCGGTGGGCTCCCCCCTCTGTTTTCTCTTTTTTTCAAAGAGAACTTATTAGATATACGTTTCACTATTGTGCTTTATAGCCACCAACTTTCAATTTGAGCTTAATGTTCAAAATTTTTTGTTTATGATTTTGTTTAGATTTTTACAATAACCATGCTTACTGTTTACTCCATCTATTATATTTGCCTGGCACATCCGCCGCCGCTGGTTTGACCCCCTACTCTCATTCCCGGCTCAGTGTGGCCCCCTCAATTTTAGGGGATCCACGCAGGCCCTGGTTTGAGAGTTTTGGACCCTAGTGTCCCTCCTTAAGTTTGTATTAGTCAGAGGACTTCCTGTCTTCTGGCTCCTTTATGACATATTATATAATTCTAAGTTTTGCCCTTATGGCACTTGTTCTATTTAGAATGTTCTCAGGAAGATTTCATCCTTACTTTTTTGTAGGTTTACAGATTAGAAAATACATTACACTGTATTACAGATGTTCACTTAACATAAATTATTGTCTTGAAATACATTACATACTGCCTTTTTCTAGGTTTAAAATTGACTGCAACCATAGACATATACTTTTCAATATCTATGTCCTAGTGGTTCAATACCCTGTCAGATACCACACTTGCTTAAACAATATATTTAGCTTGTATCTCTCTTTTAAAAATGGGAGTTTTCTCACATAATACTCAAGGGTTTAACTCCCCCCACAAACGCAAAAAGGCATTTAGACACTATAAAAGACTGGGTGCAGACATCATTCTTATACAAGAAACACATTTCTCCACAGCAAATCATCCCCTCTATTTCGATAAAACATACAACCAACACTATTTTACCACATACGCCAATAAATCTAGAGGCGTAGCAATTTTTATCCGTAACTCTATTATTTTCGATATTCAATACATATATAGAGATGTGGATAGCCGTTATATTATCCTAAAAGGCACAATGAACAAACGTTCACTAACAATCGCGTCCTTATACGCCCCCAATGAAGCCCAAACAACATTTTTCAATAAATTTTTTGAAACCCTAGACCGCTTCAGCTCCCCCCATATGATAGTGGGAGGAGATTTTAATTTAACTGCACATCCCTCTCTAGATAGAAGCAGGGTTACTCTATCCTCTAAGGCCTTCTCCAAATCAATCAATCGCTCACTAAGTAAATTCCAACTGATTGACTCTTGGAGAGCTCACAATACTGCCATAAAAGCGTATACCCATTACTCTCACCCACATGACTGTTATGCCAGACTCGACTATATTTTTAGCACCCCCATCCTTTTAGCTAACTCCTCGAGAGCTCGAATCCACCCTTGCCCATGGTCTGACCATGACATGGTTGCATTTGATACCTCTCACATAGGCCTTACCCCTACACCATTTAACTGGCGCCTGAACGACTCGCTCCTCTCTGATCCATCCACAATTCAAAACATCCATACACATATTGAGGACTACTTTACCAATAATTCAACTGAGGACATATCCCCCACTGTGCTCTGGTCTGCACACAAAGCGGTCCTCAGGGGACACTTGATCAGTATCGCAGCTGCCAAAAACAAATCTAAACTTACAGAAATCAAGTCGCTTACTAAGGATCTAGACCTCTTATACATAAAGCTAAGCCATTCTCCCTCTCCTGAGATTACGTCTCAAATCCAATCTAAACGTCAAGCTTTAGACTCTATCCTTTCATCAAACACTGAGAGGTCACTTAGATTCTCAAAAGCCAAATTTTTATTACATGGCAATTCTACTTCCACCATGTTTGCCAAAAAGCTTAATCAGGAACACAAACCCCCTCATATATATAAGCTGCGTGACCGCACTGGTAACCTGGTCACTCACCCTCGTGCTGTTTTAGATATTTTCTCTACATTTTATAAAGATCTTCTTTCCGGTCCCCAATCTCAACCCCACCACACTTCGATTAACTGGCTGAATAATATAAATCTACCCACACTTAATGCTCACCAAGCCTCCACCCTCAGTGATCCCTGCACAGATCAGGAAATTACCAATATTATCAAATCACTTAAAACATTGACTGCCCCTGGCCCAGTCGGTTTCACTTCATCATATTATAAAAAGTTTGCACCCCTCTTAGTACCCAGACTAACCAAACTTTTTAATCATATCCTTAATGACGGACAATTCCCTGTAGATATGCTGTTAGCGAACTTATCTCTTATTCCCAAACCTCTTAAAGATCATACCCTACCACAAAATTTCCGCCCCATTTCAGTCCTCAATAACGACTTGAAGATCTTCGGCAGACTTCTAGCTGACAGATTAGCATCTGTCATCACATCCCTCATACACATAGATCAAACTGGTTTCATCCCGGGCCGACAGATTACTGATAACATTAGACTGGTTACTAACATTGTCCAAGATGCTAACCTCTCTTCCCGCTCTGTCTGCCTACTCAGCCTAGATATCCACAAGGCATTTGACAGCGTAAATTGGTCATATTTGAACCATCTACTCCCCAAATTTGGTATCTCTGACAAATGTATCCATGGTTTTAATGCCCTCTATCACCTCCCCCAAACCAGAATTAAAATCCCAGGCCACAACTCAGAATTCTTCTCTCTAAGTAGAGGCACTAGACAGGGCTGCCCCCTCTCCCCATTGCTATTCGCATTAGCCATTGAACCCCTGGCACAAGCTATAAGAAACAACACTAACATTTGCGGATACCTTAAAAACTCAAATGAATTTAAATTAAGTCTTTACGCAGACGATGCCTTATTATTTATCACAAACCCACTCATATCCATTCCAAATCTCATCTCTGAACTTAATTCTTTTCGCTCCATTTCAGGTTTAGGCATTAACTTGAATAAATGTTCGGCCCTGCCTATCAATCTTTCCCCCGATTCGATCATAAACTTACAACGAAACTTTAAATTTATTTGGTGCACCAAGTCTTTTAGATATCTTGGTGTTCACATCACACCCAACTACAAATCACTATATAAGACCAATTATTCTCCCCTTCTCTCACACATTAGCGCACTACTTAAAACATGGTCCACGTATCATATCTCCCTTTTGGGTAGAATCTGCGCTTTCAAAATGACAATCCTCGCCAAAATACTATATTACTTCCGTGCTCTACCCATCAATGTACCTAAAACCAAAATTGAAGCCCTACAAAGGGAGATTAATAAATTTATTTGGTCGAATAAAAAACCAAGATGCAGCTATACTCTCATGTTTAGACCTCAAAAGCTAGGCGGACTTGGAATGCCCAATATATGGCAATACTTTATAGCTTCCAAACTTACACAGCTGGCTCATTGGTTTGCACCCTCCCTGCACCTTCCATGGCTTAAATTTGAAGCATCCTCAATCTCCCCTTACCACCTACAGGGCCTTCCATGGTGCACTACTAACCTTTACCATAAGATCATTAAACTAAATATCATAGTGGCCCACACTCTACAAACATGGACTAAAATTAACAAATCCATTAAACTTTCCTCAGATACCCCCCCTCTAGCATCCTTTTTAGGTGACCCTAGACTATCTCAGAATATCAACGACAGTAATCCATTCCCTCATTGGCGTGTCAATAACTTGATTACCCTGAAATCGTTGATATCAAGCAAGGGGTTCTCTACTTTTTATGAGCTCCAATCCAAATATAATCTCCCCTCTTCTGAACTTACAAATTATCTACAAATCAAACAATTTTATGTAAAACACTATTCACTAAACTACCAACCCCCCACGACCTTACTTGAACATATTTGTATAAATACCGCTAGAGATAAAGGTCTGATCTCTCTGCTTTATAGACATATCAATAATAATATGATGCCTGAAAAATCCAGACCAATGCTACAATGGGAATCTGAGTTAGGTTGCACTTTCCCCATAGAAACTTGGAACAAGATGATTGATAACTGCCGGAAAAGCAACCTAGCAGTCTCATTTAGGGAAACACCTACTAAACTACTTTCTAGACTATACCTGACCCCTTCTATTATACACTCCTTTTACCCATCAGCTCCTCCAGGATGTTTCAGAGGTTGTTCTGAATCTGGCACTTATCTCCATATCTTCTGGAGTTGTAAGCACCTAGATCAAATATGGAATGCTGCCTCTTTGAAAATAAACTCAATTACGAAAAAGGAAATTAGTCTTTCACCTCAAATTTTCTTATTATATGCGAATATCCCTGACATACCATCCCCATGTATTAGATTGATTCATTCCTTATTCAGTTCCATTCAATGGATGATTGCTCTCAACTGGAAATCTAGCAACCTACCTTGGTCACAGGTTTTGACTAGGATGGAATTACTCAAGCTATCTGAAAGAATTCATCATACTCTACACGATAGTATGCACATCTTTAATGCTAAATGGTTGTATTGGTCTGACAATTAATCATTATACTAATGAGATATATAGATCTCTCACCAACTCCATAATACACACACACCTAAATCCTTTTTTTTTTACTTGGTGACTATACTCTACTCTTTTGTAACAGTCTGCCACATTCGATTTTCATTAGAACTCTCGCCTCCTAATGTTTGTTCAGTATCTCTGCTTATCGAACATCTTTAAGAATATGTACATTACTCTAATGCTTAATTCTGTAACCCTATTTTATACTGTACTCGATGTTATGTAACCTTTTTATTAAGCTTCCTAATAAAAACTTTTGTAAACAAATAAAACTGTTAAATGACCGATCCACTTATGAAAAACTTCCTGCTAACCCCTTTACCTCTATAACCAATCAGCTGAATTTTAAACTTATGTTTGCGCAGGAAGCCGGCCTCTTCTCGTCTCGGAATGAGTAGGAGTATCTGAAAGTGGAGGAGTTTAACACCCCTACCATCTACATCATTCCTAAAGTCCATAAATCCCTGACGAACGAACCAGGCAGGCCAATCGTTTCAGCGGTGAAGGGTCCTCTGGAGAAAATTGTAAGATACTTAGATGCCCTACTGAAAGAATTGGTCTTTGAGTTATCCTCATACATTAGAGATACCCTTGATGTATTAGCAAAAATTGAAGAGGTACCGAATCATATATAAAAACGTACATTTTATACATATAAACAAATATACATTTTTTGTATTATTAATTTTTTTTTTCTGCTACACCCTGCCCTAATCCATTCCACTCTGCTCTAATGCGCTCCACCCTTCCCTAATCCACTCCACTATGCTCTAAATCACTCCACTCTACCCTAATCTGCTCTACTTTTATTTCTTTTTCTGCTCCAACCTGTCCTAATCCGTTCCCGTCTGCCCTAATTTGCTCCACTCTGCCCTAATCTGCTCCACCCTGCCCTAATCTACTCCACCCTGCCCTATTCTGCTCCAATCTGTCCTAATTCACTCCACCCTGCTATAATCCTGACTATTGTAACATATACTTTTTTTTAAATATAAACAAATATAATTTTTTTTTTTTTCTTTTATAATGTACAGTATATTACACCACATAGGAGTAAGGGCAAAGTAGTTGCTCGCTCCACTAAACTGTCCACTCTGGTCTAATCTATGCCTCTGTGCCCTAACAGGCCTCACTCTAGTCTGTGCCCCGCCGGGCCTATCTCCATCCAGTCTGTGCCCCGCCAGGCCTATCTCCATCCAGTCTGTGCCCCGCCGGGCCTATCTCCATCCAGTCTGTGCCCCGCCGGGCCTATCTCCATCCAGTCTGTGCCCCGCCGGGCCTATCTCCATCCAGTCTGTGCCCCGCCAGGTCTATCTCCATCCAGTCCGTGCAACGCCGGGCCTATCTCCATCCAGTCTGTGCCCTGCTGGGCCTATCTCCATCCAGTCCGTGGCCCGCCTGGCCTATCTCCATCCAGTCCATGCCCCGCCGGGTCTATCAACATCCAGTCCGTGCCCCGCCGGGTCTATCTCCATCCAGTCCGTGCCCCGCCAGGCCTATCTCCATCCAGTCCATTCCGCGCCGGGCCTATCTCCATCCAGTCTGTGCCGCGCCGGGCCTATCTCCATCCAGTCTGTGCCCCGCCGGGCCTATCTCCATCTAGTCTGTGCCCTGCCGGGCCTATCTCCATCCAGTCTGCTCTCTGCCCTAATCTGCTCCACCCTGCCCTTAACTGCAGTACTATATCATATATTAAAAATGTATACATTTCATACATAACAACAATATACATTTTTTTTGTATTGTAATTTTTTTAAAATTTTTTTAAGTTTTTGTATTTTTTTGTTTTTTTTGTTTTTTTATTTTAACAATACTTTTCACTATCCTGCTGTACACCTGAAACAAAAAAAAAGCTGTTACACATAGATGACAATACGGTTATGACCAAATTCATCCATTTTATATTCAAACTGAAGGTTGATGAGGTCTTCTAGAGTTAGGGTGGGTATCTCCAAGGATTCGATCCTCCGGGGCACTCTTCTGTTTCCATCCTGTGGAGGAAAAAAATCAATTAAAGCTCTGCAAAGAGGGCATGTATTGCTTTGCACTCTCCATGTTCTGATGCAGATCGAGTGAAAGAGGTGGGAGCAGGGTAGAGTTGTATTGTCCTCTCCCACATCCATTTCACTCAAACAGATGGAACGGGTGGGCACCTCCTGATACTCCCTGGCCGGTGGTCTGGCTGGTGCAGGCTGGTCCACAGCAACGATGCGGTCCCTTGGAGATCGACTTCTATTGGACCTGGCATTCTCTCGCTGCTGCCGAAGAGCTGCTCGTGTTTGGTGGGCAATGGGTGAATCCATGCCTATAATAACTATGGCAGAGATTTCAGCATTTCTGTCATGTAATCCTTTCTATAACAATTTTAAACTTAAATGACATATGCAAGTGTCTTTCACGTGTGACAGGTGGCTGTCTCATAGGTAAACCTGAAAATAGGAGATAATTCAACGACTTCAGCCTCTGCAATGTACCCATACATCACCAGATTGAAGTGGTTATACCTGAATGATGCCTGCAGCTACAGGTTTCATCCCAGTATCTTTTTTTTTTTTAGCCAGCAATGCTCTTTAATGTAAAAGTGATCCTAGGGGCTACTTTAGCTAGCTAATTAGATAGCTAATTAGCCGCTGGATCTCTTTTACGGGCAGTGGAAGAGGCAAACCCCCCCTCCCTCCGCCGCAGTCTTTCCGGATTCTCCTGTCCCTCCGGGGAACCCGGGACTGAAGCCAGCAGTTCTGCCAGCTGACCACATAGATGACTGAGGATAGGAACATCCCCAGATCTCTCTGAGATAAAGAAGACCTGTCACTGTTCCGGCTATCACAAGGGATATTGTTCATCCCTTGTGATAGCCATAAACATGAACAAAAAAATCAAGCAGTGTAAAAAAAACAAAAAAAAAAATAAATAATTATTAAAATATCATTTTTTTAAAGCACCCCTGTTCCCCCCCTCATGCTCATGCACTAAGGCAAACACATACTTGGGTCACACACACATATGTAAATGGCATTGCCTCCACACATCACACATGAGAGGTATTGCCACAAATGTTACAGTGAAAGCAATAATTCTAGGACCAGACCTCCTGTGTGGCTCTAAACTTGTAACCTGTAAAAGGCTTTTAAAGTGTTGTCTACGGATAATTTAGTGTACCGTTGTTCGTCGTCGTTCCGTGAGCCTCCTCAATTTTAAAGCGTAACAGGTTAGGCATTTATTTACTATGCGTAACATTATTATTTATATTTTACCAAACAATTAGATATTCTATTGTGTTTTTGTGCTTTAAAATTCATTAATGTGGATTTTTCCCAAATACTGTGTGTAAGTAATTTTCTAGCAAAAAAAGCTAATTTTTACAAGTAGGAGAGGAATGTCAGAATTGGCCAGAGGATGAAGTGTATAAAGCGGAGCTCCACCCAAAAGGGGAAGCTACACTTGTTTGCACCCTCCACTGCCACATTTGGCACTTTTTGTGGGGGGTGGGTACCTGGTTTTGACAGGTACCCGCTCCCACTTCCGGGTCAGATTGCCGTGGCGCTCCACGAGGATCTTCGGCCCCTCCTTCTCCCCCCCCCACAGCCTTCTGGGACACACAGGTCCCTGAAGACTGCGGGACCATTCACAAAGAGCAGCACGACTCATGCATGCGCAGTAGGAAACTGTCAGTGAAGAATCGGCTCGGGTGCCGACATCGCTGGATCCCTGGAAAGGTAAATGTCCTTATATTAAAAGTCAGCAGCTAAAATACTTGTAGCTGCTGACTTTTAATTTTTTATTTTTTTTTGCCCAAATTGGAGCTCCTTTTTAGGAAAGTAGTTCTAAAGGCAGAAGGTATATACCCTTACATGGTCAGTTTGGAATCAATTTAGATATTCTCCAAAGTTTGCCTCTTCTGTATAATTTGTTGCTCTACTGTCTGCCAGTCTTGATTAGATACCATTAGATTAGATATCATTCCTCCGTCCCAACCCCCCCATTTTTTCCCCCTCTCCACCTTCCCACACACCTCTACACCCTTTCTCTCTCCTATATAGGTTACTTGTATATTGTCAAAGATTATAGTGAAATCAAAAATGTTCATAAACAGGTGAGTAAAAGTTCACTACAGGTGTCCATCCATATCCATGGTATTGCAGTGTCCTCGTGTACAACAAATGCAGAGTCAGGCTCGATTCACATCTATGCATGTTGCTTTTGAGCGTTTTTGGAGTTTTTTTTGTGATGCTTGCCACGTTTTTGAGCAGCGTTTTTGCGGCGTTTTGGGTTTTTTTTTTGTTTTGTTTTTTTCAGTTTTTTTTTAAACTGTATACAGTCTAAAAAAAATTAAAAAACAAAAACAAAAATGCCAAAAACGCATCAAAAACGCTGTAAAAATGCTGCAAAAACGCTATTGTGAATGGAGCCTTAGTGCTCCACCATCGTGTTCTAATCAAACTAAATGGCCGCTTACCAGAAGTTTGGATCCACAAGCGATCCTATGCGCATTTCAAGTCTACTGATAGGATGGATACCAGTTTACATTTTGAGTTCACTATAATCTTTGTTTGATTTGTTTTTGCATTTCTAGTCACATAATCCCCTTTAATAGGGATTCTGAGTGTAATAGTCACTTCACACTGAATGTGCTTGTGTATTTATGAACTATTTTTTAAAGTACATTCGGTTATTAACTCACTAAGGTTTTAGTGTTGCATGTGTTAAATTCAATACTGATTTATATCTTTACAAGGTTGATTATTTTGACTTCTTATTTATACTTTGATGCACATATGACATAGTGATGTTGATTTACTAAAACTGGAGAATGCAAAATCTGGTGCAGCTGTGCATGGTAGTCAATTAGCTTCTAACTTCAGCTTGTCCAATTAACCTCCCTGGCGGTTTTCCCGAGTGTGGCTCGGGGTTAAAATTCAGGACCATTAGCGGTAACCCCGAGCCACACTCGGGATTACATTGCAGGATCCTGGTGTGGCTTTACTTACCTTGTCCCCGGGATCCTGCGATGTCCCCCGCAGTGTCCGTGGGCTCTGTCCTCCTCCGAAGCCTCTCCTTGCCAGGCTCCGTTCCCTGCGAGCGTCGCGACGCACGGGGGCGGAACCTGGCGGCAAATTAAAAAAAAAGTAAAAATCATAACACATACAGTACTGTAATCTTACAGATTACAGTATTGTATGAAATGATTTCACATCCTTTTTGTCCCCAGTGCTTTGGCCCATGCCCTGCATGCAGTTTTATATTATATATACTGTTCTTTCTGCCTGGAAACTGGATATTTTTTTTAATTATTTATTTTTATTTATTATATTATAATTTATGTTTTTGTGTTTCAAACTTTATCATACCCAGGATATCTACTAGACTCTTGTTTGGACAGATTTAAGTGTGTTATTGTTAAGAATTACAGACCTACAATATAAAACGCCAAATTTACATGCAAAATAATTGTACCGCTTTCAGCACCTAAAATCCGAAATAATCATACCGCCAGGGAGGTTAACCACTTCGACTACGGAAGGATTTGCCCCCTTTCCTGACCAGGCTATTTTTTGCGGGCACTGCGTCGCTTTAACTGACAATTGCGCAGTCGTGCGACGTTGTACCCAAACAAAATTACGTACTTTTCCCCCCATTAAAGAGAGCTTTCTTTTGGTGGTATTTGATCACCTCTGCGGTTTTTATTTTTTGCGCTATAAACAAAAAAAGAATGAAAATTTTGAAAAAAAAACACTATTTTGTACTTTTTGCTATAATAAATATCCCAAAAATGAAAAAAAAAACAATTTTTTTCCTCAATTTAGGCTGATATTTTAGGCTGTACATATTGAGCTTTGACAAAAAAACCTGGAAGCTGATTGGTTCCTCTGCAGAGCTGCACCAGATTTTGCACTCTCCAGTTTTAGTAAATCAACCCCACTGTTTTTTGAAAATGGCACTGTTAGACGGCGCACTATTTATGTTTCATAGCAGTTTCTCTATTTGGTTTTCTTGTGTAAAATTTTAAAATGCAATAAAAACAGACTAAACATAAATGCAGAAGGTTTTATACTTCACTGCATTTTCTGCATTAGTGTTAAAAACCTTCTGCATGCAGCTCTCCCCCTTACACTTACCTGAGCCTGATCTTGATCCAGTGCTATGCACAAGAGCCAAGGCTCTCTCTGCTCTCTCCCTCTTCATTGTCTCAGAGACAGCAGCAGGAGCCAGGAGCAAGGGGGCAGGGGCAAATGGACACACAGAGCCAACTCAGGAGCGGGCCCATGTGAGTGCCCTCATAGGAAGTGTATTGCTGTGGGGGTACTCTGCAGACAGGAGTACCCAGGAGAGCCAGTGGGGGGACCCGAGAAGAGGAGGATTGGGGTTGCTCTGTGCAAAACCATTGCACAGAACAGGTAAGTATGACGTGTTTGTTATTTCATTAAAAGAAATAAAAATTGGGTTTAGAATCACCTTAATAGTCAGCCCAATAATGACTAGTTGAATTGAAATTAAACCTTCCTAATCTTATATTCACAGAAAACAGAGCCATCTATAATACATCATACTGCACATTTTCATGAAAAATATATAAGATGATGTTGCGTCAGGTAATTCGATACCAAACGCCAAGATTTAAAATTGCACACTCCTGTGAAATGGCAACAAACTAATGTACCTGAAATTGTCCATAGGCCACGCTTTAAAAGCCTTTATAGGTTATCTGCTAAGAGTTAAACATGGGCTCTGGCACCAGATTTATTGCTCTCACTATGAGGTTTACAGCGATACCCCACATGTGTGATGCAATCATTGCTTACATATAGGCGCCAGACTTAAACGCACGACTGCATTTGGGCGTGAGCATGGGGGGAAGGGGGAGTGCTTTACATTTTTTTTTTTTTTTTTTTACTTACGTTTTTTTTTTACACTTTAAAAAAAAAAAAAAAATCATTTGCCTTTATTGCTATTACAAGGGGTGGATAAAACCCCCTGTGATAGCTTTGGGCAGTGACAGGTACTTTTCATGGAGAAATCAGGGGTCTGTTGGATCCTTGATCCCTCCTCTGCCCTGCAAGACAGCTGATTAGGACAGAGGTCTGATTTTTACTGCACACAAACACAATATAATAAACAATGTTTTTGCTAAAATATAAAAGATAACGATGTGTCGGGTAAATAAGTGCCAAACATTTCAAAATTTTAAATTGTGCATGCTTGTGAAATAGCGACAAAGTACACTACCTAAAATTGTCCATAGGCATAGCTCTTAAAGCCTTTACAGGTTATCAGTTTAGAGTTAAAGGTGAGCTCTGGCATTAAAATGTATTATTTTCGAGGTGCATGGGCGGAGCCTAGCGGAGCAGACATGCATTGTTAGAGCTCCGCACCGCTGAGGAGAGAAGAGAAGGACAAAGCGGAGCCTGCAGGCAGAAATAAAAATCACCTCACAAAGAGCTCACAGGCACTCACTGCAACTAAAGCAGCTCCAGTCACCTCACAATATACAGCATCAGGGCGCTCTCACAGACAGAAAATGTCACAGCAAGACTCTCCATTTGAGTCAGATACAGAACAAATCCTCTCACAAACTTCTCCACAAGCCTCCTCAGTATCCCCAGTAATATTATTACAATTGAAAAGATGCTTCATAAGGCTTTAAAACAAACCTCAGACCAAATAACAAACAGCCTAACCAAAGAAATAAGAGAGCTGGGAAACCGCACCGCAGCCTTAGAAATAAAAATGGATGAAATTGAAATTACAACCCAAGAAAATATAACAGAATTGGAACAATTAAAAGAAGAGAATTTAATACTTCAAACTAAGCTCGAAGATTACGAAAATAGAGCCAGACGTTCAAACTTGCGCATAAGGGGAATACCTGAAACTGTGACAGACCTGCAATCTACTATTACTGCTCTATTACAAGAACTAAAGCCAGATATCCCTATTGAACGTTTAGAACTGGACAGAGTACACAGAGCCCTCACAGCCAAAAAGAAAGATGGACCCCCACGTGATATAATCACAAAATTTCATTATTACAGAACGAAAGAACAAATACTAATTGCTGCAAGAGAAAAAAAGGAACTTATTTTTCAAGGACACAATTATCAAATTTTTGCTGACCTATCCCAACTTACTATTACTAAAAGACGATCCATGAAACCCCAACTAATGGAACTGCAACGCCACAACATTATGTATCAATGGGGCTTCCCCTTTTCAGTCAGATTTAACTACCAAGGTACAATTTACAGAAGCAGATCAGCAGATGAACTACAACAAACCCTTTTAAAATTAAATCTGACAGAACCCACATGCAGCAACTCTCCCACACGCAGAAGAATGGCATCATCTTCACCTTCAGGCAGCACCCAGAAAATTTCAGAACAAAATGGGAATCATCATTCTCACAAAAGAGGCCGTTATGCCACATCATCCATGGACCAAGAAGATTCAATGGACTGACATCCTAATTCCTGATATCTCTTCATTTATTATACTAAGAGATGGTTCTCTATAAAAAAAACCTGTATTTATAACTGAATGTAACTGCATTCTGATAGTCACACACTGCGTGGGATCATGTTACATTCCAGTTATATTTCTTATTACTTCTGATTCATATAGCCTTAGAATATATAAGTGAAATAAGGAAATTCTTGTTCAGTTATATATTTTCAGGTAATAACAATAGATTTATTACTTTTTAGGACAAATATGTTCAATAATCCAGAAGTAATGGAAGCTTTTTCTTTCTTTTCTTAAAACAAATATATTATTACCTAACTAGTTCCTAGAACTATGTTTTTGTTTATTCTAATCTGAAGCAATACAACCTCAATTTTATGAGTTAACATATCTAAACAGTTACATATGAATAAAATATGTAATTGTTTACTCTAAAAGGGTTAAAATCCCAAAATAATTCAAACTATCTTCATCAATACCAAAGTTATTAACAGTACCTTTCTAACTGAATTATTTAGCCTAGGGCAAGACTAACCATATACAACCACCCTGGAATAAATAATTTCAACAAAAACTATATTCTGCACTCCAATTAATGAATCGTCATTTTGATGTCTTTTGACATAGCACTTCTCTCCTGTAAGCGGAAGATCCGTGTACCCCCATTAGCCCTCCTCATTCTCCCAACCATATTATGTGGGAGTGTGACGAAGGCACTTATTCCCCTGAGAGAGATATTTATTCTCTTTCACGGGTAAATTGTGATTACTTGCAAAAAATATATTATACAATGTATCATCTAATCTCATATGTTTTTTGTTTACTCTTTACTCCAGAATTCACTGGTTTCTTTTCTATCTTTTCATCTCTTCAGTCCACACAGGTTGATCTGCGCAGTCAGCTCTGCATAACAAAAAGTAAGTCAAAACTATTTGATCTGTTGCCATGGCACCACTGAATATACTTTCCCTGAATGTTCAGGGAATAAATGTCCCTCAAAAAAGGACCAAAGCCTTCCGTACTTTTCATAACAAGAAGGCTCACATAGTATGCCTCCAAGAAACACACTTCACCAAAGATTCTACTCCAAAATATATTTCTCCTTTTTATCAACAAATTTACACGGCTTCTGCCTGTACCAAACAAAGGGGTACTCTAATTGCATTTCACCGATCCACACCATTCACCTTATCATCAGAAATTAAAGACCCAGAAGGTAGATACCTGATACTCATGAGTTATATAATGGATACAGCAATCACGGTGATTTCCTACTACGCTCCTAACAAACAACCTACACCATTCCTCTCACATATATTACAAGTGATTAATACACACAAAATAGGAACAGTGATAATGTGCGGGGATTCGAACCAGGTCCTCCTACCATTTCTAGATAAATCACCTTTTACACCATCCAAAATAACCTCTAGATTACCTTTTTCTCAACTTCTTTCCAAATACAATCTGGTAGATTCGTGGAGAGAAAGTAACCCAATGAAAAAGAAATTCACTTATTTCTCGCACCCTCATCAAACCTTCACCAGAATAGATCATATTTTTCTAACAATAGGAATGATACCAGAAATTATTGCATCAGATATAATTCCAATTCCGTGGTCTGACCATAATGCAGTATACACTACTATAGCCTCAGCCATACCAAAAGCGCATGACCCAACGTGGTACTTACCGGACATAATGCTCAAACACCCACTACATCAGATGGCCATTGAACAAGCTTTAAAGGAATACATATCAATTAATAATACAACAGACATTTCCCCAATAACACTGTGGGAAGCTCATAAGCCTGTCTTGCGTGGTACAATACAAAGACAAATGGCACTATTTAAACGGGAACGCAAAAATCTAGCAAAAAAACTAGAACTCAATTTTAATGCAGCCTACATATCATTCCAAGATAATACGTCTCAGTGTACAAAATCTCATATGGAAAAATCTAGATTGGAATACGATCTATTTCTCACTGAGTCAGTTGATAAATCCCTCAAACGCTCCAAACACAACTTCTACATGAATACAAACAAACCAGGTACATATTTGGCTCGGGCATTAAATTCAACTAACAAATCTTTCAAACCAATACGTTTGAAATTATCAAAAAATGTTTATACTTGTAATCCAGTTAAAATAGTCCATAAATTTCACTCACATCTCGCAACTTTATACAAGACAAACAATGAATTTAATCCTACAGAGGCTGAATCCTTCTTCTCAAAAATAACCTTACCTGAGTTGTCTCAGAATCAAAAAAGCAGTTTGGATGAGCCTATAACTATAGATGAAGTTGCTAACGCCATAAAAGACCTAAAACTTAACAAAAGGCCAGGCCCAGACGGCTACTCGGCTTTATACTATAAAACATTCTCAGAAATACTCTCTCCCATTCTCACTGAAACTTTTAACAAACTTCTAGAAGGACATTCTTTTCGGCAAGAAACACTAATGGCAATTGTTTGTATGATTCCAAAACCCCTTTCTGATGATACTTCCTGTGTGAATTATCGGCTTATCTCTCTGTTAAACCTTGATATTAAATTATTAGCAAAAATAATAGCAAAACGCCTCAATAGCATTATAGGAAAACTAATACATAGAGATCAAGTAGGCTTCATGCCAAATAGACAGGCAGGCGATAATATACGCAGGGCAGTGTTATTGGCACATATTGCTAAAAAACGGAAAATCCCTTTATGTTTTCTATCTCTCGATATTAAGAGGGCATTTGACACAGTATCCTGGCAATATATGCAATATTCATTACAAAAATGGGGTTTTGGACCCCACTTTTTAACATGGATCAAAGCATTATATAATAAACCCAAAGCCTATATAAAATATGCTGGATACAAATCTGATGCCTTTAATATCGAAAGAGGTACCCGACAGGGTTGCCCATTATCTCCCTTATTATTTGACCTTATACTCGAACCCATGGCCGAATACATCAGAACAAACCAAACTATAACTGGCATTGAAGTAGGAGGTATTACACACAAATTATGTATATTTGCAGACGATATATTACTTTTTCTATCATCACCACAGGTCTCTGGTCCTAACTTAATACCAGCTCTTGATGGATTTGCAGCCCTATCCGGCCTTATGATTAATCCTAAGAAATGCCTAGTGCTTAATATTTCGCTCACAAACATGGAATTGATCCCGGCTAGGGCTGCACTCCCATTCACATGGGCAGAAAAATCAATCCTATATCTTGGAATTCATTTAACAGCATCTCATTCTGACTTATTCTCAACCAATTATCCTCCTGTATTAAGACAGATCACAAATCTAATAAAACAATGGTCGCAACTTCCTTTTTCCTGGATAGGGAAGATTAATGCAATCAAAATGACTATTCTACCCAAATTGCTTTATCTATTCAGAGTCCTCCCTATTCCAATTCCTTCCTATTTTTTGAGAATAGTACAAAAAAGAGCAACTTCATTTATATGGGGCTCTTCTAAACCACGTATACCTATACACACACTACATCTTCCCAAAAATAAAGGAGGCCTGGGATACCCTAATTTTGCTAACTACTACAGAGCAGCACATTTGGCCAGTCTGTCCAAATACCATGCAAAACAGGAAATCCCATTATGGGTATTTATAGAGGCTTCAGAAAATGACCCTCTATTAATATCAAACTTGTTATGGCTTTATCCTAAAGACCGCTTTAAAATTCATAATCCCATAACTAAACACTTCTTATCTCTCTGGGATAAACTAAAAACCAAATATCAGTTACAATCTCCACACAATCCTCTCCTTTCTTTTATCAGAAATCCGGCCTTTTATCCGGCATGGATCTACCCAAATTCTTTTAAAGCTTGGACAACATCAGGCATTCAGACACTAAATGACTTCATAGCATCTAAATCATTCCTTTCATTCCCATCGCTTAGAGAAAAATATGATCTACCAAACTCTGAGATATTTAGATATCTCCAAATCAAAAATTTCTATACACCATTCCTAAAGGGGGATACACCATTATCCCAATTATCCATTTTTGAATCAATCTGTACAAAAGATGCATTTGCTAAAGGTACAATTTCATCACTTTATAATCAATTATATGGAGTAGTAAATCTTAAGACCCTCTTACTTTCAGAGGTGGGAGGAGGACCTGGGACGAACTTTAGAAGACACGGACTGGTCTAACATATGGCTCACATCTAAGTCATCTTCACCCAACATCTTAGCACTGGAGACAAATTATAAAGTCCTAACTCGCTGGTACCTTGTACCTGCTAGAGTGGCAAAATATTCACCTAATACCTCAGCTCTTTGTTTTCGAGGATGCCCAGAAATAGGCACACATTTACACATATGGAGGACGTGCCCAGTAATCCAAACCTTCTGGAAGGAAGTCTCCGTGATTGCATCTAAAATATTTTAAAAAATAATACAACCAGATCCATTTATAACTTTACTTAATCTAAAACCGGAATGGTTAACACTCTCTCAATTCAAACTTATGATCCAACTAATAACAAAACAAACAGTGGCCAAGGCATGGAAATCTCCTACATTGGTACTAGCAGAAACAATTCACAGAATGAAAATTACAATGTCCCATGCTAAGATGGTAGCCATCGATCAAAATCAAATTCCAAAATTTGAAAAACTTTGGCATCCTTGGATAAAACAACAGTTCCTGTCAAATTTCAATAACTCTGTCCTGTTGCCATCGTAACAGATTAAATGACTTACAGAGACACCCATTCTAAGGCTTCAAAGAGAACTAAAAAAAAAAAAATAATAATAATAATAAACTGACGAGCGGGACAACCTTGTGGACCATACCTCTGTCTTTCTACCCTTTTTCTTCTTTCTCTTTCCTTTTCTCCACCTTACGATTAAAGCTCATTATCAGAATTTATTTGACCTATATACACTCTACCTGTAAACAATATGTATAGTAGGTATAAATCATTTAAATACCTACAAAAGTAACTAAGGAAATGATATATATCTTTAATTTAGGTTTACGTGAACCCAAGGTTTAATATTTGAAATTTCATGATATTTACCTATATAAACCCTACTGTAAAACAATGAGCTTACTTTATAGATCCTTGTAAACTTACTTTATGTATCTTTATAATATTGTATACTCAATAAACTTCTTTTGACAAGGAAAATGTATTATTTTCACTCTGATGTTCACAGCGGTACCTCATTGAGTGATGCAATCACTGTTTACATATGTGTGCAAGACCTACATGCACATTTGGGTATGTGCACAGAGGACGGGATGGTTTAATTTTTTTTTCATATTTTAAAAATGAATAAAAGTGAATGGGCGGCTATAAAAATTGATACCAGAATCATGGCTGCTGCTGCACCCATAATCCTAGTATAATCGCTTGCCATTCAGAATATATTTATACGTATGCTGAATGGCAAGTGGTTAAACATATAAACTCTAAATAAACAATTTGAAACTGGTAGCAAAATTGAATTATTTAACAAGGGTAGAAAAGGAATTCTTCTCCCCTTTATGACCAGAGTCAAACAAAACTTAACACCCAATCCCAATTTTGCAACTTAAACACGTGTTCCTAAAACTGTGCATATCATCACAACTACTTAGTGTATCCAGGTGGATTATACCGTGTCTTGTTTTTCTTCAGAACAGCTTTCATTAGGTTGGAAATTTTAATGGATATCTCCTGATTTAAATTATTATCAAAGGGAAAACGGGACCCAAAATAGTAAACAAAAAAATAATTCTTTAACCACTTCGTACCCGGGCCAATTCTGACACTTCACCCTACATGTAAAAATCAACTTTGTTTTGCTAGAAAATTACTTTGAACCCCTAAACATTATATAAATTTTTTAGCAGAGGCCCTATAGAATAAAGTGATGGGTGTTGTAATTTTTTATGTCACACAAAATTTGCGCAGCAGTTTTTCAAATGCAATTTTTTGGGGGAAAAAATACACTTTAAAAAATAAATAAATACACAATATTTACTCCAATTTGTTTGTATCATGTGAAAGATGATGTTACACCGAGTAAATAGATACCTAATATGTCACGCTTTAAAAATTGCATCTGCCCGTGGAATGGCGGCAAACTACAGTGCTTAAAATTCTCCTTAGGCGATGCTTTCAATGCCTTTACAGGTTACCAATTTAGAGTTACACAGGAGGTCTGGTGCTAGAATTATTATTCTTACTCTAATGTTCACAACAATACCTCACATGTGCCTGCGGGAGTAACGTATGCATTCACATTTGCACGTAAACGCGGTGAGATGGGGGTGCTTCTTTTTTTTTTTTTTTAATTATTACTTATACAAACTTTTTTTTCTTTTTACACTTAGAGCCCAGGAACGGCAGCAGAGGAAGGGGGGACCCCCTTCTGCCACCCACAAAAGTGATTGAGTCGCTATTTAGCCACTCAAATCACTTCTGCCACAAACAGCCACTTCGGCTGAAAAAACCCATACTGGAATGATGCCTGTAGATCATCACGGTATAACTATTTCAACCCGAGGACTTCCATGGATGCCCTACAGGCAGGAAGTAGTTAAATTTAGCTGTATAATTTATAACATTACAATGTATCACCACCAAAAAAACCTGCACAATCAATAATCCTGTTCCTGACGATCGCAGTGATACCACATATGTGTGTGTGATTTGTTTTTTGTGCCCATAATAGAGCCAAGAAACAATAGTATGTATTGTAAGAACACATATATGGGGCACCCAGGTTTAAAACCTACTTCCTGGATGCTTCATATATGTGTTATGTGATCATGAAGGGGTTAATATGGTACAATTGTCATACCTGTTGGGTCACGTGGTGGTATTTCACGGTTGTTGCAGCGTGGACGGCGCGGCATCTTGATGGTACTAGTTGGTATCGCAGGTGAATGAAGAGTTTACCTAGAAATAGTTACTACTAATACTATACAACACTATAGAAATAACAATAAGAAGAAAGATGTAGAATAATAATCGCTTATGGCGGTAATCGCTGGAGTCTGGCTTCAGAGATGCGTCCCAGTTGAGATCCTCTTCACCGTTTGCCTGTCAGGACCCCTAGAGGAGCCCCAAACATCTGCACCAACATCCGCATCAAAGCAAACCACCAGGCCTTCAGGAAAAAACTAAAGACCTTCCTTTTCTAAGAAGCTGACAACAGAGAATGCATCTAGCGCCTTGAGGCGATTCAGTTCGCATTTGCAGCGTTCTACAAATTATTCATTCATTCATCTGCCTTACTGTATATATAATCCATGCTTCTGTATACCTACCTGTATACTGTGTGTATAGAGCACCCAAATGTCTACCTTCCTGTATACTGTATATATATATATATATATATATATATATATATATATATATATATATATATATATCCTACTCCTGTATACCTACCTGTATCCTGTGTGTATATAGAGCCTACTCATGTATACCTACCTGTATACTGTGTACATAGCTCCTACTCATATATATACCTATATTTTACTGTGTGTGTATATAGAGCCTTTTCATTTAAAATCTGTATACTCTGAATACACAGCCTACTCATATATACCTACATCTATACTGTGTATATGTAGCCTACTTATGTATACCTACCTGTATACTGTGTGTGTGTGTGTATATATACAGTATCTTACAAAAGTGAGTACACCCCTCACATTTTTGTAAATATTTTATTATATCTTTTCATGTGACAACACTGAAGAAATGACACTTTGCTACAATGTAAAGTAGTGAGTGTACAGCTTGTATAACAGTGTAAATTTGCTGTCCCCTCAAAATAACTCAACACACAGCCATTAATGTCTAAACCGCTGGCAACAAAAGTGAGTACACCCCTAAGTGAAAAAGACAAAATTTACACTGTTATACAAGCTGTACACTCACTACTTTACATTGCAGCAAAAGTGTCATTTCATCAGTGTTGTCACATGAAAAGATAGAATAACATATTTTCAATAATGTGAGGGGTGTACTCACTTTTGTGAGATACTGTGTGTGTGTGTGTGTATATATATATATATATATATATATATATATATATATACATACATACATACATACATACAGCCTACTCATATATACCTACCTGTATACTGTGTAGATATACAGTTTTGATGCTCACATGCCCATTGTAGACACTTTTAGCTGTGGACACAGGTCAGTATGGGCACCCTGCCAGTCTGCAGCTTCACAGCTCTATATGCAATGCACTGTGTGTTCTGACACAACATACAAGTATACCAGTTTAATATTTTAATGAAAATACAAACCTTAACAACCTCTTTAAGGTTTACAGCAATTTTAGCTATAGTAGCTCTTCTTTTGGATCAGACAACACTGGCCAGCGTTTGCACTCCACGTGCATCAATGAGCCTTTGCCGTCCATCACCATACCTCCCAACATTTTGAGATGGGAATGAGGGACACCTACTTGCAAACATATGTAGGCATAGGACAAGCCCTCTGGCACACCCCCTTAAAGAAGAATAAACCAAAAAAATGTTATTTAAATCCATAAGGACTTTTTTATACCACTACTATTCCTTTATATTGGCTTTTAAAATTGACAAATGCAGCAATTTAGAATTTGGATGAAAGGTTTAGCACTGAGGAAACACAAGTGCATTTTATATACATCTATATAGATCAGACCAAAATGAGGGACAAATGAGGAGGAAAGAGGGACAGAGGGACATTGCTCCAAATCAGAGACAGTGCCTCGAAATCAGGGACAGTTGGGAGCTATGCATCACCCTGTCGCCAGTTCACCGGTTTTCCTTCCTTGGATGATTTTTGGTCGGTCCTGACCACTGCAGACTGGGAACATCCTACAAGATCTGCAGTTCTGGAGTCACTCTGACCCAGGAGCCATTAAAATGTGTCCCTTGTCAAAGTCCTTCAAATCCCTATGCTTGCCCAGACTTGCTGTCTGATATACAGGGCTTTTTTTCTCAGACAATAGGTGCAGGAACTCCCTTTTACCGAGGTACCCCTTTTACCCGCCCCTACCCACATCCGAGCACCGTCCCTTGGTTCAATCCCCTACCCACGTCCCAGTACCGCCCCTTTTAGACAATACAGATCCAAGTATCATTTTGTGGTGCTAAGTAATTTGTATAGAATTTGGTAATGATATCAAGAAAAGCAGTAAAATAGATCCCCTTCAGCCAGCAACAATAGATCCCCCTAACAGCAATGTACCACCCCCAACAAAATCCCCCCCCCAGCAACAATAGACTCCTTTCAGCATCAACAGATCTCCACACAGCCAGCATTAATAGACTCTCTGGCAGCTATCAAAAATAGACCCCTCCCCCAGCAGTAGATCTCCTTTAGCAAAACTGACCCCCCCAGCAACATAAGACCCACCCCAGGCAAACATAGGTCACCCACCAGCAGCAATAGACATCCTCAACAACAATAGACCCCCCTGCAAAAATAGATCCCCTCCAGCTAGAATAGATGCCCCAACAGTGAGCATCAATACCCTGCAGAACACCCCAGCACCCCTTGCCATTACATATAGTCAGTCCAGGAGGTGCCGGAAGTGCGTTCCCCCACGTTCCAGCTGAAAAAAAGCCCTGCTCACAGCTCTACTGTTGCCCCTCCCACGTAAACAGAAAGTCACCCAATATTTTCACTAGGTCTCCTAGTCGGAATGTCTCATTTCAAATGTAAAGACCACCAGATGTGTTGGATTCTGCTCAAGATTTTATCTGTGGTTAAGCACGTATTAAACTCGAAAGCAAACATTTTTTATATTGAAGCTTACCAATTCTTCGATTTGATGGCTGTATTAATTTCCCTTCTTATGCCGCATACACACGATCACACATTCCGACAACAAAATCCATGTTTTTTTTCCGACAGATGTTGGCTCAAACTTGTCTTGCATACACACGGTCACACACTGACAGGGCTGGACTGGGACAAAAATTTGTTCCTGGACTTCATCCAGACCGGCCCACTTTAATTTTGCAAACACACACAAAAACAGTATATAAACTATACGCAATTGCGCAAAAAAATAAGTAAAAACATTCCACTGTATGTATAAACAGCTTTTTTTTATTATTTAGAGAAAAAGATGCATTCCAATATTACAGACGCCTTTAGAATGAAATGTGTAAGTTACACTCCGTTCAATGGCAGGTGTCATAAATAAGGAAAACAGTTATAAATAACAACTTAAAGTGGGGTTCCACCCAAAAAACAAAAATACCTGGAAAAATTCTAAAAAAAAAACCAAAAAAACATTTGGATATTTTTTTTTTTCACTTACCTCTAAATGCCTGTTGCTAGGTGGTCCCTCGTAGTCTGCCTGTTCCTTTGCCTGGGCTGGTGACATCACTTCCCCCTCGGCACAGGAAGGGCTCCGCTCTGCTCCCTCCCTCCTGTCAATCATCTGGGACCCATTACAGGTCCCAGGTGATTGAGCGGCCAAGCATGGCGCGAGGCGCCGCTCGCGCATGCGCAGTGGGTGCCAGGCTGTGAAGCCACAGCCCGGCGCCCACAGTTGACATGCCGGCGCCGACGAGCAGAGGGGGGGGACGAGCGGGGCTTCGATCCCCCGCATCGCCGGACCCAGGGACAGGTAAGTGTCCAATTAAAAGTCAGCAGCTGCAGTATTTGTAGCTGCTGACTTTTAATTTTTTTTTTTTTTTGACGGCCCCCCTGGGTGGAACTCCTCTTTTTGTTTGAATATAATATTAACAAGAAACAGTTCAAACAATAACTTGTGGGAATCACAAACATAAAAAGACAGGGAAAAAGCCACTCTAACATACAATGCGAATTACCAAGGCAGTATAAACGGCTAACCACACAAAAAGGTCCAAAACCACTGTTAGGGCCTATAGAAGAAGCTTAGAAAACAATTCACTTTTCTCTGCAACTTTGTCAATGATCACTTCAGAGTCAAGAGAGCAGAGGATGTCCTTTTCTGTTGACATCAACATAAAAGCTTCCAGATGCTCTTGTGAAAGGTTGGTTCTGAGTCTGCTTTTGATGAACTTGAGTGTTGAAAATGTACGTTCACAAGCAACCTGAGTGATGGACAGTTGGGTGAGTAGGAACTGGTATGCAAGACCTAGGAGGTGGTAGGCATTTGACTGAACCTCCTGAGAATCTGGTAGCAACATAGCGGGCATTCTTTACATGAGGAACACTTTTTACACTGGATTTCAACCTGCTCATCTTCACTCTCATTCTACAATGTTTTTACCTTGTATTCGTCTAGTGGAGACATTTTTAATCTTTCCCACTGAAGAGCAAAACTGCTTAATTCACACTGTAGATTCTCAGGACTTGCTTCACTGTCAAACTTCGACAGACATTTGCTAAGTTCTTGGAACATCAGTGGTGAAAGAGACGAAGACCTTAACTGAGCGAAGTTTCTTGGGTCCAGAAATGCAAGGTCAGCATAGAGTGTGCCATGATTCAGGAACCTTCTGTGCAATGTCTCTGTAGCTGTGTCCATTATTTTAGTATGTACTGTGACTTCATAAGCCTTTTCTGGACTTGTGATCGTTTCAGCATGAGCAATCTCTCCAGGCATGGTTTTCTTCTTCCTATTTCTTTGTTATGGCAATGTAGACTGAACTTCCAGTTCTATCTCTTTGTCCTGCTCCTGCAATTTTTCATTTGCCCACAGAACAAATTTCTCTGCAGCTGCGCTAACTGAGACAAAATCTCTTGACATATTTTTAAGACTTTCATATGTTGCCAAAACCATTCTATGAGCAGACAGTATATCCATCCCCTGTGTTTGAAGGTATTTGGACAGTGGTGAAGTCTTCTCAAATATTCTAAGGAAGGTTTGTGCCGTCAGTATCATCTCATACTTCAGCAGAGCTTCAACAAATCCCCGTGCTTGAATGCGAGCAGTCGTTTTTAAGGTAATATCTTCTTGTATTGCTGTCAATGCAAGAATGACATCCACATAGAGACAATTGTCTGGATTTGCAAATAATCCAAACATTTTCCTGAGAGCGTTATCCTTGGCCCACCACCGTGTCTCTCCAATTAGTGAGAGTCGTCTCTGGTGCTTGTCTTGGCTCTCACTTTCCCACACATTTATCCTTTTATATGACTCACGAAAGAACACTGCGATGTCATTAAGCACTGCAAAAAGTGATCCACATTGAATTACTGTTTGGGTTGTGTCAGCCAAAACTAGTTTAACCACTTCCCGCCCGGCCTATAGCGGATTGACGGCCGGGCGGTGGTTCAGTTATCCTGACTGGGCGTCATATGACGTCCTTCAGGATAACATGCCGCCGCGCGCCCGCAGGGGCGCGCATCGCGGCGATCGGTGGAGGCTCTTTACCACGTGATCAGCCGTGTCCAATCACGGCTGATCACGCTGTCAATAGGAAGAGCCGTTGATCGGCTCTTCCTCACTCGCGTCTGACAGACGCGAGTAGAGGAGAGCCGATCGGCGGCTCTCCTGGCAGGGGGGGTCTGCGCTGATTGTTTATCAGCGCAGCCCCCCCTCAGATCAACACACTGGACCACCAGGGATCGCCACTAGGACCACCAGGGAAGGGAAACATGTGGATGGCCAGGTATGTACCCCATGGCCATCCACATGTGCCCAGTCAGTGCCAAATCTGTGCCAATCAGTGCCCACAAATGGGCACTGATTGGCACAATTATGTTGCAGTGATGCCCAGCAATGCCACACTTAGGGGCATCACTGCCATCAATCAGTATTATCAGTGCCACCCATCAGTGTCCATCGGTGCCACCTGTCAGTGCCCATCTGTGCCCATCTGTGCCCACCTATCAGTGCCCATCCGTGCCCATCTGTGCCAACTATCAGTGCCACCCATAACTACCCATCAACGCAACCTACGAGTGCCCATCAATGCCACCTACGAGTGCCCATCAGTGCCGCCTATCAGTGCCCATCGGTGCCACCTATCAGTGCCCATCAGTGCCACCTACCAGTGCCACCTATCAGTGCCCATTAGTGCCACCTATCAGTGCCACCTATCAGTGCCCATCATCAGTGCCCGTCAGTGCCACCTCATCAGTGCCACCTCATTGGTGCCACCTCATCGGTGCCCATCAGTGCCGCCGTATCAGTGCCCGTCAGTGCAGCCATATCAGTGCCCATCATTGAAGAAGAAAACGTACTCATTTACAAAAAAATTTAACAGAAACAAAGAAAAACGTGTTTTTTTCAAAATTTTCGGTCTTTTTTTATTTGTTGCGCAAAAAATAAAAACCGCAGAGGTGATCAAATACCACCAAAAGAAAGCTCTATTTGTGGGAACAAAATGATAAAAAATTTGTTTGGGTGCAGTGTAGCATGACCGCGCAATTGTCATTCAAATTGTGACAGCGCTGAAAGCTGAAAATTGGCCTGGGCGGGAAGGTGTCTAAGTGCCTGGTATTGAAGTGGTTAAGAACATGGGCATAGCACCAAACATGCACTTGATTTGGTGAAAATTTGGACATGTGAGTAGAAAAGCCTTTGTAGCGGCCTTGCATGTTAGAGGCACCATCTGTAGCATGTCCAATGCAATGGCTCAAGTCCAAATTGATCTTCTCCGCAAGCTCAGAAACAATATCCACAAAATATTGTCCAGTAGATTCTTTACACTTGACAATGCTAATAAGCCTTTCATGAATGGTGTCTGTAACATATCGCAAAACAATAGAACACTGGTCTTGTGAGGTGATGTCTTGTGTGGTGTCAATCTGCACAGAGAACATTACGGCATTCTTTATGTCTCTCACAATGGTCTCCTGAATAATGTGCTGAATGGTGTCAATGACAGAATTAATGGTTCTTACAGACAGTAACGTAACCAGGGAACCTCTGCCTTTTGCCCCAGTCTGATGTAGCTTCTTAGATTTTTCAATGCATTCTTTTAAATGCTCTTTCAGACAGACATCATACTTGCTTAACAGGAGTATAATTTCTAAGAAGTTACCATGATCAATATTGCTGTCATCAAGCATGTATGCAGCCTCATTCTCTGACCTATAGCTAAGTCCTCTTTTGCCAATCAATTTTACAACATCAACTACACGCTCCAGTATTTGTCGCCTCTTTCTGATTTGTTCTCTGTGTGAGGACAGCTGACTTCCACTAAGTAAATGTTGAACATCTAATTTAGAGGCATTTAAGAAGTATGCTTCTGCACAGGTTTTGTGTGCCATGCTCTTTTCATGTTCCTCTATGCGCTGATGCACATGTTTCCAGTCTGTCATACCACTAATGAATGGAGATCTGTCAGCTAACTTGGCAAATGCTATGCAGACAGAGCAATGTAATGCATGGCGTTCTTGGCAGTAAGTAAGCCACGGTCTATTAGTGCCATCCTTGCACCAGAACACTCTCTGTACCGATGGATTTCTTGATGTTTGTTGCGGATGATAATTAAAAAATATCTTCAAGTTTTCCTGGTGGGGACGAATGTAATAATCAATGTTTTCCTCTGTGAATTCACTTTCCTCTGTGTATGCTGCCATTTCTACACTCTCTCCTTGGTTTACATCTCCTCTGTCATCTATTCTCTCATGCGTTATGTCTTCTCCTCTCTCTAATCCTCTGTCTTTTTTCACACCTTCTCTCTCTTGTCTACACTCATGTTCCTGCTCATCTCCTCTATCGTCTTCACACTCATCGCCTGCCTCATGCTCTCTCTCCTCTCCACTCTCCTCTATTGTGGACCCAGCCTGAGAATGGACATATAGTAAGTCACAACTGTAGGCATAATATTATCCAAAAAGTCCACAAATCTTTATGTTTAAAAAGGAATAAAAAATTAATGTCTGACTTACCACAGCAGTCAGGCCAGCGCTGCTCACAGCTTTTGCTGATGTTCCAGCAAATAATACGTCTAGTTTTACACATTTAGTGGCATCTGCCTCAAGTGCTTGCTTTTTTTTTTACTCTTAACTTCTCAGCTCCTCCTTTATGTTTAGTCTTGTGTTTTAACATGTTTGTTGTTGCATGTCACACCTAATGGGTTTAGTTAAAGCGGGGGTCCACCTACATCAACCTAAAAAAAAAAATATTAAAAGCCAGCAGCTACAAATACTGCAGCTGCTGACTTTTAATACATGGCCACTTACCTGTCCCAGGGTCCAGCGATGTCGGCAGCCGACGCCGATAACCCGCTCGATTCTCGGCAGCTGCCGCCGCCATCCTAGGTGAGGGAATCAGGAAGTGAAGCATTGCGGCTTCACTTCCCGGTTCCCTAATGCGCATGCGTGAGTCACGCTGCGCATCGTAACTGGTCCCCGCTATCTCCTGGGATTTGTGTGTTTCCCAGGAGACAGCGCGGAGGGACAGGAAGAGGCATAGACTCCCATGGGAGTCTATGCCGGAAGTGGATGCAAATACCTGTCTTAGACAGGTATCTGCACCCCCCCTCCCCCCTGAAAGGTGCCAAATGTGACACCGGAGGGGGGGAGGGTTCCGAAAAGCGGAAGTTCCATTTTTGTGTGGAACTCCGCTTTAAAGTGTAATACATTATTTAAATATTTCTCTAGAATTTCAAAACTGCTTATATACTTCTGGAGTAAACTTCTATTAATCTTGTTATATTATCTATGGTATTAAGGTTTGAACATGCAATACAGACACATAAATACCTGTCATGAATTGGCAAAAGAATTGCAAAATCTAGGACAGGGCAACTGATCTGGAAAAGATTGTTGCATTGCAGATTTTTGCATCTGCATTTTCCAAATACACCAATATGCCATTTGTAAAGTTTTCTTGGAAAAGTTTAATAGTGATTATAATAGTCCAGCCTGAGCTCGTTTGGCTGGGCTTCTCCTGTGGATCACAGGAGTGCAATTCGTTTTACACTCCTGTGACCCATTTTCAGCAGAGAGTGGGCTGAAGTCTGCTCTCTACTGATGTCACAGAAATCAGTCCAGGCACCGTGTCATCATGACAATAAAGTCTGGACCTGCCAGGTGCTTGGATTGATAGCCGCCTCAGCTTCTCAGAGAGCCACTGAGAGTCTGAGACAGCCACTCCTCGCTCCTCCACAGCTCAGCACTCCAGTGAGCATGGGGGGGGCAGAGCAGAGAGCTGCTGATTGACAGGCAGCAGCTCTCTGCTCGGGGAGCTAAGAGAACCGAGCCATCAGCGGTGTTTGATGGCTCGGTTCTCAGTGCAGAGGCGCTGGGGGACAGATGCAGCATCCATCTAGGTAAGTATAAAACAGCAAAAATAAAAAAAAATAAAACATACTTCTCTTTTAATTAATTAAAAACTTGGCTGATGGTTGTTGTCAGTTTATATTACACAGAAACTAGCCTTTTACTCCATGATGCAGGAAGCTCCAAAGAGTGGCAGCAACAGCAATGGTAGCAGTGCCAGCTCCTTCTCCAGCCATACCCCAGCCAATATTAAAGAAGAGGACTGCAGCCCAGAGAAGGAGAGGCCTCCAGAAGTGTCCTGTTCACTTATTTCCAGGGAGATATCAGCTCAGTGGTGCATGAGCACTTCAGCAGAGCTCTCAGCCAACCCAGCAATGATTCCCCAAGCAGTGCTGCTGCCAAGAATGCCAGTACTGCCACTGGTCACTGATGAACTCATGTACTGCCACTGGTCACTGATGAACTCATGTACTGCCACTGGTCACTGATGAATTAATGGCTGACCAGTGGTCAGCCATTAATTCATCAGTGACCAGTGGCAGTACATGAGTTCATCATCAGTGATCATGACCAGCAGTGACAGTACATTAATTCATCAGTGACCATGACTACCAGTGACAGTACATCAATTCATCAGTGACCATGACTACCAGTGATAGTACATTAATTCATCAGTGACCATGACTACCAGTGACAGTACATTAATTCATCAGTGACCATGACTACCAGTGGCAGTACATTAATTCATCAGTGACCATGACCAGTGGCCACAAATTCATTCATCAGTGACCATGACCAGCAGTGGCACTAGTAAATTCATTCATCAGTGACCATGACCAGCAGTGGCACTAGTAAATTCATTCATCAGTTACCGTGACCAGTGGCAGTAAATTAATTCACCAGTGGCAATAAATTATTCATCAGTTACCATGACCAGTGGCATTAAATTATTCATCAGTTACTGAGACCAGTGGCATTAAATTAATCATTTACTGTGACCAGTGACATTAAATTATTCATCAATTACCGTGAACAGTGACATTAAATTACTAATCAGTTACCATGACCAGTGGCATTAAATTCATCAATTACCGTGACCAGTGACATTAAATTACTAATTAGTTACCATGACCAGTGACATTAAATTACTAATTAGTTACCGTGACCAGTGGCATTGCATTACTAATCAGTTACCGTGACCAGTGACATTGCATTACTAATCAGTTACCGTGACCAGTGACATTAAATTACTAATCAGTTATCGTGACCAGTGACATTAAATTATTAATCAGTTACCATGACCAGTGACATTAAATTACTAATCAGTTATCGTCACCAGTGGCTTTAAATTATTCATCAATTGCCGTGACCAGTGACATTAAATTACTAATCAGTTACCGTGACCAGTGACATTAAATTACTAATCAGTTACCGTGACCAGTGACATTAAATTATTAATCAGTTACCATGACCAGTGACATTAAATTACTAATCAGTTACCGTGACCAGTGGCATTAAATTATTAATCAATTACCGTGATCAGTGACATTAAATTACTAATCAGTTACCGTGACCAGTGGCATTAAATTATTCATCAATTACCGTGACCAGTGACATTGAATTACTAATCAGTTACCGCGACCAGTGACATTAAATTACTAATCAGTTATTGTCACCAGTGGCATTAAATTATTCATCAATTACCGTGACCAGTGGCATTGAATTACTAATCAGTTACCGTGACCAGTGACATTAAATTACTAATCAGTTATCGTCACCAGTGGCATTGAATTATTCATCAATTACCATGACCAGTGACATTAAATTACTAATCAGTTACCGTGACCAGTGACATTAAATTACTAATCAGTTATCATCACCAGTGACATTAAATTACTAATCAGTTACCGTGATCAGTGGCATTAAATTATTCATCAGTTACCGTGGCCAGTGGCATTAAATTAATAATTGACCAGTGGCATTAAATTAATAATTGACCAGTGGCATTAAATTATTTATCAGTAACCGTGGCAAGTGGCATTAAATTAATCATTGACCAGTGGCATTAAATTAATAATTGACCAGTGGCATTAAATTAATAATTGACCAGTGGCATTAAATTATTCATCAGTTACCGTGGTCAGTGGCATTAAATAATAATTGACCAGTGGCATTAAATTAATAATTGACCAGTGGCATTAAATGAATAATTGACCAGTGGCATTATATTAATAATTGACCAGTGGCATTATATTAATATTAATGCCACATTGGCATTAATATTAATATAATGCCACTGGTCAATTATTAGTTTAATGCCACTGGTCAATTATTAATTTAATGCCACTGGTCATGGTAACTGATGAATAATTTAACCATGACCAGTCCAGTGGCACTGTGGCAGTACATTTACAGTACAGATTTACCCCCTACCCCCTCCCCCCGCCATGCTGCATATTCAGTTACTACTATTACACAGTTACTTTCTTATTAGTAAAGTATTAGTGCTTACTTGAATGAATCACACACAGTCACAGTCGATTTGGTCCCTGTCTGACTGTACTTGCTGGCTGCCTGCAACTTGGTTCTGTTCTGGTAAGGTAACACTAACTTCCGAATCCTCTTCCTCAGCGGTGCTGGCTCGGCCTCGGCTCCTCTTGGTTGCAGGCTTGCTTGCTACGCTATGCTCCTGGCTCCGCCTCCTCCTATGTCCCCGGGCCGCCTCCGCCCTCCGGACGTGAGTGACGTCACGGCGCCGGGACAAACAGGCCGCCCAAGGCTGTAATGTTAGGGGGAGAGCCTGGGGGAGTGACTAGTGAGTGGCAGCCAGCGTCATGACTCATGATGATGCCGGTGCTTGTGTGACGCCGCCCGCTGGGTGCAGGAGTGGAGCCGCCCGGTGCCCAGCGACGGCGTTATTCTAACAACAATGACAATGGAGACTCGGAGAGAGAAGTGTAGTGGCCCACTGCCAATCGGCCCACCGGGAAACTCCCGGTAGTCCCGATGGCCAGCACAGGCCTGCACACTGAAATTCCGAACGTCAAGAATGCGGTGATGTACAACACGTATGACGAGCCGAGAAAATTGAAGTTCAATAGCCAGTGCGGCTCTTCTGCTTGATTCCGAGCATGCGTGGAACTTTGTGTGTTGGAATTGTCTACACACGATCGGAATTTCCGACAACGGATTTTGTTGTCGGAAAATTTGAGATCCAGATCTCAAATTTTGTGTGTCGGAATTTCCGATGGAAAATGTCTGATGGAGCCTACACACGATCGGAATTTCCCGACAACAAGCTCCCATTGAACATTTTCCGTCGGAAAATCCGACCGTGTGTACGGAGCATAAGGCTTTCTTTCTTCTATTTTCATCTAGTAATACAGCCAGCAAGTCTGTTGTTTTTCACAACACAAGCTTTTCAGCAGAATGTATCAGTTTACATGGATGAGACAAACCATTTAACACTGGAATGGGTAATTAAAATGATCAGATTTTATTTATTCATGCAAAACCTTTATCCAGGAAGGTAAAAAAATGTTCACTGTAACTGCTTAACCGCTTCAGCCCAGGAAGATTTTACCCCCTTCTTGACCAGAGCACTTTTTGCGATTCGGCACTGCGTCGCTTTAACTGACAATTGCGCAGTCGTGCGATGTTCTTTTTTTCTCACACATAATAGAGCTTTCTTTTGGTGGTATTTGATCGCCTCTGCGGTTTTTATTGTTTGCGCTATAAACAAAAAAAGCGACAATTTTGAAAAAAAAGCAATATTTTTTCGTTTTTGCTATAATAATTATCCCCCAAAAATATATTAAAAAAACCCCAATTTTTTTCCTCAGTTTAGGCCGATATGTATTCTTCTACATATTTTTGGTAAAAAAAAATCGCAATAAGCGTATATTGATTGGTTTGCGCAAAATTTATAGCGTCTACGAAATAGGGGATAGTTTTATGGTATTTTTATTTCTTTTCATTAGTAATGGCGGTGATCTGCGATTGTTATCGGGACTGCAACATTATAGCGGACAGATCGGACACTTTTGACACTATTTTAGGACCATTGTCATTTATCCAGCGATCAGTGCTATAAAAATGCATTGATTACTGTGTAAATGACACTGGCAGTGAAGGGGCTAACCACTAGGGGGCGGTGAAGGGGTTAAGTGTGTCCTAGGGAGTGATTCTAACTGTGAGGGGGCTGGGCTTCAACACACAGGACAGTGATCACTGCTCTCGATGACAGAGAACAGTGATCTCTGTCCTGTCACTAGGCAGAACAGGGAAATGCTTTGTTTACAAAAGCATCTCCCCGTTCTTCCTCTCCGTGACATGATCGCGGGCACCCAGGGGACATCTAGTCCACGGGACCCACGGCCACCGCTTCTTAAAGGGGACGTACCTGTACGCCCTTTTGCCTACCAGTGCCATTCTGCCGACGTAAATCGGCGTGCACTGGTCAGCAAGCGGTTAAAGTAGAAGCTGGAGTGTGGCTTCAATTTGTTAGTGGTTCTAAATCTGCTAATACATTTAACACTAGCCCCTCCCAACCCCCTGACAATGCTTCTGTCTGCTGTGCCTCCTGTTCTCATTCCTCCAGAGCTGTGTCTCACTAATACCAAAGGTGTGTTACTGGCCCGTCCCCTGATGAAGTCACGTGTTGTGACATAACACGTTGGGTGTGGCCAGAGATAGAAGCGGACCGGAAGTGACATGAAAAACACAGTGAATTTTATTCTAATGCACTTTTAATGCTTGTTTGATGTAAGAATCCATTTGTCTACAATAAATGATCCCTTTATTTTAATTTACTACACTATGGAGGGCATTTTGTCTTTTTGATTCCTATTATAACTGGAGCCTATAGTGATATGGCAGAAGTTTGAAGCCTGGCGTTTTGCAGCCCGGATATCGGTATTACTCTATGTGTCTCAGGAAGCTGTTAAAACACCATAAAGAGGAACCTGTGGCGATACATTGTATCCTGTAACTTGGAGCTTGAAGGCTGGATATTCCCATATCTTTGAGGCTGGATATTAACTGTTTTAAGGTTAGAGTTCTGGGAGCACATAACAGTTGTGTGAAGGCACGAAATGAATATTTATTAGAGACATCTCTATCATGTGTTGAATTTATGTTTTTTGGACTTTATTTGGTGCACCCCTATTGCATATACAGTCAGGTCCATACATATTGGGACATCGACACAATTCTAATCTTTTTGGCTCTATACACCACCACAATGGATTTGAAATGTAACAAACAATATGTGCTTTAACTGCAGACTTTCAGCTTTAATTTGAGGATATTTACGTCCAAATCAGGTGAACGGTGTAGGAATTACAACAGTTTGTATATGTGTCTCCCACTTTTTAAGGGACCAAAACTAATGGGACAGATTAACAATCATCCATCAAACTTTCACTTTTTAATACTTGGTTGCAAATCCTTTGCAGTCAAGAGAACTAGTTCCATTGGCAGCCATACATGCCCACGCCATGACACTACCACCACCATGCTTCACTGATGAGGTGGTATGCTTTGGATCATGAGCAGTTCCTTTCCTTCTCCATACTCTTCTCTTCCCATCACTCTGGTAGAGAAAATTGAGTACTGTCCGTGATACTTTTTTTATTTGCACTAACATACAATTTTTCAGGACAAGCTTTCGGGGTATGTCCCCTTCTTCAAGGTCCAAGCAGTACTGATTCACATCACTCTGGTACAAGTTTATCTTGGTCACATCTGTCCATAGGATGTTGTTCCAGAACTGTGAAGGCTTTTTTAGATGTTGTTTGGCACACTCTAATCTGGCCTTCCTGTTTTTGAGGCTCACCAATGGTTTACACCTTGTGGTGAACCCTCTGTATTCACTCTGAAGTCTTCTCTTGATTGTTGACTTTGACACACATACACCTACCTCCTGGAGAGTGTTCTTGATCTGGCCAACTGTTGTGAAGGGTGTTTTCTTCACCAGGGAAAGAATTCTTTGGTCATCCACCACAGTTGTTTTCCGTGGTCTTCCGAGTCTTTTGGTGTTGCTGAGCTCACCGGTGCATTCTTTCTTTTTAAGGATGTTCCAAACAGTTGATTTGGCCACACCTAATGTTTTTGCTATCTCTCTGATAGGTTTGTTCTGTTTTTTCAGCCTAATAATGGCTTGCTTCACTGATAGTAACAGCTCTTTGGATCTCATATTGAGAGTTGACAGCAACAGATTTAAAATGCAAATAGCACACTTGAAATGAACTCTGGACCTTTTATCTGCTCCTTGTAAATGGGATAATGAGGGAATAACACACACCTGGCCATTGAACAGCTGAGCAGCCAATTTGTCCCATTACTTTTGGTCCCTTAAAAAGTGGGAGGCACATATACAAACTGTTGTAATTCTTACACCGTTCACCTGATTTGGATGTAAATATCCTCAAATTAAAGCTGAAAGTCTGCAGTTAAAGCACATCTTGTTAGTTTCATTTCAAATCCATTGTGGTGGTGTATAGAGCCAAAAAGATTAGAATTGTGTTGATGTCCCAATATTTATGGACCTGACTGTATATATTGTTTGTGATAATTTATTACTGCGCAAGATCACTCCCCCCTTTCATTGTTTTGCGTATTCGTGTATTGTGAACACTACAGATTTTGCAGTCAGTTTTAGGTATTGATTATCACGGTTTCACAAGTATCATTTATCACTTGCTCAATTGGTAGCGCAAAGGGCTTTCATATTTAGTTGTGTTACTGGCCAGATCACCAGGTAAAAACATAGAGAAAAAGCCAAAGAAAAGAAAACTGATGCAGCCACCACATCTAATGATTGGTAATCTGCAATATATTACATATTTTGGTTTAGGGTTTAAAACCGTTTTAACTTTCCTTTCTTCTCAAAAGCAACAGTAATTTTCAACTTTAAAAATCATTTGAAAGTTTAACACCAGGATTTGCACGCTCCCTCCCTGTCCCAACTCTGTAAAAGAAGAATTAAGGGTCCCCAAGGGGAGCACTATAAATGGTTCCATTCTGCCTCAGGTTGGGGGAAACCCAAATTAGTTCTTTCCACTGAAGTGTCCTTTCCTAACTGGGGAAATCCACCATCTACATGGATGACAGGCAACACAGGGAATTTCTTAACAGAGATTAACAAAGTCCCCTTAAAGCACCCCATAACAGGTATATCATATTTGATTGCTACCCAAGCTATTTCTTAATTAAAGTGTTGTGACATGGGGGACCATTAGCTCTCGTGGTAGATGCATTTGTCAGTGATTCAAGCCAGTCAGGAACTATATTTTAGGGCATGGTAGCCCATTTTTATTATAAAGCCAAATAAAAGTCTGTAACATAAAGTTTTCCCACGCAGGGGTTCTTCTCCAGCAAATATACGCAATGGAAAACTAGCCCACCTGGCTCTGTTTAACAGCACCTCTGCTCTTTATCCTGGTCACACAGACCACAGGATTCTTCAATGTGGGCGGCTTTACTTTAGCGCCCACAGCTCCGATCAGTCACACACGTTCTGGCTGCCTCCTGCAGCCCCTCTGACTCCTGGGGATCTCCTGTCTCTCTTGGGGTGGAGCAGTCTCCAACTGGGAGCCATGAGGTATTCCCATACCCTCATTATAAGGGCTGTGTTAACCTGAGCACACACCCTGCTGGTCATCTACAAAATCTGGATACGGTTGGAGATCCCATCCCACCCAAGACACTATGGAATCTCCAAACTACTGAGCCCCATGCCGGAATACCAAAACCTGGAGAAAGCTGTGAAAGCAGTTTTCTCCAGTCCACATCTATGCTCTGCAGTCTTGCACCACGCAAATGTGCACACCCTGTGTCCCCCAAACTACCAATTTTGTAGTGACAGCATCTCTTACTACTGTCACAGTGTATGTATCCAAAGCTTTTCTATTCAATTTTATTTTGAGAGCAATTCCCTTCTTTGACAGTTGACACCTGAACAGGTGTCTTCAATGGAAGATTTATCCTCACATTCTCTTATTATGACAACTGTAAAATGTATTTTCCATCACAATTTATGGGATCTAAGCTGGGTGGGTAAGAGACAATAAAGGCAGTATGTTTGCTGATGAGCTCAGCAACTTTGAATCTATATGCTAATGCAGATTTAACAACTGCAAATCACAGCACCTTGTTATGCGATTGTAATTTGGAGTGTATTTGTTTTAATAAAGCTTTTAAGAATATAAAACTATGTGCAGCTTTATTTGTTTTCACATTTATCAAGATTACCTAGAGGTTTGGATGAAGAAGTGATGAGAGTAAGGGCTCTTTCACACGGAGGATCCGTATGTCCGTTTTTCATCCTTCCGTTTTCGGATGAAAAACGGACATACATGTATCCCTATGGAGCGTCGGATGTTAGCGGTGACATGTCCGCTGAGATCCGACCCGCTCTGATCCGAAAAGTGTAACGGAGGAAAACACTACTTTTCCATCCGTTTTCGGATCGGATCGGGTGACGACGGACTCTACGATTCGTCATCATCCAATCCCCCATAGGGGAGAGCAGCGCTCTGACAGGTCCGTCGCTGCACAGCGTGCAGCGACGGACCTGTCATCTTCCTGCTCAGCGGGGATCGGCGGAGCGATCCCCGCTGAGCAAGCGGGTGTTCACGGGGCGGATCATCACTGATCCGCCCCGTGTGAAAGAGCCCTAAAGGGAGAATTTTCAAAAAAGCACTTGTGACCAGATGTAACGGAGATGTAGGTGTAACAGACACACGCGGAGAGTAGGAGCACTCAGCAAGTTTTTATTTAACGGTAGCAGGGTTAACACACAGTCTGGAACACAGTATAAATGCACAGCGGGGTAGCAGAGTCCTTGGGTAACACGTGCCAGGCTGGCCAAACAAAGGAAGTAACAGAGTTATGGCAAGTAGGGGTAGTCCGTGCTCAGTCTTGGATACATAAGAATAAAGTTCACTCTACTCACAGCGTAAGTGATCACAGGGTTAATCCACGCTCAGGATGGCACACAGCTAAGGGTAATCCACTCTCATAATGGCACACAGCCAAGGGTAATCCACTCCTTGGATGGAGGCTGCTGGACTGGCAAAACACACAATTACCTTCCTTCCAGCACATGTTTCAAAAGATCAAATTCCCTCAGACACACTTCCCTCCCACCCTTGGAAACAGGGCGGGTTAAACTGTCCAATGACAATAGCCACACAGGTCAGGTGTATTCAAGCTTATCAGCAGGGGCTGCTGGAGGAGTTCCCCCTCCCTCCACATCCATCCCATAATATATATTTCTTTCAAGGCAGACACAACAATGGAATACAACCACACCCCAAATGATCCCAGCAGGGGACAGCTCTCTGGGGTGTAAGGGAAAAGGAGAGGTAAAGACCATGTCAACTCCTCCCCCTTTTATATAACATGTATAACATGTACTTGCAGGAGGCCTCAACAGGCCTTGTGCATTGTACATGTGCTAGTTCCACAGCAGAACAATTTAGGTGTTCATTTAACTGTTTGTTATTTGCCGGACGCGTGTGTATTAAAGCTTATTCCAGCAGGGCATCACCTTGGGGTACAGAAGTCGTTAGTCTTGGTCCACAAATGAACCGCTGGGAGGATAATTTGATCCACTACCATTGCCTCTCCACCAAAGTGAAGCTGTGGAGTTAGACTCCCCCCCCTACAGCCCTTGGGACAAATAGCATGCAGGTGCCCCCTCTATCTGCATCTATAGCAACGGGGCTGGGGTGCCCTTCCTGTATGTCCCCACCTGTTTTGCAAATCAAGAGATGCTACCCTAAACCTTGGGGCACTGGCGGGGTCAGCATGAACCTTTAAACAGTTAACGGGATAAATCCTTAAAGTATTTGTGTCTTGTCTCAATTCTGTCCCAGATTTCTGCTCTACTCCCAAAGAGTAGCTCTGGGTCACATCCCCTAGAAACTGACTATTAAGTTCTCTCAGATCATTCCCTAGCAGAATGTCCGCAAAATGCCATTACCCCAACAGAACAAAGTTTCTCCCCAAACCCGTAATTTAGGAGAACTGTAGCCTTTGGGATGTGTTTCCTGGCTCCCCCTGCTAGTTCGATAGAAAATCTGGGGCCCTTCCTAATCGCTTCTGGATTCATGACACAGGGATCAGCGATGGTCAGAAAAGCACCTGTGACGCGAAACCAATGACATTTCTTCCATCTATGTAGACCTCCTGCAAATGCTGCTGTCTTTTCTCTGGGTAGCTTGGCATAACTGGACGAACCCCATAGACTCCTTGAGGGACATCAGTGGCTGTTGGAGGCATACATTCACTTTGGGGGGGTGGAAAAAAACAGTTCCTCCTCCAGTGGTAGTTCAACATAGTTGACCGGACAAGTGGGGCGGTGGTTCCTGGGGCAGCTAGCCAGGAAGTGCCCAGTCTGGTTTCAACCATAACACCGATGTTCCTAGGGTGGGCCAGATGGTCGGGCCCGGTAGAGAGGTGGTGGAGAGGGTCCCGGGGCTGGGAGGCCAGGTCGCTGGAAGAGGGGCGTAGGAGGGTTAAGGAGCGGGCGGGCAATGTTCTGGGCCTTAGGCTGTTCGGCCACCCATTTTTTCCAATGTGGCTTGATGGTGAGAACCTCATCGGCCAGGGCAGCTGCTCGCTCAAGCGTGGCAGGGTTTTTTTCCTTCACCCACTTCCGCGGGACATTGGTTATAGAACTGCTCCTTCAGAAAGGTCTGAATAACATGTTCAAGGGTTGGGGCCTGTTCTCCCTCCAGCCAGCGCCGGCAGGCCCGGGATATCTTGTGTGCATACATTTTAAAGGATGGTTCAGAGTGACAAGAAAGGTCCCTGAATTGGATCTGGTGGGTTTCTGGGGTTACAGCGTAGTGTTCTAGCACAGTCTGTTTGACTATAGGGTAGTCCTGATTCCATTGGGTGTCCATTGTCCGGTATGCAGCAGCTGCACCCCCTTCCAGCAGGCCGACCAGGTGCCGCACCCAGTCTGTACAGGGTACATTCAGTAGTTAACATAAGTGTTTGAAGTCCTGGAAAAATCCTTCCACATCCCCCGTAGCTTCACAAAAGGGCTTAAAGTCCTTACAAGTCACCCTTGGCGGGTCAGCTCTAAGAGCTCTTGGGCTGAGGAGAGAATCTCATCCTCTGGGGTCTACCCTGGTTTCCCTCTCATGAGCTCTCCAGGTTGTATTCCGCCTGTCCTCCAAGTTGGCTTCGGAGCCCAGGATGGCCATCTCCTCCTCATACTAGGTGACCCAGGGGCTCCTGGGGCTTGAAACAGCGGAGGGAGTGTGTTCTGTCTCTGGCTGAAGACCATCCATGCTGTCAGCTCCTTGCAGGTTGTCTTCGATGGCGGTGACCAGCTTATCTTTGGACAGACCCCTACAGCCAAGGCCTAGTTCCTTGGCCTTTTCTTGCAAAGTCGCCACTGTCCAATTCTTATATTCACTACCCCGGGCTAGTTCCAGTGCTAGGGGGTTATTGCTTTCCATTATCCTCTTCCGCAGTCTGATCCCACCGCTGCCAACCAGTTGTAATGGAGATGTAGGTGTAACAGACACACGTGGAGAGTAGGGGCACTCTTTTATTTAACGCTAGCAGGGTTAACACACAGCCAGGTAGCAGCTATCACAGCCAGGTAAAGAGTCCGGAACACCGTATAAATGCACAGCGGGGTAGCAGAGTCCATGTTTTTAAAGGGTAATACGCGCCAGGCTGGCCAAACAAAGGAAGTAAGAGAGTTCTGGCAAGTAGAGGTAGTCCATGCTCAGTCTTGCATACATAAGAATAAAGTTCACTATTCACAGCGTAAGTGATCACAGGGTTAATCCACGCTCAGGATGGCACACAGCCAAGGGTAATCCACTCCCTTGATGGAGGCTGCAGGACTGGCAAAACACACGACTGCCTTTCTTCCAGCACATGTTTCAACAGATCAAAATCCCTCAGACACACTTCCCTGCCACCCTTGGAAACAGGGTGGGTTAAACTGTTCAATGACAATAGCCACACAGGTCAGGTGTATTCAAGCTTATCAGCAGGGGCTGCTGGAGGAGTTCCCTCTCCCTCCACATGGACATCCATCCCATAATATATATTTCTTCCAAGGCAGACACAACAATGGAATACAACCACACCCCAAATGATCCCAGCAGGGGACAGCTCTCTGGGGTGTAAGGGACAAGGAGGGGCAGAGACAGTAAGGTCAAATTTGTCTCGTGGGTTTGAATACAGCTATACTGTATGTATTGGGCACATTGGCTTGATTACAGGATTGCACTGGAAGTGTGAGAAGACATGAGAAATACAGAAGAAACAATTATATATACTCTTTATACAGACTTTATTATGCACACAATGATTTATGAACATTTTTTATTTTTTTTTGCCACAAGTGACACGTATGTTTAACCTGTTTAACCAATATATGCACGATAACGCTGGACCAAATAAAGTAAAAATTGGTTCTGATGGAAACACCATAAGGTACGTTTTCCTTCAAAAAAGCAGATCCATGATGAAAATAAAGTGTGTGTGGCCCTTGTCCAGGTTCTAGGCTACTACCTCTCTCTCATCGTGACAAGCGGAGAACTCACCAGACCGTAAACTCTTATAGGGCGTACACACGGTCGGACTTTGTTCGGACATTCCGACAACAAAATCCTAGGATTTTTTCCGACGGATGTTGGCTCAAACTTGTTTTGCCTACACACGGTCGCACAAAGTTGTCGGAATTTCCGATCGACAACCACGCGGTCACGTACACCACGTACGACGAGACTAGAAAAGGCCGGTTCAGAACCAAGCGCGGCACCCTTTGGGCTCCTTTTGCTAATCTCGTGTTGGTGAGAGATGATTCGCGTTTTTTCAGACTCGTGGCTTTCAGATCGTTTTCTGCCGTTCAGTTTGTGCTTGTGGGTTTGTATCTGCTCTTCAGTGCGTGCAATTTGTTCGTATCAGAGTTTTCTGTGTGATCTTGCCTGCTCGTTGCTGTTTTTCAGGTCGCTCTTCACAGGCCTTGCTGTTCTTCAGTGCGTTCTGTTACTTCGTTCTGAGCAGCCGACCGTTTTCTAGCCATGTTTCGTATGCGTACTCCTCGTAGAGTTCGTGCTGTGCGGGGGCTTGGTGTTGGGGTCCTGACCTTGACACAAGTCCAGTCCATGAACAGGGTGGGGAGGAGTTCATCGACCAAGAATTGGTTGCTTCAGCGTGACCAGTTCTGTCATATGCCTTTGCTCCGTGAGATCCGTGACAATAATCCTGATGATTTCAGGAACTTTCTCCGGGTGACGGACCCCGTGTTTCACTGTTTGTTGGCTTCGCTGACCCCCTATATCAGCAGGCAGGATACCTGCATGAGGCAAGCCATCACTCCGGAGTAGAGGTATTTGGCCACAGGGAGAAGCCTGCAGGACTTGAAGTTCTCGACAGGCATCTCCCCCCAGGCTCTGGGGATCATAATCCCAGAGACCTGTTCTGCCATCATCCAGGTCCTTCAGAAGGAATATATGAAAGTAAGATTTTTATCCTTTAATATCACATTTTATTGTATTGAATGTTTGATAATATATTGTATTTCTTTCCTCATTCCCTAATTACCATGATTGTAATATGCTGTGAATGTCCCCTTTCTCCTCATGCATGCTGGATTTTTATGTAATTAGTATTTTAGGTCCTTCATACATATTTGCCCTTCAATAACCTCCCCAGCATGGTGTCTCCTGCCCTATATTCACCTCATGTAGTCACTTAACAATGTATTTTATCTGCTCCATAGTAGTGCTTTACCCCAAACACCCCCTAAAATGTTTGGTAATGTTATTTTTGATTTAAATTCAGGCAGAGTGCCAGAGGCTTTTTTTTGTGGTGTCCCCAAATTTTTTGTAACCCTCCCTCCCCCAACTGCTAAGTCAGCTGATCCCAATTCTCTATTCTCTATCCTCAATCATCTATCTGCTGACTTTGCCAATCCCATACACACTATACCCACCTCTTTACTGGTCAGATTTATGGATGAATTCCCCAAAGCATGTAGTGCAAGGGCCTGCCTGTATAATTTCCAATGGTACTGTTTAAAGTTTTTGTATCCTATTATTATCTTGATAGGTAATATCAGAATGTCCAAATGTCCTCAAATGTGTACAGTGTGTATTTATATCTTTGTATTCAGACACTTCTTACCTGTCCAGTGGTCTGCCAATAGTGTAACTAAGGAGGGGCTGTTCCAAGTAATACCCATTATTTAGGCATTCATCTCTCAATGAAGTGAAGAGGGTTACCTGTCCAAGAGTTCCCCCCCCCCTATAATGTTAGAAATGGCCCATGAGAGGGGGGGAGGGGGAATATGATAGGTGTACCTTATACTTTGGTGTTGTTAAATTCCCCTTAATAAATGCTATCTGGAGGTTGCCCCATAATGTTTGTGTCTAATCTGCTTGCCATGTTTCTGTGAAAAAATAGTAATGTTTATTGTTTTTTCCTCAACAGTTTCCTTCAACGCCACAGGAATGGCAGACTGTGGCCTCCCACTTTGCCCAGCGGTGGGACTTTCCTAACTGCGGAGGGGCAATTGGTAGGAAACACGTCCACATCGTCCCACCACCCAACTCGGGGTCGTACTATTATAATTACAAGGGGTTTAATAGTATAGTGATGTTGGCGGTAATGTCGGCTAATTACGAGTTCCTGTATGTGGACGTGGGGAAGAATGGCCGGATGTCCGATGGTGGAGTCATCGCCCAGACGGAGTTCTACAGGCGTCTCCAGAATGGCAGCTTGGACTTGCCACCTCCAGAGGACAATGTTGAAGGTCTCCCATTTGTGTTCGTTGCTGATGAAGCGTTTGCGCTGGGGGACCACCTGATGCGGGCATTCCCGATGAGGACCCTCACCCCGGAACAGAGGGTTTTTAATTACCGGCTGGCCAGAGCCCGAAGAGTGGTGGAGAACACATTTGGAATCCTGGCCAGCCGGTTCCGATTATTTCTGACACCCATCCATATGGCGGAGTATAAACTGAACCATATAATACTTGCCTGCTGTGTTCTCCATAATTTTTTAAGAAAACATTCAGCAAACTATGCTGGCTCAGTTGGGCCTGAGGCCGGAATCCAAAATCCATCAACACTGACGGCGCTAGAAAGCGGCCGTCCTGGCTTGCCCTCCCTGAATGCCCGTGATGTCCGGTTACGATACCTGGAGTTCTTTGCGGGTAGGGGGGCTATCAATATGCCAGACAATCTGTGAAACCTTTTTCAAATAAACAACCAAAAGAAATTCTTTGTGGACATTTACTGCTTGTGTTTGTTTTAGGTGACCCTGACAGAAATGTGTTGAGTGCAGAAAATGTCGTGATTGTGTAACCTTATTATACAAAGCACTGTTGGCTGTTATTTCCTAAATGCAAAAACACATTTCACTACAAGTGCAGTTGCAACTGCACTGAAACTGCACTTGTAGTGCAAAGAGGATTTGCCCTTAGGAAATAACCCCCATTTTTGCATAAAACAGCAATTACATCACCCCAAAAGTGTTGTAGTGTTGAGACAATAATCCACACATTCTTGAGTAAACAACTTTTTTATAGCTGCACAATCACATGTGCATTTTCCAAAGGTTTTTAAAACAAACCAACATGTTTGTTGTATAACAATTTTTGCTGTAGCATTATCAAAAATCTAAATGTCCTTTTCTGATAAAACAGGCCTGTGTAAAAACAACAAGAAAGCCAAAAAACTTGAACTTACAAAGTTCACATTAGGTAAAACCTGAAGGCTATATTAGACATGAGTATTTAGGAACTGTGTTTGATATAGCGTTCAGATGGGGGGAAATCACCCCTGGAAAAGCCAAATTTGAAAGATAAAAAAGTGTGGCGCTAATAGATAATGAGACTCCTGTTGTTTGACAGGTAGATACAGTGGATTGAGGGAAAATCAAAATACCTTTAGTGTGATAAAATAAAGATATATAAAAATATATGTACTAAATGGTATACATACTACAGGTGGGAACACAGTGTGTGTTTAACCAACAAGGACACAGTAAAAAAAATAAAATGAAGAAAAAAGAGGGAGACAATCAAACATGCAGGGTAAAGCCAATAACGGTGCAAAATATCTAAAGAAGCTGAATATGTTAATCCACAGAACCAGACTTCAATGGAGGTGGCCGACAAATACAAGGACGTCAATATCTCTAGGGGAAAAAAAGGGGGCAAACATGGGGGTACGAAAAGTCTCTAGATGACAAGATCGGACAGTCCCATTTAGTCCTACAGGTAGCTGGATGTAAGCTGTCTTCTCAGGAAATGATCTGAGGATTATTAGGAAAGGTCACGACCAATGGGCTAAATCTCGGCTCAAATGGACAATTCCCACCAGGAGAGAGAGGAAAGCAAAAGAATGCCCTTACCAGATCCGGTGGACTCACAGGCCGTGGCGGTGAGTCAAACGAGCCTATACCGTTAAACGGTGTGGGATAGAGGTTGGTGGGAGAACTTGTAAACCATCTTGTCAGCAGTCCTCATGGGAAGCACCGATTTAGAGTCTGGGGTCCCCAGGATATGATTCCGGTCACAGGATCACCATTTCCTCAGAGCAACATCATATGTGTAAATAAAAAGAAGGGGAAAAAAAACTCCACGTTTCGCCTCCTAAGGCTTCTGCTGGGGTAGCAGAAGCCTTAGGAGGCGAAACGCGTCGGGATCCATGACTACACCCCACCACTATCTACTGCGCCTGTTTTTTATAATTTTTATGCCGGTTTTTATTTATTTTGGGCCGAGTTTTTACCGCCCCCCGCTTGTAAAAATACTTTTTTCGGAGTATACTCCTCAAATAAAGTGCTTTTATGCTCCCTGCAAATCAAAGGATTTACACTATGTGGAGTTTTTTTTTCCCCTTCTTTTTATTTACACATATGATGTTGCTCTGAGGAAATGGTGATCCTGTGACCGGAATCATATCCTGGGGACCCCAGACTCTAAATCGGTGCTTCCCATGAGGACTGCTGACAAGATGGTTTACAAGTTCTCCCACCAACCTCTATCCCACACCGTTTAACGGTATAGGCTCGTTTGACTCACCGCCACGGCCTGTGAGTCCACCGGATCTGGTAAGGGCATTCTTTTGCTTTCCTCTCTCTCCTGGTGGGAATTGTCCATTTGAGCCGAGATTTAGCCCATTGGTCGTGACCTTTCCTAATAATCCTCAGATCATTTCCTGAGAAGACAGCTTACATCCAGCTACCTGTAGGACTAAATGGGACTGTCCGATCTTGTCATCTAGAGACTTTTCGTACCCCCATGTTTGCCCCCTTTTTTTCCCCTAGAGATATTGACGTCCTTGTATTTGTCGGCCACCTCCATTGAAGTCTGGTTCTGTGGATTAACATATTCAGCTTCTTTAGATATTTTGCACCGTTATTGGCTTTACCCTGCATGTTTGATTGTCTCCCTCTTTTTTCTTCATTTTATTTTTTTTACTGTGTCCTTGTTGGTTAAACACACACTGTGTTCCCACCTGTAGTATGTATACCATTTAGTACATATATTTTTATATATCTTTATTTTATCACACTAAAGGTATTTTGATTTTCCCTCAATCCACTGTATCTACCTGTCAAACAACAGGAGTCTCATTATCTATTAGCGCCACACTTTTCTATTTTAAGTTTCACTTGCAACGGTCATATTGCTGTGTTGGCTGCTTCATCCCCACCTGAGAGCTGGCGCAATTATTTACATCCTTTTTACAAATTTGAAAGATGCACACCAAGTTCAGAATGTCAACATGTGCTATCTGCCATCAGGGGGGATCAAGGGACGTGTTTTGGGGGAGCAAGCCCTTCCTCACCGCTACTTTATAATTGAGGAAGGTGTTGCACCCCCAAAACGCGTCCATTGATCTCCCGTGATGTCAGATAGCACATGTTGGCACACTGTGTGCATCCTCCAAATTTGGCTTTTCAAAACATTGCAAAAATATTTAAAAGATTGGACCACAATCCAAAAAGGTGATTTTGTGGCCTTTTAAATTCGCCCCAAAACATCAATGATGTTATTATTTTTTTTAATAACATCACTGATTTGTTGCTGTATGTTGTGCAATTCGAGATTACACCCCATGATCTCCCCGATCAGGATCTGGGCACTTTCAGAAGTAAAGCGTTCTGGATCCCTCACCTCACGATCACCTAAAAAGAGATAAAGAAAACAAAAACACGTATCAAAAATCTGCCACCATCCATCTCTTTTACCTGAGCCTGTGGTCGCAGACACTCACCTGTTGTGGTGCCAATCTCCACCACATCTTCTTCTTCCTCCTGCTCTTCTTCTTGGGTTTGCGGTATTTCACCTTCTTCCAGAGGTGGGGGGTCTCTGGTCTCCTGGGATGAGGGGTGTCCTCCGAGTCTTTTCTCCCCTATGTAAAACAAAAATGGTATACTTAGCACACAGATATTTGATGGCAGAACTAGAAATAGGAAACATTGCTTGGAATTGGGGTACAATTGTCTATTTTAGCCGAGTTCCAAGATGTAATTTTCTTATTGCCCTTTGTCAAGCTGCAATACTTTACCGGTTTAGTACAAAGTTCACAGATGTAGCCCCCCCTATAGTATACACTGGAGCACCTGTGTGCCCCCCCTAATAAAAATGGTGTTCTTGTGTCCCACACTAGTGCTCCAGTGTTAAGATGTGAAAACAGCTGCTCAGTGTCCTCTCCTTACACAGAATATAGTTGGCATTTCATTCTAGTAACAAACCCATCTACACAAACAAATATTTGGCATCCAAGTAGGCCCAAAAAAAATGTGGGAAAATGCATATGGCCTAAACAATGGTGTTTTAGAGGCCCAAAGAAAAATGTTTGATACGAACGAATAATGGGCCCATGAATATTACAGTTGCCCTTTTTATACGGTACAATTGCTAAAAGCATATGGAGTAGAACGAACGGAATAAACACAGAAAGAATAGGAACACAGCACAACTACTTACTTTTTTGCAGCACTCTCCGGATCTTTCGGTACTGCTCTGGCTCTCTCAACTTCAGGTCCGACCACCGCTTCCGGAGCTGATCTTTTGATCTTCGGACCCCCAAATTCCTCTCCAGACTCCTGACCACTTTCGCCATGATCTTGGCCTTTCTGATATTGGGGTTGGGGTAAGGCCCATACTTCCCGTCATAGTCGGACTTCTTCATGATGTCCACCATCTCCAACATCTCCCCAAAGGACATATTTGTGGCCTTAAAACGTCTCCTTCTGGATCGGGACGTGTCCAGATCCGGGCTTTCCTCCTCCTCCTCCTCGTTCCTGCAATTAGCACGCACCTGCTCTAACTCCGCCATCATGCTCTTCACCCACTGCGCCGAACGAAAAGGGGCGGGGAATAGCCTAGAAAGAACGTTAGGGGCGGGCGGAGTTAAACGCATGCACAGTGTATATAAAGCGTAACACGCGTGCGTATTACGTACGATCTGTGAGCGGAGGAAGGAGCATTGGAGGCGCCGATCGTAAGAACGAAGGTAAGAGACAAACTTGTGCCTATACTGCTTCTACATTGAGGCCTATATTGTAACAAGATTAGGAGAGTTTTGTCTGACATTAGGCTTTGTCTTGTGTTGTGTCTTGCAGTGAACATGGATATGGTACTCAAAGATAATGACTTCATGTCAGTATTCATAGATAGGGAGCTGCCCTGTCTGTGGGAGATTAACCACCCCCATTTCAAGAACCAAGCAAAGAGGAAGGCAGCACTGGTGCAATTGTTGGTAATTGTGAAGCAGGTGATCCCCACGGCAGACATCACTTATTTAACCACTTCAAAACCAGCCTTGTTTTGGATTTTAGGTGTTTAAGAGTTTAAAACAGGTTTTTTTGCTAGAAAATTACTTAGAACCCCCAAACATTATATATTGTTTTTTTTCTAACACCCTAGAGAATAAAATAGCGGTCATTGCAATACTTTCTTTTGCACCGTATTTGCGCAACGGTCTTCTAAGCGCACTTTTTTTGGAAAAAATTCACTTTTTTGAAAAAAAAAATAAGACAACAGTAAAGTTAGCCCAATTTTTTTTTATATTGTGAAATATAATGTTACGCCAAGTAAATTGATACCCATCATGTCACGCTTTAAAATTGCGCCCGCTCGTGGAATGGCGTCAAACTTTTACCCTTAAAAATCTCCATAGGCGACGTTTAAAAAATTCTACAGATTGCATGTTTTGCGTTACAGAGGAGGTCTAGAGCTAGAATTATTGCACTCACTCTACCGGTCGCGGCGATACCTCACATGTGTTGTTTGACCACCGTTTTCATATGCGGGTGCTACTCACGTATGCGTTCGCTTCTGCGCGCGAGCTCGTCGGGACAGGGCGCTTTAAAAAAATTATTTTTTTTTTATTTATTTATTTTACTTTATTTTATTTATTTTTTCACTGTTTTTTTAAAAAAAAAAATTTGGATCACTTTTATTCCTATTACAAGGAATGTAAACAACCCTTGTAATAGAAAAAAGCATGACAGGTCCTCTTAAATATGAGATCTGGGGTCAAAAAGTCCTCAGATCTCATATTTAGACTAAAATGCAAAAAAAAAAAAAAAAAAAAAAAAGTCGTTTAAAAAAATGACACAAAAAAATTGTGCCTTTAAGAGAAGTGGGCGGAGCCGTCGTAATGACGTCGCTCTGGCCGTCACATGGTATAGAGACGGGTGGGGGCCATCTTGGCCTCACTCGTCTCCATACCTAGGAAGTGAGAGGACCCGATCGCCTCCGCCGCTACCGACGGGAGAGCGGCGGGAGGGGGGGTGGCACCTCTCCCGCCGCCGATAACGGTGATCTCGCAGCGAACCCGCCGCAGAGACCACCATTATCGTGTGCAGAATCACCGGCCCTAAAGATGGATACCTCGGTTGTGGCAGCAGCTGCTGCCGTTACCGAGATATCCATCTTTAAAAAACAGGACGTCAATATACAGTGGGCGGTTGGGAGGTGGTTAAAGAAATTAATTGGTGGCCTGAGGAGCACATATCTGAGGGAGCGCAAGAAAGTCCTGGATTCGCAGAGATCCAGAGCAGCAGATGACATCTATGTCCCCAGGATGTTGTCCTACGACAGGCTGCATTTTCTGGCAAGCCAGACTGAACCCAGGCCATCCCTCTACAGTCTTCCTTCCACGCTTCCTTCCCCCCCGGCTGAGGCTTCTGACGCCCAACCTGGGCCTTCCAGGCAACATGTGGAGGAGCCCAGATTGAGCCAGGTATAGCATTCCTCTAAATATTTCTGCTTGTCCAATCAATGATGTTAACTAGATGTGAGTTTGGAGTACTAATTTAGGATTGTGATTGATGATGCAAAACATAAAACCATGTCCCTTTTTCATACACAGGGAAGTCTCAGCCAGGAGGTGGCCGGGCCGAGCAGGCTGGCTGATATCAAGGTCCCTCCACCCCCCCTGGAAACAGAAAGTGGCAGGAGGAGGAGTGCCCTAGAGGAGGCTACCGGAGGACTCTTTTGGAGGGCTACAGAGGTCCTGGGAGCACGACAGACCGTGGAGGAGGACATTTCTGCCGTCATTGCATATAAAATGCAGAGGATGGAGGAGGGCCAGCAAGTAATGTGTGAGGCCCTCATATCGGAGGCTCTGGAGAAAGGTATGAGGGGCCAAATTACACCTGAGACACACCTTTGTGATGGTCCTCCTCCTCCTCCTGCAGGTCCTCCTCCTCGTCCTCCCTCTCCCCCAGGTCCTCCCAGTCCTCCTCAAGGTCCTACTCCTCCTCCTGCCACATCTCCAACAGCACAGCCACAGCCCGGAAGGAAGCGTGTAAGGAAGACCAGAAAGTGATTGCCCTGGATCCAGTCTGGTCGGCCAAAAAATGCAGCCTCTTGTGGTACCACAGCCTGGGGACACAGATGTCATCTGCTGCTATCCGAGTCTCTGCGAATCCCGGACCAGACTGCCCTCCCTTATATATGGACTCCTCAGGCCACCAATGTGATGTTGAAGAATTGTTGTCTGCCGTGGGGGTCCCAGGCTTCACTAATTTCTCCTGTTGATCCAGTGTTGCCTTCCTCTTTGTTTGGTTCTGATCCCTTAATAAAGGATTTTTGTTTTGAATTATACTCTCCTATGTGTTTTACTTCAAAAATGACAGTTAGTTTGTGAGGGTTCAGGTACATTTCAAATATACAATGTGAAATGAACAAGGGACACCAACACCAAACAATCTCCTTGAGATTAAATAATAAAAGATATCAATGGTGTGGGGGTAACTTGACACACAAAACACACACAAAAATATTCTGGAGTAAAAATAAAAATAACATTGAACAAAGATCAGCCTTGGAAAAAATCCAAACATTACAGAAAAAAAAAGGCTTAAAATCCAAAAAAAAAAAAATATATATATAAAACTGTCAGATGTGACAACTAATAATCCCACTAAAAAAACACAAAGAAAAGTTTGTGAGAAGTGTGTGTGAATATGAGCAGCAAAACTACTTAATTCTTGTCACATTATAAAGAAGAAGAGAGTGCGCTGTATTAAACCATTTTTAACATTGCAGCGTGACGAAAGTGCTGTATCCATTGCGAACGCTAAGTTTACCAGAACGAGCTGTCCCGTGTCGGAATTTCTTCTGAGCATGCGTGACACTTTGTGCGTCGGAACAGGCCACACACGGTCGGAATTGACGCGATCGGATTTTGTTGTCGGAAAATTTTATCTCCTGCTGTCCAACTTTGTGTGTCGGAAAATCCGATGGAAAATGTCCGATGGCGCCCACACACGGTCGGAATTTCCGACAACACGTTCCGATCGGACATTGTCCATCGGAAAATCCGACCGTGTGTACGGGGCATAAGATATGTACAGAGGAGCACTGGGCACAAAAGTTCAAATATAAATAGCAGCAAAAGTGTGTCATAAAAACTAGGGCTGTGGAAAGTAACGATTAATTCCTCAATTAATTGTTAATTTTTTTGATCGATCAAAATTCTTTTGATCGGTACTCACCTCTCTGTCAGCTTCCGGTCTTCAGGGAGTTCCGTCGGAGATCCAGTGACGTCGATGTCCGTGACTCCTCCCCCATTCCCCAAGTGCCTCTGTCTGCTAATGAAGGGAAGGGGGAGGAGTCCGGTGACGTCGATGTCCGTGACGTCACCGGACAGCCTGGACAGTGATGGTAAATATGGATGTGGTTAACTGGGATCATTCAGTGAGCTAAGTGTAGGCAAATTTGATAACCTCTGTTTTTAACATTGTTGTCCTTAGTGGCTGATAAGCTGTGATATTTTTGCCGTGTGGATCGGCTTCTGCTGTTGCCATGACGGCGGCGCTTGCTTTTGATTGACGTGTGACGTCCTAGCCATGCCCTGCTATGTCCGGCTTCGGCCATTGCAATATACTAGATACGTTTTATAATTAAAGTTAAACTAACTTTCTACGTTTTTCTTAAAGTTTAATACAAAAAATTACTTACGTCAGTGCTACAGTTTGAATTTAAAAAGTATTTGTGTGAACTGTGAAACTAAGTCATGGATTGTGGAAACGAACTAGTGTCGGGTGATTGTATATAGTGTATACCACATTTACCACTGCCTAATGCAGAGTTGCAATGCAAGAAGATCAGCTAAAAGTAGTTGGATCTGTATGTGCGTTATAATTAATCGAAATTAGTCGATTAATCGATTTTAAAAAAAAATCAATTAATCAAACAGAAATTTTTAATCAGTAACAACCGTAATAAAAACCCATGTTAAAATAAAACAGTTTGTACATCACTATACAGTACAGATACACCTGTCAATTGTAAAGGTTACAAGTATAAGGTTCCATAAAGACTTTAGTCTCACCTCTACTGATGGAGTGGGTTAGCCAGTCAATTCTAATCTTCCCTCTTATCAAAAATCACATAGGATTTTTTATTACGTCACTAGGACTAAAGGGAGCCTGGAGCAGCATTTTTTAGGAATTCTAAATAGAAAGTGCCTATGTCACCAGGCACAGGAGGAAAGAAAACTTGTAGAATCCAGGAAAAGAAAAGGAAAAGGAAAAAAATATATATATTTTTTTAAATAGGAGGAGCTGTAGTGGAGGGGGGTATTAGAGAGATTAGTACCACTGATCCAATCAGGAAAAGTAATTGGTGATATAGAGATAATATATAGGCGAGGAATGATGCAAACAAAATCTAGCCTGAAGAGGAGAAGTCATTCCAGGATGACCATATATTGCTAACTATTAGACCCCTTTCACACTGGAGCGGTTTGCAGGCGTTATTGCGCTAAAAATACCGCCTGCAAACCGACCCAAAACAGCCGTTGCTGTTTGTTCAGTGTGAAAGCCCGAGGGCTTTCACACTGAAGCGGTGCGCTGGCAGGAGAAGAAAAAATCTCCTGCAAGCCGCATCTTTGGAGCAGTGAAGGAGCGGTGTATTCACCGCTCCTTCACCGCTCCTGCCCATTGAAATCAATGGGACAGCGTGGCTATACCGCGGCAATACCGCGGCTATAGCCGCGCTATACGAGTGGTTTTAACCCTTTTTCGGCCGCCAGCGGGGGGTTAAAACCGCACCGCTAGCGGCCGAATATCGCGGTAAAGCAGCGCTAAAAATAGCGCTGTTTTACCGCCGACGCCCCCTACCGCCCCAGTGTGAAAGCAGCCTAAGAGCCCTTTCACACTGGGGCGGTTTGCAGGCGCTATTGCGCTAATAATAGCGCCTGCAAACCGACCCGAAAGTGCCGCTGCTTTCATTCCAGTGTGAAAGCCCCGAGGGCTTTCACACCGGAGCGATGCTCTGGCAGGACGGTAAAAAAAGTCCTGCTAGCAGCATCTTCGGAGCGGTGAAGGAGCGGAGTGTATACCGCTCCTTCACCGCTCCTGCCCATTGAAATTAATGGGACGGCGTGGCTATACCGCCGGCAAAGCGCCTCTGCAGAGGCACTTTGCGGTGGTATTTAACCCTTTCTCGGCCGCTAGTGGGGGTAAAACCGCCCTGCTAGCGGCCGCATACCGACGGTAAAACGCCGCTAATAATGGCGGCGTTTTACCGCCGACGCCGCCCCCGTCCCAGTGTGAAAGGGCTCTAATGGTTGTTCCTTTAAGAAAACTGGTAAGGTTTTCCATATGTTCTATATCATGAATTCTACTGAACCATTGCGTACAGTAGAAGGGGAAGAGGATTTCCAAAGAGCTAGAATGCAGGATCTGGCCGCATTAACCAAAACTTTGGGATTTGTAAGTCACATACCCACAGATTCAGATACATACAGTATTTATCCAAAAACTGGGTATTGGCACACTTCAAAGGTGCCTTAGAATGATAGGAAAAGCGGGAAATGGTTTCAATTCCCCCTGTTCCTCATGAGACAGGGGCAGGAATAGGCAGTTTCTCGCCTGCAGACGGATTGTTTCTTCCAGCTGTTTCCAGATGCGGATCAAATGGGAATACTGTGTCCACCCAATTTATGGGACCTTCTTTAGGGTCCATATCTGAATGTATTAGGAATTCTGTGGCACAGTCAACCTGGGTTCTTTTTTAAATTCTATCCAAGAACCCGCTGTTTCTTTTTCTGAAGATTTGATTTTGCTATTTTTTGAAATTTTTTATTTAATAAACAATATTCTTGGTCATATGTACATCTGGAGTGTAACCCCGGACATTCTTATCGAACTTTGTTCGGTAACAAGTCAAGTTTGTTTTCTTCTTTTGAGGCCGTATTATTTTAGGCAGTATTTTCTGTTACATTCTTTGCAGCTCTTAGAGTTTCTGAGCTGAGTATTATTCAAGCTTCTGATGTTATTGTTTCTGACACAATGGTAAAAATATATATTGGTCGGTCAAAAATAGACCAACTGGGAAAAGGAAATTGGATCAATCTCTATGCTTGTAGTGGCTCTTCCATTTGCCCAGTAAAATTAATTAAGAAGTATTTACGAATTAGACCATTGGCTGGTTCGGGATTTTTGTTAACGAGCCTGGTACCCCTCTTACAAAATATCTATTTATATGCGTCCTTAAAAAAATGTAATCTTTTTAAAAATCTTGAATTTACACTGTTCTCATCTCATATCTCATTCTTTTAGAATTGGGGCAGCTACTGAAGCATCAAGGCTGGGATTTGATGCTAGCATCATAAAAAAAGTAGGTAGATGGAAGTCTGACAGTTATTTATTATACAGTGGGGACGGAAAGTATTCAGACCCCCTTAAATTTTTCACTCTTTGTTTTATTGTAGCCATTTGCTAAAATCATTTAAGTTCATTTTTTTTCCTCATTAATGTACACACAGCACCCCATATTGACAGAAAAACACAGAATTGTTGACATTTTTGCAGATTTATTAAAAAAGAAAAACTGAAATATCACATGGTCCTAAGCATTCAGACCCTTTGCTCAGTATTTAGTAGAAGCACCCTTTTGATCTAATACAGCCATGAGTCTTTTTTGGGAAAGATGCAACAAGTTTTTCACACCTGGATTTGGGGATCCTCTGCTATTCCTCCTTGCAGATCCTCTCCAGTTCTGTCAGGTTGCATGGTAAAAGTTGGTGGACAGCCATTTTTAGGTCTCTCCAGAGATGCTCAATTGGGTTTAAGTCAGGGCTCTGGCTGGGCCATTCAAAAACAGTCACGGAGTTGTTGTAAAGCCATTCCTTTGTTATTTTAGCTGTGTGCTTAGGGTCATTGTCTTGTTGGAAGGTAAACCTTTGGCCCAGTCTGAGTTCCTGAGCACTCTGGAGAAGGTTTTCGTCCAGGATATCCCTGTACTTGGCCGCATTCATCTTTCCCCCGATTGCAACCAGTTGTCCTGTCCCTGCAGCTGAAAAACACCCCCACAGCATGATGCTGTCATCACCATGCTGTTGGGACTGTATTGGACAGGTGATGGACAGTGCCTGGTTTTCTCCACACATACCGCTTATAAATAAGGCCAAAAAGTTCTATCTTGGTCTCATCAGACCAGAGAATCTTATTTCTCACTATCTTGGAGTCCTTCAGGTGTTTTTTTAGCAAACTCCATGTGGGCTTTCATGTGTCTTGCACTGAGGAGAGGCTTACATCGGGCCACTCTGCCATAAAGCCCTGACTGGTGGAGGGCTGCAGTGATGGTTGACTTTCTACAACTTTCTCCCATCTCCCGACTGCATCTCTGGAGCTCAGCCACAGTGATCTTTGGGTTCTTCTTTACCTCTCTCACCAAGGCTCTTCTCCCCCGATTGCTTAGTTTGGCCGGACGGCCAGTTCTAGGAAGGGTTCTGGTCGTCCCAAAAGTCTTCTATTTAAGGATTATGGAGGTCACTGTGCTCTTAGGAACCCTAAGTGCAGCATAAATTTTTTTGTAACCTTGGCCAGATCTGCGCCTTGCCACAATTCTGTCTCTGGATAAAATATATAATGTAATCGCGCCAAAGTCCATGGAAATAAAACCCATAACACTTGAAAAAGGAGCGCGCATGCCCGTTACGAGCTTCGCGCATGCTCTGAAACGCGTAGTGGTCCCCAGCTAATCTGAACGGCCCGAGTGACATCATCTCCCATGTGATCCGCTGGAACGCGGAAGTGACTTTCCCACTATACCGCTTGTACAGCCGGCGCCTCCGAGCGGAGGTCCGCGGCCATCCGCACGGCGTCCATCCAGGTTCCCCTCGATCACTGGCCACCACGGAGAGACACCGGGACTAGTTCTGTATGGAAGCAGCACATGATCTACCTCAATGTAAGTGTTTACTATGTTTTTAACATATGAATAAATCCGTTATACCTAAGAGGCGCTTTCTTCTTTGGTTTTTTATACAATTCTGTCTCTGAGCTCTTCAGGTAGTTCCTTTGACCTCATGATTCTCATTTGCTCTGACATGCACTGTGAGCTGTAAGGTCTTATATAGACAGGTGTGTGGCTTTCCTAATCAAGTCCAATCAGTATAATCAAACACAGCTGGACTCAAATGAAGGTGTAGAACAGGGATCTTCAAACTATGGCCCTCAAGTTGTTCAGAAACTACAATTCCCATCATGCCTAGTCATGTCTGTGAATGTCAGAGTTTTACAATGCCTCATGGGATGTGTAGTTTCACAACAGCTGGAGGGCCATAGTTTGAGGATCCCTGGTGTAGAACCATCTCAAGGATGATCAGAAGAAATGGACAGCACCTGAGTTAAATATATGAGTGTCACAGCAAAGGGTCTGAATACTTAGGATCATGTGATATTTCAGTTTTGGTTTTTTTTAATAAATCTGCAAAAATTGCAACAATTTTGTGTTTTTCTGTCAATATGGGCTGCTGTGTGTACATTAATGAGGAAAAAAATGAACTTAAATGATTTTAGCAAATGGCTGCAATATAACAAAGAGTGAAAAATTTAAGGGAGTCTGAATACTTTCTGTCCCCACTGAACATTCGTCCTAATCATTCTTTTTGATTTTTTTTCACGTACATCCCAGGTAATATGGATTGTTGCACACTCTTACATCTTTTGGGCACAACAGAGAGCAAAGAAAAGGGTGTATACTGAAAATTTGGGTTTGGATCCAGAGAAGTTTATGGTTTTGTGGAGCAGTAGGAGAGGCATGATGTGGGCTGATCTATTTTCAAAATAGGTAGACTACACCAGCATTTTCCCCCACCGGATGTATTGATTGTACATCTGGGGGGAAATTATATTGGGCAACAGAAGACTTTGGATCTCATTTTCAGAATTAGGGACGACTTACACAGTATTCAGCTGTCTTTGCCTCATACTGTGATCTTTTTTTCCCGAGGTGGTTCAATGGTTAAGGTGGCTTTTCCCTCCTTCAATGCACCTCTAAAATTGGGACGAATATTTTTTTACGCAGACTTGAATTCTTGTGTTGAAATGGCCACGGTGTGGTGTTCTGGGGACAGGTGGGTTTAGGCCCACCTGTCTTTTGGAAAGTTATTAATTCTTGAATATATTATATGCAGCCTGAGTCGTAGTGGCTAGGTTGTCTAAAGTTTATGTATTTGAGTTCTTTTATGATGATTAATCTATTGTTTTAAAATCAATAATAAATGGTGCGGCTTTATTAATTCCAACACTTGTCTGTGTTTTCATTATTAAAGTTAAGTATTTTATTTAAGGGTTTCCCGCCTGCTGTCCCATGATAGGAAAAGGGGGTTGACGGTTTCAATCCCCCCTTTTACTCATGGGACAGAGGCAGGAATAGGCAGTTTCAAGTCCCCCCTGGGACCCTGTGGTTCTCAGTGGGGACTTCTAGAGGCTCACGTGGCTTGGTAGGGGAACACAGGTGACCTCTGCCAGCTCACGTGTACCAGTTAAAAAAAAAAGAAAATTCTGGAACCCCAAAAGGGCTATAAAAAGGGTGGTCTGTCGTAACAGGCTCAGTCGCCTCAGAAGACAGAGCTGTGGTGTTCCCATTCCCCCCTCCCCTTATGTCACAGCTGTTGTTATGTGGTGGTGTCACCTTGGTAAAAAAAAAAAAAGACAAAGGGGGACTGATATATATTTTAAAAGAAAGTAATAAAGTTATTTGGCTATCTATGATGTTAGTGAAATATTGAATTTTTAAGTGGAAAGTTATTGATTCTTGAATGACAGGAAAAGGGGGAGGCGGTTTCAATTCCCCCTTTTCCTCATAGGAAGGGACGGCAGGAATGGGCACTCAAGTTCCCCCTGGGAGCTCGTGGCTCTCAGGGGGATCTCCTGGTACTCACGTGGCTTGTGAGAGGAATATAGGTGACCTCTCCTAGGTCTCATGTCCCAGCCATGAAAACCGGATAAATCTGGACAAATCCGGACCCCAAAAAGGGCTATAAAAAGGGGGTTCAGTCCCATCAGGCTCAATCGCCTTAGAAGATGGAGCTGTGGTGTTTCCCTCCCTCCCCTTTTGTCGCGGTTGTAGTTATGTGGTGGTGTCACCTTTGTAAAATAAAAAAATAAAAACACATACAAAGATCTAATATGTAGAAAGTAATAACGTTATCAGATGGTATATTAATGATTATATTGTGTTGAAAGTTATGGAGTCTGGAATATATTATATTCAGCCTGAGTCATAGTGGCTAGGTTGCTTAAAGTTTATATATTTGGTTTTCTTATAATGAATTAATCTGTTGTTTTTGAAACCAATAATAAACAGCCATGACCTTATTAAATCCAACACTTGCCTGCATTTATGTCATTTTTTAAGTTAAGTTTGTTATTTAGGGTTCCTGCCTGCTGTCCCATATATTATATGCAGCCCGAGTCATAGTGGCTACGTTGTCTAAAGTTTATGTATTTGAGTTATTTTATGATTAATGAATCTATTGTTTTAAAACCAATAGTAAACGTCCGCGGCCTTATTAATTCCAACACTTATCTGTGTTTTCATTCTTAAAGTTAAGTATTTTAAGGGTTTCCTGCCTGCTGTCCTGTGTCTTCTGCTTTCAATGTGTGAGATGCATGAAAAGCAGGGGGATAAAACTGTAGGAACCGGGCCACACCCCCATGACTTCTTAAACCATCTAGGTCATTTTATTTAGCAAGCAGATCAATGACAGTTCCCCACTGCTAAGCTTCCCAACTCTGGCCACAATTCCAATTTGTTTCACCCTTGACAAGGCCTAATTATGGGGCTTAATGTCCTTGTAAGAACAGCAGTGACTAGGCAGAGCTAGAAACTTAGGTGCATATAGTCCCTAATTGCATAAAGAAGTCAATGGTCAGCTCAGTCCTAAAATTAGTAAATACAGCATGCAAAAAAGTTTTGCTTAAATTATCAGCACTTGTTCACCATGTCCACCTTTAGAGCCCTTTCACACTGAGGCAGTTTTTGGAAATAGAGCCTGTAAAGCGCCTGAAAACTGCCTCCAATGCTGCCCGAATGTGAAAGCCTGAGTTCTTTCATACTGGGGCGGTGCGCTTGCGAGACCTTAGAAAAAGTCCTGCAAGCAGCATGTATACAGCGCTCCCAAAATGCCCCTGCCCATTGCAAAGCACAATTGTTCCATATCACTACAATATGATCAGCATGACAACTAGTAAATTAGCATTTTCAGAGGGAGCCTACATATTCCTCTTAGCACAAGTTTCCTTGAAGTATTGGTATTCATTGTATCAGTAATAGTTGTATTTCTAATAAGGTGTGATACTTTGAGATTGGCAATCACTTGAGTCAGTAAGGCAATGCAAACCTCTGCACTGCAGAATCTTTGACAAGTTGGCTGTAATGGAAAGGGTCTTACTAGAATTTTTTTCATAGCAACCATACAAATCTTTCCTCCTAACTGCTATTTAGCACATTTTACCATGTTGTAAGTCTATTTAGGCTGGACATTACGGAAATAATTATTACACTACAAACTGTAATCAAATATTTTGTATATGTCACCTCTATATTATTGGGCACAGCCACATATACATAAAACCTCATTGAAAAAGACTTAGTTACTGCAATACATGGTGTATCCTCTTTCACATTGTCATTACTATTTCTGCTTATTCAACAGAAATTGTTAAAACAGCCGAAGGTCCCTTTTACACAAATTAGCATATATTAGTGTGGGTGTATTTCTTTCTCTAGACAGCAAATCAAAGGATAACGACTTTTTTCCTGTCAACGCCACTGACAAACGTGAACTTGAAAGTGCGCACTAGAAGGCAAGTTTTGCTTATTTAAAAGAGCGAGAGGTTAACTATAGTTCTCCCTTTCCTGCTTCAATGTGAAAGATAAGGAGCAGAAGCACAAAGTTAATATTGCAGTGGTAATATTATATAGGGATGTATTTTTCCAAATTTTCTTTTTGTATTTTTGTGATTTTTTTTTTTTTTTTTTTAGAGAGCTTCAGTTAATTTAGTTGAGTGTATGCTAGTGTTCTCCAATGCTAATGCTGCTAGCATTAGTTTATAGATAGGAAGGTATAATAAATTTACGTGTTTTTAAATTTTTACATTTCATCAATTACTTCCTGGTTTCTGTCCCAGGCCATACTTATGTCATACATCTCAGGAGTCTTCAAGGGCATGTTTTTTCTTTTAACTGGAGAAGGGGAGGAGGGGCTTCCTCTGCTAAGCCCACCCTCCTGACCTAAGGGCAGATGGATTCTATGAGTAAATGCTTCATGAATTATTTGCCCTTCCTCAATATGCCCACAGCTAGAAATGCTAGGGGAGAGTTTTTGAAAGTAATTTCTCAACAAAATTAAGCATGGAGACATGGATGGATGTGTGAAATTGCTTTGAATATTAAAAATGAATTAAACAGTGTGTAGGAGGGTGGTAGTTGGGGGTAGTAGACGAGGGGTCATGTCCTACATATTTCCCTACTCGTTGGGTGCCAAACAAATGTGAGGTCTACCAGGTGTGGGTTCTTCTGGGCTACACTAGGCACTTTAATTAGGGTCACGGCCTTACACATGGGGTACCTTTACTTAAACAGATGACTGATCTCTAATAAACTCTATTGGTGTTACTGTACATCACCACGGTCACTGATTTGGGAGGGTCACACAGAGGCCTCGCTCTCTCCACTTGTCCAGCATATCACTGCTACCTCACTCCCAATAACAGTCTGGCTGTGCACCTAGCGCGGACTCCATGCGTGTACTTCACTTAAAGTGATTGTAAACGATCACCTGGTAAAACAACCCATTCAGTTTAAAATATAAATGAAAGGAAAGGACTAGATATAAAAAACATAATAAATACCTTTCTTTCCACATTTTTATAAGTCACTACATTCCCTCTGTTCCCTCTGTTCTCAGCTGCATAAGAGCTGGGAGAGGAGAGGCAACAGCACACTGATCTTCCCAGGGAATGGCTGTGCTGGGAGGGCATGTCAGGATAAGTCTGATCATTGGTTGAGAGCAGGCTGAGTTCCCAGCACAGCTAGAGAACTAACCACGGTATGTTCTGCCTAGTGTGGTCAGTTTTTAATAGGAAAGCAGAGGGACTGGCAGGAACACCAGGAATTTCACGCAAAGGAAAAAATACAAAGAGAACAGGATACTTATTCAGACAAGTATATGGTACAGCAGGCAAATATCAGGAATATGAAATGTTGGTATAACAAAAAGGTTAACTCTTTCTCTTCCATACCTGTGTACAGGTTAGGGGCCTCTGAAGTGCTGATCTGCTCCCATTGCTATGAGAGATGGATCATTCATAGAGAGAGAGTGGCAAAAACAACTCCTCCTGTAAAAGGCTATTCCGCTTGTCACATGTACACACTTACGACAGGCTGCTTGGTAGACCTCTGTTACCCTTGGTAACCACTTGCTTTACTCCACATTGTGTTAGCTCTCACACAGATGTCTTTATACCCCAATGTGCCTCAACTAACCCAAGCTGTAGACCATGTGTGCCGGTTACTTGCATTACACCTCTTTAGTAACTTCAGACTAGGCAAGAACAATGTTTCAAAGTGTTTACTTAAATAACTTAGCATGATGACCTACACATATAACAGTCCAACATAAAGTAAAGTCTTTGCCTAACATCCCCAGCTCCTAACTTCAGGCTTATGGCTGCTCCAGCATACCTGCATAGGATGAGAGTCCATACTTGGCAGAGTCCATATGAGGTTTTTTTCAGGGAGGACTGCAAATCTCAGTAATCTCCGCTAATAGTGGGAACTCCGACTCTGGGCGCAGTAATAAGCAATACATTTCTCTAACTTTGAGCACCTTCATCCCCCATTAGGTACAGACCACTGTCCCTTTTATAATGTGCAGAACCAGTGTGTCAGGCCCAGGAAAGTCCTCCAACAAAAGAACCAGGAAACACAAATAACCCTAACCTTCCTATCTGGAGCAGCGTTAACCAAGACATGCCTACAAGTATATTTGGTTTGTGGTGCTCAGACACAGTTTAGTTCCACTATAAAGATGTTTATCTCTTTCATTGCCAGGTTCGTACATTGTGGGGGGGTTCACACACAATCCGGTGGCTGCAGCCACCAAGATTGTGTGTGAAACTGACAGGCAGACTCCTGCCTGTCAGGTGAAAGCATTCAGGCAGCTGCGCTGCTGCCCATTGCTCACACACACACCCAGTACCGGTGCCCCCCCTCTGCTTGCCCATCTGTGGGCCCGGGAGCAACATGGCGGTGCTGGCCACTGGAGGGAGGAGAGCAGACACACGCCCGCTCTCCTCCCCTTCTTGTTGTGACCCGGAAAGCAACATCTATGATTTCACTTCCAGGTCAGCCTCTCCGTGTCTCTGGCTAACTTAGCCAGGAAGCAATGTTTTTCAATGCGATCTGCATTGCAAAACATTTAGTGGAGTCCAGAGGAGACACGCGGGGTCTTTTAGACTCTGCATGTTTCTTTAAAGAGAACCTGTCACCTAAAAGTAATCACATACGGGACTTTTTGTCCCCTATATGATGAAAAAATAAGAAAAAAAGTTACACCCAGGCACATAAAATCCCCCCCCCCAAAATGTTGAGGCCCCCCACCCCCACATATACGTATGTACGAACATAAGCGCATGCGTCAGGGGCACCTACACGTGAAAACATTGATTGCCATGCACATGTTATTTATCGCTCCGCACGAGCACAAGACCTCCTCTATAACACTAAACTGATACCTATAGGGGGCTTTTGAAGCATCAACTATAGAAAATATAGGGTACTGAAGTTTGTTGCCATTTCACGGGCGCACACAAATTTAAGGTTTGACATGTTGGGTATCTATTTACAGTATCTCACAAAAGTGAATACACCCCTCACATTTTTCTAAATATTTTACTATATCTTTTCATGTGACAACACTGAAGAAATGACAAGTTGTTACAATGTAAAGTAGTGAGTGTACAGCTTGTATAACAGTGTAAATTTGCTGTCCCCTCAAATTAACTCAACACACAGCCAATAATGTCTAAACCGCTGGCAACAAAAGTGAGTACACCCCTAAGTGAAAATATCCAAAATTGGGCCCAATTAGCCATTTTCCCTCCCCGTGTCATGTGACCATACAGCGGTTTAACAGAACAGGTTCCACTCAGAACAGGCCTTGCCATGGTCTACCAAAGAAGTTGAGTGCACATGCTCAGCGTCATATCCAGAGGTTGTCTTTGGGAAATAGATGTATGAGTGCTGCCAGCATTGCTGCAGAGGTTGAAGGGGTGTAGGGGGTCAGTCTGTCAGTGCTCAGACCATACGCCACACACTGCATCAAATTGGTCTGTATGGCTGTCATCCCAGGAGGAAGCCTCTTCTAAAGATGATGTACAAGAAAGCCCAGAAACAGTTTGCTGAAGACAAGCAGACTAAGGACATGGATTACTGGAACCATGTCCTATGGTCTGATGAGACCAAGATAAACTTATTTAGTTCAGATGGTGTGAAGCGTGTGTGGCGCAACCAGGTGAGGAGTACAAACACAAGTGTGTCTTGCCTACAGTCAAGCATGGCGGTGGGAGTGTCATGGTCTGTGGCTGCATGAGTGCTGCCGACACTGGGGAGCTACAGTTCATTGAGGGAACCATGAATACCGACATGTACTGTGACATACTGAAGCAGAGCATGATCCCCTCTCTTTGGAGACTGGGCCGCAGGGCAGTATTCCAACATGATAATGACCCCAAACACACCTCCAAGATGACCACTGCCTTGCTAAAGAAGCTGAGGGTAAAGGTGATGGACTGGTCAAGCATGTCTTCAGACCTAAACCCTATTGAGCATCTGTGGGGCATCCTCAAACGGAAGGTGGAGGAGCGCAAGGTCTCTAACATCCACCAGCTCCGTGATGTCATCATGGAGGAGTGGAAGAGAACTCCAGTGGCAACCTGTGAAGTTCTGGTGAACTCCATGCCCAAGAGGGTTAAGGCAGTACTGGAAAATAATGGTGGCCACACAAAATATTGACACTTTAGGTCCAATTGAACGTTTTCACTCAGGGGTGTACTCACTTTTGTTGCCAGCGGTTTAGACATTAATGGCTGTGTGTTGAGCTATTTTGAGGGGACAGCAAATGTACACTGTTATACAAGCTGTACACTCACTACTTTAAATTGTAGCAAAGAGACATTTCTTCAGCCTCTTCTACCTTCTCTGCATTCAATAGAAATAGAGTGGGAGTAAAACCACTATCAGGTTTTTATTCCCATCTGTGCCTGCATTGGGGAGATTTCCTCTGATGTACTGTCCTAATGATACCCTGTCACTAACAAGAAGTAATGGTAAATCTCTTACATGGGCACACAGAAGTATAAAAAACCTTATTTCACTAAATGGGAAGGGGTTAGAACTTTTATTGAGGTGCTGCTTGTGTTTTCCTGCCCAGGTGGCATTTTTTCTCCTATTTTTATTCTGGTGTCACAGGAAAATCTGGGCTTTACAATGACCTGTGAAAGATACCTAATTAATTGTTCTAATTATAACTTTTTCACCCTAATATACGTTATATTTCAGCTTCTAAGTTTGGTTATTCCAATTTAAAGGGTGCATATTTGTCCAAAGTCATTGTCTCACAGACCACTAAAACATGAGATCATATAGGGTCCGGGAATGGCAGCGCCCCTATTATTGTCGTTCCTGGCTCTGAAATCGCTAACTCTGTAGCTCTGACAGATATTGATATATTACTAGTCTAAATCTCATTCAAGACCCTAAATCGCATTTAAAAGGATTAAAAGCTGCCTTCAGTTTTGGAGAATTATTGCTATACAATGACTGCTCCTCTATAATACTTTAACTTTGAAATGCTTACATTTTCAACACCTTAGAGAATGCATACTCCATGCCCTTAGTACAGAGAACTGAGAGAACAATAGTTGAAAAGATGTGTTTTCAGATTCTGGACACGTAATCAGAATTGTTCTACCCTAATAACTACATGAACCAAAAAAAATAACGCCAACACAATAATTTTATACTGTTCAGCATTCTCATTCGGGTAATAATAGTTGTTTAGGTGTGCAATTTCATACTGACATCCAATGCTCCATTTAATGTCCAATGCTCCATTTAGTGTCAAATGCTATATTTAGTTGGTGCAAAATCAAAAAAGTCAAACACATTTAATTATAAAGCTTAACAGGTCAAATCATTATACCTTTGGAAATGCTTGTAATACTTATGATGGGTATGAAGGACTCATTTCAGAAGTATCTAGGGAAGGGCTGGATCTAAGGAGCTGCTGGGGTGAGCTGCACCCCCCAGATTTTAGTATGGTCTTCCCCCTTAGGATCAGTGGCAATCAGTAGGGGCAACCCTATAATGAAGCACCAACCTAGCACAGCTGAAGCACAGCAGCCACTGTCAGTGCAGTGTTCAGCACGAAGCCAGCTCTGCCACGAAGTGTGTAGGTGGGGTGCAGCGTGGTGCGGTGGAAATAATTCACACAGGCAGGTGCACTAATATACTTGTATTGAAGCAATGCAGCAATAATTCACGGTGGGAAGACTGCCCAACCAAGTGCACTCACAGTTAGAGCAACGTGAAAGGGTTTCAGCCAGAGTGGCAGCATCTGTGGAGAGGGACAGAGTGCAGCCTGACCATCTCGTGCCCAGTCAGGAAGATGTCCAGAAGAGAGGAGACCCTATACTTTCCCTCCTCGTCAGGAATCTTTCCGTGCCGCTAGCACTGTCTCTAAGAGCCCTTTCACAGTGTGCCGCCTGCTATTTTTAGCACCGCTTTACTGTTGTTTTAGCGGCGCTATTCGGCCGCTAGCGGGGCGGTTTTAACCCCCCACTAGCAGCCGAAAAGGGGTTAAAATCCGCCCGCAAAACGCAGCCGGAGCGGCGTTTTGCCGGCGGTATCGCATTGCTGGCCCATTGAATTCAATGGGGAGCAGCGGTGGAGGAGCGGTGAGTTCACCGCTTCTTCACCACTCCAAAGAAGCTGCTGGCAGGACTTTTTCTGATGCCCTGCCAGAGCAGCTGTTTTAGGGCGGTTTGAATGGAGCAGCTGTTTTAGGGCGGTTTGCATGTGCTATTTTTAACGCTATAGCGCCTGCAAAACGCTCCAGTGGGAAAGGGGTCTAACAGGTACCTTTCCCTACACTACCCACTTGTATAAAGCTCTGTAACAGATTGTAAAGAAAGAATTGCGCTAGGTGCGTGATAAATAAAAAAACATGTAAATTAGTAAAATAAACCGTGAAGGATATCCTGCTGCTAGGCACTATAACCATGATATAGGGCACAGAGAGATAAATGTATAAATAAAAGTGCAGCGCCGGATAATAGACCAATAATTACCAAGTGAATAAAATGTGTAGGCTTACACTAATATAAAGCATATAAAAATTAATCATGATCAAAAATAAGAAACATCCAGTGAAAAAAAAAGTTCATACGTAATTAATGTGTTGAAGAAAATACGTGCATAATGAAACACAAAATGCGACATAAAAAAGTTCATAAGTGAAAGTGTCCCAACGAAAGAATTCCAATACAGGACCCTGAATCTGTGTTCTCCACCACTTGTGCTGCCCGTCACCTTTCAACAAATAATGGAGGCTTACCAGAATGCCTGCGACCGCCCTTCTCAGAGGGATCAGGTCAGGCTTAGTAGAAACAGTAGGGAAACTGTTAAGGACTCACTTCTCTCGCAGGTGACCAGCTGGCGTCAAAAAGGAATAACTTCCATGGTGCACTCACAGGAGACAAGTGCTGCGCACCGATGGACAACCGAAGGGACAGGAGCCACACGCCAATGAGCATCCACTCCCACAGCATTCAATGGATTATCCAAGAAAGGAAAGGAAGAAAAAAACTCCAGTAGTGCAGAGATTCCTATGATTGTTTATTCAAACAAAAGTCCCAATGCAATAAAGCGTTCCTTGCAAGGATACAGATAAAATGCTCTGCTAGTATCTAAAAACAAAAACGCACATGCGCCGTGCCTGTATACGCAGCGAACACTCTCTCTCTCGCCCGATCCATCAGTCACCTCAATCTCAGAGACATAGGGATGGGCATCAGGTTTATCAAGGTCACAGTGATGGGCGTAACCATTGTGACAATAATGGTGGCCAAAGTCACCACTTGGTTTATACCAGGAACAGATTTGCTCCTCTGGCTAACGATACATTTTTCTAGTTCTGGAGAAGGCTGCAGCACCCCCTATCCATCTCAGAGCCAACATATGGTGGAAAACCGCTTTGGACGGGATTTTCAGTTGGCCGGCAGGGGAAAAAACAAACGAAATGGCGACGAAGAGAGGGAGCAGAGGGGGGAGGAACCTTCACTCCAAAAAGAAGTAGAATTTAGATACAAATGGAATTATAAACCTTAGTTCTAAGGAATTATCAAGGGAGGAACTACTAACGTTAAATAAAGGTTTAAAATTTGTACCACCTTGGAACCTCAGTAATTTCCAAACTTTTATAGATGTCCAGAAACACATGCGTAGATTCAATATAAAAAGGTATATTTTAAGCAATCCAGCTAGACAATTAACTAGGGAAGCGTCTGTTATTGTCCACTTAGGAATGTCCAATGCTTCACTTTTTAACCCTCCGGGGAATTTGGCACCTAATGTCAATGTGTTTTGAGATTTGGTAGGATGATAGGCGTAGGATGCTCATTGGCGTGCGGCTCCTGTCCCTTCGGTTGTCCATTGGTGCGCAACAATTGTCTCCTGTGAGAGCGCCATGGAAGTTTTTCCTTATTGACGCCTGCTGGTCATCCATGAGAGAAGTGAGTCCTTAACAGTGTCCCTACTGTTTCTACTAAGCCTGACTTGACCCCCCCTGAGAAGGGTGGTCACAGGCTTTCTGGTAAGCCTCCATTATTTGTTGAAAGGTGACGGGCAGCACAAGTGGTGGAGAACACAGATCCAGGGTCCTGTATCAGAATTCTTTCGTTGGGACACTTTCACTTATGAACTTTTTTGTTGTCACATTTTGTGTTTCATTATGCACGTATTTTCTTCAACACATTAATTACGTATGAACTATTTTTTTCACTGGATGTTTCTTATTTTTGATCATGAATAATTTTTATATGCTTTATATTAGTGTAAGCTTACACATTTTATTCACTTGGTAATTATTGGTCTATTATCCGGTGCTGCACTTTTATTTATACATTTGTATAAAGCCCTGCCTGACTCAAGATGGCTACCAGCATCCAACCGTGTTGCTTCCCCAGTGACCCAGGAAACCATAGAGGAACCAGGCTCCTCCTGGTTTCCTCTTCAGCTGCAGGGCCACTGCAGGTAAGCGCCACCTGCAGTGAAGGAAACAAACTGCACCTGCCTACAAGTGGGAAGCCTGAACTTCAGGAGAGTAAATCTCCCCAACAAAGAAAAATAATTGATGGCTTCATTTTCCCACCTTACTCTAGTTCCCCCAAAAGTGTATTCTGCATGTTTCTGATGTCATGCTTAAAAAAAAAAATACACAAATATTTTTTTTTTCTTCATCATATGTGAGGAGCAGCAAGATTCAGTCAAATGTTGGCTACTGTTAGCCAAGAAATCACTGTCTTTTTGGCTTCAGGCACTGAATGAAAAATAAATAAATAAATACAAATTTAAAGTAGAATGCCATTCTAAATTTATGGTAACCTGGAGTGCTTGAATCGACTTTTCCAACTCTAATTTTTATGCTTTGTTCTTGTAGCCAAATGTCAGGAAGTGAGGTCCAGCATCTGGTCCACCTCTTCATTTTTTTACTTTCTTATTCTTCTCTGCTCTCGCCTTTTTTTTTTCATGACATCTGGTAAGTTACAGCTGATATACACCTTGTGGTACTACTATTAGGAAGTTGTGAGTCACATCTGTCGTTATACGGATGTTTTACTGCTGCTGCTGATGGTTTAAGGATGTAATTCATGTTGGAATAGATGCTAATTGAAACTGTGGCTTTATTTTTGCTGATGTCAGGGTCCCTTACCTTACTGTATTGTCCGAATACTTTTTGCTTTCTCCCACCTCATATGTTCTTTTATGTTTAAAAAGTTAAATAAATTTTATTCTTAAATAAAAAAAATAGATGGAAATGCAATGTACTGTACACCAAATAACCCCACAGCATTTCAAGAACAGCTTAATCACTTTTAATAGCATGAGAGATAATCCGGCACGTGCAAGTGTCACCTCCCCTAATAGGAGACATTCACATCATGGCAGATAGTGATGTGGACACCGGAAGAATGACTCCAGGAAGTAAACAGAAGAAGAGAGAAGGAATGTCATGTGACCATGGATTCAATTAAAGTGGTTGCTAAGCCACTTCTATAAAAAAGCTCCCATCCCCTCTGTCTTATAACAATAAGTGTTCCTGTGCCTGTGTTATTTAATAAATATGCTTATCTGTACCGATAACATAGCGTCTTTCTGCTCTCAGTTGCCTCCTCTCTCCTCTCCTCTGCCCGGCTGACCATTCCAGAGGGGGGGGGGGGGCAAGCACTGCTGCTGACCTCAGCCGGGGAGGAGAGGAGAGAGACAGCCGAGGAGTCACATGATCACAGGGAGCCGCTGTGTTATCGGTACAGATAAGCATATTTATTATATAACACAGACACAGGGGAACTTATTGTTATAATACAGAGGGGATTGGAGCTTTTAATTTTGAAATATGGAAGCAGCAGGAGCAGAGGGGGCGGGTGCTGACACGAGCAGACAGGCAGGGAGGGGAAGGGCAAAGAACGGAGGAGAGGACACAGGAGACAGAGAGCAGAGCTGCGGATGATGGAGGCACGTAAACTTAACACGGTGTCAGGGCTCAGTAGCCATGAAAAAAATGTGGTCAGTTTACAGAGGGGAGGGTATAGCCAGGCAGGATCAGCCAAGTTTTTTAGATGTTACAGTGGGCCAAATTACACAGCACAAGCACTATGCTGTATAAAATGCTTTAAGGGAACAGGATCTGTTTTTTCTTTTTTCGGGTTAACAAACGCTTTAAATAAAATGGGCATTTTTTTTTTCATACTAGCAGTTAGTTGAAGGGGGTGAGAGGGAGGGATAGAAGGAGGGGTTATTAATAATAGTTGGATTTTAAATGAAACAAACAAAAAAAAAGGTTTGTTTACGTTTATGGACAACTAAGTAGAAGTTTTAGCCATTATCCAAAATCATAAAATATTTGAATTATTTAATATTTAATAATAAATTCTGATGCACAGCTGGCATTCCTCTGAGTGATCCAATGGAGGAAAAAAGATAGGTAGATCTTAAATAACAAATTTCTCTTCAGGTACAATATATAAACATATGGCAGTCATTTACATAAGCACAAAGAGAAAGCAAACTCTCGCCGTATATTCATATTGTAAGCCATTTTGAAATAAAACATTAATTACTTTGTTCTCCCTTTTCTGTTCACTAATAATATTCATAAATTTTTTCGGTTGCTCTCACCTTTCATACTCACATCTGTTTGTCTGAAGTTTCCATTGTTTGGTCATGGCTGCCTTTTATTATCTTGTCTATTGGTATGAGATGCCATTAGGATTTCAAAAATATCACAAACAGTGACAATGAGGATTGAATGGTCTGTGTTATGTCAAAACGCTTTTAAGCTGGAAAATTCTAAGTAGTATAATTAGCTGTCTTCAATGCAATGCCCATTTGTATGCCCATTGCTGCACTTTGTTTTCAACCTCCCTATTTTTTTTTCTCTCGTTATAATAGTAGTGTAATAAAAAGTAACATAAGATGTTCTGACACATTGTTCATGAAAGTTAAAAATATTGACAAGTTGTCTTCTTCTTTGAAATAATTGTTTTGCCATCACTAATGCGTTATCATATCCAAAATGATAACTCTACAAAAAAAATGTAACACATCGGAAAAACTAAAATATATGAAAAGCTTGTTTTGTAAGGATTTAAAAGACCGTAAAAACAAGGATAAGGTGCACCGATAGGCTCAATATAAATAGGCAATTTAAATTTTAACCACTTGCCTACTGGGCACTTTTATCCAATTCCTACCCAAGCCAATTTTCAGCTTTCAGCGTTGTCACAATTTGAATGACAATTGCGCGGCCATGCAACACTGTACCCAAACATAATGTTTATCATTTGTTTCACACAAATAGAGCTTCCTTTTGCTGAAATGTAATCACCACTGGGTTTTTAAAATGTTTTTGCTAAATAAAAAAATAAAGACTGAAAAAGTTGAAAAAGGAAGTTTTCATAGTTTTGCAAAAAAACTTTTGTAAAATTTTGTAAGCAGGTAATTCTCCTTCACTGATGTGCACTGATGAGGCTGCACTAATGTGCACTGATAGGCTGTACTGACAAGGCAGTACTGATGAGGCAGCACTGATGGGCATTGATGGGCACTGATGGGGTGGCACTGGTGGGCACTAATGAGGAGGCACTGGTGGGCACTGATGAGGCTACACTGATAGGCACTGATAGGTGGCACTGATAGGCAGCACTGATGGGTACAGATATGTGCCACTGGTAGGCAGTACTGATTGGCAGCACTGATGGGCACTTATTGGCAGTACTGGTGGGCACTGTTGGGACTGCACTAATAATCAGGAAACTGATAATCAGTGCCCTAATTATCAGTGTACATTTCCCTTTTTAGAGAAGGCAATTATTGTCTCTCTTCTCCTCTCCTTATACTTTCAGCATGAGGAAAGGAGTGCCGATAACCGACTTCTGTTTAGATCTGTGAACAGCTGTGATTAGACACAATTGATCACGTGGTAAACAGCCGCTGGATAATGTGGTAAACATCCAGACACTGTGATCACAGAGCGCGCCACCCACACCCGCAGCGGGCGCGATCCCAGGAGGCTATCATATGACGGCCTCCTAGAACTAGCCAACCACGCTGTAGCCGTCGCTATAGCGTGGCCGGCAAGTGGTTAAAGAGAGCCTTGTACTGTGGTAGAAGTGCCCCCAAAAAACATAGGCAGAGGGCAGAGGGCTAGTCACCAGCATTTCCTGTAGGCTCCCTGCAGCTGGTCATTTCCCCATTATTGACTTACCATTTCTAGTTCTGTACTACGTGGCAAAGGATTCCCAGAGCACCATGGGTTAGCTAAAGAGAAAGCACAGCAGAAGTTAAAGTTGTACTAAAATCTAAATGTAATTTGCTGCAGCTTGAATTAGGTGGCTGCATTCAATTTTTTTAAGGTTTATTTTCCTTTATTTTTATCTGGTGATCTAACCAGTTACACACTTCCTGTCTTTGAGTGTCTCCAATCTGCAGACGTGCAACAGAGGCACGTTTGGACAACAGCATTGTCAATCTGGAGATAGGGTAGTGTGAGATGGACTTGACTGACAAATTAAAGTCAAACTCTAGCTAACACTTTTAAAGTAGTTACAGTTTTTTTTTTTCATTTTTGGATAAAGGTTTTACATAAATAAATTAAAGCTGACCATTGTAAGCACCCCTTTCAGTGTCAAATGATTTGTCTCCTGGCTGGATCAGCATGTGAAAACAAAATGAAAAATAAATAAAAAAGGAAACATATGCAGCCATCATATCCAAGAACTGGTAAGCTACAACATATTTCATTTTTGTTTTGAGGTTTAAGACCACATTAAAGTGGTAATAAATCCAATTCTTAGATGTGATGGCTGCATTAGTTTTCCCTTTAGACTTTCTTCATTTTAGATTCACCAGGTGATCCTGCCAGTAAGTCAACAGAACAAGCTGTCCTGCAGATGTAATAATCAGAGTTGAGGCAAGCCATTTACCACTGACAGGGGTGCTTACAATGTAAACGAAAAGAAACTGTTCCCCTCCCTCCCTGCAGTCTACTGGGACATGTCACAGGTCCCAGAAGATTGCCAGGCCATTCAGCAAGCACAGCGTGACTCGCGTACTGCGCACACAGCTGTGAAGCTGCACACCGCTGCAGTGTCAGTGTCAGGGAGAGGAGAGGGAGAGAAGCGATGGTTCAGGTGACCAGATCGCTGCACCGTGGGACAGGTGAGTGTGTGTGTTTATTAAATGTCAGCAGCTACACTTTTTGCATCTGCTGACTTTTAATAAGCACAAAAACGACTGGTGCTTCTCTTTAAGCTTCAATTTGTTAGTAACAAAAAATAGAAAGCAGAGCTAAAAAATAAATAAGTGAGACTAAAAAGCCCTAAAAAGTGCTATAAACAAGCCTAAAACAATATTATTTCGAATATCTGTGCAAGCAAACAGGTAAAGTGCAAAAAAGTGCTTCAACTCTATATGTGTGTAGAAAGATGCTTGGCTAAATAGAGAGCAAGTTAGAACACAGTGCTGCAGCTGCTCTCTATGCCCTCACTGAACTGACATGCTGGATCTGAGAACACTGTCTGCCTCCCACCAGCAGGGGGAGCAGACAAACCAAAGGAGCTCAGTAGACTTGTATGTTAGACACATTGGACTGTGGGAGTTTGAGTCTGAAATGGGAACCATGCTGTGGAATCCTATGGACCATTGCACTACTGTACCCACAAGGAGACAGTGAAAGGAAGGAGAAAAGGCTGTATTTCCCAGGCTGCAGACCAAGGACCTTCCTCTTTTGCTGCATGGAGAACAAAGAGAGCACACCTGCCTTTTCTGGGTGTGTGCACACCTCACACAAGCCCACAACCTGAACTAGAGATCAGGGGGTCCTGTGTGCTGAGGACCAATGAGAGGCAATTTGGAGTGTGCAGAAGCCGAGGACTAAGCTATTAGCTGAACACAGATCTTTGCAACAGAGAGACTGGAGTGCTCTATACCTGTGGGCTGAGGACTGGAGCCATTGCAGGCAGATCCATAGAACATCTGAACAGCTGCGCCATTGCTGCCATTGTGTGGTTATGATTAATGGCTGAAGTTAGGGCTCAATGCATTAACCTTTTCCCCCACTGTGGTTCTGTATGGTGTTCCTATACTGTTTTATTCAGGATTAATAAAGAGGATTTTAGTGGTTCAGTGTAGCCATCCAAACTTTCTTTTGATCATTACACATGTGTGCAAACTGGGCCTGCACACATGCTGGAAGTGTATGGGGTGTTGGGTTGAGTGGACCTACCTAGTGTGGGGACTGTATTTATGTTCACTGCCATAAAGAGTCTGGGCCCCATCATTAGCCGGCTGAAGAACCTAGGGTAAAGGACTGTTTTGTTAGATAGCTGCTGTATTTGGACTTCATTTGCTGCCACAAGTAAGGGGAGACTTCTACCATAAGACCTGGGCTCAGTATAGTTATGGTATTTCTAGAGTGCACTCTAACAGCATAGTACCTGGCAGGAAAGGGGGGGGGGGGTTCCTCCATTCGCATTGTTTGCTGGCTGAATGAAAATTCTACGGCTTTCTATGGCTAGCTTTAGACTGTGTGTGAATGGTTTATTTTCCTCTGTAAAGTCCCTTGTCAGTGCTTTATAAATGAGTAAAATAGATATATTCGCTTTCAAAATTTGTTATGTAAATCCCATTAATTTTATATGCCCAAAATACCCTACACACCAGCTATAAATGTACACATAATGGCTTCTGCTCAATAATAACTTACATTCAAGGTTACACAAATGAAGAAACCTGGACGGATGCTTACCTGGGATCTTCCAAATACAGGTATATCCTTATTCATAACAAATAGTATCCATAAAAATAGCCAAGAAAAACATAAATGGGGGAGGTAAAAAGATGGCTGATGCCTCCCTGGAGCAGCGGGACTGTGTTAATTATAATCAAGGTTAGTTTGCACTACAGTATTCAGACACCTTGGAGGATTCTGTAGATGAAAATGTTCTAATCTTTATTTTACCTTGTGTTGTACATCCTTTAACATGACTTGTGTTACTTTGGGAATTAGAGAATTGAAAATAAAATACTGAAAATTATCCAAGACACAGCAAGAAAACAATCAATTGCACACTGTGAACTCCTTCCAGGAGCAGCCTTCAGGCGCAACTGTTCAGTGTACCACAAGCACCGCAGCCTAATCATGTACTCTATTTATTCCTTGTCCTTATCTTGTCTGATTGCAGCTGCAAATCAGAGGTAATGCCCTTCATTTGTGTTCTATTTATTTAAAGTCTAATTCTTTCATTAAGTTTGCTGTTTAAAGTTACATCTTGCTGAGAATCATGGAATGTACAATAGTCTGGGTATAAATCCATAATGCAACTCATAGGACAGGCATCTAGGATGAGGGGCTAAACATTTCTAATGCATGGGAATCAAAAGTTTGCATGCTTGACTACTTTAAAATGAAGCTATTGTATGATAGTATCAATTCCCTAACGAAGAAATATTTAAATATTGGTGATCCTAATTGGTAATTTTTTTCTTTCATTTTGGATAGAGTGAGGCTTGATTCACACTGCTGTGACATGGCATCCAACTTGTGAGACCCCAAGTTGCATGACATGTCAAATTCAATGTTTCCGTATGAGAGCCGTCTTAACTGATACTACAGTCGCTCCGATTTTAGAAAAGGTTCCTGCACTACTTTGGTCTGACTTGGGTGTGGTTTCAGCCCATGTACAGGCTCCTAAATAGAATCCAAGTCAGATCAAGTCAGAAGGAAGTTGTATGACTTGCCCTCGCAGCAGTGTGCACCGAGCCTAAGAAAGGTTATAATATTTTTTGCCATCTATGTCCCATTCCCCTTCAATTTCCCTTCACTTCCTGTCCCATAAACAAAACAGAAAGTGAGAGGAAATCCCTGCAAAGTGAGGAAACCCTGGTATGTCACCAGGATCACCAGAACTAGTGTCCCCAGAAGATTGGATTGTTCTCATATTAACCCAAAATTTGGGATTTTCTTTTATTTTCACTTTTGATGAGAAACAGGACAGATAGAGAGGGTGAATCTCCCTAATAGGGGCACAGACAGCAATAAAAGCTGAGATTTTTCTAATCCCTCTCCATTCTAACCAAGACAAAAAACGTTTTTCCTTTAGTCACACTTTAATATTTTAACTCTTCTATGAATTATTATTAGACTTCAGCTTTGCAAAGCATTCTTTCCCATTTTTTCTGTGTTGTATTGAATTGCATTAGATTACTATTGTTATGTAGAATGTTGATGTCTAGTGGCAGTTAAGAGCCACTGCAACTTGTTGACGTATGTGATTTGGTATCTCCCTCTGTCTTTCTCTCCTGTTTAGTGCTATTTAGTTGTATCCTAGCTAGACCCTCTCTGTTAATTCTCTATTCTATGTTCCCTCATTCAGTGCTAGTACATCACAGAGACAGTGCTTAATCTTCTTACACTTTAAAGGACTAGAAAAACTTCTTCTGTACTGCAATTAGCTGAAGTAAAATTGCATTAGATTATGCATCTTATTAAAGAGTTAAGCTGCCAGTGGATGGTGGCAGGTCAGCAGGTGGCCATATTGTCCAGACAGACAGGGTCTAAGGAGGTATGTCAATGCATAAGTTGGTATTTGAAAAAGAACGCACAGAGTAGATTGAGATATGGAACTGTTCACAACCCTGCAGGTGAATAGAGAGTAAAAAGAAATCCAAAGCATAAGTTGAGTACCTATTATAAAAAGCCTTAATAAATAGATAGGGATGTGGAATTGTATTTGTTTTGTAAACCTCGTATTGGGATTTTAAAGGCAATTTAAACAGAACGAATTATTGTTTACACAAATGTCCTTCGTTGTTTTTTGTACATATGTTTATATGCAATACCAAGATTGATGTTCTGATGTACTGGTCCGAGTGCTCTCCTAGATTCAGATCTCCCAGATCTATGTGCTCTCATGTACATACCTGAAACAGAAAGGCCTCTACAATCCTGTTTGGGGCCTACCTTTCTCTCCAAAATGTACTGAGGGCAATGGAAGATTTTTCCGTACTCAGACACTGGAGATACTCTGTGTCGGCGACTTTTTGTCCCCAATATGGCTGCTATACCCATCTCCAGATGTTGTCATCTCGGAGACTGGATATGACGTCACAACACATGACGTCACCACAATGCGCATGCGCAATAGAGAGGGACGTCAGGGATTGCATTCAGTGCCATTCCTCTCTCCACAGCCGTTGCTGTAGATGAAACAACCTAGCTGTAGCTGCATACCTGGATGGTTGGGAGACGGCTTAAAACTAAAGAGGAGTGTACTTTCTTCAACAAGTTTGGATTTTGGCAGCGCAAAGATGACTCAGATGAAAGATGACTGCTGGCTGCATTTGGCAGACTTTGAGGTACTATCAGTTGACATTATTGTCTAACTTGATTATGCAGCCTCCTATGTAGATGGATTATCCAACATTCTTATTTCCTTTCTTTTTGCCTGTTTTTTCCTCTCTACTCTCCAGCCATAAATCTTTTTTGGTGCTATTTTTGGTGCTATTTATCCAGCAGTCCTTGTATTACATGAAGAATAAGCCATATAAGATGTGGGAGTTTCTTTTGGAAAGCACTGTAGCCAAGGTCGGAATGTAATGTAAGTGTAAAATGCATGTGGTTAAAACTTTATACATAAATTCAAGAAGCATTGATGCTAAAATACAATTACTATGTATATCAGAAATGGTATTAATACACTGAAGAAGAATCTGTTTATGCTTACACTTTGAAACGCGTTGGCCATCCCCATCTGCTGGAAACCATCTCTATTGCACAATTGATGGCGGTACAGCAAGTAGCTGGGGAAAACCACTTCAACATGCTCTGATACTTTTGTAAATTTAACAATACTATACAATGTGATGAAATACTTTGCAAAGATGGTTTACTTTTTTTAACAATATCTTATTAAAATTCTTTTTAATTAACAATGAAGGCCATTTGTGTAAACAATAATTGCCTTTAAAATCCCAATACGAAGTTTACAACACAAATATATTCAAAGGGATGATGGCAATCACACACTCAATCACACTAGGCTCTTTTTGGGATGTGGAATTGTTGTCCACAGCAAACACTGATGTTAATGTCATATTGCAGGCTACACAGCAAAAGCACAATCTCAGTGTGAATACTAATGAGCTAATTTTCTCCACATATTTTGAAGTGATTCTTCATTGTTTAATGTAATGTGTATTTTGGGCTATGCTCCCTGCTGTCAATATTCTTTGTAGTAAGAACACAGTCTAAGTAGCCTTAGAGAGACCAGATGTCAGTTATTACCAATTATCGAGAATTGCAATAAGATCAAGCCATTGCTCTAATGTAAAAATGGTCCCAGGGTCTTCCAGTTTGTTAGAACACTTTTAATGTACACAGAGACTAGAAAACGTGATTTAAGAAAGCTTCCTTTAATCAATAAACAAGACTGATACACAATATTCCCTTCACTGTTGTAATAAAGATGCCTAATGGGTCAGCACTTATACCTTGCAAGCACTGTGGTCCTTGGCACCACCAAGATGCTATGGACACAACATATATGGCGATTGCACGTTCTCCTAGGGCTGGGAGATTTTCCCCCCAAAAAAAATCTGTGATTTTTTTTATAAAAAACTCGATTCACAATTCAAATCCGATTTTTTTTATTATATTAATTAAAGTGCATCAACAAACAAAATTGCAAAGGCAAACCCTTTCTCTAGCCGAAAAGTCAGTGTGAGGTTATCAGAGACTGTGGATATACTGCATGAGGTTATCAGAGACTGTGGATATACTGCATGACGGTTATCAGAGACTGTGGATAGACTGCATGACGGTTATCAGAGACTGTGGATAGACTGCATGACGGTTATCAGAGACTGTGGATAGACTGCATGACGGTTATTAGAGACTGTGGATATACTGCATGAGATTATCAGAGACTGTGGATATACTGCATGAGATTATCAGAGGCTGCAGATATACTGCATGAGATTATAAGAGACTGTGGATATACTGCATAACGGCTATCAGAGACTGCGGATATACTGCATGACGGTTATCAGAGACTGTGGATATACTGCATGACGGTTATCAGAGACTGCGAATATACTGCATGAGATTATAAGAGACTGTGGATATACTGCATAATGGCTATCAGAGACTGTGGATATACTGCATGACGGTTATCAGAGACTGCGGATATACTGCATGACGGTTATCAGAGACTGCGGATATACTGCATGACGGTTATCAGAGACTGCGGATATACTGCATGAGATTATCAGAGGCTGCAGATATACTGCATGAGATTATAAGAGACTGTGGATATACTGCATGACGGTTATCAGAGACTGCGGATATACTGCATGACGGTTATCAGAGACTGCGGATATACTGCATGACGGTTATCAGAGACTGAGGATATACTGCATGACGGTTATCAGAGACTGCAGATATACTGCATGACGGTTACCAGAGACTGCGGATATACTGCATGAGATTATCAGAGACTGCAGATATACTGCATGACGGTTATCAGAGACTGCGGATATACTGTATGACGGTTATCAGAGACTGCGGATATACTGCATGACGGTTATCAGAGACTGTGGATATACTGCATGAGATTACCTGTGAATTGGGGCCCCGATGACAGCTTTGCGAGTGCACTGCACAGAGGACACATGAGGCTGTATTTGCGCGCTAGCTAGCAGAGAGGGGGCTGTACTGTAGTAAGCAGTGATCGGAGTGGGCGCGTCAGTGGAGCTTCTGGCCCCGCCCCCGGACCTCTGTATTCCCCAGCCAGTATAGAGGGGGCGGGACCGGGAGCTCCACCGACGCGCCCACTCTGATCACTGCTCTAACTACAGCCGTTCTTTTCTGAGCATACAGGCTACATGGGGCGGAGTCAGCTCGTTAGTGGAGCTCCCGGCTTCTGCCCCCTCACTGCTGGCTACATCGGGAATACAGCCTCCCGTGTCCTCTGTGCGCTCTGCAAATCCAAAACTCTGAAGGGAAAAAAATCGAAAAAATCGATTTTCTTCAAATCTGAATCGATTTGAGCTCACAATTCGATTCAGGATTAAAATCAATTTTTTCCCCAGCCCTACATTCTAAGTTTTATCAGGGTACTTTGGTTTCCCCCTAAACTCCAAACTCATGCTGGTAGGTTAACTGCCTGTTGTCTAATCTGACTCTAGCATGTGTGTATGTAAGATAAGGACCTTATATGGTAAGCTCCTTCACGGCAGGGACTGATGTGAACATATAGTATGTAAAGAGCTATGTAAATTGATGGTGCTATACTGTATAAAATACCTGTAATAGTAAAACCAAAAGGTAGCCCTCAAATAATATAACAATAAGCACATATTTAAACCATTATGACGTGGCAACATATCTGTATCACTACATACTGTATACTGAATGATATGTGCTTCCTTAGTTGATGCTCCCTATACAGTGGGTATAGAAAAGAATGACATCCCTTTGAAATATTTGTGTTATGTTGCTTTGCAGCCTAAAATGAAGACAAGCACAGTTTTTCTTTTATCCAGCTGTATTTACTGCAACTTATAACATCCAAGTGCAAGATATAACACCAACATGTCAGAATTTAAAAAAAAAATAAAAAAACAGAATTACTAAGTTGGAAAAAGGATCACTCCCTTGTGTCAGTATTTTGTTGAATCACCTTTTGTCTTTAATTATAGCCTTTAGTCTGTTGGGATATGTCTACTAACATTGCACAGTTCAGTTAAATTTGATGGTGATCGTTTGTGGACTGCAAGTCATTCCACAGATTTTCAATGGGGTTTAGGTCTAGGCTCTGACTAGGCCATGCAAGGGCATTCACCTTTTTCTCCTTCAACCACTGTGTGGTAATTTTTTGCTCAGTGATTTGGGTCATTGTCATATTGGAAGGTAAGCCTTGTTCCCATTGACAACTTTCTGGCAGAGAGCAGCAGATTTTCCTCAAGAATTATTTTTCTCCTTCTATCCTGACAAGTGATCCAGTCCCTGCTGCAGAGAAACACCCCTATAACAGGATATTACCAACTCCATGCTTTACTGTAGGAATGTTTTTATTTGGATGGTGAGCTGTATTGGATTTTTGCCAGACGTATTGTTTGGTGTTATAGCCAAATAATTAAATTTTAGTCTCATCTGACCATAACACCCTTTTCCATGTGGCCTCAGAATCTTCAAGGTGCGTTTTGGCAAAGCTCAGTCATAACTGCATGTGGCTTTTCTTGAGGAATGGCTTTTTGCTTGTAACCCTCCCATACACAGGGGCGGATTAATGCATAGGATGGTCTAGGCTGCAGCCTAGGGCCCCACGTGTGCAAGGGCCCCTGATTGGCCATGATATTTTTATTCATTTACCGTATATACTCGAGTATAAGTCGTTCCGAGTATAAGTCGAGGCCCTAATTTACCACAAAAAAATGGGAAAAACTTATTGACCCGAGTATAAGACGAGGGTGAGAAATGCACAGCTACTGTAAGTGGAAAAGAGGGTCAACAATGCCCATTTGCAGCCTCACTGTGCCCATTTGCAGCCTCACTGTGCCCATTTGCAGCCATAGGTCCCCTGAACTTCAAACTTGGTAGTTAAGGATTCCTAGATGCCCCCTAGCTGCAGCCAAAATTTGGGGTCTCTGAACCCAAAGGGTCCCGAAATGACATTGCAGCAGATGGACACAGTTGACCGAATTTGGGGCCCTGTATCTTAGGGCCACTTAGTGCTAAGAACCCCAAAGTTGGTGTGCAAACCAAGTGGAACTAGCACCATAAAATTTCCAAAGCTGGGGTTTCTAGCACTAAGTGGCCCCGAGATACAGGGCCCCAAAAATCAGTTCAGAAAATGTCAAGCACTTTTCTACAGCAGAGAATGACATTTTCCGAACCGGTTTGGGGGCCCTGTATCTCAAGGCCACTTAGTGCTAGGAACTTCAGCTTTGGATATGTTATGGTACCAGGTCCACTGGGTTTGCACACCAAATTTGGGGTTCCTAGCACTAAGTGGCCCTGAGATATGGGGCCTCAAACTCGGTTCAGAAAATGTCAAGCACTTTTCTGCAGCAGAGAATGACATTTTCCGAACCGATTTTGGGGCCCCGTATCTCGGGGCCACTTAGTGCTAGGAACTTCAGCTTTGGATATGTTATGGTACCAGGTCCACTGGGTTTGCACACCAAATTTGGGGTTCCTAGCACTAAGTGGCCCTGAGATATGGGGCCTCAAACTCGGTTCAGAAAATGTCAAGCACTTTTCTGCAGCAGAGAATGACATTTTCCGAACCGATTTTGGGGCCCCGTATCTCGGGGTCACTTAGTGCTAGGAACTTCAGCTTTGGATATGTTATGGTACCAGGTCCACTGGGTTTGCACACCAAATTTGGGGTTCCTAGCACTAAGTGGCCCTGAGATATGGGGCCTCAAACTCGGTTCAGAAAATGTCAAGCACTTTTCTGCAGCAGAGAATGACATTTTCCGAACCGATTTTGGGGCCCCGTATCTCGGGGCCACTTAGTGCTAGGAACTTCAGCTTTGGATATGTTATGGTACCAGGTCCACTGGGTTTGCACACCAAATTTGGAGTTCCTAGCACCAAGTGGCCCTGAGATACGGGGCCCCAAAGTCGGTTCGGAAAATGAAATTTTTTGCTGCAGAAAAGTGCTTGACTCGAGTATAAGTCGAGGGGGGCACTTTCAGCACTAAATAATGTGCTGAAAAATTCGACTTATACTTGAGTATATACGGTATATATATTTATGTATATGTAGAATAAAAACCATGCCTGCGTGGTATACGAATATGCCGATAAATGTTTTTTTACCAACAGGGGGCGGGGATCGGGTGGTTCGCCCCGGGTGCTACCCATTGGGGGGGCCTGTCAGGCCGGCTGTACTGCCTCTCCTGGCCCTAGGACAGCACTGCCAGCATACTTTAAAGTTGAGAAAATATTACTGCCAGCCCTTCCTCATGCACAGCTCCTCGTGTGTCACTCTCAATGTAAATGGAAGTCTCTTAATACCTCAATTAAAGCCGCTCTGTCTGGCCACTCTCCTCCTCCCACTTCACCTCCTTCCCGAGTGTAGCCTTTGATTTGAGGAGGAGAGCGGTCATGTGACCATCAATGAAACAGCAGAGGGGAGCAGTCACATGACCGGGTCACGAAGTACGGCGTTAATTGAGGTATTTAGTAGGGATGAGCCGAACACCCCCCGGTTCGGTTCGCACCAGAACCCGCGAACGGACCGCAAGTTCGCACGAACGTTAGAACCCCATTGACGTCTATGGGACTCGAACGTTCGAAATCAAAAGTGCTCATTTTAAAGGCTAATTTGCATGGTATTGTCCTAAAAAGGGTTTGGGGACCCGGGTCCTACCCCAGGGGACATGTATCAATGCAAAAAAAACTTTTAAAAACGGCCGTTTTTTCGGGAGCAGTGATTTTAATGATGCTTAAAGTAAAAAAAAAAAAGTGAAATATTCCTTTAAATATCGTACCTGGGGGGTGTCTATAGTATGCCTGTAAAGTGACGCGTGTTTCCCATGTTTAGAACAGTCCCTGCACCAAATGTCATTTTTAAAGGAAAAAATCTCATTTAAAACTGCTTGCGGGTTTAATGTCATGTCGGGTCCTGGCAATATGGATGAAAATCAGTGAGACAAACGGCATGGGTACCCCCCAGTCCATTACCAGGCCCTTTGGGTCTTGTATGGATATTAAGGGGAACCCCGCACCCAAATTAAAATAAGGAAAGGTCCCTATATACTCTGAACAGCAGTATACAGGCGGTGCAAACAAGACAGGGACTGTAGGTTTGTTGTTAAGTAGAATCTGTTTGTAATTTTGAACATTTTTAATGTGTTTAGCTCCAGCCAAAAAATCTTTTCTAAGCTTTTTGGAAAACATAGGGAAGGGTTATCACCCCTGTGACATTTGTTTTGCGTCTTTCCTCCTCTTCAGAAGATTTCACCTCACTTTTTTGTCCCAATGAAAAATGTTTTTTGAAAATTTGGGTTTTTTTGTGGAACAAGGATTGGAAAGCATCAGTGGAAAGGAGAAATTGTTTTCCCATATTAACTCTTACATGAGAGAATTTCCCTTCCTATGGGTAGATTTCATCTCACTTCCTGTTGTCTCCTTCCGTTTGCAAGTAGGAGTCGTTTGTAAGTTAGATGTTTGAAAGTAGGGTCCTGCCCTATATACTCAGCAGAAATTTGGGCCTTAGGTGTTGCTGTGGCCAAAACACTGTAAGCCCTCACAGGGCCCTGCTGTGAAATATTAGATCAAGAATTGTAATTACATGCCCCTGTTGAACAGGAGCTGAAAAATTAGGCCTTAGGCACTGGTGCTGGTGCCACAACACTGCAACCCCTCACAGACACTCTAGTTGGAACGCAGGAACGAGCCCTGCTGCAAAGTATTGCATCAAAAATTGTAATTACACGCCCCTGTTAGACAGGGGCAGAAAAATTGGGCCTTAGGCACTGGTGCTGGTGCCACAACACTGCAAACCCCTCACAGACACTATAGTTGGAACGCAGGAACGAGCACTGCTGCAAAGTATTGCATCAAAAATTGTAATTACACGCCCCTGTTAGACAGGGGCAGAAAAATTGGGCCTTAGGCACTGGTGCTGGTGCCACAACACTGCAACCCCTCACAGACACTCTAGTTGGAATGCAGGAACGAGCCCTGCTGCAAAGTATTGCATCAAAAATTGTAATTTCACGCCCCTGTTAGACAGGGGCAGAAAAATTGGGCCTTAGGCACTGGTGCTGGTGCCACAACACTGCAACCCCTCACAGACACTCTAGTTGGAATGCAGGAACGAGCCGTGCTGCAAAGTATTACATCAAAAATTGTAATAAAAAGGCCCCTGTTATACAGGGGCTGAAAAATTGTGCCTTAGGCACTGGTGGTGGCGCCCAGAACCAAAAATGTTCTTACAAGCTATCAGCGTGATGATTGAGGAGGAAGAGGATAATTACTCAGGGATAATCACTCAGCATCAGCATAGGCAGTCTTTGAAGGGATCTGAAAAAAATTATTCAGTTACATCAGCATCAGGTGCTTGGTAGCTGGTGGTGATCCAAGACTGATTCATTTTTATGAAGGTCAGCCGATCGACCGAGTCAGTGGACAGACGCACCCTGTGATCGGTTACCACGCCTCCAGCAGCACTGAATGTACGTTCCGAAAGAACGCTGGATGCAGGACAGGCCAGTAGCTCAATTGCATACTGTGCAAGCTCTGGCCAGTGATCCATCCTCAAGACCCAGTAACCCAGAGGATTTTCGGTGGGAAAGGTATCCAAGTCTGATCTTGCCCCTAGGTATTCCTGCACCATGTAAAACAGACGCTGGCGATGGTTGCTGGAACCGATCATACCTTGGGGCTGCGGACCAAAAAATTGTCTGAACGCATCGGTCAGACGGCCACCTTCTCCACCGCTCCTTCTTTGACTGACCGAAGCCTCAGCAACACGTTGTCCAGAAACAGGAGTTTGTAACCTCCCAGTCTCTGGGAACGCGTTGCACAGACCTTTCTGCAAGGCCTCCCGAAGATGTTTCATCCTCTGCTCCCTCTGCGATGGCAAGATAAGGTCCGCAACCTTACCCTTGTAACGTGGATCAAGGAGGGTTGCCAGCCAGTATTGGTCCTTCTCCTTGATACCACGAATACGAGGATCCTTACGCAGGCTTTGCAGGATCAGGGAGGCCATGCAGCGTAGGTTTGCTGAGGCATTCGGTCCGGAGTCCTCTGGGTCACTAAGGACAACAACGTCCGCAGCCACCTCCTCCCAGCCACGTACAAGTCCATGTGTTCCTTGGGACTGATCCCTTAAAGACTGCTGATGCTGAGTGCCAGGCTCCACCTCCATACTGACACAATCTTCCTCCTCCTCCTCCTCCTCCTCCTCCTCCTCTTCCTGTGTGATCGGCGGGCACGCAGGAACACTGTCTGGATAAAGGGGGCCTTGAGAGCTAAGGAAGTCCTCCTCTTCCTGCCTCTGTTCTGCCTCAAGTGCCCTGTCCATTATTCCACGCAGCGTGTGCTCCAACAGGTGGACAAGGGGGACAGTGTCACTGATGCATGCACTGTCAGTGCTCACCATCCTCGTGGCCTCCTCGAATGGTGACAGGACAGTGCATGCATCCCTGATCATGGCCCACTGGCGTGGGGAAAAAAAACCAAGCTCCCCTGACCCTGTCCTGGTGCCATAGTCGCACAGGTACTCATTGATGGCCCTCTGCTGCGTGTGCAGCCGCTGCAGCATGGCCAACGTCGAGTTCCACCTGGTGGGCATGTCACAGATTAGGCGGTTCTTGGGCAGGTTAAACTCCTTTTGGAGGTCCGTCAGCCGAGCACTGGCATTATATGACCGGCGGAAATGCACAGAGACTTTCCTGGCCTGCCTCAGGACATCCTGTAAGCCCGGGTACCTGCCCAAGAACCGCTGCACCACCAAGTTAAGGACGTGAGCCAAACAGGGCACATGGGTCAGTTGTCCCTGTCGGAGGGCAGAGAGGAGGTTGGTGCCATTGTCGCAAACCACCATTCCTGCCTTAAGTTGGCGTGGCGTCAACCACCTCTGAACCTGCCCCTGCAGAGCTGACAAAACCTCTGCCCCAGTGTGGCTCCTGTCCCCCAAGCACACCAGCTCAAGCACCGCATGGCATCTTTTGGCCTGCGTACTTGCGTAGCCCCTTGAACGCCTACGGAGCACCGCTGGTTCCGAGGAAGAGGCCATGGAGGAAGAAGAAGAGGAGGGGGTGGAGGAGAGAGGTGTGTCACAATCAGCATTTTGGAGGCGTGGTGGCGGAACAACCTCCAACACTACTGCACCTTGTCCTGCATCCTTCCCAGCTGCCAGCAGAGTCACCCAATGCGCCGTGAAACTTAAGTAACGTCCCTGTCCATGCCTGCTGGACCATGAGTCAGCGGTAATATGCACCTTACCGCTGACCGCCCTGTCCAGCGAGGCATGGACATTGCCTTCCACATGCCGGTAGAGAGCCGGAATCGCCTTCCGTGAGAAAAAGTGGCGTTTGGGTACCTGCCACTGAGGAACCGCACATTCCACAAACTCACGGAAGGGGGCAGAGTCTACCAACTGAAAAGGCAGCAGTTGAAGTGCTAGCAATTTTGCCAAGCTAGCATTCAACCGCTGGGCATGTGGATGGCTGGGAGCAAACTTCTTTCGGCGGTGCAGCAGCTGGGGCAGGGAAATTTGCCTGGTACAATCTGACGTCGGTGTACCCAAAGCAGATTGCCCACAAGTACTTGGCTGTGACACACCTAATTCTACACCTTCATTCCTCTCACTGCAGGTCTCAGAGAGGACTGAAGGTCTAGTGGGGTTGGAAATCTCAGCTGATGAGGAGCAAGGAGAGATCCTCTTTGTTCTTTGGTGTGGGTCTTTCAGATACGCTTGCCAACGAACTGCATGGCAGGTCAACATATGTCTGGTCAAGCATGTGGTACCCAAGCGGGAGATGTTTTGGCCACGCGAGATACGCTTGAGACATATGTTGCAAATAGCAGCGGTGCGATCTGATGCACTCGTCTCAAAAAAGGCCCACACCAAAGAACTTTTTGAATAACGCGCAGAGACTGCAGCGCCCTGCACATGTGGAGCTTTGGGGTGTGATGCAGTCAATGTGCTGCCCTTAGGCTGGCCCCTGGAGGGCATCCTGCCTAGTTGGTGATGTGCCACCTCCTCCTCCTCCTCCTCCTCCTCTCTCCTATCAGGCACCCACGTTGAGTCAGTGACCTCATCATCCCCTCCCTCCTCATCACTGGAGCAAACCTGGCAGTATGCTGCAGCAGGGGGAGCATGACTGCCAGATTGCTGTCCTTCTTGGGCACCCCCTCTGTCCGTGCTCATGTTACTGCCTTCATTGAGCTCAGTATCATCATCAGAGCCTTCCAAACGCTGGGCATCCTCCTGGAGCATGTACCCAACACTGTGGTCAAACAGTTCGAGGGAATCCTCATGAGGACATGGTGGAGCTAGGGAAGGAGTCACTGATGACATTGAGCTGAGGGAAGAGGCCGCTGCTTTGCCAGACAAAGCACCCTGGGCATGGGTGAGAGAGGATGAGGAGGATGAGGACGGCTTGGTCATCCACTCGACCAAGTCTTCCGCATGTTGCGGCTCAACACGGCCAGCTGCCGAAAAAAAGGCCAAGCGTGTCCCATGGCCACGTGCTGATGAGGATGCACCGTCTCCACGACCAGCACTAGACACAGAGCCTGCTTGCCCTCTCTTATTGGCTTGTGACTGTCTGCCTCTCCTTCTTGGCCTTCCAGACATACTAATGGCCAGTAGCTGCACTAAGCTGGGATAGAACACCTGTAATTTTCTTCAGGTAGCTTTATATACTGTAACCAGACAAGCCTGCCTGTCAGTAGGAAGATAACAGGAACGGATCTAGCTGAACACTGTGAGCAGGACGCACTGCACTGAATGTAAATACCAGGAACGGATCTAGCTGAACACTGTGAGCAGGACGCACTGCACTGAATGTAAATAGCAGGAACGGATCTAGCTGAACACTGTGAGCAGGACGCACTGCACTGAATGTAAATAGCAGGAACGGATCTAGCTGAACACTGTGAGCAGGACGCACTGCACTGAATGTAAATAGCAGGAACGGATCTAGCTGAACACTGTGAGCAGGACGTACTGCACTAAATGTATATAGCAGGAACGGATCTAGCTGAACACTGTGAGCAGGACGCACTGCACTGAATGTAAATAGCAGGAACGGATCTAGCTGAACACTGTGAGCAGGACGCACTGCACTGAATGTAAATACCAGGAACGGATCTAGCTGAACACTGTGAGCAGGACGCACTGCACTGAATGTAAATAGCAGGAACGGATCTAGCTGAACACTGTGAGCAGGACGCACTGCACTGAATGTAAATAGCAGGAACGGATCTAGCTGAACACTGTGAGCAGGACGCACTGCACTGAATGTAAATAGCAGGAACGGATCTAGCTGAACACTGTGAGCAGGACGCACTGCACTGAATGTAAATAGCAGGAACGGATCTAGCTGAACACTGTGAGCAGGACGCACTGCACTGAATGTAAATAGCAGGAACGGATCTAGCTGAACACTGTGAGCAGGACGTACTGCACTGAATGTATATAGCAGGAACGGATCTAGCTGAACACTGTGAGCAGGACGCACTGCACTGAATGTAAATAGCAGGAACGGATCTAGCTGAACACTGTGAGCAGGACGCACTGCACTGAATGTAAATACCAGGAACGGATCTAGCTGAACACTGTGAGCAGGACGCACTGCACTGAATGTAAATAGCAGGAACGGATCTAGCTGAACACTGTGAGCAGGACGCACTGCACTGAATGTAGATAGCAGGAACGGATCTAGCTGAACACTGTGAGCAGGACGCACTGCACTGAATGTAAATAGCAGGAACGGATCTAGCTGAACACTGTGAGCAGGACGTACTGCACTAAATGTATATAGCAGGAACGGATCTAGCTGAACACTGTGAGCAGGACGCACTGCACTGAATGTAAATAGCAGGAACGGATCTAGCTGAACACTGTGAGCAGGACGCACTGCACTAAATGTAAATACCAGGAACGGATCTAGCTGAACACTGTGAGCAGGACGCACTGCACTGAATGTAAATAGCAGGAACGGATCTAGCTGAACACTGTGAGCAGGACGCACTGCACTGAATGTAAATAGCAGGAACGGATCTAGCTGAACACTGTGAGCAGGACGCACTGCACTGAATGTAAATAGCAGGAACGGATCTAGCTGAACACTGTGAGCAGGACGCACTGCACTGAATGTAAATAGCAGGAACGGATCTAGCTGAACACTGTGAGCAGGACGCACTGCACTGAATGTAAATAGCAGGAACGGATCTAGCTGAACACTGTGAGCAGGACGCACTGCACTGAATGTAAATAGCAGGAACGGATCTAGCTGAACACTGTGAGCAGGACGCACTGCACTGAATGTAAATAGCAGGAACGGATCTAGCTGAACACTGTGAGCAGGACGCACTGCACTGAATGTAAATAGCAGGAACGGATCTAGCTGAACACTGTGAGCAGGACGCACTGCACTAAATGTAAATACAAGGAACGGATCTAGCTGAACACTGTGAGCAGGACGCACTGCACTGAATGTAAATAGCAGGAACGGATCTAGCTGAACACTGTGAGCAGGACGCACTGCACTGAATGTAAATAGCAGGAACGGATCTAGCTGAACACTGTGAGCAGGACGCACTGCACTGAATGTAAATAGCAGGAACGGATCTAGCTGAACACTGTGAGCAGGACACACTGCACTAAATAGTCTAGATAGAAGATAACAGGAACGGATCTAGCTAAACTGAATACAGTGTATATATATATATGCAACACCTGGGATGCATATATATACACAATACACTGTAAGTGCAGCTAACTGACTGACTGTTCTGCCTAATCTATCTAACTCAAATCAAATGACACTGTCTCTCTCTCTCTCTATCTCTCAGCACACCGGAACACACACTACACAGGGCCGCCGTGCAGGCGGCCTTATATAGTGTGGGGTGTGTACTAAATCCCCTGAGCCATAATTGGCCAAAGCCACCCTGGCTTTGGCCAATTACAGCTCTCTCTACTGACGGCGCTGTGATTGGCCAAGCATGCGGGTCATAGTGCATGCTTGGCCAATCATCAGCCAGCAATGCACTGCGATGCCGCAGTGAATTATGGGCCGTGACGCGCCACACGAATTTGGCGCGAACGGCCCATATCGTTCGCAATTCGACGGACGGTCGAACAGCCGATGTTCGAGTCGAACATGGGTTCGACTCGAACACGAAGCTCATCCCTAGTATTTAGAAGCTTTGATTTACAATGAGTGACACAGGAGGAGCGGTGTATGAGAAAGGGCTGGCAGTGATGTTTTCTCAACTTTAGAGTATTCTATCCCAGGAGACTGGGGGTCTTCTGGGAGTGCAGGGGGCTTTATAATGAAAGAGGCCTGTGTGATATGCAGGCAAAGGGGTCTGTGTACTATGCAGATGTCTGTGTACTGTGCAGGGAAAGGGGTCTGTGTACTGTGTAGGGAAAGGGGGCTGTGTTATGTGCAGGGGGTCTGTGTACTGTGCAGGGAAAGGGGGCTGTGTTATGTGCAGGGGGTCTGTGTACTGTGCAGAGGGTTGTGTACTGTGCAGGGGGCTGTGGGAAGTTTTTTTTCCTGAAACTTCCCTCTTAATGTTAAGGTGCGTGTTATATGCACTCTGAAAATGAAAGGCGCCACTCTAAGTGCAGTAAAAAACATTAAGTTTGATAAAACTGTAAAAAGGTACTCACAAAGGTACATAGTGAACAAGCATGTTGGCAAAAGCTGCCGGATATCCTGGGAGTGAGTCTGGTCCGTTTCCTGGATTGCAGTGGTGTCCGATGGACAGGCTGTGCCGATGTATTGTTTTTTACTTTGGTTTCAACATGTATATAGTAATTCCACCTATCAGTGCCACCTATCAATGCCTTTCAGTGCTACCCATCAGTGCCACCCATCAGTGCCACTTCTCAGTGCCACCTCATCAGTGCCACCTTATCAATGCCTATCAGTGCAGTCTATCAGTGCTTATCAGTGCAGCAGCATCAGCGCTAATTAATGAAGGAGAAAAATTACCTGTTTTCAAAATTTTATAACAAACTATGAAACTTTTTTTTTTCAATATTTTCTTGCTTTTTGTTTTTTTTAAAAAACCCAGCAGTGATTAAATACTACCAAAAGAAAGCTCTACTTGTGTGAAAAAAAAATATAACAATTTAATTTGTATACAGTGTTGCATGACCGCACAATTGTCATTCAAAGTGTGACAGCGCTGAAAGCTGAAAATTGGCCTGGGCAGGAAGGGGATTAAAGTGCACAGTAGGCAAGTGGTTAAAATGAAGACAGATGTGGTTTTTGTTTTATCCAGCTGTATTTACTCAGTACAGCTTATAACATCCAAGTGAAATATATAACACCAACATTTCAGAAAAAAAGAAAAAAATTAAAAAACTGAATCACTGAGTTGGAAAAAGGATCACCCCTTTCCCCCCTCCTAAAAATCCTAAGACTTGTAAACTCAATCAGGTGTAGCTAATCACCTTCTCAATGGCACACAAAGCCATTTGACTTTCAACTGTAATCAGCTGTGGTCATTTTGATTAGCTCAGCATGAAAGTAGCTTTCCTGGAGCATTTCAGGCCCTGGTAGTGCAACTGAGTACTGGTAGTGCAAACAATCCACTATGGGTGGCAAGGCACTTTGTATTGTTTTTTACTTTGGTTTCAACATGTATATAGTAATTGTACCTTTTAGAGTACATCATAGTTCTTGATGCTAGGTGTTTGTCACATAATTCACATTGTGTCCAACGACATTTACTTATTTTTTTGGGATTTATAGTGGCACAATTTTGTATATATTTTCTTACACTTGGACCTATAGGTGTGTTGGCTGCTATTTACGTCCTTTTTTTTACGCAGCGCTGTATTTATATATACTTTTATGGCACTGATAGGTGGCACTGATGGGTGGCACTGCACAAGGGATGCGTGACGGAGCACTGTGGGCGGGGGGAGTGGCCGCCATCTTGTTGGTAGGAAGCGTTGGGATGCTTTTAGATTGCTTGTTACCTCATTCAATACATGTGAGTTTTATATACTGTTTTATATCAATAAATTGACCCCTTTATCGGATGTCTGTGCAATGAGAGGGTTTCTTCCATTTTCTACATATGTGGCCGCCATGCTATACCTTTGGGAGCATTCTGCTTAGTCAAGTGTTTACTGAGATTGATCTGATTACACCTGGGCGGTCAGTGTGAGAGGGACCTGTGTAATGAAGTGAACCGTATGAAGCGTGGATCTGACCAACTATACATCTTCATACTGTGTATATCCAAAGTACTGGCGATAAGAGTCAGTTATATTGGGTGTTGGTGACGGCTCTTTCTCTTCCGTTTCTGAATATTTCTGATGGACTTCTGAATTTTTTGATGGACTATTTAACTTATTTATTTATCAGAATTGGTATGTTTATGATGAACTTCTTGTTTATTACCACCATTTTTTAGCGCTACACCTCTTACCCCCTATTTTCATATTATTGCATCCAATAATATTGTGTTAGCAGCTATTTATAATTTGTATTCTTTTAAGTTTAGCACAACACATCCCCTTCTCTAATCCATGCCCTTAGTCTGCTTATCTTTAGCAAACTGTTTGCAGGCTTTCTTGTGCATCATCTTTAGAAGAGGCTTCCTTCTGGGACAACAGCCATGCAGACCAATTTGATGCAGTGTGCGGCGCATGGTCTGAGCACTGACAGGCTGACCCCCCCACCCCTTCAACATCTGCAGCAATGCTGGCAGCACTCATACGTCTATTTCCCAAAGACAACCTCTGGATATGACGCTGAGCACGTGCACTCAACTTCTTTGGTCGACCATGGCGAGGCCTGTTCTGAGTGAAACCTGTCCTGTTAAACCGCTGTATGGTCTTGACTATGGCGGTTTCAGGGTCTTGGCAATCCTCTTATAGCCTAGGCCATCTTTATGTAGAGCAACAATTCTTTTTTTCAGACCCTCAGAGAGTTTTTTGGCACGAGGTGCCATGTTGAACTTCCTGTGACCAGTATGAGAGAGTGAGAGCGATAACACCAAATTTAACACACCAGCTCCCCATTCACACCTGAGACCTTGTAACACTAATGAGTCACATGAAACCAGGCAGGAAAAATGGCTGATTGGGCCCAATTTGGACATTTTCACTTAGGGGTATACTCACTTTTGTTGCCAGCGGTTTAGACATTAATGGCTGTGTGTTGAGCTATTTTGAGGGGACAGCAAATTTACACTGTTATACAAGCTGTACACTCACTACTTTACATTGTCTTCAGTGTTGTCACATGAAAAGATATAATAAAATATTCACAAAAAATGTGAGGGGTTTACTCACTTTTCTGAGATACTGTACATTGTTCCAGCTTGGACCAATGTAACTATGGATATACCATACCTGATTGATGCCTCTGGAAACTATAAATTACTGAAGTAGACAGTGAAGAGTGTGACGTCTCTGTCCTGCCTCTTCACCATGTTCAATAAGAGAACGCATTGCATTTATTCAGAAAATGCATTCTCTGAATGGCGCCCATGCTGAGCGGCTGTCCTTCTGTGTTTGTAATGTATCAGCGAGCCATTGGATCCTAAGGCAAGTGGAGATCATTGGAGTAGTGGTGGTGTCTACTTCCAGGGCATAGGCCAGGTATGGCACATACATAATTACATTGGTCAAGGCTAGACTAATGTAACTATGTAAAATATACCATGACTAGGCATCTTGAAAGGAGATTTATGGCACAGTGTGGTGTTTACATAAAAATAAAAAAATGATTTAAATGAATAAAATATACTGTATTAATTTGTATTTAGAAGGAATATATAGGTGGCATTTCAGACCCCTTGTAGACAAGCACCTAAAACCATACTGCATACAGAGAAAAATAATTTACAGAGAAATTCCTATTTTTCATCTTGTGTTTCCATGCCAATTTTTGGCACATAATATTAACCATAGCACAATATTCACTGGTAGACAGGCAGATAAACAGGATAAATGTTTTTTTTCTTAGAAATTAATAAGAATATCCAATGTAGAAAAGATGTCTCCGTTCTGATCTCCTTCTGCTATCTGTTCTATACATTTCATGGCAGACATAAATCATTCCTGTAGTGACTTATCAGGAAGTTCATCAGTAATGTAAAGCAGAAGCATCACATAATACTGTAGAACACATTTTAAGCAATTTGTGTGGAAATGAAAAAGTGAAGTGTAGTGGAATGAGTGAAAGCAGAACCCAGTAAAAATTTCAGTAAAATTCATAAAAATTGCACAGTGCCTGAACAGACTAATGACAGGTGAGACTAATGACAGGTCTGAAATATGGGATGTGTGCCCATATTTATTCAAATACCCACCTTGAGAATGTTAGTATCTGCAGAGTAATTCCTGCTGCTCTGGTGGCCCAATAAATAGAGACTATAAGGCCCCATTCAAGTGTTGGAAAAGTACAACAGCAAAGTTGCTTATAAACGGACACACACACACACACACATCCCCGTTCTGGCAGGGGAGAGGAGACAGATCGTGTGTTGCTAGTATATAGGAACAACGATCGATCTCCTCCCTCAGGCAGTCCCATCCCCCCTATAGCTAGAACACACTGAGGGAACACATTTAACCCCTTGATTGCCCCCTAGCGTTAACTCCTTCCCTGCCAGTGACATTTATACAGTAATCAGTAATATTTTTAGCTCTGATCGCTGTATAAATGTCAATGGTCCCAAAAAATAAAAATTGCAGATTGCCGCCATTACTAGTAAAAAAAAATAATAATAATAAAAATGCCATAAATCTATCTCCTATTTTGTAGACACTATAACTTTTGCGCAAACCAATCAATATACGCTTATTGCGGTTTTTTTTCACCAAAAATATGTAGAAGAATGTTATATCGGCCTAAACTGAGGAAGAAATTAGTTTTAAAAAATGGGATATTTATTATAGCAAAAAGTAAAAAATATTGTGTTTTTTTCAAAATTGTTGATCTTTTTTTGTTTATAGCACAAAAAATAAAAACCGCAGAGGTGATCAAATACCACCAAAAAAAAGCTCTATTTGTGGGGGAAAAGGACATAAATTTTGTTTGGGTACAGCGTCGCAGGACTTGGAAATTGTCAGTTAAAGCGACGCAGTGCCGTATAAAAAATGGCCCGGTCAGGAAGGGGGCAAATTCTTCCTGGGCTGAAGTGGATATACAGTAAAACCTTGGATTGTGAACATAATTTGTTCCGGAAACATGCTTGTAATCCAAAGCACTTGTATATCAAAGCAAATTTCCACATAAGAAATAATAGAAACTCAGGTGATTTGTACCACAAACATTAATTCATACCTCCTTCAGTTTATAGTCCATATAAAAAGATTATAGCAATGTGATAGGTTGTGTAACCATAAAATGTCCAACCACAAATGGCAGCCTCCACAAGGGGATAAGAAGCAAAATCCAGCAGGAGCGACAGAGTATAAAAGAGAAGAGAGGCACCTCTAAGTGTAGCAATATGGTTACATTTAATGAAGGTGCAACATTTAAAAACTCACATGGTTGATGATTAAAACAGGCACATCTAAGTATGCAGGCATCTATGGTAAAGCTATCCACATAGACCATCCTCCGCACCGCTGGCTCTCACCGCTGTCAGTCTGCAATCGTGACCGAGAAGACTACCCTGAAAGCGAGGCTTGAAGTGCTCGTGGAGCGCAGCGTGAAAGGGACGACGTCCATGGCGGTGCGGAGGATGGTCTATGTGGACAGCTTTACCCCGGATGCCTGCATACTTAGATGTGCCTGTTTTTAATCATCAACCATGTGTGTTGCTAAATGTTGTACCTTCATTAAATGGAACCATATTGCCACACTTAGCGGCACCTCTCTTCTCTTTTATACTCAGTTATGACATGGCATTACTTGTATATCAAGACATCGCTTGTATATCAAGGTAAAATGTATTTAAAAATGTTGCTTGTCTTGCAAACCAAGTTACTTAAACCAAGTTACTCTCAAACCAAGGTTTGACTGTACATCCTTATCTATGTTGATGACATTATAACCTGTTTTGACCAAGAAGGGGATTATAATCAGATAGTTCACAAGCTGAAAGAAAATTTTTAAATCAAAGAGCTTGGGAACATTAGCTACTATCTGGGAATCCAAATAGAGAGAGAAGATGGAAGTTATCTTCTTAACCAATCTCAGGAAATCTACAAAATCTTGGAACAATTCCATATGAAAGATGCAAAAGGAAGTGAAAACTCCTATGGAACCAGGCTATCAAAAGAGCAATGAAACAGAAAACTTGCTACCCAACGATGACACGTATCGCAGAGTAATCAGTAAGCTGCTATATGTTGCCACCGTGACAAGACCAGACATAGCCGCAGCAGTGGGCATACTATGCAGGAAAGTTTCAGCTCCCTGTCAGCATGACTAGAACGCAGTAAAAAAGAGTGATACAATAATATCTCAAAGGAACAATTCAGATGAAGTTACGGTTACCAGCAACATCACATCCAAAATTGGTCAGATATGTGGATGCTGATTGGGCCGGGGACTGACAGATCGCAAATCCACAAGTGGATTCATCTTCCAGTATGGGGAAGGAACCATAAGTTGGTCTAATTGAAAGCAAGCAACTGTCGCTCTATCTTCAACTGAAGCAGAGTACATTGCAGCAGCACATGCATGTAAAGAAGCAATATGGATTTATCAACTTTTTGTGGACATTGGGATAGACATGTCCAAACCAATTCCCATTTTTGAAGACAACCAGGGATGTATAAAGCTTACGCAATCAGAAAGGGTCAATCCTAGGACCAAACACATTGACGTCAAGTATCACCTACTAAGGGACAATCAAGAGCAAGGTGTTATTGACATTAAATTTTTCCCTACAGAGGAGATGACTGCTTATGCACTCACCAAGCCTTTGTTGAAGGAACATCATAATTATTTCCAGAATATAATTTGACAAAGCACATGCTATTGAGAAGGGGTGTTGGAAAACTACAACAGCAAAGTTGCTTATAAACTATATATATATATATATATATATATATATATATATATATATATATATATATATATATATATATATATATATATATACAGTGGGGACGGAAAGTATTCAGACCCCCTTAAATTTTTCACTCTTTGTTATATTGCAGCCATTTGCTAAAATCATTTAAGTTCAATTTTTTCCCTCATTAATGTATACACAGCACCCCATATTGACAGAAAAACACAGAATTGTTGAAATTTTTGCAGATTTATTAAAAAAGAAAAACTGAAATATCACATGGTCCTAAGTATTCAGACCCTTTTCTGTGACACCCATATATATAACTCAGGTACTGTCCATTTCTTCTGATCATCCTTGAGATGGTTCTACACCTTCATTTGAGTCCAGCTGTGTTTGATTATACTAATTGGACTTGATTAGGAAAGCCACACACCTGTCTATATAAGACCTTACAGCTCACAGTGCATGTCAGAGCAAATGAGAATCATGAGGTCAAAGGAACTGCCTGAAGAGCTCAGAGACAGAATTGTGGCAAGGCACAGATCTGGCCAAGGTTACAAAAAACTTCTGCTGCACTTAAGGTTCTTAAGAGCACAGTGGCCTCCGTAATCCTTAAATGGAAGACGTTTGGGATGACCAGAACCCTTCCTAAAGCTGTCCGTCTGGCCAAACTGAGCTATCGGGGGAGAAGAGCCTTGGTGAGAGAGGTAAAGAAGAACCCAAAGATCACTGTGGCTGAGCTCCACAGATGCAGTCTGGAGATGGGAGAAAGTTGTAGAAAGTCAACCATCACTGCAGCATTCCACCAGTCGGGGCTTTGTGGCAGAGTGGCCCGACGGAAGCCTCTCCTCAGTGCAAGACACATGAAAGCCTGCATGGAGTTTGCTAAAAAACACCCGAAGGACTCCAAGATGGTGAGAAATAAGATTCTCTGGTCTGATGAGACCAAGATAGAACTCTTTGGCCTTAATTCTAAGCGGTATGTGTGGAGAAAACCAGGTACTGCTCATCACCTGTCCAATACAGTCCCAACAGTGAAGCATGGTGGTGGCAGCATCATGCTGTGGGGGTGTTTTTCAGCTGCAGAGACAGGACGACTGGTTGCAATCGAGGTAAAGATGAATGCGGCCAAGTACAGGGATATCCTGGATGAAAACTTTCTCCAGAGTGCTCAGGACCTCAAACTGGGCCGAAGGTTTACCTTCCAACAAGACAATGACCCTAAGCACACAGCTAAAATAACAAAGGAGTGGCTTCAGAACAACTCCATGACTGTTCTTAAATGGCCCAGCCAGAGCCCTGACTTAAACCCAATTGAGCATCTCTGGAGAGACCTAAAAATGGCTGTCCACCAACGTTTACCATCCAACCTGACAGAACTGGAGAGGATCTGCAAGGAGGAATGGCAGAGGATCCCCAGATCCAGGTGTGAAAAACTTGTTGCATCTTTCCCAAAAAGACTCATGGCTGTATTAGATCAAAAGGGTGCTTCTCCTTAATACTGAGCAAAGGGTCTGAATACTTAAGGACCATGTGATATTTCAGTTTTTCTTTTTTAATAAATCTGCAAAAATGTCAACAATTCTGTGTTTTTCTGTCAATATGGGGTGCTGTGTGTACATTAATGAGGAAAAAAATTTAACTTATATATATTATACCTATTTATGCCAGCAGGTGGTGCTGTAGTATTATAGTTTTAGTTGATGTATTCTATGATATGAGAGGAAGTACCCTCTGTATCTAAGTATGCAATTGTTTGTGTTCTTTTCCTGTTCTATGATAAAAGGCATGTGATGTATTTATCCATGAAAGTAAAACTAATTGCTGAAACAAGAAGCTTCCAGCTCATAATTATTCAATAACCTGGTAATATCAAGTAGGGTAGGAGACTTACATGGAGGGCCACACATGAAGTGAAGGAGAGAGACATTATACACATAACAACTTCGAAGCCTAGCCCATTTCACACACCCCCTTGATCTTCTGGGCTACGCAATTAGCCAGTGCCCCTGACTAAAAGCTGCAGAACCTAGTGATCTCTAAAAGCATGCCCTTCTGAGCCTCAACCCCATCCTCTACATCTCCAGGCACAGACTGGACTTCACTATAATAAAAGGCCTCATAACTCTTCATCAGAGAGTCCTCTCAACTCTGAGTCCTCATACTGGGCTGATTCTTTGAAAGCACCACTGGAGACTAGAGATGCATACATTTCATTGAATGAGAAGGAAAGTTTACCAAAAACTTCTCAACTGTTGAACATAACAACATCTTGATCACCAGATCAGGCTCTAACTTGAGCAGGACATTGTTACTTGAGAAACAAGAGTCTCTCAAACATGCCAAAATCCAGAGAATTCTGGAGAAGGCAGACCTGAGTGCCTCCAGCACACAAAGAAAGAAGTTATTCCAACAGAATGACCTTCACCAGCAATCAATGCCCTTTTGATACAGGGAAGAGTTTTTTCAATCATAGAACAGAACTTCTGATATTATACTTTGGTCGAAGAAATAGGGAGCAAGTGGTTAAAGCCCCCCATAAAAATTAAGTCTAGTGGTATATTGAATGACCAAATGTATATGGATACTGCTCCAAATGACCAGTGTTCATTTAGTTAACGAAAACATTTACGTCAAAATTTTCGTCAGTGGCCTTTTTACAGTGATAAAAACAAAACGAAAAGTACACCATATTTTCGTTCCACTGACGAAAACTATGATGAAAATCAATTCAGTTTTCTTTAACGTATGAAAACGAAATGAAAATGTAAGAGAGGGGCGTTTACCTTGTGAACTTACGGTTTCCACAGAGCTCTGCCTGTGTAGAGCCTGTGGGTGTTCCCGCACCCAGCAAGCAAGCAAGCCCATAGCGTGCTTACTACTTAGTAGTTAGCACTGTGCAGCATTACAGCCCTCCTCGGGCGATCATCCAGAGCAGCACTGTGCATTTCAGGCCTATCGGCAAGAGTCCCACTCCTGACTCATGACAGTCCAGAGCAGAGCACTGTGAGTCTGTACATGACAGGCCTCCCCTCAGACAACCACCCAGAGCACTGTGTGCATTGTAGGCCCCCTCTGACCACCAGCATCCAGAGCACTCTGCATTACAGGCCTCCCCTCAGGCCTGAGACCAACATCCAGCACTGTGCAGCATTACAGGCCTCTCAGACCACCATCCCAAAGCACTGTGCATTTCAGGCCTCCTCTCAGACCACCATCCAGCACTGTGCAGCATTACAGGCCTCTCATCCCACCATCCAGAACACTGTGCAGTATTACAGGCCTCTTATACCACTGTCCAGAGCACTATGCATTAGAGGCCTCCTCAGACCACTGTGCAGAACACTGTGTAGCATTACAAGCCTCCCCTCAGACCATCCAAAGTACTGTGCAGCATTACAGGCCTCTCAGACCACCATCCCAGAACACTCTGCATTACAGGGCTCCCCTCAGACCATCCAAAGTACTGTGCAGCATTACAGGCCTCTCAGACCACCATCCCAGAACACTCTGCATTACAGGGCTCCCCTCAGACCATCATCCAGAGCACTGTGCAGCATTACAGGCCTCTCTGACCACCATCCAGAGCACTGTGAAGCTTTACAGGCTCCTCAGACCACCATCCCAGAGCACTGTGCATTACAGGCCTCTCAGACCACTGTCCTAGAGCACAAGGCATTACAGGCATCTCAGACCACCATCCCAGAGCACTATGCATTACAGGCCTCCTCAGACCACTGTCCAGAGCACTGTGTGCATTAAAAGCCTCCTATCCATAACACTGTGTGCAATGTATTACAGGCCTCCTCCTAAGATTGTTCATGTCGAGAGCACTGTGTGCAATACAGGCCTCCTCAGACCACCGTCCAGAGCACTGTGCACAGTGTGCAGCATTACAGGCCTCTTCAGACCATCCACAGCAGCTAAATCTGTGGCTGTGAGTTTGTTCAAACCTTAATACCATACATAATAACATAATTTTAGATTTTTTTCACTCCAGGAGTATATAATGAGTTTGGAAATTGCAGAGAAATGCTTAAATATTGCATTACAATTTAACTAAACCCATTCGATTTTAGTCAACTAAAATGTACTGGAGATTTTAGTTGACTAAATATGACTAAAACTAAAACAATTGCAGATGACTACAATGCAACTTAAACTAAAATGGCATTTTAGTCAAAAGACTAGGACTAAAACTAAATTATAATTTGCTGCCAAAATGAACACTGTAAATGACTGACTTCAGGTAAATAAGTTTCCCAAGGATACCAGATGCACCACCTCCCCAAATTCTGGAAACATTTTAAATAGAGAAATAGAGAATGGGAGTTTTTTGGTGCATATTAACCACTTCAGCCCCCGGAAGGATTTGTCCCCTTAATGACCAGGCCATTTATTGTGATACGGCACTGCGTCACTTTAACTGACAATTGCGTGGTCGTGTGACACTGTACCCTTTTTTTCCCACAAATAGAGCTTTCTTTTGGTGGTATTTGATCACCTCTGCATTTTTTTTTTGCGCTATAAACAAACAAAGAGTGACAATTTAAAAAAAAAAAAAAAAAATTTTTTTTACTTGTTGCTATAATACATATTAAAAAAAAAAATATATAAAAAAAACACTTTTTTTTCATCAGTTTAGGCCGATATATATTCTTCTACATATTTTTGGTAAAAAAATCACAATAGGCGTATATTGATTGGTTTGTGCAAAACTTATCTTGTCTACAAACTATGGGATAAATTTAGGGACTTTTATTATTTTTTTTATTGTTTTCACTAGTAATGGAGGCGATATAAGATTTTTTGCGAGACTGCGACATTGCGGCGGAAAAATCTGACCCCAAATTACACTTTTTGGGGACCAGTGACATTATTACATTGTTCAGTGCTATAAAAATGCTGTGATCAATGTAAAAATGACACTGGCAGAGAAGGGGTTAACAGTAGGGGTGATCAAAGTGTAGGGTGTAAGGGCTGGAAGAGACATGACAGAGATCACTGTTCCCGATAACTGGGAACAGTAGATCTCTGTCATGTCCCGTGTCAGAATGGGGATCCGCCTTGTTTACACTGGCAGATCCCCGTTCTGCCTCTGTACTAGGCGATCATGGGTCGCCGGCAGGCATCGAGTCTACGCTCCTGCAGCATGCAGAGGGCACGATCGTGCGCTGTTTGCGGTGCGCGCCCGCCATTGCGCCTGTGCGAGCCGCCGTATAGCTATGGTAATTTTTTTGGGCAGGAGATCCGACCTGCCACCATATAACGACGACGGCTGGTCGGCAAGTGGTTAATCAGATTAGAAACAAATATATAAAAAAGACAATTTTTATTTTCATGCATTACTTGCATGTCGGATCTGCCTTGCCTTATCTGGACTATATTGGTGTATGTAAGAGTGAATCCTAGGGGGTTATTTATGAAAAGCAAATCTACTTTGCACTACAAGTGCACTTGGAAGTGCAGTCGCTGTAGATCTGAGGGGGACATGCAAAGAAAATAAAAAAACAGCATTTTAGCTTGCACATGATTGGATGATAAAATCAGCAGAGCTTCCCCTCATTTCAGATCTAACCCTCAGATTTACAGCGACTGCACTTCCAAGTGCACTTGCAGTGCACTTGTAGTGCAAAGTGGATTTACCTTTTGTAAATAACCCCCCTTGTCTTTCTATCGAGGGACCGTCTACACTGAGGTAAGATGGTAATAAGAAGAGTTTATATGGATCTATAGTGCATGGTAAGCTGATAAACCCTAAAAAACGAAATCTCGAATACAAACTTCTATTGGACTAATTTATCTTATGACCAATTAGAATTGGTCTTATATTCTTGCCGGTTCCATTAGGGGGCTTATCCTCTCTATGACACACTGATACCTTGCTGGTCTATCTGCTTGTGGGTAGGGATGAGCCGAACACCCCCCGGTTCGGTTCGCACCAGAACCCGCGAACGGACCGAAAGTTCGCACGAACGTTAGAACCCCATTGACGTCTATGGGACTCGAACGTTCGAAATCAAAAGTGCTCATTTTAAAGGCTAATTTGCATGGTATTGTCCTAAAAAGGGTTTGGGGACCCGGGTCCTACCCCAGGGGACATGTATCAATGCAAAAAAAACTTTTAAAAACGGCCGTTTTTTCGGGAGCAGTGATTTTAATGATGCTTAAAGTAAAAAAAAAAAAGTGAAATATTCCTTTAAATATCGTACCTGGGGGGTGTCTATAGTATGCCTGTAAAGTGACGCGTGTTTCCCATGTTTAGAACAGTCCCTGCACCAAATGTCATTTTTAAAGGAAAAAATCTCATTTAAAACTGCTTGCGGGTTTAATGTCATGTCGGGTCCTGGCAATATGGATGAAAATCAGTGAGACAAACGGCATGGGTACCCCCCAGTCCATTACCAGGCCCTTTGGGTCTTGTATGGATATTAAGGGGAACCCCGCACCCAAATTAAAATAAGGAAAGGTCCCTATATACTCTGAACAGCAGTATACAGGCGGTGCAAACAAGACAGGGACTGTAGGTTTGTTGTTAAGTAGAATCTCTTTGTAATTTTGAACATTTTTAATGTGTTTAGCTCCAGCCAAAAAATCTTTTCTAAGCTTTTTGGAAAACATAGGGAAGGGTTATCACCCCTGTGACATTTGTTTTGCGTCTTTCCTCCTCTTCAGAAGATTTCACCTCACTTTTTTGTCCCAATGAAAAATGTTTTTTGAAAATTTGGGTTTTTTTGTGGAACAAGGATTGGAAAGCATCAGTGGAAAGGAGAAATTGTTTTCCCATATTAACTCTTACATGAGAGAATTTCCCTTCCTATGGGTAGATTTCATCTCACTTCCTGTTGTCTCCTTCCGTTTGCAAGTAGGAGTCGTTTGTAAGTTAGATGTTTGAAAGTAGGGTCCTGCCCTATATACTCAGCAGAAATTTGGGCCTTAGGTGTTGCTGTGGCCAAAACACTGTAAGCCCTCACAGGGCCCTGCTGTGAAATATTAGATCAAGAATTGTAATTACATGCCCCTGTTGAACAGGAGCTGAAAAATTAGGCCTTAGGCACTGGTGCTGGTGCCACAACACTGCAACCCCTCACAGACACTCTAGTTGGAACGCAGGAACGAGCACTGCTGCAAAGTATTGCATCAAAAATTGTAATTACACGCCCCTGTTAGACAGGGGCAGAAAAATTGGGCCTTAGGCACTGGTGCTGGTGCCACAACACTGCAACCCCTCACAGACACTCTAGTTGGAACGCAGGAACGAGCACTGCTGCAAAGTATTGCATCAAAAATTGTAATTACACGCCCCTGTTAGACAGGGGCAGAAAAATTGGGCCTTAGGCACTGGTGCTGGTGCCACAACACTGCAACCCCTCACAGACACTCTAGTTGGAACGCAGGAACGAGCACTGCTGCAAAGTATTGCATCAAAAATTGTAATTACACGCCCCTGTTAGACAGGGGCAGAAAAATTGGGCCTTAGGCACTGGTGCTGGTGCCACAACACTGCAACCCCTCACAGACACTCTAGTTGGAACGCAGGAACGAGCCCTGCTGCAAAGTATTGCATCAAAAATTGTAATTACACGCCCCTGTTAGACAGGGGCAGAAAAATTGGGCCTTAGGCACTGGTGCCACAACACTGCAACCCCTCACAGACACTCTAGTTGGAACGCAGGAACGAGCACTGCTGCAAAGTATTGCATCAAAAATTGTAATTACACGCCCCTGTTAGACAGGGGCAGAAAAATTGGGCCTTAGGCACTGGTGCTGGTGCCACAACACTGCAACCCCTCACAGACACTCTAGTTGGAACGCAGGAACGAGCACTGCTGCAAAGTATTGCATCAAAAATTGTAATTACACGCCCCTGTTAGACAGGGGCAGAAAAATTGGGCCTTAGGCACTGGTGCTGGTGCCACAACACTGCAACCCCTCACAGACACTCTAGTTGGAATGCAGGAACGAGCCGTGCTGCAAAGTATTACATCAAAAATTGTAATTACACGCCCCTGTTATACAGGGGCTGAAAAATTGTGCCTTAGGCACTGGTGGTGGCGCCCAGAACCAAAAATGTTCTTACAAGCTATCAGCGTGATGATTGAGGAGGAAGAGGATAATTACTCAGGGATAATCACTCAGCATCAGCATAGGCAGTCTTTGAAGGGATCTGAAAAAAATTATTCAGTTACATCAGCATCAGGTGCTTGGTAGCTGGTGGTGATCCAAGACTGATTCATTTTTATGAAGGTCAGCCGATCGACCGAGTCAGTGGACAGACGCACCCTGTGATCGGTTACCACGCCTCCAGCAGCACTGAATGTACGTTCCGAAAGAACGCTGGATGCAGGACAGGCCAGTAGCTCAATTGCATACTGTGCAAGCTCTGGCCAGTGATCCATCCTCAAGACCCAGTAACCCAGAGGATTTTCGGTGGGAAAGGTGTCCAAGTCTGATCTTGCCCCTAGGTATTCCTGCACCATGTAAAACAGACGCTGGCGATGGTTGCTGGAACCGATCATACCTTGGGGCTGCGGACCAAAAAATTGTCTGAACGCATCGGTCAGACGGCCACCTTCTCCACCGCTCCTTCTTTGACTGACCGAAGCCTCAGCAACACGTTGTCCAGAAACAGGAGTTTGTAACCTCCCAGTCTCTGGGAACGCGTTGCACAGACCTTTCTGCAAGGCCTCCCGAAGATGTTTCATCCTCTGCTCCCTCTGCGATGGCAAGATAAGGTCCGCAACCTTACCCTTGTAACGTGGATCAAGGAGGGTTGCCAGCCAGTATTGGTCCTTCTCCTTGATACCACGAATACGAGGATCCTTACGCAGGCTTTGCAGGATCAGGGAGGCCATGCAGCGTAGGTTTGCTGAGGCATTCGGTCCGGAGTCCTCTGGGTCACTAAGGACAACAACGTCCGCAGCCACCTCCTCCCAGCCACGTACAAGTCCATGTGTTCCTTGGGACTGATCCCTTAAAGACTGCTGATGCTGAGTGCCAGGCTCCACCTCCATACTGACACAATCTTCCTCCTCCTCCTCCTCCTCCTCCTCCTCCTCTTCCTGTGTGATCGGCGGGCACGCAGGAACACTGTCTGGATAAAGGGGGCCTTGAGAGCTAAGGAAGTCCTCCTCTTCCTGCCTCTGTTCTGCCTCAAGTGCCCTGTCCATTATTCCACGCAGCGTGTGCTCCAACAGGTGGACAAGGGGGACAGTGTCACTGATGCATGCACTGTCAGTGCTCACCATCCTCGTGGCCTCCTCGAATGGTGACAGGACAGTGCATGCATCCCTGATCATGGCCCACTGGCGTGGGGAAAAAAAACCAAGGTCCCCTGACCCTGTCCTGGTGCCATAGTCGCACAGGTACTCATTGATGGCCCTCTGCTGCGTGTGCAGCCGCTGCAGCATGGCCAACGTCGAGTTCCACCTGGTGGGCATGTCACAGATTAGGCGGTTCTTGGGCAGGTTAAACTCCTTTTGGAGGTCCGTCAGCCGAGCACTGGCATTATATGACCGGCGGAAATGCACACAGACTTTCCTGGCCTGCCTCAGGACATCCTGTAAGCCCGGGTACCTGCCCAAGAACCGCTGCACCACCAAGTTAAGGACGTGAGCCAAACAGGGCACATGGGTCAGTTGTCCCTGTCGGAGGGCAGAGAGGAGGTTGGTGCCATTGTCGCAAACCACCATTCCTGCCTTAAGTTGGCGTGGCGTCAACCACCTCTGAACCTGCCCCTGCAGAGCTGACAGAACCTCTGCCCCAGTGTGGCTCCTGTCCCCCAAGCACACCAGCTCAAGCACCGCATGGCATCTTTTGGCCTGCGTACTTGCGTAGCCCCTTGAACGCCTACGGAGCACCGCTGGTTCCGAGGAAGAGGCCATGGAGGAAGAAGAAGAGGAGGGGGTGGAGGAGAGAGGTGTGTCACAATCAGCATTTTGGAGGCGTGGTGGCGGAACAACCTCCAACACTACTGCACCTTGTCCTGCATCCTTCCCAGCTGCCAGCAGAGTCACCCAATGCGCCGTGAAACTTAAGTAACGTCCCTGTCCATGCCTGCTGGACCATGAGTCAGCGGTAATATGCACCTTACCGCTGACCGCCCTGTCCAGCGAGGCATGGACATTGCCTTCCACATGCCGGTAGAGAGCCGGAATCGCCTTCCGTGAGAAAAAGTGGCGTTTGGGTACCTGCCACTGAGGAACCGCACATTCCACAAACTCACGGAAGGGGGCAGAGTCTACCAACTGAAAAGGCAGCAGTTGAAGTGCTAGCAATTTTGCCAAGCTAGCATTCAACCGCTGGGCATGTGGATGGCTGGGAGCAAACTTCTTTCGGCGGTGCAGCAGCTGGGGCAGGGAAATTTGCCTGGTACAATCTGACGTCGGTGTACCAAAAGCAGATTGCCCACAAGTACTTGGCTGTGACACACCTAATTCTACACCTTCATTCCTCTCACTGCAGGTCTCAGAGAGGACTGAAGGTCTAGTGGGGTTGGAAATCTCAGCTGATGAGGAGCAAGGAGAGATCCTCTTTGTTCTTTGGTGTGGGTCTTTCAGATACGCTTGCCAACGAACTGCATGGCAGGTCAACATATGTCTGGTCAAGCATGTGGTACCCAAGCGGGAGATGTTTTGGCCACGCGAGATACGCTTGAGACATATGTTGCAAATAGCAGCGGTGCGATCTGATGCACTCGTCTCAAAAAAGGCCCACACCAAAGAACTTTTTGAATAACGCGCAGAGACTGCAGCGCCCTGCACATGTGGAGCTTTGGGGTGTGATGCAGTCAATGTGCTGCCCTTAGGCTGGCCCCTGGAGGGCATCCTGCCTCGTTGGTGATGTGCCGCCTCCTCCTCCTCCTCCTCCTCCTCTCTCCTATCAGGCACCCATGTTGAGTCAGTGACCTCATCATCCCCTCCCTCCTCATCACTGGAGCAAACCTGGCAGTATGCTGCAGCAGGGGGAGCATGACTGCCAGATTGCTGTCCTTCTTGGGCACCCCCTCTGTCCGTGCTCATGTTACTGCCTTCATCGAGCTCAGTATCATCATCAGAGCCTTCCAAACGCTGGGCATCCTCCTGGAGCATGTACCCAACACTGTGGTCAAACAGTTCGAGGGAATCCTCATGAGGACATGGTGGAGCTAGGGAAGGAGTCACTGATGACATTGAGCTGAGGGAAGAGGCCGCTGCTTTGCCAGACAAAGCACCCTGGGCATGGGTGAGAGAGGATGAGGAGGATGAGGACGGCTTGGTCATCCACTCGACCAAGTCTTCCGCATGTTGCGGCTCAACACGGCCAGCTGCCGAAAAAAAGGCCAAGCGTGTCCCATGGCCACGTGCTGATGAGGATGCACCGTCTCCACGACCAGCACTAGACACAGAGCCTGCTTGCCCTCTCTTATTGGCTTGTGACTGTCTGCCTCTCCTTCTTGGCCTTCCAGACATACTAATGGCCTGTAGCTGCACTAAGCTGGGATAGAACACCTGTAATTTTCTTCAGGTAGCTTTATATACTGTAACCAGACAAGCCTGCCTGTCAGTAGGAAGATAACAGGAACGGATCTAGCTGAACACTGTGAGCAGGACACACTGTACTAAATGTAAATAGTCTAGCTGCCTGACCGTGGTACTAATAGGATCAAAAAGAACACCTGTAATTTTCTTCAGGTAGCTTTATATACTGTAACCAGACAAGCCTGCCTGTCAGTAGGAAGATAACAGGAACGGATCTAGCTGAACACTGTGAGCAGGACGCACTGCACTGAATGTAAATAGCAGGAACGGATCTAGCTGAACACTGTGAGCAGGACGCACTGCACTGAATGTAAATAGCAGGAACGGATCTAGCTGAACACTGTGAGCAGGACGCACTGCACTGAATGTAAATAGCAGGAACGGATCTAGCTGAACACTGTGAGCAGGACGCACTGCACTGAATGTAAATAGCAGGAACGGATCTAGCTGAACACTGTGAGCAGGACGCACTGCACTGAATGTAAATAGCAGGAACGGATCTAGCTGAACACTGTGAGCAGGACGCACTGCACTGAATGTAAATAGCAGGAACGGATCTAGCTGAACACTGTGAGCAGGACGCACTGCACTGAATGTAAATAGCAGGAACGGATCTAGCTGAACACTGTGAGCAGGACGCACTGCACTGAATGTAAATAGCAGGAACGGATCTAGCTGAACACTGTGAGCAGGACGCACTGCACTGAATGTAAATAGCAGGAACGGATCTAGCTGAACACTGTGAGCAGGACGCACTGCACTGAATGTAAATAGCAGGAACGGATCTAGCTGAACACTGTGAGCAGGACGCACTGCACTGAATGTAAATAGCAGGAACTGATCTAGCTGAACACTGTGAGCAGGACGCACTGCACTGAATGTAAATAGCAGGAACGGATCTAGCTGAACACTGTGAGCAGGACGCACTGCACTGAATGTAAATAGCAGGAACGGATCTAGCTGAACACTGTGAGCAGGACGCACTGCACTGAATGTCAATAGCAGGAACGGATCTAGCTGAACACTGTGAGCAGGACGCACTGCACTGAATGTAAATAGCAGGAACGGATCTAGCTGAACACTGTGAGCAGGACGCACTGCACTGAATGTAAATAGCAGGAACGGATCTAGCTGAACACTGTGAGCAGGACGCACTGCACTGAATGTAAATAGCAGGAACGGATCTAGCTGAACACTGTGAGCAGGACGCACTGCACTGAATGTAAATAGCAGGAACGGATCTAGCTGAACACTGTGAGCAGGACGCACTGCACTGAATGTAAATAGCAGGAACGGATCTAGCTGAACACTGTGAGCAGGACGCACTGCACTGAATGTAAATAGCAGGAACGGATCTAGCTGAACACTGTGAGCAGGACACACTGCACTAAATAGTCTAGATAGAAGATAACAGGAACGGATCTAGCTAAACTGAATACAGTGTATATATATATATGCAACACCTGGGATGCATATATATACACAATACACTGTAAGTGCAGCTAACTGACTGACTGTTCTGCCTAATCTATCTAACTCAAATCAAATGACACTGTCTCTCTCTCTCTCTATCTCTCAGCACACCGGAACACACACTACACAGGGCCGCCGTGCAGGCGGCCTTATATAGTGTGGGGTGTGTACTAAATCCCCTGAGCCATAATTGGCCAAAGCCACCCTGGCTTTGGCCAATTACAGCTCTCTCTACTGACGGCGCTGTGATTGGCCAAGCATGCGGGTCATAGTGCATGCTTGGCCAATCATCAGCCAGCAATGCACTGCGATGCCGCAGTGAATTATGGGCCGTGACGCGCCACACGAATTTGGCGCGAACGGCCCATATCGTTCGCAATTCGACGGACGGTCGAACAGCCGATGTTCGAGTCGAACATGGGTTCGACTCGAACACGAAGCTCATCCCTACTTGTGGGTTTCTACTAGTTCTTTGGAGTCATGTTCACATCTGGGGTGAGATACTTTTCATCAGATGACCTAATAATAATAATATTTTCTTTTTCACCTATAGTGATACTGTACATAAAGTCTTATAAAGTCTTATGAAGAAGCCACAGTCCTGGCGAAAAACATGTAGTGCGGAAACTTTTGTACCACAACTGTATGAAATTGTTCATGTTGGTTTTAATAATATGTGACTTTTAATGATGTTTATATAAAATAAAAATGGTCTTTTTATATATTTGTTTATAACCTGATTAATGTGCACCTAAAAACTCCCATTCTCTACTTCTCTATTTTTTTTTTTATAAATCTTTATTTATTTTTCAGAATACAAAAATATCATACATACACATAAATACAAAAAGGGAAGGAACACCCCGCCAGCAAAGAGGGTCTTATTCTTTTTCACTGTGACATCTCTTCATATCCCCCCTCACCGAGAAGTAACTTCTCCACTCATCCTTAATGTCCCTGCCCCACTCCCCAGAACTATCTTGACACTACCTCCACATATTTCTCTGTTTTTTTAAAGATCCCCCACGGATACCATTTCCCTTGTTCTCTCTCTTGACTCCCATCTAGGGGCTCTTTCTTCTCTATATACTCTAATCTATAGATTTCATCTACTTTTGTAATCCAGTCTTTAATCTTTGGGGGTTCTGTTTCTTGCCATTTCTTTGGGATAACATTTTTAGCTGCATTCAATAAAATTGGTGTCAGAGAGGAATTATATCTCCTCTTCCCTCCCTCCTGACCATGGAACAGGCAGATCCATGGGTCCCTTTTAATATTTTTCCCTATTATCCCTTCTATCAATCCTGTCACTTCCTGCCAATAAATTTGGATTTTAGGGCAGTCCCACCAGATATGTGCCATTGTACCCGGGCCTCCACACCCTCTCCAGCAGCTAGGGGATTTACCTGGGGAGAATTTACTCACTCTAGCCGGGGTCATATACCACCGGGCTAAACATTTATAATTGCTTTCCCTTGACTTCATATCTACTGCTGTTGTATGCGTGGCCTCCAAAATGCGTTTTTCCGTTTCCTCATCACATAGTGATCCCAGATCCTCCTCCCATTTTCTGATGAACGGGGGCGTGTCCTGTCCGCCCCTACCCATCAGAATTTTGTACACCTTCGAAACCGTCCCCTTTAATTCTTCTCTAAGTGCCATTTTCTCTAGTCCCCTGTAGTTCTCCTCCTCCCTTAAGGGGCCTGGGAGACTAACAATAAAGTGTTTTAATTGACTATGCCTCCACCCATTTATTATTAATCTCTCCCTTTGTGCTTTTAATTCTTCCAATGATTTTAATTCCCCCCTACTTATTATATGTCTTATTTGTGTTTCCTTCTCAAGGATCCAATTTCCACCTATTTTCCCCATTCCTGGGGGAAAAAACGGATTATTCTTTAACCACTTGACGACCGCCTCACGCTGATGTACGTCGGCAAAGTGGCACGGACAGGCAAAATCACGTACAGTGTACGTGATTTGCCTTCCGCGGGTGGGGGGTCCGATCGGACCCCCCCCCGGTGCCCGAGGCGGTCGTCCTTTGTGCCCCGGCGATCGGTGGTGAGGGGGAGACCATCCGTTCGTGGCCCCCCCCTCGCGATCGCCGCCGGCCAATCGAATCATTCCTTTGCTGCTGTATGCTAAACAGCAGCAAAGGAAATGATGTCATCTCTCCTCGGCTCGGTATTTTCCGTTCCGGCCCGAGGAGAGAAGACATCAATGTGAGTGCACCAACACACACACACACAGTAGAACATGCCAGGCACACAAAACACCCCGATCCCCCCCCCGATCGCCCCCCCGATCCCCCCCCAATCACCCCCCCCCCCCCTGTCACAAACTGACACCAGCAGTTTTTTTTTTTTTTTTCTGATTACTGCATTGGTGTCAGTTTGTGACAGTTAGTGTTGGGACAGTGAGTATTACCCCCCTTTAGGTCTAGGGTACCCCCCTAACCCCCCCTAATAAAGTTTTAACCCCTTGATCACCCCCTGTCACCAGTGTCACTAAGCGATCATTTTTCTGATCGCTGTATTAGTGTCGCTGGTGACGCTAGTTAGGGACTTAAATATTTAGGTTCGCCGTCAGCGTTTTATAGCGTCAGGGACCCCCATATACTACCGAATAAATGTTTTAACCCCTTGATTGCCCCCTAGTTAACCCTTTCACCACTGATCACCGTATAACCGTTACGGTTGACGCTGGTTAGTTTGTTTATTTTTTATAGTGTCAGGGCACCCGCCGTTTATTACCGAATAAAGGTTTAGCCCCCTGATCGCCCGGCGGTGATATGCGTCGCCCCAGGCAGCGTCAGATTAGCGCCAGTACCGCTAACACCCACGCACGCAGCATACACCTCCCTTAGTGGTATAGTATCTGAACGCATCAATATCTGATCCGATCAGATCTATACTAGCGTCCCCAGCAGTTTAGGGTTCCCAAAAACGCAGTGTTAGCGGGATCAGCCCAGATACCTGCTAGCACCTGCGTTTTGCCCCTCCGCCCGGCCCAGCCCAGCCCACCCAAGTGCAGTATCGATCGATCACTGTCACTTACAAAAGACTAAACGCATAACTGCAGCGTTCGCAGAGTCAGGCCTGATCCCTGCGATCGCTAACAGTTTTTTTGGTAGTATTTTGGTGAACTGGCAAGCACCAGCCCCAGGCAGGGTCAGGTTAGCGCCAGTACCGCTAACACCCACGCACGCAGCATACGCCTCCCTTAGTGGTATAGTATCTGAACGGATCAATATCTGATCCGATCAGATCTATACTAGTGTCCCCAGCAGTTTAGGGTTCCCAAAAACGCAGTGTTAGCGGAATCAGCCCAGATACCTGCTAGCACCTGCGTTTTGCCCCTCCGCCCAGCCCAGCCCACCCAAGTGCAGTATCGATCGATCACTGACACTTACAAAACACTAAATGCATAACTGCAGCGTTCACAGAGTCAGGCCTGATCCCTGCGATCGCTAACAGTTTTTTGGTAGTATTTTGGTGAACTGGCAAGCACCAGCCCCAGGCAGCGTCAGGTTAGCGCCAGTACCGCTAACACCCACGCACGCACCGTACACCACCCTTAGTGGTATAGTATCTGAACGGATCAATATCTGATCCGATCAGATCTATACTAGCATCCCCAGCAGTTTAGGGTTCTCACAAACGCAGTGTTAGTGGGATCAGCCCAGATACCTGCTAGCACCTGCGTTTTGCCCCTCCGCCCGGCCCAGCCCAGCCCACCCAAGTGCAGTATTGATCGATCACTGTCACTTACAAAAGACTAAAACGCATAACTGCAGCGTTCGCAGAGTCAGGCCTGATCCCTGCGATCGCTAACAGATTTTTTGGTAGCGTTTTGGTGAACTGGCAAGCGCCAGCGGCCTAGTACACCCCGGTCGTAGTCAAACCAGCACTGCAGTAACACTTGGTGACATTGCGAGTCCCATAAGTGCAGTTCAAGCTGGTGAGGTGGCAAGCACAAGTAGTGTCCCGCTGCCACCAGAAAGACAAACACAGGCCCGTCGTGCCCATAGTGCCCTTCCTACTGCATTCGCCAATCCTAATTGGGAACCCACCGCTTCTGCAGCGCCCGTACTTCCCCCATTCACATCCCCAACCAAATGCAGTCGGCTGCATGAGAGGCATTTTCTTTATGTCCTCCCGAGTACCCCTACCCAGCGAACGCCCCCAAAAAAGATATTGTGTCTGCAGCTAGCGCGGATATAGGCGTGACACCCGCTATTATTGTCCCTCCTGTCCTGACAATCCTGGTCTTTGCATTGGTGAATGTTTTGAACGCTACCATACACTAGTTGAGTATTAGCGTAGGGTACCGCATTGCACAGACTAGGCACACTTTCACAGGGTCTCCCAAGATGCCATCGCATTTTGAGAGACCCGAACCTGGAACCAGTTACAGTTATAAAAGTTAGTTACAAAAAAAGTGTAAAAAAAAAAAAATATATATATATATATATAAAATAAAAAAAAATAGTTGTCGTTTTATTGTTCTCTCTCTCTCTATTCTCTCTATTGTTCTGCTCTTTTTTACTGTATTCTATTCTGCAATGTTTTATTGTTATTATGCTTTATCATGTTTGCTTTTCAGGTATGCAATTTTTTATACTTTACCGTTTACTGTGCTTTATTGTTAACCATTTTTTTGTCTTCAGGTACGCCATTCACAACTTTGAGTGGTTATACCAGAATGATGCCTGCAGGTTTAGGTATCATCTTGGTATCATTCTTTTCAGCCAGCGGTCGGCTTTCATGTAAAAGCAATCCTAGTGGCTAATTAGCCTCTAGACTGCTTTTACAAGCCGTGGGAGGGAATGCCCCCCCCCCACCGTCTTCCGTGTTTTTCTCTGGCTCTCCTGTCTCAACAGGGAACCTGAGAATGCAGCCGGTGATTCAGCCAGCTGATCATAGAGCTGATCAGAGACCAGAGTGGCTCCAAACATCTCTATGGCCTAAGAAACCGGAAGCTACGAGCATTTTATGACTTAGATTTCGCTGGATGTAAATAGCGCCATTGGGAAATTGGGGAAGCATTTTATCACACCGATCTTGGTGTGGTCAGATGCTTTGAGGGCAGAGGAGAGATCTAGGGTCTAATAGACCCCAATTTTTTCAAAAAAGAGTACCTGTCACTACCTATTGCTATCATAGGGGATATTTACATTCCCCGAGATAACAATAAAAATGATTAAAAAAAAATAAAAATGAAAGGAACAGTTTAAAAATAAGAAAAAAAGCAAAAAAATAATAAAGAAAAAAAAAAAAAAAAAAAAGCACCCCTGTCGCCCCCTGCTCTCGCACTAAGGCGAACGCAAGCGGCGGTCTGGCGTCAAATGTAAACAGCAATTGCACCATGCATGTGAGGTATCACCGCGAAGGTTAGATCGAGGGCAGTAATTTTTGCAGTAGACCTCCTCTGTAAATCTAAAGTGGTAACCTGTAAAGGCTTTTAAAGGCTTTTAAAAATGTATTTATTTTGTTGCCACTGCACGTTTGTGCGCAATTGTAAAGCATGTCATGTTTGGTATCCATGTACTCGGCCTAAGATCATCTTTTTTATTTCATCAAACATTTGGGCAATATAGTGTGTTTTAGTGCATTAAAATTTAAAAAAGTGTGTTTTTTCCCCAAAAAATGCGTTTGAAAAATCGCTGCGCAAATACTGTGTGAAAAAAAAAAATGAAACACCCACCATTTTAATCTGTAGGGCATTTGCTTTAAAAAAATATATAATGTTTGGGGGTTCAAAGTAATTTTCTTGCAAAAAAAAAAAACTTTTTCATGTAAACAACAAGTGTCAGAAAGGGCTTTGTCTTCAAGTGGTTAGAAGAGTGGGTGATGTGTGACATAAGCTTCTAAATGTTGTGCATAAAATGCCAGGACAGTTCAAAACCCCCCCAAATGACCCCATTTTGGAAAGTAGACACCCCAAGCTATTTGCTGAGAGGCATGTCGAGTCCATGGAATATTTTATATTGCGACACAAGTTGCGGGAAAGAGACAATTTTTTTTTTTTTTTTGCACAAAATTGTCACTAAATGATATATTGCTCAAACATGCTATGGGAATATGTGAAATTATACCCCAAAATACATTCTGCTGCTTCTCCTGAGTACGGGGATACCACATGTGTGAGACTTTTTGGGAGCCTAGCCGCGTACGGAACCCCGAAAACCAAGCACCGCCTTCAGGCTTTCTAAGGGCGTGAATTTTTGATTTCTCTCTTGACTGCTTATCACAGTTTCGGAGACCATGGAATGCCCAGGTGGCACAAACCCCCCCCCCAAATGACCCCATTTTGGAAAGTAGACACCCCAAGCTATTTGATGAGAGGTATAGTGAGTATTTTGCAGACCTCACTTTTTGTCACAAAGTTTTGAAAATTGAAAAAAGAAAAAAAAAAAAGTTTTTTCTTGTCTTTCTTCATTTTCAAAAACAAATGAGAGCTGCAAAATACTCACCATGCCTCTCAGCAAATAGCTTGGGGTGTCTACTTTCCAAAATGGGGTAATTTGGGGGGGTTTTGTGCCACCTGGGCATTCCATGGCCTCCGAAACTGTGATAGGCAGTGAAGAGTGAAATCAAAAATTTTCACCCTTAGAAATCCTGAAGGCGGTGATTGGTTTTCGGGGTCCCGTACACGGCTAGGCTCCCAAAAAGCCCCACACATGTGGTATCCCCGTACTCAGGAGAAGTAGCTAAATGTATTTTGGGGTGCAATTCCACATATGCCCATGGCCTGTGTGAGCAATATATCATTTAGTGACAACTTTGTGCAAAAAAAAAAAAAAAATGTGTCACTTTCCCGCAACTTGTGTCAAAATATAAAATATTCCATGGACTCAATATGCCTCTCTGGAAATAGCTTGGGGTGTCTACTTTCCAAAATGGGGTCATTTGGGGGGGTTTTGTGCCACCTGGGCATTCCATGGCCTCCGAAACTGTGATAGGCAGTAAAGAGTGAAATCATAAATTTACGCCCTTAGAAATCCTGAAGGCGGTGATTGGATTTCGGGGCCCCGTCCCCATATTCAGGAGAAGCAGCAGAATGTATTTTGGGGTGCAATTCCACATAGGCCCATGGCCTGTGTGAGCAATATATCATTTAGTGACAACTTTTTGTAAATATTTTTTTTTTTTTTTTTTTTTGTCATTATTCAATCACTTGGGACAAAAAAAATAAATATTCAATGGGTTCAACATGCCTCTCAGCAATTTCCTTGGGGTGTCTACTTTCCACAATGGGGTCATTTGGGGGGGTTTTGTACTGCCCTGCCATTTTAGCACCTCAAGAAATGACATAGGCAGTCATAAACTAAAAGCTGTGTAAATTACAGAAAATGTACCCTAGTTTGTAGACGCTATAACTTTTGCGCAAACCAATAAATATACGCTTATTGACATTTTTTTTACCAAAAACATGTGGCCGAATACATTTTGGCCTAAATGTATGACTAAAATTGAGTTTATTGGATTTTTTTTATAACAAAAAGTAGAAAATATCATTTTTTTTCAAAATTTTCGGTCTTTTTCCATTTATAGCGCAAAAAATAAAAAACGCAGAGGTGATCAAATACCATCAAAAGAAAGCTCTATTTGTGGGAAGAAAAGGACGCAAATTTCGTTTGGGTACAGCATTGCATGACTGCGCAATTAGCAGTTAAAGCGACGCAGTGCCAAATTGGAAAAAGACCTCTGGTCCTTAGGCAGCATAATGGTCCGGGGCTCAAGTGGTTAAATAGATTAATGGTGAGTTGTAGCCCCACTTATTTAATTGGTGAATCTGGTCCCAAACTTTAAGTGTGTGATGTGTAATATAATGTGTTTCTATGCCTAAATCCCTATACTGTGGTGGATTCCAGATCATCTGGTTCAAACATACCTTACTTAACCCTATTTCTAAGTTCACCCATTTTTTTGTATTGATACTTTTACCCCACTCCAGTGCCCGTGCTATTACAATAGCTCTATAGTAATTTCTAAAATCAGGGAGAGCTAAACCCCCATGTGTTTTCTCTCTACATAACACCCCGTGCGCTATTCTCGGTTTCTTGTGGCCCCAAACATATTTGTTTATAATCTCTGACAGGACCCTAAAAAATTCTCGAGGAACTGGGATAGGGAGCATTTGCATTTTGTACAGTACTTTAGGTGCGAGCACCATTTTTACTATATTTATTCGCCCCATCCAAGAGGCAGGGCCATGAGCTATTCTTTTTATTTCCGTTTTTATTTCATTTAGGAGGAGTATATAATTTATCTTATACAGGTCCCCCCTGGAACCCGTTAATCTCACTCCTAAATACTTAATATTATCCCTCCATGGAAAATGGAAGACCTCGGCTAACCTATTGGCTTCCAGTTTGTTTATGTTAATCTTTAAAGCTTCAGATTTTTCTATGTTAATTTTGAAGTTTGATAATGTGCTATACCGCCCCATAATCGATAGCAGATTGGGGATTGATATTCTGGGCTTTGAAATAAAAAATAGGATATCGTCGGCAAATGCCGCTAGCTTATGCTCTTCCTCCCCTACTACACATCCACTAATGTCAGGGTGTTTTCTGATTATGTTAAGGAGAGGCTCCAGGGCCAGGACAAAGAGGAGTGGGGACAACGGACAGCCCTGTCTAGTGCCATTCTGCATAGTAAAGCTGGAGGAGGGCATGTTATTCACTCTTACAAAGGCCGCTGGGTGGTTGTATAGAATTTTAATTCTTCTTAGCATTGCTGGCCCGACTCCCATTACCTCCAGTGCGCTAAACATAAATCCCCAGTCTACCCTGTCAAACGCTTTCTCGGCGTCGATCGACAGGAGTAGACCTGGGGATTTGCCTGTTTTAAATGCCTCCAGTACAAGTAGGGACCGCACCCCATTGTCCCTTCCCTCTCTCCCGGGTACAAATCCCACCTGGTCCGGATTAACCAGGTGGGGCATTTTCCCCCTCAATCGGAGAACCAACACTTTCGCGTAAAGTTTAGTATCTTCATTTAATAACGCGATCGGCCGGTAACTTGAGCATAGGGTGCGGTCTCTCCCTTCCTTAGGAATCAATGTCACCGCTGCCAGCAAAGCATCCCTGCACATTTCCTGGTCTCCTAGGCCATTCCACATCTGGCAAAGCCTTGGTACCAGGAGTAACTTAAATTTTTTATAAAAATTAGTCGTGAAGCCATCCGGACCAGGGCTCTTGCCCCCTGGGGATTGCTTCAGGGCTCTAAAGACCTCCTCTTCCGATATTGGCCTTTCCAAATCCAATGAGTCTATTTGTGACAAAGTGGGCAGGGCAGCTTCTTTTAGAAATTCCTTTACCATTTTTTCTTTTTTCCCCTCCTGCTTTTCTTTTTGTTCAACTGCATAAAGGGAGGAAAAGTAATTTCGGAATTCTTCTGCTATTTCTTTTGTTGAGTATCTCATTTCCCCTTTTTTGTCCTTCACCTTCTCTATGTAGTTCTCCAATCTTTTCTTCCTAGTAGTTGCAGCTAGGTGTTTCCCTATTTTATTCCCCTGTATATGGAAGTTCCTACTGATTTTATATTTTCTTTTGAGGGCTTCTGTTTCTAGTAAATCTCTCAACTCATCCCTTTTTATTGTTAGTTCCCTTAATACCTCTCTGCTCGCCTCCTTGCTCGTTTTATGGGTATGTTCCAGTTTGTATATTTGTTCTATCAATTCTTCTTGTTTTCTAGCTCTTTCCCTCTTCTCCCCTGTACCAATTGAGATTAATATCCCTCTAATGTAGGCCTTAAAGGTTTCCCAAACAATAGTTGCCGGGACCTCCTTGGTCTCATTAGTGAGGAAGAAGCCCTCGATCTCTCTTTGAACCCTTTCAACAACCTGTTTTTTATTTAAAAGAAATTCATTCAGGCGCCAGGTGTATGGAATCCTATGAAGGCCTTTAAACAATAATGTCATAACTACTGGAGCATGATCTGACAAGGTCTGAACCTCAATCTTTGTTCCTCTCACTGAGTCCAATAAACTATGATCAACCAAAAAATAATCCAGCCTTGAATAGGTCGCATGCACCTGTGAGTGGAATGTATAGTCCCTCTCCTTGGGATGCAACACTCTCCACACATCAATCAGCTGCTGAGCTTGTAATTTCTTCCCTATTCTGGCACATGCCCTTTTATCTTCCCAATGGGAGTCAGCTGACTTATCCAAGGCTGGATCTAGGCAAAAATTCAAGTCGCCTGCTAAAATCACCTCCCCTTCTTTAAATTCCTCCAATCCAGTCAGGATTCGGGCAAGGTACCCCATCGGATCTCTGTTTGGGCAGTATAAATTTGCCAGTGTATAAATTTTTTCGTTGATTTTCACTTTCACAAACAAAAATCGTCCTTCTGGGTCCACTCTCTTATCTAACAAATTAAATTGTATCCGTCTCGAGAATCCAATGGCCACCCCCTTTGTCCTTTTGGATGGGGAATCCCCATATATCCATACTGGAAGACCTTTTGATGATAGTTTAATACCCTCCTCATACACTAGATGTGTTTCCTGCAGGAAAGCTATAGCTATGTCCAATCTCTGTAATTCATGATCCAGTTTCCACCTTTTCCCTGGTGAGTTGAGGCCCCTCACATTATATGATAGGCATCTGATTTCCATTGCCATTCAATCCTTATATCTGTCCTCCTGTCCCTTTTGAAAACCTTTTATTTTATTCTGGATAGGTCCTCCACCTTTACACCGGGTAATATGAAGATTGTAATCAAAAAACCTAGGCAAATCAGACAAGAAGGGAAAATAAATGCCCCTAAACTGTATCCCATATCTAGGGAAGCGGGGAAATAGATAAGAAGGAGCACATAAGTTAAATCTCTCAGGTTGTACTCTGGATCTGCGGTTACCCACCCTACCCAACTGTATTTCAGATTAGCATCCCTTAGAGTGTCCAACAATGGTTTTAGTTGTCTTCTCCTTGCGAGGGTTCTGGTTGAGAGGTCTGTAAAGATTTGAATGTCCTGGTTGTTATATTTCAATGACTGAACCCCTCTCAGGTTTTTCCAAATCCTCTCCTTTTCCTCATAATGGTGAAACCTCGCAATCACATCCCTAGGGGCATCTTCTCTGGCGCTTGCGGGCTTTCTTATTCTATGAACACATTCTATCTTGAGCTCCTCCTCCTTATTTCTTCCTAATACAGGGTTAAAAATTTCCCTCATAACGGAGAACAGATCTTCCCCCCCTTGTTCTGGGATGGCTCTGATTCTGAGATTTTGCCTTCTATTTTGGTTTTCTTGCTCTTCAAGTTTAAGGAGCATTTCCCTATGATCCGATTTCAGGTTTTTAACCTGCTTCTTCAAATCCTCAATCGCTGTTGCATGCTGCTCCGTTAAATCCTCCACTTTTTCCACTCTTTTTAGTAAGTGTCCCAGGTCTTCTCTAACATTCAAAATCTCTGCCTTCAATACATTCTCTAATTTAATAAACATGTCCTGAATATCTGTTTTTGTGGGGAAAACATCCATATTTGTTTCTATGTTATTTCCTATTTCAGGCTCTGGTGAGGTTGCTAATCTGGAGCCATTTCCCGTTGCTCCCTTATTTTTATTGGGATCCTTCTTTTTCTCTTTTGCACTTTGTTGTTTATTTTCCATACCTGGGCTTCTAATTTGCGTTTCTGTCATGTATTTTTGGATAGTACTTGTATTCAAACTGTCTCTAGGTTTTTTTACTTCTGCAGCTTTAGTAGAGCGCCCTTTCATACTCAGCTTCTCCCCCCTTCCACTTTCCTTGAATGGTTTCTCAAACCTCTTTGCTCCACTCTGTGCCCCTTGACTTTATTTTCTTATACACCTGCATCAGGCATTTGCACGCTTCAAGTATAAGGAAATTTGTTTCAAAGATGTCCTACCTGATGCTGTCTTGTAGCAGGGGGCACAGGGGACACCGAGCCGGAATTCCTTCTCCTGCAGGGCTGGCTGGGATGTTTCTCTCTGAGACCAGCGATCCGCAGGCTCCACAGGTTGCTTTCAAGGTGATTATCTTCCAGTGCAGCGAAGAGAGCTTTCCTGGCTCCCTTTCCCCCTGTGAACAGGGGTTGGGAATGAGGGGGTATGAAGAAGGCTGGAGGGGAAGGGTGTCTCAGGTCCTTCCTCCGATCTCACCTAGGGGGGGGACGGGGGGGGGGGCGACGGAGCGAGCGGAGACACCTCGAGAGGCGTCTAAGGACACACCAGCTCCGGACCGGCTTCAACTCCTTAGAGGTGCGAGGCTTCCGGGCAAGTCTTTCCTCATAGCACCCGGACTGTTGCTGCCGTCACTATCTCCAGCTCGAGCTCCGGTTCAACTCGCTCCTCGTTGCCTGGTGTCTCACAGCTGTCGGCCGTTAGCTGTTTCCCTGCTGTAAGGGCTCCTGTCTTACTGAAACAGCGCGGCTCTCACCTAACGCTGTCTCGTTCACCATCTTCCCCTCCTCCGTCCTCCACCGCCCCACTGCGTGGCTCCTCCCCTATTCCTCACACGTCAGCTCCGGGATACTCTACTTCTCTATTTAAGACTGACTTCAGGTGTTTCCAGGGAATGCTACTGTTAATTAGTAATAAGGGAAATTTAGAGTTTTCGATTTCTTTTTGCAGAATTAACATTTAAATTTTTTTTCCATTTTTGCAGAATGCATTGGAATTTATTGGGAAGGTGAAATTAGCTCAGCTTTCAGTTTAAATCCATTAAATCCATTATAGTGCATCAATACAAAAAGGTGAATGATGTCCTACAGTTTGTTTTCTTTGGAAAGCAGCTACATCCTGATAAGGAAAGCCTGTCCCCTGCCTGTAGGTCCAACATGCCAATCGTTGTGTCAGCACATTGGCAGTAACTGTGGCTGATTTCTAAAGATAACGAACTATAATGCCTCCTACACACGATCAGACTTTCCGACAACAAAACCGTGGAACTTTTTTCGAAGGGTGTTGGCTCAAACTTGTCTTGCATACACATGGTCACACAAATGTTGGCCAACAATTACGAACGTAGTGACGTACTAGACGTACAACGTAGTTTTTCAGCTCTTTAGCGCCACACTTTGGGCTCCTTCTGCTAATTGACATTATTTTTTTGGTTGAATAATGATTTGATTTGGTATATTTTCTATATTTTTGGATGCATAGAATGCACTTTTTGGTTAAGTTCTATTGGCAGATCGCATGTCTAATTTTATTTGTTTTGTTTTTTTAATGCACAATAAAAAAAATTGTGGAGAATAATACTTGGCTATGTGTTTTACTTTAACCACTTCAATACAGGGCACTTAGACACCTTCCTGCCCAGACCATTTTTCAGCTTTCAGCACTGTCGCAGTTTGAATGACAATTGCGTGGTCATGCTACACTGTGCCCAAACTAAATTTTTATCATTTTGTTCCCACAAATAGAGCTTTCTTTTGGTGGTATTTGATCACCTCTGCGGTTTTTATTTTTTGCTAAACAAATAAAAAAAGACCGAAAATGTAAAAAAAAATACAAATTTTGCTTTTGTTTCTGTTAAAAAAAATTGTAAATAAGTAAGTTTTCTCTTTCACTGATGGGCACTGATAAGGCGGCACTGACAGGCACTGATACGGCGGTACCGATGAGGTGGCACCAATGAGTGGGCACTGATGGGCACTGACGATGGGCACTGATATGCGGCACTGATGGGCACTGGTAGGCGGCACTGATGAGTGGCACTCATATGCAGCACTGATGGGCATTGATAGGCGGCACTGATGGGCACTGATGGGTGGCACTGGGTGGCACTGGTTGGCACTGATGGGCAATGAAAGGCGGCACTGCTGGGCACTGATAGGGTGGCGCTGATAGGTGGCACTGATAGGCGGCACTGCTGGGCACTGATAGGCGGCACTGCTGGGCACTGATGGGCACTGATACGTGGCACTGATGGGCACTGATACGCGGCACTGATACGAGGCACTGATGGGCATCCCTGGTGGCACTGGCAGTGGTAGGCATTGAAGTGGGCACCGACTGGCAGCTGCCTGGGCACAGATTGGCAGCTGCCTGGGCACACAGTGGCATTTCCCTGGTGGTCTGGGGGCATACCTGGTGGTCTAGTGTGGATCATTTCCCTGGTGGTCCTGGGCGGCTTCCCTGGTGGTCCTGGATAGGATCCGAGGGGGGGCTGTGCTGATAAACAATCAGCACAGACCCCCCCCTGTCAGGAGAGCAGCCGATCGGCTCTCCTCTACTCGCGTCTGTCAGACGCGAGTGAGGAAAAGCTGATCACCGGCTCTTCCTAGTTACATCGTGATCAGCCGTGATTGGACACGGCTGATCACGTGGTAAAGAGTCTCCGACGGAGACTCTTTACCTAGATCGGTGTTGCAGGGTGTCAGACTGACACCCCGCAACAACGATCGCCGCGATGCGCGCCCCCGGGGGCGCGCAGCGGCTCGATATTCCTGATCACGTCATATGACGTCCGATCAGGAATATCAAACCACTTTGCCGCCGTCATTCTATAATAGGGCGGGCGGGAAGTGGTTAAATTACAGTTTGGGAGTAGGTAGTTACATTTAAAAAATACAATGTAAAATTGACAAGGGACACCAACATAGTTGTATCTTTGTTCTTAAAAACTACCGGATAATGGTGTTGTGGTAACTTGCACAAATAAAAATTTGAAAATTTGTTTGCAATAACTCCCTCAGTATCACCAGAAAAGCAGCTTCATTATTATCCCATTAAAGAAGAAGAGAATGTGCTCTGCATTTGGAGATTTCATAATTTGCCACGTCACGAATGTTAATTCTCCATTACGAATGCTAGTTTACAAGACCGACCGCTTCTGCTTCCGAGCCTTTTTGTACTTTGGACTTTTGTCCGACGGACTTGTGTACACACGATCGGAAAGTCCGACAATACACATTTGTTGACAGAAAATTTGAGAGCATGCTAGCCAACATTTGTTGGAGGAAAGTCCGACAACAAAAAGTCGATGTAGCATACACACGGTCGGACTTACCGCCAACAAGCTCACATCCAACATTTCCCGTCGGAAAATCCGACCATGTGTACGGGGCATAAGTGTATCAACACCTACAGTTTTGATGCACCTGGAATGTACTTGGTTGATTTAAACTGAAAGTTAAATTAGACTTTAACCACTTGCCGACCATCCGCTGTGGCAGAATGGCACAGATGGACGAAACAACGTTATGTAATGTCGCTTTGCCCTGTGGCCACTAGGGGGCGCGATCGCTCGGGGCACACGGAGAACCAGGATCTGTGTGTAAACACACAGTTTCCAGTACTCTGAGGGGAGAACAGACAGATCGTCTGTTCATACGGAGTATGAACAGCCATCTGTCATCTCCTCTGCACAGCCCCCTCCCCCCTTCAGTTAGAACACACAATAGGGAACACAGTAACCCCTTGATTGCCCCCTAATGGTTAACCCCTTCACTGCCAGTGACATTTTTACAGTAATCAATGCATTTTCATAAGAAAAACAAAAAAATCCCCGCGCTATCATAAACCCCCCAAGGTAGCAGCAGTTCAACTGTGAAAAAAGCACAACAACAAGAAAAATAAAAGAAAGAACTGCGCTATAAAGTGAAATTGCAACCTAAGAACGTGTGCAATAAAATTAATGTGAACAGTAAACCCACATGAATGTGTCAAAAACACATCAAATCATAAAAAATGAAAAATATAATAACTAAAGTCCATAAGTATAGAAAAAGTGAGAGGATTCCTCTGGTAGTTCTCCGTGAGAGTCAGGTGAGAGAGTGGAATGACAGACACACCCTACACAGTGATCCTCCACCACCAAACATATGTGCTTACCAGATGGAAGGCACAATAAGGCACGTCTCAGGATAGTATCCAGGTCAGGCAGTATACCACTTATCCGGATAATTCTAAGGATGGTAAGCATGTAAACATGGGTCCTGATAACCAGCATACGATCTCCCTCCGTGAGCGTGACTCCAATCAACCATGCCCCGAATTAGTCACATAAGGGTAGAAGAGAGGCAGCCATAGCATAAATCCAATATGATGGTTTATTTAAAATAAGTAAAAACACTTACAAAGACTGTAGCTAAAAAGAGCATTCGCCAAGCCGGCAAGCGAGCGCCCGTTCAAAGATGAGTGCGATGACGTCAGAGCGTCAACCTCCCGACGTATGTTTCGTCCTGTCACTGACATCGTCTGGGACAGGACTAAGTAGGTACAACAATCTCTCTCCTCCTCTAGTCAGCCACATTCCCCCTACAGTTAGAAACACACATAGGGAACACAGTTAACCCCTTTTAATTATTTATTATAGCAAAAAGTTCAAAATATTGTGTTTTTTTTTTTTAATTTCGCCCTTTTTTTGTTTATAGCGCAAAAAATAAAAACCGCAGAGGTGATCAAATACCACCAAAAGAAAGCTCTATTTGTGGGGAAAAAAGGACGTCAATTTTGTTCGGGTACAATGTTGCACAACCACGCAATTGTCAGTTAAAGTGACGCAGTGCCGAATCGCAAAAAGTGCTCTGGTCAGAAAGGGGCTAAAATCTTCCGGGGCTGAAGCGGTTGAAGTGTATGCTCATCTTTAGCAAGATTTTCTTAAAAATTGAATCTGCCTGTTTTAAACAGTGTATGTCCTCCCATTACACATGCAGTTGTTGGCAGGGTCTCTCCACAAAACCACTGGCCCCCCAATCCCCCCTGTCCTGCTGCACTCCCTAGTGGCCATTCTGGGCTGTTCAAACTGTGACTGTAGAAGTGCGCACCCACCTGCTCCAGCTGAACGCTGTGAGACGTTCATACTACATGCATTTGCAGTGCGCTCTCTCCTTTTCTCAGGGGCCAGCTGATTTTGTGGAAAGACCCTCCAACAGCTGTATGTGTATTGGGAGGACATGCACCATTTAAAACAGGAGAAGCGCTTGAATGTACTATCGTTTTTGATAGGGGGCTTTTTGGGAAATCTTGCTGAAGGTGAACCTACACTTTAGGCTCGATTCACACTGCTGTGACTTGGGATCTGACTTGTGAGACTCCAAGTTGCATGACATGTGAAATCCCATGTTAGTCAATGAGAGCTGTCTTAATTAGCACTACTGAAGTCACTCCGACTTTAGAAAAGGTTCCTGTACTACTTCAAGGTGACTTCTATCCGACTTGTTAACCACTTCAGCCCCGGAAGAATTTGCCCCCTTCCTGACCAGGCCATTTTTTGCGATATTGCACTGCCTTGCTTTAACTGACAATTACGCGGTCGTAAAATGTATGTTCTTTTTCCCCCACAAATAGAGCTTTCTTTTGGTGGTATTTGATCACCTCTGCATTTTTTATTTTTTGCGCTTTAAACAAAAAAAGCGACATTTTTAAAAAAAACACAATATTTTGAACTTTTTGCTATAATAATTAATTAAAAGGGGTTAACTGTGTTCCCTATGTGTGTTTCTAACTGTAGGGGGAATGTGGCTGACTAGAGGAGGAGAGAGATCGTTGTACCTACTTAGTAGGAACAACGATCTCTCCCCTCTCCCCTGACAGAATGCGCACGCCTGCTACAGCGTCTTAAAGAGCCGACGTACAGCTACGACGGCTCACACAGCTGTGCCAACCTGCCACAGTATAACTGTGGCGGCTGGTTGGGAATTTGGCGGAAATTTGGCGGAAATTGCAACAACAAGTCTTCTATGGAGCATACACACAGTCAGACTTTCCGACAACAAGCTCACATCCAACATTTGTTGTTGGAAAATCCTATCGTGTGTACAGGGCATTAGGCAGGAAAAACGGGGTCATGCAACATTGGGGAATTTCCCGGAATGCCACATGACCGCTGGGGGAAGTTCCCAGAGGGTCATAAGATCAGCTGGAGTGTTCTAGAAAGGGAGCTCTCTAAATAAGGCGGCCCCCTGCAGGAATATTCCACTGTTGGCAGAAGTCAGCAACAAGCTCCCCACCCCCCCCAACCCCTTATTGCAGGCACATTATGTAGTTGGTCACCCTTTACATTTAAAGGGGGGACTTGTGTTTATTGATATGCAGTATTGCTCGAGTCCTGAAGACTGAACTGTTTTGTACTTATTATTTACAAGTTAAGAAATGTATGTATTAATAAAAAATGATTAGATGGATTTTAATTTATTTAAATATGACACCAATAAACGTGCCGCAGCCAATTATATACCACGCTTTGGCATTGAGTGTCTTTATTTATTAGAAATGAACACTGTTGGTATTCAGGGAGGGAGAGGTGTGGCCTACATTCCCATGAGCTGCCAACGCACAAATTTTATTAAAGTAGCACAACCCAACACATGGCATGTTTGTTGTGGTGCACTGCAGGGTGGGCGCTACCTACTGGTAATGGTACATTGGATTGTCATTATAAATAAGTGGCCTCACAACCAGGGGCGTTGCTAGGTCTACAAAAGATCTGGGGCTAGAGCCCATAGCAGCGAAGTAAAGAAAGTCATACGCTTGGGTGGGCATATATATATATATATATATATATATATATATATATATATATATATAATATTGTTACATATCTGCATGCGGCGGGAAGCACACATGTGCTGTCGCATTAAAAATATTGGAGCACCATCACAAGAATTTGACTTGCTGCATATCTTGAATGGACTTCATTGATGAATTACTATTGTTGATGCACTTGAATAAGTAAACATATGTTTAAATACAGTATATGCACTTTAAGCACTATTCACTTTATTAATATTTGCATTAAAATTTATTGCCCAGTATTATTTGTTGATTCTTTTTCTTCTATTGTTTATACACAGTTTTGGAATTTTTTTTACAGTGTATAGCGCAGCCAGTTATAAAGCATTGCTCACAAAGCCAGATATAAAGCAGTACTCTTTTATAACTGACTTTGTAGGAAATGCATTATATCTGGCTTAGTGATAAATACTTTGTAACTGGCTTTGTAAAAAAAAATGCTTTATAAAACTGGCTTTGCAGTACTCACAAAGCCAATTATAAAGCATTGCACACAAAGCCAATTATAAAGCATTGCTCACAAAGCCAGATATAAAGCATTGCTCACAAAGCCAGATATAAAGCATTTCTCACAAAGCCAGATATAAAGCATTTCTCACAAAGCCAGATATAAAGCATTTCTCACAAAGCCAGATATAAAGCATTGCTCACAAAGCCAGATATAAAGCATTTCTCACAAAGCCAGATATAAAGCATTTCTCACAAAGCCAGTACATTGTGAGCAGGTGGGGACAGTATAGGGTGGGCAGGAGGGTACAGTACAGGGTGGGTAGCAGGGTACAGTGCAGGGTGGGCAGGAGAGCACAGTGCAGGGCGGGCAGGAGGGGAACAGTGCAGAGAAGGCAGGAGGGTGCAAGGCGGGCAGGAGGGTACAGTACAGGGTGGGCAGGAAGGTGCAGGGCAGGCAGGAGGGTACAGTGCAGGGCGGGCAGGAGGGTATGTGCAGGGCGGGCAGGAGGGTACAGTACAAGGTGGGCAGGAAGGTGCAGGGAAGGCAGGAGGGTACAGTGCAGGGCGGGCAGGAGGGTACAGTGCAGGGTGGGCAGGAGGGTACAGTACAGGGTGGGCAGGAAGGTGCAGGGCAGGCAGGAGGGTACAGTGCAGGGCGGGCAGGAGGGTACAGTGCAGGGTGGGCAGGAGGGTATGTGCAGGGTGGGCAGGAGGGTACAGTACAGGGTGGGCAGGAAGGTGCAGGGCAGGCAGGAGGGTACAGTGCAGGGCGGGCAGGACGGTACAGTGCAGGGCGGGCAGGAGGGTACAGTGCAGGGCGGGGAGAAGGGTACAGTGCAAGGAAGGCAGGAGGTTACAGTACAGGGTGGGCAGGAAGGTGCAGGGGAAGGCAGGAGGGTACAGTGCGGGGCGGGCAGGAGGGTACAGTACGGGGAAAGCAGGAGGGTACAGTGCAGTGAAGGCTTCAGGGTACAGTACAGGCTGGGCAGGTGGGTGCAGAGCAGGCGGGGGGGCACAGTGCAGGGCAAGTGGGGAGGGCAGAGTACAGAGTGGGCAGTAATGTATAATACAGCACTGTTCTGACTAGAGGGGGGAGATGGAGGAGGGGGAATACAGCAGAGCCTGCTCCTTCAAGCTCTCTTTTCTTTACTGCTGTCACTTCTGTCACAACTTTACTGTTCACTGTAGTTCAATGCCAGGCTGCCACCACCCCGATCCCCCCTCACCCTCTCCCCCTGTCCTGGACCTGAGCATTCCTTTCTGCTCTGGCACTGTCTGTGTCTCTTTGGTGACCTTATCCCAGGGGAGCATTTCATCAGGAAACTTGTTAGGGATGCAGAGCTTTGTGACTTGGAACAGGCAAAATATCTAGGAGTAAAGTGACCATCTGTAGGGCAAAGGCATCCAGAACTCCGACATACAGCTCCAGGTGCTCTGCTCTCATGCCTCTCAGCCGAGGGGGGAAGAGATAACACTCTTATCTGTCACTTGTGCACTCAGTCCGCTATGCTCTCTGCAAGCAGTGGGGGAGTGGACCCCTCCCTGTGTGCACTTTGAGCTGCATTAGGCAGGGGCAGGAAAATACCAGACTCCCGAGATTTTTAAGCACAGCAGCCCTCCGCCCCTGTAGTGACACCCTGCTTATACAACCAACCTGTTAAAAAAAACTCCATCCACAGCCAACATGGTCTCTCCTTCAGCTAGTCGCGTGGCTACTTAGTTACAAGCAGTGCTCAGAAACAACAGATGAACACTCAACATACAGAAGCCTGGCCATGACCCAGATGAGAAAAGACTGCCGCTGCCGCTGCCACTTACTACTACTCTGTCTGACCCCAGGGCATCCGACTCCCTCACTGCACAGATCGATAGTGCCAATGTCAGCGTGAAGGAGGTGGGCGGGAATCAGCCGCACAGCTTCTCATATACAGCCGCTGAATATCAGACTGGCTTTTGCGTGTGGGAGGTGGTTTTCCAGGATAACTCTGCAGGGGCTTGCTGACCCCTGCCCTAGAGACTCGGGGCTATGGGCCCTAGATTCGGGGCTATAGCCCCAGTAGCCACCCCCTAGCAACGCCTCTGCTCACAACACACTATATAAAGTACTGTGCGTTATAGTAATGTGCAGAAAAACATGTCTCTTCTTGCATCTCACTACAGTTGTAAAGACACCCTTAACCTGGGTTCACACTGCTGCGGGATTGAAATCGTGCGAGTTCAGCTGAACTCACACGATTTCATACCCGCATGTCAGTCCGACTTCAGGGGCAATTTCAGAGACATCTGTGCGAGTTCTTGCACAGATATCTATTGAAATCGCATCTGAAGTCACCAAAAGTAGTACAGAAACTACTTTTGGGAATCGGTGTGGCGCTGCAAAGTTGGTGTCACGCCGATTCAGGGTCAAATCGCATGTCAAATCGCATCAATGTAAAACCTGGGCTTAATGATAGGTCCACTTTTTTGACAACTATGGCTGACTGCAGTGACTTTACATCTTTATATAGGAATCCAGAAATCATGACTCCATAGTTCTCAACTGACTCTTCTTAACATAATATATATACTGTGCATATATATATATATATATATATATATACATATATTACAATATATACAGTATACACACATGTGATTTTATAGTATGGGTTTTTTGTTCAAACAGTAAATAACTGCAAAGTTGTCATTGATAACTTCCCCTTTGCATATGTTAGTTATCAGGATGTCTTGCTGATCTTCTTTCTTGAATGTTTTATGTGACTCGCCTGGAACAAGTATGGCGATAAGTAACTGAATTTACTTCACTATACTACTTCCAGGTCAGGAACACAGAAGCACTGTAAAAGAACTGTTGTGGCGCATCGGGCGCACACGTGCGTGCATGTGCGCATACGGAACCTGGCTGATCGCAGGTGCACCAATGTGCATGCGCAAAGGAATGTGCACGCCTATTTAAAGGGTGCTCTGACCCTTGCTCAACGCTGATTGGTCTTCAGCTGTTTCTCTGTGACCTGCCTGTATCCTGTTAAATTATCTGTTGCTGACCTGGCTTACCACTGACCTACCCTTTGGATTCCGATTATACTGCTGACTACTGGTTCCTGATTCTGGCTTATCCCTGACGTTGCTTCTGTCTGATGCCGTGGTACTTCACTGCCCGCTCACTGCTGACTCTGGCTGATCCCCCTACCCCACCGTATAAAATTCAAAATGCTTACCTCAACATACAAGGCCATCCACAACATCGCCCCCAGCTACATCACCAACCTCATCTGCAGATGTTGTCCAAATCGCCCCCCCGCGCTCCTCCCAGGACCTCCTGCTCTCTAGCTCCCTTGTTACCTCCTCTCATGCTCGCCTTCAGGACTTCTCCAGAGCCTCTCCCATTCTCTGGAATTCCCTGCCCCGGTCTATCCAATCAGCCCCTAACCTGTCCAACTTTAGGAGATCCCTGAAAACTCACTTATTCAGAGAAGCCTATCCCACACCCACCTAACAACTGTCCCCGAGCCACCCCCATCAAATCATTCCCTGCATCTATTACCTTTTGTACCACAACCCCCTCCCTTTAGAATGTAAGCTCTACGAGCAGGGCCCTCCTGTATCTTCTGTATTGAACTGTACTGTAATTGTGCTGTTCCCCTCTACATTGTAAAGCGCTGCATAAACTGTTGGCGCTATATAAATCGTGTATAATAATAATAATAATAATAATTCTCTGACTTTGCTCCTGTTTCCTGTCTGGCTCCAGGCCACCTCTGAGTACCTGAGCTGGCTTCCTCTCATCCAAGCTCCATTGGACACAGTGCACTCATGTCTGCTGGAAGTCTCGGCAAGCCACATATTCTGAACCTGCAAGCCTGGTGGAGTTCCCCTTTAAATCTCAGTTGATCTCCCCAGCATCATCACAGTTCCTGACCTGATGTTCTGCCTGAATCTCCTAGCCCACAACTTCAGCCACAAGCTCTGCAACCAACATCTACAGACACTCCTGTCCATTGGCACCCTCTGTCTCACTCTCAGTGGGGCCTGGGCTGGAGATACAAGGGAGGCCGACCTCGTCACTTCAGACTCCTACCAGGTACGTGACAAGCACTGTCAGTTTTAGCATAACAGCCTAGTGGCAGCCATTTTTCAAAGTCACTCAGTAATGCCATCCCTCATATTTTTCTTACAAAAAGGCTTAGTTTAAAGCTGGTTAAGGGTTTTTTTTTTTGTCGGGATACAGCACCAAACATATTAGTTATGTGTAAAGGTGTTTATTCCATCACCTGCATGTGACCACTTCTGGTAAAAATCTTCCCTGCTGTGCCTCCTTCACAGATGTGCAAAAAAAGACAAAGTGTATACCGTGCTGAGGTATGGACATATTATCTGTAACATACTACATGATATTAACATAGTGTAAGAATTATATTTAAAAAATGCTGTGCTAATGACAGTATCACAAATGGCATATGTGAAATTCAAAAGTATGAAAGAAAACATGAAAAAAAAAAAGAAAGAAGAAAAAAGTCTTATAAACACCACAAAATAAATGAATAAAAGTGCTGTCCAAACGGTGATCAGTAAATGTGTGGCTCAGGTCACTAAATATAGATGTGCTGTTGATTCAATCCTGCACCCAATTAAAATTAACCATCCAATACAGATAGGTTAATTTTGGCATGTGGTATATAGGCATCATCTATATCTTCATATGGTAGTCATCAATATAGGTTACAGATCGTCTCAGACAAATGGTACAGCCTCACTCCAAAGTTCACTCGAAGAACAATATGTTTAGAGATAAAAGAGGAGCCCCTTCATAATGTACACTGTATAAAACATTTCTTTATTATTTAAAAAAAGTAATGCACTCATATGTCATCTGGTACAAATGCACTTATCTCAATAAAACTCAAACGGGTACACTAAAATGGCTTCCTGGTAACTTCCGGCAAAAACGTGGTGATGTCATAGCAGGCTCCACTCTACGCATTTCATCATATCTGTTGTCATCTGGGGCACCAAAGTATCCTTCACAGATGCAGGATGCTGCGCTGAGTGGATATCTTCCCATTTTTTAAAGTTTAAGAGCAGCTATTGTTACTGAGAAAAGTTGCACCACTTGTCAACCCTCTTCTACCTTCTCCGCCATTCAAAGTGCTCGAATTGCTATTTTCCCAAAATGCGTAGTGTTCTGTGAATGGGTGGAGATCTTGTCATTCAAATGGTTTTCCTCCATTCACAAAATACAATGTACTGTGGAATTTAATAGTGGGGGTTCTGTGAGTGGCAGAGAGTGCGGGTGTGTGGTGCAACTTTTCTCAGAAGCAGCAGCTTTGTTAACCCCCACATTGCTCAGGACTAGGGATGAGCTTCGTGTTCGAGTCGAACCCATGTTCGACTCGAACATCGGCTGTTCGACCGTCCGTCGAATTGCGAACGTTATGGGCCGTTCGCGCCAAATTAGTGTGGCGCGTCACGGCCCATAATTCACTGCGGCATCGCAGTGCATTGCTGGCTGATGATTGGCCAAGCATGCACTATGACCCGCATGCTTGGCCAATCACAGCGCCGTCAGTAGAGAGAGCTGTAATTGGCCAAAGCCAGGGTGGCTTTGGCCAATTATGGCTCAGGGGATTTAGTACACGCCCCACACTATATAAGGCCGCCTGCACGGCGGCCCTGTGTAGTGTGTTCCGGTGTGCTGATAGAGAGAGAGACAGACAGTGTCATTTGATTTGAGAGCTAGATTAGGCTAGATCTGTTCCTGCTCTTTACATTTAGTGCAGTGCGTCCTGCTCACAGTGTTCAGCTAGATCTGTTCCTGCTCTTTACATTTAGTGCAGTGCGTCCTGCTCACAGTGTTCAGCTAGATCCGTTCCTGCTCTTTACATTTAGTGCAGTGCGTCCTGCTCACAGTGTTCAGCTAGATCCGTTCCTGCTCTTTACATTTAGTGCAGTGCGTCCTGCTCACAGTGTTCAGCTAGATCTGTTCCTGCTATTTACATTTAGTGCAGTCAGTGCGTCCTGCTCACAGTGTTCAGCTAGATCCGTTCCTGCTATTTACATTTAGTGCAGTCAGTGCGTCCTGCTCACAGTGTTCAGCTAGATCCGTTCCTGCTATTTACATTTAGTGCAGTGCGTCCTGCTCACAGTGTTCAGCTAGATCTGTTCCTGCTATTTACATTTAGTGCAGTCAGTGCGTCCTGCTCACAGTGTTCAGCTAGATCCGTTCCTGCTATTTACATTTAGTGCAGTCAGTGCGTCCTGCTCACAGTGTTCAGCTAGATCCGTTCCTGCTATTTACATTTAGTGCAGTCAGTGTGTCCTGCTCACAGTGTTCAGCTAGATCCGTTCCTGCTATTTACATTTAGTGCAGTCAGTGCGTCCTGCTCACAGTGTTCAGCTAGATCCATTCCTGCTATTTACATTTAGTGCAGTGCGTCCTGCTCACAGTGTTCAGCTAGATCCGTTCCTGCTATTTACATTTAGTGCAGTGCGTCCTGCTCACAGTGTTCAGCTAGATCCGTTCCTGCTATTTACATTTAGTGCAGTGCGTCCTGCTCACAGTGTTCAGCTAGATCCGTTCCTGCTATTTACATTTAGTGCAGTGCGTCCTGCTCACAGTGTTCAGCTAGATCCGTTCCTGCTATTTACATTTAGTGCAGTCAGTGCGTCCTGCTCACAGTGTTCAGCTAGATCCGTTCCTGCTATTTACATTTAGTGCAGTGCGTCCTGCTCACAGTGTTCAGCTAGATCTGTTCCTGCTATTTACATTTAGTGCAGTCAGTGCGTCCTGCTCACAGTGTTCAGCTAGATCCGTTCCTGCTATTTACATTTAGTGCAGTGCGTCCTGCTCACAGTGTTCAGCTAGATCTGTTCCTGCTATTTACATTTAGTGCAGTCAGTGCGTCCTGCTCACAGTGTTCAGCTAGATCCGTTCCTGCTATTTACATTTAGTGCAGTGCGTCCTGCTCACAGTGTTCAGCTAGATCCGTTCCTGCTATTTACATTTAGTGCAGTGCGTCCTGCTCACAGTGTTCAGCTAGATCCGTTCCTGCTATTTACATTTAGTGCAGTGCGTCCTGCTCACAGTGTTCAGCTAGATCCGTTCCTGCTATTTACATTTAGTGCAGTCAGTGCGTCCTGCTCACAGTGTTCAGCTAGATCCGTTCCTGCTATTTACATTTAGTGCAGTGCGTCCTGCTCACAGTGTTCAGCTAGATCTGTTCCTGCTATTTACATTTAGTGCAGTCAGTGCGTCCTGCTCACAGTGTTCAGCTAGATCCGTTCCTGCTATTTACATTTAGTGCAGTGCGTCCTGCTCACAGTGTTCAGCTAGATCTGTTCCTGCTATTTACATTTAGTGCAGTGCGTCCTGCTCACAGTGTTCAGCTAGATCCGTTCCTGCTATTTACATTTAGTGCAGTCAGTGCGTCCTGCTCACAGTGTTCAGCTAGATCCGTTCCTGCTATTTACATTTAGTGCAGTGCGTCCTGCTCACAGTGTTCAGCTAGATCCGTTTCTGTTATCTTCCTACTGACAGGCAGGCTTGTCTGGTTACAGTATATAAAGCTACCTGAAGAAAATTACAGGTGTTCTATCCCAGCTTAGTGCAGCTACAGGCCATTAGTATGTCTGGAAGGCCAAGAAGGAGAGGCAGACAGTCACAAGCCAATAAGAGAGGGCAAGCAGGCTCTGTGTCTAGTGCTGGTCGTGGAGACGGTGCATCCTCATCAGCACGTGGCCATGGGACACGCTTGGCCTTTTTTTCGGCAGCTGGCCGTGTTGAGCCGCAACATGCGGAAAACTTGGTCGAGTGGATGACCAAGCCGTCCTCATCCTCCTCATCCTCTCTCACCCATGCCCAGGGTGCTTTGTCTGGCAAAGCAGCGGCCTCTTCCCTCAGCTCAATGTCATCAGTGACTCCTTCCCTAGCTCCACCATGTCCTCATGAGGATTCCCTCGAACTGTTTGACCACAGTGTTGGGTACATGCTCCAGGAGGATGCCCAGCGTTTGGAAGGCTCTGATGATGATACTGAGCTCGATGAAGGCAGTAACATGAGCACGGACAGAGGGGGTGCCCAAGAAGGACAGCAATCTGGCAGTCATGCTCCCCCTGCTGCAGCATACTGCCAGGTTTGCTCCAGTGATGAGGAGGGAGGGGATGATGAGGTCACTGACTCAACGTGGGTGCCTGATAGGAGAGAGGAGGAGGAGGAGGAGGAGGAGGCGGCACATCACCAACGAGGCAGGATGCCCTCCAGGGGCCAGCCTAAGGGCAGCACATTGACTGCATCACACCCCAAAGCTCCACATGTGCAGGGCGCTGCAGTCTCTGCGCGTTATTCAAAAAGTTCTTTGGTGTGGGCCTTTTTTGAGACGAGTGCATCAGATCGCACCGCTGCTATTTGCAACATATGTCTCAAGCGTATCTCGCGTGGCCAAAACATCTCCCGCTTGGGTACCACATGCTTGACCAGACATATGTTGACCTGCCATGCAGTTCGTTGGCAAGCATATCTAAAAGACCCACACCAAAGAACAAAGAGGATCTCTCCTTGCTCCTCATCAGCTGAGATTTCCAACCCCACTAGACCTTCAGTCCTCTCTGAGACCTGCAGTGAGAGGAATGAAGGTGTAGAATTAGGTGTGTCACAGCCAAGTACTTGTGGGCAATCTGCTTTTGGTACACCGACGCCAGATTGTACCAGGCAAATTTCCCTGCCCCAGCTGCTGCACCGCCGAAAGAAGTTTGCTCCCAGCCATCCACATGCCCAGCGGTTGAATGCTAGCTTGGCAAAATTGCTAGCACTTCAACTGCTGCCTTTTCAGTTGGTAGACTCTGCCCCCTTCCGTGAGTTTGTGGAATGTGCGGTTCCTCAGTGGCAGGTACCCAAACGCCACTTTTTCTCACGGAAGGCGATTCCAGCTCTCTACCGGCATGTGGAAGGCAATGTCCATGCCTCGCTGGACAGGGCGGTCAGCGGTAAGGTGCATATTACCGCTGACTCATGGTCCAGCAGGCATGGACAGGGACGTTACTTAAGTTTCACGGCGCATTGGGTGACTCTGCTGGCAGCTGGGAAGGATGCAGGACAAGGTGCAGTAGTGTTGGAGGTTGTTCCGCCACCACGCCTCCAAAATGCTGATTGTGACACACCTCTCTCCTCCACCCCCTCCTCTTCTTCTTCCTCCATGGCCTCTTCCTCGGAACCAGCGGTGCTCCGTAGGCGTTCAAGGGGCTACGCAAGTACGCAGGCCAAAAGATGCCATGCGGTGCTTGAGCTGGTGTGCTTGGGGGACAGGAGCCACACTGGGGCAGAGGTTCTGTCAGCTCTGCAGGGGCAGGTTCAGAGGTGGTTGACGCCACGCCAACTTAAGGCAGGAATGGTGGTTTGCGACAATGGCACCAACCTCCTCTCTGCCCTCCGACAGGGACAACTGACCCATGTGCCCTGTTTGGCTCACGTCCTTAACTTGGTGGTGCAGCGGTTCTTGGGCAGGTACCCGGGCTTACAGGATGTCCTGAGGCAGGCCAGGAAAGTCTGTGTGCATTTCCGCCGGTCATATAATGCCAGTGCTCGGCTGACGGACCTCCAAAAGGAGTTTAACCTGCCCAAGAACCGCCTAATCTGTGACATGCCCACCAGGTGGAACTCGACATTGGCCATGCTGCAGCGGCTGCACACGCAGCAGAGGGCCATAAATGAGTACCTGTGCGACTATGGCACCAGGACAGGGTCAGGGGACCTTGGTTTTTTTTCCCCACGCCAGTGGGCCATGATCAGGGATGCATGCACTGTCCTGTCACCATTCGAGGAGGCCACGAGGATGGTGAGCACTGACAGTGCATGCATCAGTGACACTGTCCCCCTTGTCCACCTGTTGGAGCACACGCTGCGTGGAATAATGGACAGGGCACTTGAGGCAGAACAGAGGCAGGAAGAGGAGGACTTCCTTAGCTCTCAAGGCCCCCTTTATCCAGACAGTGTTCCTGCGTACCCGCCGATCACACAGGAAGAGGACGAGGAGGAGGAGGAGGAGGAGGAGGAAGATTGTGTCAGTATGGAGGTGGAGCCTGGCACTCAGCATCAGCAGTCTTTAAGGGATCAGTCCCAAGGAACACATGGACTTGTACGTGGCTGGGAGGAGGTGGCTGCGGACGTTGTTGTCCTTAGTGACCCAGAGGACTCCGGACCGAATGCCTCAGCAAACCTACGCTGCATGGCCTCCCTGATCCTGCAAAGCCTGCGTAAGGATCCTCGTATTCGTGGTATCAAGGAGAAGGACCAATACTGGCTGGCAACCCTCCTTGATCCACGTTACAAGGGTAAGGTTGCGGACCTTATCTTGCCATCGCAGAGGGAGCAGAGGATGAAACATCTTCGGGAGGCCTTGCAGAAAGGTCTGTGCAACGCGTTCCCAGAGACTGGGAGGTTACAAACTCCTGTTTCTGGACAACGTGTTGCTGAGGCTTCGGTCAGTCAAAGAAGGAGCGGTGGATAAGGTGGCCGTCTGACCGATGCGTTCAGACAATTTTTTGGTCCGCAGCCCCAAGGTATGATCGGTTCCAGCAACCATCGCCAGCGTCTGTTTTACATGGTGCAGGAATACCTAGGGGCAAGATCAGACTTGGACACCTTTCCCACCGAAAATCCTCTGGGTTACTGGGTCTTGAGGATGGATCACTGGCCAGAGCTTGCACAGTATGCAATTGAGCTACTGGCCTGTCCTGCATCCAGCGTTCTTTCGGAACGCACATTCAGTGCTGCTGGAGGCGTGGTAACCGATCACAGGGTGCGTCTGTCCACTGACTCGGTCGATCGGCTGACCTTCATAAAAATGAATCAGTCTTGGATCACCACCAGCTACCAAGCACCTGATGCTGATGTAACTGAATAATTTTTTTCAGATCCCTTCAAAGACTGCCTATGCTGATGCTGAGTGACTATCCCTGAGTAATTATCCTCTTCCTCCTCAATCATCACGCTGATAGCTTGTAAGAACATTTTTGGTTCTGGGCGCCACCACCAGTGCCTAAGGCACAATTTTTCAGCCCCTGTATAACAGGGGCGTGTAATTACAATTTTTGATGTAATACTTTGCAGCACGGCTCGTTCCTGCATTCCAACTAGAGTGTCTGTGAGGGGTTGCAGTGTTGTGGCACCAGCACCAGTGCCTAAGGCCCAATTTTTCTGCCCCTGTCTAACAGGGGCGTGTAATTACAATTTTTGATGCAATACTTTGCAGCAGGGCTCGTTCCTGCGTTCCAACTAGAGTGTCTGTGAGGGGTTGCAGTGTTGTGGCACCAGCACCAGTGCCTAAGGCCCAATTTTTCTGCCCCTGTTTAACAGGGGCGTGTAATTACAATTTTTGATGCAATACTTTGCAGCAGGGCTCGTTCCTGCGTTCCAACTAGAGTGTCTGTGAGGGGTTGCAGTGTTGTGGCACCAGCACCAGTGCCTAAGGCCCAATTTTTCTGCCCCTGTCTAACAGGGGCGTGTAATTACAATTTTTGATGCAATACTTTGCAGCAGGGCTCGTTCCTGCGTTCCAACTAGAGTGTCTGTGAGGGGTTGCAGTGTTGTGGCACCAGCACCAGTGCCTAAGGCCTAATTTTTCAGCTCCTGTTCAACAGGGGCATGTAATTACAATTCTTGATCTAATATTTCACAGCAGGGCCCTGTGAGGGCTTACAGTGTTTTGGCCACAGCAACACCTAAGGCCCAAATTTCTGCTGAGTATATAGGGCAGGACCCTACTTTCAAACATCTAACTTACAAACGACTCCTACTTGCAAACGGAAGGAGACAACAGGAAGTGAGATGAAATCTACCCCTAGGAAGGGAAATTCTCTCATGTAAGAGTTAATATGGGAAAACAATTTCTCCTTTCCACTGATGCTTTCCAATCCTTGTTCCACAAAAAAACCCAAATTTTCAAAAAACATTTTTCATTGGGACAAAAAAGTGAGGTGAAATCTTCTGAAGAGGAGGAAAGACGCAAAACAAATGTCACAGGGGTGATAACCCTTCCCTATGTTTTCCAAAAAGCTTAGAAAAGATTTTTTGGCTGGAGCTAAACACGTTAAAAATGTTCAAAATTACAAACAGATTCTACTTAACAACAAACCTACAGTCCCTGTCTTGTTTGCACCGCCTGTATACTGCTGTTCAGAGTATATAGGGACCTTTCCTTATTTTAATTTGGGTGCGGGGTTCCCCTTAATATCCATACAAGACCCAAAGGGCCTGGTAATGGACTGGGGGGTACCCATGCCGTTTGTCTCACTGATTTTCATCCATATTGGCAGGACCCGACATGACATTAAACCCGCAAGCAGTTTTAAATGAGATTTTTTCCTTTAAAAATGACATTTGGTGCAGGGACTGTTCTAAACATGGGAAACACGCGTCACTTTACAGGCATACTATAGACACCCCCCAGGTACGATATTTAAAGGAATATTTCACTTTTTTTTTTTTTACTTTAAGCATCATTAAAATCACTGCTCCCGAAAAAACGGCCGTTTTTAAAAGTTTTTTTTGCATTGATACATGTCCCCTGGGGTAGGACCCGGGTCCCCACACCCTTTTTAGGACAATACCATGCAAATTAGCCTTTAAAATGAGCACTTTTGATTTCGAACGTTCGAGTCCCATAGACGTCAATGGGGTTCTAACGTTCGTGCGAACTTGCGGTCCGTTCGCGGGTTCTGGTGCGAACCGAACCGGGGGGTGTTCGGCTCATCCCTACTCAGGACAGTATCCAGCGGCTGTGAAGAAGACAATGCAAGGAAGCAGCTGCCTGCAGGTAATGAGACCCTGCCTAATGTGTATGGTGCTGTATCCAAAATAAAGAAATTAACTTCAGCTTTAAAGACATCAATGAAGAGCAATCAGAACTGAATATTGTTTAGATTAAATGGATTTCAGTTGCCCTTTCTATACATTGCATATGTTCTGTTAGTGTGGCACAGGAACACAGGCATATTTCGAGAATCAGCTGTCACAAAGCCTTTATTGTCACTGGTGGGAAAATGAAAAGCATTTCAAAAGAAATAGCCTGCCAGCATCTGCTGGGGTTTTGCCAGCTTTGCTTTGTAAAAGTGATAAATAATATATTGCTGTCACAGCAGAGAAACATTAACATCCTCACTTTACAACCAGAAGACAAAGAGAAATAAAAAACACTTTGAAAAGTGCCAGTACCAATATTGAGGTATATATTTGGACCCAGATTATTTTGTACTTCCATTTCAGACCAGTATGCAATTTAACAAAATAACACTGTGCCCATTAAATGTAATATACTTTGTTTTTACGCTGAAGAATGCGCCTCCTGACACTTACAAGATCCACCTTCAGTTTTTTATACTTCAAAGATAGGTAAGAAATTTGTGACTTTTAAGCTTATATAAATCCTCACTCCAGACAGATTCCTATGCAGCTTGGTATTCATTAACAAATGTTTAAATGTATGTATAAATGCAAGCAATGACTTGGTATTAGCTGTTTGCAATGCATGCACAACATAGAGTGGGGAAGGGAAAGGCAGCACAAGGAGCCAAACAATTGTGCTACAATTCGAGGAGCATGCTGATAGCAGGGGAGAGCAGAGTGACAGACAGCATGAGATGAGCTGATTGGTGTGTTCTATCTCCTTTTACTGTTCAGTCATAGGGGGATGGTGAGGAGGAGTCATGTAAAGCTGGCCATAGATGATATGTTTCCTTGTGGATGAAATAAAGACAAATTGGGGTTGATTTACTAAAGGCAAAAAGACTGTGCACTTTGCAAAGTGCGGTTGCGCCAGAGCTTAGTAAATGAGCAGAAGCTCTGCTGACTTCCGTCAACCAATAATGTGCAAGCAAAAATGCTGTTTTTTTCATTTTCCTTGCACGTGATTGGGTACTCTTTGCAAAGTGAGGCCTTACCTCATTTATTAAGCTCTGGAGCAACTGCACTTTGCAAAGTGCACAGTCTAAAAACATTTTCCAACAAGCCCACTCGACAGAAGTCAGTCTAATGCCGCGTACACACGGTCGGACTTTCCGGCATACTTGGTCCGGCACACTTTCCGACGGACTTTGTCCGCCAGGTGCGCCGGACTTTAAAACGGACGGACTTGCCCACACACGCCGGGACTTTCCGGCGGGCTAAGTCCGTCCGTCTTTCCGACGGACTTTCGCCGGAGTTCCGGCGGACTTTCAGAATGAACGGACTTGCCCACACACGGCCAAGTCCATTCATTTTGAACGTGACTCAGGTGCGACGGGACTAGCAAAGGATGTCAATCTTGCCGCTTTTATCGGCGAGATTGACACCTTGCGAGCCCCGTTGCGGGGCATACCAGGCCCTTAGGTCTGGTATGGATTATAAAGGGAACCCCGCTACGCCGAAAAAACGGCGTGGGGTCCCCCTAAAATCCATACCAGACCCCGATCCGAGCACGCAGCCTGGCCAGTCAGGAAAGGGGGTGGGGACGAGCGAGCGCCCCCCCCCCCCTCCTGAACCGTACCAGGCCGCATGCCCTCAACATGGGGGGGGTGCTTTGGGGGAGGGGGCGCCTTACGGTGCCCCCCCACCACAAAGCACCTTGTCCCCATGTTGATGAGGACAAGGGCCTCTTCCCGACAACCCTGGCCGTTGGTTGTCGGGGTCTGCGGGCGGGGGGCTTATCGGAATCCGGGAGCCCCCTTTAATAAGGGGGCCCCCAGATCCCGGCCCCCCACCCTGTGTGAATGAGTATGGGGTACATGGTACCCCTACCCATTCACCTAGGTAAAGTGTCAATAATAAAACACAACACAGGGTTTTAAAATAATTTATTAAACAGCTCCGGGTGGGGGGGGGATCTTCCTCCGGCTTCGGGGGTCTTCTTCCGTCTTCGGGGGTCCCTCCGGTTCATCTTCTCCCGGCGTCCGGTTGGTTCTTCTCCGCTCTCCGGCCTCTTCTCCCGGTGTCCCAGGTCTTCGGCCGGTCCCTCTACTGTCTTCATGTAGCTCTATTGCCAGCGGAGGTCCGGACTTCTGGGCTTCTTGTCTTCTTGTCTTCTCTTCCCCAGATGTTGACACGACGCTCTCTCCTGCTGGACTGGTCTCCGAGGGCTGCGTTGTGACTTATATAGGCGGAGACCCCGCCCCCTTTTGATGTCACAGTCCCTGGGCATGCTGGGACTGTGACGTTTTAGGGGGCGTGGTCGACCACGCCCCCTAAAACGTCACAGTCCCAGCATGCCCAGGGACTGTGACATCAAAAGGGGGCGGGGTCTCCGCCTATATAAGTCACAACGCAGCCCTCGGAGACCAGTCCAGCAGGAGAGAGCGTCGTGTCAACATCTGGGGAAGAGAAGACAAGAAGACAAGAAGCCCAGAAGTCCGGACCTCCGCTGGCAATAGAGCTACATGAAGACAGTGGAGGGACCGGCCGAAGACCTGAGACACCGGGAGAAGAGGCCGGAGAGCGGAGAAGAACCAACCGGACGCCGGGAGAAGATGAACCGGAGGGACCCCCGAAGACGGAAGAAGACCCCCGAAGCCGGAGGAAGATCCCCCCCCCCACCCGGAGCTGTTTAATAAATTATTTTAAAACCCTGTGTTGTGTTTTATTATTGACACTTTACCTAGGTGAATGGGTAGGGGTACCATGTACCCCATACTCATTCACACAGGGTGGGGTGGCCCGGGATCTGGGGGCCCCCTTATTAAAGGGGGCTCCCGGATTCCGATAAGCCCCCCGCCCGCAGACCCCGACAACCAACGGCCAGGGTTGTCGGGAAGAGGCCCTTGTCCTCATCAACATGGGGACAAGGTGCTTTGTGGTGGGGGGGCACCGTAAGGCGCCCCCTCCCCCAAAGCACCCCCCCCCATGTTGAGGGCATGCGGCCTGGTACGGTTCAGGAGGGGGGGGGGGGCGCTCGCTCGTCCCCACCCCCTTTCCTGACCGGCCAGGCTGCGTGCTCGGATCGGGGTCTGGTATGGATTTTAGGGGGACCCCACGCCGTTTTTTCGGCGTAGCGGGGTTCCCTTTATAATCCATACCAGACCTAAGGGCCTGGTATGCCCCGCGCTCGCCGCAATAGGAAGATTTGTTTTTCCTATTGCAGCGAGCGCGAGATGCAATACCCTGCCCTCGTGTCGTATTTGGTCTGTCGGACCAGCCTACACACGAGCGGGCTTTCCGTCGGACCAGCACACACACGAGCGGACTTTCCGCCCGAAACTGAGTCCGACGGAAAGATTTGAAACTTTCTTCAAATCTAGGTCCGGCGGGCTTTTGGGAAGAAGTCCGCCGGAAAAGTCCGCCGCCGCCCACACACGGGCGGATTGTCCGGCACACTCTGGTCCGCCGGACCAAGTATGCCCGAAAGTCCGACCGTGTGTACGCGGCATTATGATCGACTTCTGTTTAACAGGCATGGCCATGCATGTATTGAAAATTCAGCCAGTCCCTACTGAACCAACTAATCTTCAATCCCTCTATAGCCAGCTTTAGTCTTAGACCAGGTTCCCACTGATGCGAATTGGATGTGGATTTCCTCGCATCCAATTCGCATGACAGGAGAGTGTGACTGTCTCTCAATGGAGCCGGTTCATACAGCTCCGGGGCAGCCACGCTCCATATTAGAAAAGGGTCCTGTGTGTCTTTGGCTCTGTTTAAGGTCCGAATTCAGGCAAAAATTTCAGACCTGATTTGTTCCTGAAATGTAGAACAGGGACAAGCCGGACCCTACTAAGAGCCACGCCGCAGATAGCGTGAACCCGGCCTTACTGAAGTTCTGCAGCAGAGAAAATCGAATTTCCTCCTCTACCAGGAAGAACTGTGTAAATCTCAGCACTGGACGGGCAGAAATACAAATCCACTGGCAGGTAAAACAATTTTCCTATATATATTTCACCTGTGAATTTAGCTGTTTGTGTGCACAGAAATAAGGAAGTTGCCATTACGGCATTGTTTGTTAGAGGAGCGGGCTCTGGGGTTCTCACCCTGTACCCTGCTTCACTTTTTAACCACTTCACATCCAGGGCAATTTTTAAAATTTTCAAACAAGTTAAAATCTGCATTACTTAAAACCCCCAAAAAGAGCATATATTTTCTGAAAGGAGAGACCATTTAAGAAAAACAAAATGTCTGTTGCAATTTTTTATGTTGCACAATATTTGTGCAAATATTTTTAAAATCTATATTTCCAGGAAAAAATATACTAAATTAAATTTCAGTGCACACAAACACAATATAATACCCCTTTGTTGGTAAAATATAAAAGATGGGGTTGCATCAAGTAAATTGTTACCAAACTTGTCTAGTCTTAAAATGATGCATGCCTGTAAAATGGTCTGTAAAAGAAACTATGGTATCCCAAATTGTCCATAGGCAAAGCTTTAAAACTACAGATTATCAATTTAGAGTTAACTCAGATTTATGGCCCTAGAATTATTGCTCATGCTCTACCATGCACGGTACATTTGTGGTGCAATTGTTATGTATGTGTCAGGGCTGAGTCAGCCCTTCCTTATCAAAGCTGGCTGCTCAGTTGTTGGCTAATTGCCAGCTTCTAGCTCTCCACAGTGACTCACCTGTTGATGATATCCTGCTCATCAGTTCTGCCTACTTAAGCTGTCCAGTCCAGATGATCTCTGCCTTCGCCTTGGTCACATCTCTAGAGACGCTCTCCTGTGTGCCTGTTAAAGACTTGCTTGGCTGACATTCCTTCTGGCACCAGATCCTGCTTGCTGTTCTACTACGCTCATCTATGGCTCTCTGACGGTTTGGCTTGTCTGATAATCCGTTCCGGTTCCTGAACTCTGGCTATGTTTTGACTACATTTACCTTTTTTTATCATTAACAAGTGTGATTTAACTGTACTTCTGTCTCAGTCTGATTCATGGTTTCTGACAGTATATGCATGTGCTTGCACGCTTTGCATACTTTGCATGGGTAGATGGAATTGCTTTGAATTTTTTTTATTAAATTATAATAAAAAATTTTACATTTAACTTTATTGTGATCTTATTTGGGCTAATAATTGATAGCACTGGCAAGTGACAGGTTGTCTTTATTGAGAGATCAGCGAAAGACAGCTCTAAACCCAAAATTGATTAAATGCTTCCAGGTTCATTCGTTGCAGAGGAGATCAGTAAGCAGATGTTTCTTGAGCTCCTATCCCTCTACATCAATGGTTCTCAACTCCTGTCTTCAGGACCCACTAACAGGCCAGATTTTAAATATAAAGAAAGAACTTTTGCGCTAACCAGACAAATTAGATAAAATGAAATATTAGGTGCAGCTGCTAGTGTTAGTTAAAAAAATACAAAAGACCCTAATACAATACATATATAGTGACAAGCCCGCATCCTGACACAGTGTGTATTATACAGTGTGTGTAATCCTTAGTGTTTTGAACCCTATAGGTGTGATATTGAATAATAAATATCCAAAATAATTTATGTGAAAAAAACTTATTGAAGAATTTGTTATAGTTCCGCTAAATATTGAATTACCATGCTCCAAACAATATTGTGAAAATAATATAGTAAAAAATGTTGGTATAGTGACACCAGCCACAATGTTGCAAAAAGACTCTTTGGTCAGCAACAATGTAGTATTCACTCCACACCTCAAAAATAGTGCTAGAAAAAAATAGTCTGTCAGTGAGAACTTCTTCCCCCTGAATATCCTGTGTAAGGATTTAAACAATAAAAAAATATGTATTCAAACTCAGTCCTCATAGAAATATATATTATGCTGATGATGAAATAAATCTTCTACTGGAATACAGCGATGATCTTCCTATTCAGAAAATATAGTAGAAGAGGCCGCTTACCGGATCAGATGGATCTCTGGTTAGGGAGATCAAACAAGCTTGTTGCATTAGCCTGCCGGCTTCCCTGATTATCACCTGGATGTCAGTTGTAGGATCTTCATCCACTTTACCCAATCCACAGAACAGGTATCCTCTGTTTTTGGTATACAGGATTCCCACAACTCCAGAATGATTTTAAATCTTTGAATTATCCATAGTATAGCCAAACACCTCAGTGGGAACAAAGCGGGAGAAACTCCATATTGCAGATGTGTATTTCAAAAAATTTATTTTAAAAAACTTTTTCACAGTCACTTCAACAAATTCCACTGCAGTTGATCACAGCAATGACACACAGCACTCTAGGAACCGCAAATCAACAACTTCAAAAGTGAACAGCAAACGGGAACCAGATAAAAAACAGCTAAAAAGTTCAACTGCAAATTTTAGCAGACATGCAGCGAGGGAGCAAACCGACTGACTGCATGGGGAAAAAAACTAAAAAAACGTGATGGCATCACAGCCTCTAGCTCCACCCGACATGTTTCCCCTAAACAGGCTTCCACTGGGAACGGAGACATGGCTGGATATTGACACATCACGTTTATATACTCACAAGGCAGGAGAGACACCGGAAGTAACATTTCCACACTTCCTTCTTGTCACTTAATATGTGGTCATTTTCTTTCCGAATTTACTTTAAAAACTAAAAAATTATTATACTTCATCATCCCATATAAGGAAAAAGGGGAAGATGAGACTGGAAATTACTATTAGAAAAAAAGAAAAAATATTTTTCCTCAAACAACACTTTTTCTGGAAAAAAACTCATTTTTTAAAAACTCTTTTTTAAAAAGGGATTACCACAAATAGACTTTCACATATACATATACATATATATATATATATATATATATATATATATATATATATATATATATATATATATATACAGTGCCTTGCGAAAGTATTTGGCCCCCTTGAACTTTTCAACCTTTTGTCACATTTCAGGCTTCAAACATAAAGATATAAAATTTTTATTTTTTGTGAAGAATCACCAACAAGTGGGACACAATTGTGAAGTGGAACGAAATCTATTGGATTGTTGAAACTTTTTTAACTAATAAAAAAATGAAAAGTGGGGCGTGCAAAATTATTCGGCCCCCTTGCGTTAATACTTTGTAGAGCCACCTTTTGCTGCGATTACAGCTGCAAGTCGCTTGGGGTATGTCTCTATCAGTTTTGCACATCGAGAGACTGAAATTCTTGCCCATTCTTCCTTGCAAAACAGCTCGAGCTCAGTGAGGTTGGATGGAGAGCGTTTGTGAACAGCAGTTTTCAGCTCTTTCCACAGATTCTCGATTGGATTCAGGTCTGGACTTTGACTTGGCCATTCTAACACCTGGATACGTTTATTTGTGAACCATTCCTTTGTAGATTTTGCTGTATGTTTGGGATCATTGTCTTGTTGGAAGATAAATCTCCGTCCCAGTTTCAGGTCTTTTGCAGACTCCAACAGGTTTTCATCCAGAATGGTCCTGTATTTGGCTGCATCCATCTTCCCCTCAATTTTAACCATCTTCCCTGTCCCTGCTGAAGAAAAGCAGGCCCAAACCATGATGCTGCCACCACCATGTTTGACAGTGGGGATGGTGTGTTGAGGGTGATGAGCTGTGTTGCTTTTACGCCAAACATATCGTTTTGCATTGTGGCCAAAAAGTTTGATTTTGGTTTCATCGGACCAGAGCACCTTCTTCCACATGTTAGGTGTGTCTCCGAGGTGGCTTGTGGCAAACTTTAGACGAGACTTTTTATGGATATCTTTGAGAAATGGCTTTCTTCTTGCCACTCTTCCATTAAGGCCAGATTTGTGCAGTGTACGACTGATTGTTGTCCTATGGACAGACTCTCCCACCTCAGCTGTAGTTCTCTGCAGTTCATCCAGAGTGATCATGGGCCTCTTGGCTGCATCTCTGATCAGTCTTCTCCTTGTCTGAGCTGAAAGTTTAGAGGGACAGCCAGGTCTTGGTAGATTTGCAATGGTCTGATACTCCTTCCATTTCAAAATGATCGCTTGCACAGTGCTCCTTGGGATGTTTAAAGCTTGGGAAATCTTTTTGTATCCAAATCCTGCTTTAAACTTCTCCACAACAGTATTACGGACCTGCCTGGTGTGTTCCTTGGTCTTCATGATGCTCTCTGCTCTTTCAACAGAACCCTGAGACTATCACAGAGCAGGTGCATTTATACAGAGACTTGATTACACACAGGTGGATTCTATTTATCACCATCAGTCATTTAGGACAACATTGGATCATTCAGAGATCCTCGCTGAACTTCTGGAGTGAGTTTTCTGCACTGAAAGTAAAGGGGCCGAATAATTTTGCACGCACCACTTTTCAGTTTTTTAATTGCTAAAAAAGTTTAAAATATCCAATAGATTTCGTTCCACTTCACAATTGTGTCCCACTTGTTGGTGATTCTTCACAAAAAATTAAAATTTTATATCTTTATGTTTGAAGCCTGAAATGTGGCAAAAGGTTGAAAAGTTCAAGGGGGCCGAATACTTTTGCAAGGCACTGTATACGCATATCTAGGTATATTGGCGTTCTTGATTTGCGTTTCAACTTATTATATATATACATATAAATTTATTACATTTTTCATAGGGATTATTTTGTCCTAAGGTTATGCAGCAGTCTAACCAAAAAGAGGACTCTACTCCCTTAATACATTAATTCATTGTTATATAAAATTATCAACAATTGCAACACTTTAAAGGGGAAAACATCTAAATTCTTAAAAACCGTTCGGAAGACTTCTATCTGTTATCAATGTAGCAGTTAATATTCTATTCTACATTGAGTCCCAGGGGCTTGTATTTTTGGAGGTCGTATATCCATCTGGTTTCACGACGAGAGATGGACCTTTTCATATTACTTCCTCTCCAATGCGGGGTATATTTTTCTATCGCTATCACCTTCAATAAAGCAGTATTCCTATTATGGTGGGTTCTAAAATGTCTTACATAGTTACATAGTTACATAGTAGGTGAGGTTGAAAAAAGACACAAGTCCATCAAGTCCAACCTATGTGTGTGATTATGTGTCTTGACACACTATGTCCTATGAAATACGGATTATATGGATTATATGGGGAAATACGAAGATCCTTCATTTAAGAGACCATATTGGAATGAGCAGCAGGGGGAAACATGGAATTCCCCCATTCCGCCCTGGAGGTATGAGGTCCCGGTAGAAAATCGGTACTACCCTCTTCGAGAGCGGTATGATAGTAACAGAGAAGAGGAGTACCCCAGAAGTAATTATGGGAATATGGAAACTTCAATCCAGAACCCTATGGGGGGCCCCCCAATGTGGCCCCACTTAGAAATAAACCGGAGAGTTTTTTAGGGAAAAATCTAAACAAAAAAGGAAGACAAAAAGAGGATGCAGGGGAGGAAAACAGATCACCCAAAAAAAGAAAGAGATAGAAGGTGGGGGAATTTTTAATTTAAGTGGAATAGAATTAACTGAAACCGAACGTAAAACTCTGAACTTGGGTTTGAAATTTGCTCCCAAGCAGAGTTTTAGTAAATTTCAAATGTTTATAGACCTCCAAAAATATGTGAGGAAATTAAACATAAAACGGCACTTCCTATCTAATCCCATTTTAAGAAATTCAGGATCACAGACGAATAGGATATCTAGAGGAACAGGACTCAGAAATGCGTCCCTCTTTAATGCCCCTGAAAAACCGGCTCCTAGTATAGCGGTTTTCAAAAACTTAGTAATGCAAGATTTACAAAAGGTACGTTTTAAGAATTGCAATAATAATAAACAGAAGAAATTCATAAAGGTATAGAAACTCTATGTGAGAAAAAAGAACTAATAATACGTCCTGCGGATAAGGGGGGAGGAATTGTCCTTCTCAAGAAACAGGATTATTTGGAGGAAATGAATCATTTATTATCTGACAGGAACACATACACCATTTTGAGGCGGGATCCCACGGTGGGATATAGGAAGCAACTTAATATGATAATTCAGGATGGTTTCAAAAAAGGTGATATTAACAAAAAAGAAATGGAGTTTCTGATACCTTTGGCACCTAAAATGGCGATTATCTATTACCTACCAAAAATACATAAGAACCCAGTGCGGCCACCAGGTAGACCGATAGTAAGTGGCATAGACTCCCTCACTTCTAGGGTTGGTAAGTTTGTAGATTTTTTTCTACAACCGCTGGTAACTAAGACTCCAGCTTTCCTAAAGGATTCATCACAGATTATCAATGAAATTTCACAGATGAAAGTGGATGATGATGTCCTACTAGTAACAGCGGACGTTTCCGCATTATATACGAATATACGACATGATTTAGGTTACTCAGCTGCCAGATACTATATGAGTAGAGATAAATCCATCAAGCAGTCAACGAGAGAGTTTGTTCTGAAATTATTAAAATTTGCAATGGAACATAATTTTTTCTTCTATAATGATCAGTATTTCTTACAGTGTACTGGCGTGGCAATGGGGGCAAAGTTTGCCCCCAGCCTCGCCAATTTATTTATGGCACTGTGGGAAAATGACCATATCTTTGCATGGGACTGTCCCCGCCTACTTTTTTGGCGAAGGTTCATTGATGACGCCTTCTTTCTGTGGAAAGGGGATGTAGAATCATTGAAGTCGTTTATGGATAAGGTTAATTCGAATAAATGGGGCATAAGTTTCACATATGAATATAGTGAAACGTCAGTCAACTTTCTGGACCTCACAATCACCAAGAGTGAGGGACAATTGTTCACTAAAACGTTTTTTAAAACAACTGAAAGGAATGGCTACATTCCTATTGGAATCTGCCATCATCCGGATTGGCTTAAAGCTATACCTAAAGGCCAATTCCAGCGAGTAAGGAGGAACTGTTCTCATATGGAGGACTACAGGGCTCAGGCTGAAGTCCTAAAAAAACGTTTTGAGGATAAAGTATATAGATCTGAAATATTGGAAGTAGAACTTGAAAAAATAGCCAATATAGAAAGGGAACAACTCCTGAAACCCAGAATTAAAAATTTGGATGAAAGTAAAAAGAAGAATTTTGAGTGGGCCTTTATCACCACCTTCTCATCACAGCATTGGTGGGTAAACAGAATTATGAAGAAGTATTGGAATATTCTGAAGGGGGATGAGATCTTGGGACCGGTTCTCCCTTTTAGACCTAGCATCATTTTTAGAAAAAATCAGACATTGAAGGAGAAATTAGCACCAAGTGCCATTGAATGTCCCCCTAAGATTAGTATGTTTGGGAATCTTAAAGGGTTCTACCCATGCAGGAGGTGTAAGGTATGTAAGACCTCTCAGACGGTAAGAACCACGACTTTCACCTCCAATGTTACCAATAAAACATATGATATTAAGGACTTCATTACATGCAGCACTGTGGGGGTGGTCTACCTGCTTATTTGCCCTTGCAGGTTACAATACGTGGGGAGGACCACCCGTGCTCTAAATATTAGAATAGGGGAACATTTGGGGAATATTAGGAGAGGTTTCATAGGACATAGTGTGTCAAGACACTTTAGAACCCACCATAATAGGAATACTGCTTTATTGAAGGTGATAGCGATAGAAAAATATACCCCACATTGGAGAGGAAGTAATATGAAAAGGTCCATCTCTCGTCGTGAAACCAGATGGATATACGACCTCCAAAAATACAAGCCCCTGGGACTCAATGTAGAATGGGATATTAACTGCTACATTGATAACAGATAGAAGTCTTCCGAACGGTTTTTAAGAATTTAGATGTTTTCCCCTTTAAAGTGTTGCAATTGTTGATAATTTTATATAACAATGAATTAATGTATTAAGGGAGTAGAGTCCTCTTTTTGGTTAGACTGCTGCATAACCTTAGGACAAAATAACCCCTATGAAAAATGTAATAAATTTATATGTATATATATAATAAGTTGAAACGCAAATCAAGAACGCCAATATACCTAGATATGCGTATATATATATATATATATATATATATATATATATATATATATATATATATATATATATATATTTATATATATATATATATATTTATATATATGTAAAAGTCTATTTGTGGTAATCCCTTTTTTAAAAAGAGTTTTTAAAAAATGAGTTTTTTTCCAGAAAAAGTGTTGTTTGAGGAAAAATATTTTTTCTTTTTTTCTAATAGTAATTTCTAGTCTCATCTTCCCCTTTTTCCTCATATGGGATGATGAAGTATAATAATTTTTTAGTTTTTAAAGTAAATCCGGAAAGAAAATTACCACATATTAAGTGACAACAAGAAGGAAGTGTGATGTGTCAATATCCAGCCATGTCTCCGTTCCCAGTGGAAGCCTGTTTAGGGGAAACATGTCGGGTGGAGCTAGAGGCTGTGATGCCATCACGTTTTTTTAGTTTTTTTCCCCATGCAGTCAGTCGGTTTGCTCCCTCGCTGCATGTCTGCTAAAATTTGCAGTTGAACTTTTTAGCTGTTTTTTATCTGGTTCCCGTTTGCTGTTCACTTTTGAAGTTGTTGATTTGCGGTTCCTAAAGTGCTGTGTGTCATTGCTGTGATCAACTGCAGTGGAATTTGTTGAAGTGACTGTGAAAAAGTTTTTTAAAATAAATTTTTTGAAATACACATCTGCAATATGGAGTTTCTCCCGCTTTGTTCCCACTGAGGTGTTTGGCTATACTATGGATAATTCAAAGATTTAAAATCATTCTGGAGTTGTGGGAATCCTGTATACCAAAAACAGAGGATACCTGTTCTGTGGATTGGGTAAAGTGGATGAAGATCCTACAACTGACATCCAGGTGATAATCAGGGAAGCCGGCAGGCTAATACAACAAGCTTGTTTGATCTCCCTAACCAGAGATCCATCTGATCCGGTAAGCGGCCTCTTCTACTATATTTTCTGAATAGGAAGATCATCGCTGTATTCCAGTAGTAGATTTATTTCATCATCAGCATAATATATATTTCTATGAGGACTGAGTTTGAATACATATTTTTTTATTGTTTAAATCCTTACACAGGATATTCAGGGGGAAGAAGTTCTCACTGACAGACTATTTTTTTCTAGCACTATTTTTGAGGTGTGGAGTGAATACTACATTGTTGCTGACCAAAGAGTCTTTTTGCAACATTGTAGCTGGTGTCACTATACCACTATATTTCACCATATGATGTTCACAATATTATTTTGAGTAATGAGTGGATGCTACATTGTTGCTGACCAAAAGTTTTTTTAGCAACATTGTGGCTGGTGTCACTATACCAACATTTTTTACTATATTATTTTCACAATATTGTTTGGAGCATGGTAATTCAATATTTAGCGGAACTATAACAAATCCTTCAATAAGTTTTTTTCACATAAATTATTTTGGATATTTATTATTCAATATCACACCTATAGGGTTCAAAACACTAAAGCTGGCCATACACCTATATATTATCTGCAGATTTTCTATGGTTAGATAGAAAATGTGCAACAGATCTCTCCATGTTCGCTAAACTGTGTGGATGGAGGAATCTCCCACTTTTTCCATCTAACCATAGAAAATCTGCAGATAATCTATAGGTGTATGGCCAGCCTTAGGACAGATTTTATGTATTACCTTGGGGAGATGACTAGAATACTGCAATCACTGAGCAGCAAATGATATCACCTGTGATGTATTTCAATTATCTTGCAAACCTGGCCTGTTAGTGGGCCCTGAGGACAGGAGTTGAGAACCACTGCTCTACATCCTGACGCAGTTTACAGGGGTCCTGGGGTTTCCCATTGCAACAATGGCACACAGTGGGGATGATCTACTAAAACTGGAAAGTGCCATATCTGGTGCAATTGTGCATGGTAGCCAATCAGCTTCTAACTTCAGCTTGTTCAATTAAGCTTTAGCAATAAAAGCTGAAAGCGGATTGGTTTCTATGCAGAGCTGCACCAGATTTAGCACTCTCCAGTTTTAGTAAATCAAGTCTGCATTTGGGGAACTGCACCTGCACAGCTGTCAAATTTGGACCAGTGGCTGTGTCCATGCAGCTCCTCTGTCCCTATAGACATGAATGGGACTGCCTGCACACAGATGCATGGAACACCTGTGCATCCTATACAGGCAGACAGCCTTTTGCACGAACTTATGGATAGGTAAGCTTGTGTGAATGAGGCCTTAAAGTCTATTTCAGCAATGGCAGCATCCATCGTTCTACAATGAACAGATCCCTTTAAAGTAAATTAAAGACATATATATTTGCAAAATGATTAGCGTGAGCAGCATAAAGGAAACCTATACTGAGAGAAATTGAAATGCTGCCATTGCTGACTTCTCATTCTACTTCATTCTCATGCTAATTTCCTGGTAATTCTGATCCTCTTGCTTCCTTTTGATTCAGTAGTTTGATTAAATAACCCATAACAAGTATATACCTGTAGATGAGAATCTGTGACTTTCCCCAACATGTCTGATGATGCGACACGGCAACGTAGAGGTCCTGTGTGGCTCCAAAATTTTGCACTTTTACAATTGCGATCACTATAATAAACGTTTGGACGTTATTTTTAGGCTGCTTACAAACTGGGGCAGGTGGGCGTTGATGGTAAAACGCCACTAGTTTTAGCGGTGCTTTACTGTTGTTTTAGTGTCGCTATTCAGCCACTTTTAACTCTCGCTAGTGGCCGAATAAAGGGTTAAATGCGCTTTGCAGGCGCTTAGGCAGTGGTGCCCATTCATTTCAATGGGTAGGAGTGGTCCTCCACTGCCCCAAAGATGTTGCTTGCAGGACTTTTTTAATGTGCGCCCCAGTGTGAAAGCACTCGGGTTCTCACACTGAGGCTGCAGGGGAGGCGTTTTTCAGGCGCTACTTTTAAAAATGTTTCAGTGTAAAGGGGTCATACTTTACAAAAAGGGGTCATTTTAGTGGACATGCTGGGAATGTAACCCTCATACTGGTTTTGCTTTCAACCAAACTGTCAAACTATTAAATGGCTGGTGTCATAACTGATCACTTGTGCAGCATAATGGCAGCTGAAGATTAAAGAGGCCAATATGGCAGCTTCCTTTGCTGAAAACAATAGGAGGGTTTAGTTCTGCTTTAAGGGTTTACATTTGCATTCATACAAAATGTAAAATTTATGCCATTAACACTTAAATTCCCACAATTTTCTTTGAACTTTAACCCCCCTGGCGGTATTCCCGTGTGTGGCCCGGGGTGGTTTTCAATACCAAAAGCAGTAACCCGGAGCCATACTCGGGATCACATCGCAGGATCCTTGTAGAGGTTACTTACCTTGTCCCCTGGATCCTGCGATGTCTTCCCACTGTGATCTGCGAGCCGCTGTGTTTCGCTCGATTCACAGTGCCAAGCTCCGTTCCCTGCGAGCGTTGCGACGCAGGGGGACAGAGTTCGGCGCCAAATTCAAAAAAGTAAAAAACACAGTATAGATACAGTATACTGTAATCTTACAGATTACAGTACTGTATCAAATAATTACACACCCCCTTTGTCCCTAGTGGTCTGTCCAGTGTCCTGCATGCAGTTTTATATTACCGTATTTATCGGCGTATAACACGCGCCGGCGTATAACACGCACCCCAAGTTTAGGAGAGAATTTTAAGGAAAAAAACTTTTAGGAGGGAAGTTTAAGGAAAAGAAACTTACATTAAAATGCCCATCAATGCAGCCTCATCAGTGTTCATCTGCAGCCTTGTTAGTGTCATTGCAGCCTTTTCAGTGTCAGTGCAGCCTTGACCCAGTGTCCATTGCAGCCTTGTCAGTGCAGCTTTGCCCCAGTGCAGCCTTGTCAGTGCAGCTTTGCCCCAGTGCAGCCTTGTCAGTGCAGCTTTGCCCCAGTGCAGTCTTGTCAGTGCAGCTTTGCCCCAGTGCAGCCTTGCCCCCAGTGTCCATGCCTACCGCCGCCGCCACCGCTGATATACACATGCATGTAGTTTTAAATATGGCACCGCGGAGTTCAGAGGAACTCGGCGCCGGCGGAACTGAACGAACGCCGCCGAGATACACATAGTCGAGTGTATTCGGCTCTTTCCGGCGCCGCTCACAGTCCCGCCCTATGATGGACATAACACAGGTCCAATGGCCGGACTGGGCGTGACTGTGAGCGGCACCGGAAAGAGCCGAATACACTCGACTATGTGTATCTCGGCTCTGTGATTTCGGCGGCGCTCGTTCAGCTCCGCCGAGTCCCTCCGAACTCCGCGGCGCCATATTTAAGACTACTCGCTATGTGAATGTCGGAGGCGATCGCCGCTGATAGCTCACAATTAGCGGGGATCGGCGTATAACACGCACCCACGATTTTCCCCTGATTTTAAGGGGAAAAAAGTGCGTGTTATACGCCGATAAATACGGTATATATATTGTTCTTTCTGCCTGGAAACTGGATGTTGTCCATAGCAACCAAAACAGCGATAATAAATTAGAATCACTTGCAGAATTGAGTGATAGTGATTTGTGGGGAAATTCTTCATCAAACACTGAAAAGTAATGACAGCAACAATTCTGCAACTGAGCAAATTTCAGTGTTTTTGATTTGATTACATTATTGAATAATTTTTATTGTTATTATATTATTTGTTATAATTATTTATAGTTATTTATTATAATTTTTTACTTTGTTTTTCAAACTTTATCATACCCGGGATGTCTATTAGACTCTGGTTTGGACAGATTTAAGTGAGTTATTCCTAAGAATTACAGGCCTACAATATAAAACGCCAAATTTCCATGCAAAATAATCGCACCGCTTTCAGCATCAAAAATCTGAAATAATCATACCGCCTGGGAGGTTAATGGCATCCCAGTCTTAGTCCTTGGGTTCAATATTGAGTTGGTCCACCCTTTGCAGCTATAACAGCTTCAACTCTTCTGGGAAGGCTGTCCACAAGGTTTAGGAGTGTGTCTATGGGAATGTTTTACCATTCTTCCAGAAGCACATTTGTGAGGTCAGGCACTGATGTTGGATGAGAAGGCCTGGCTCACAGTCTCCACTTGAATTCATCCCAAAGGTGTTCTATCGGGTTGAGGTCAGGACTTTCTGCAGGCCAGTCAAGTTCCTCCATCCCAAACTCACTCATCCATGTCTTTATGGACCTTGCTTTGTGCACTGGTCCCAATCATTTGGTGGAGGGGGGATTATGGTGTGGGGTTGATTTTCAGGGGTAGGGGTTAGCCCCTTAGTTTCGGTGAAGGGAACTCTTAAGGCGTCGCATACTAAGACATTTTGGACAATTTCAAGCTCCTAACTTTGTGTGAACAGTTTGGGGATGGCCCCGTCCTGTTCCAACATGACTGCGCGCCAGTGGACATAGCTCACAGAGGGAGATCACTGTACTAACATCAGCTCGTTAGTACAGCAGTTCTGACGGGAGCTGTCAGTTTTTTTTTTTTCTTTTTTGCGGTGGGTTGAACGAAAAAAAAAAGGATTAGTATGTACCAGTCTTAAGGGTCAGTGTGTTTAGGTAAAAAAAAAAGGTTTTATATGTAGAATCAGTGCAATTTGTGTCAGTGTCAAGGTGTTTAGGTAGAAGGAAAAAAAAGTGTACTATTGCTTCTTGGCACTTCTATGAGTACAAAGAGCACCGCCGCAATCATCAGGAGTAGAATTTATTTTGCAAGTTTACTTGGTGGTGAGTCATGGTAATGGCATGAAAATATATGGCTAAATTTAAAAAATATATATATTTTTTTGTTACTATTTTTGGACAGTTTTCCTTTTAAAATCAAGCACAAGCAGGAGCTATCCATTAACATTTACCATTTACAATGAAAGCCCAACTTGTCCTGAAAAAACAAGCTATAATTCAAAGCAGTTGAGATAAAATGTACAGTTTTACTAACACATGGCAAAGCTGCAAAACTGGATTTGGGTGTTAAGGTTTGTTTTGACCCTGGTTGTGAAGGTGTTAATTTCTATAGTGTTTCCTTCACACTGTGCTTCTAACCCCAACACTCCCCTAACTCATACTTTAGGCAATAATTAACCTTTATTCTGCTTCCTGAATCCTAAACTACAATACAGGTCCTGTGCCAAAGGAATGAGGTTCTGGTTGCAGAAAAAAAAACTTGTATACAGGAACACATGTACTGTATGTTAAATATTTAAAATGTACTGTACATTATTATTTAAAACGAAACTACACTAGGGAGTCAATTTATAAAAAATGTTGGACAAATGTGACAAGCATGTGCGCAGCCCTGACAAATTCTAACTTAAAGAATATGTAAACCCAACATTTCATATTCCTGATATGTGTCTGCTGTACCATGTAGTTGTATGAAAAGGTATGCCTTTGTGTGAAATACCTGGTGTTCCTGTCGGTCACCCTGCTTTCCTATTAAAAACTGACCCCCACTAGGCATTAGAGCACAGTGTGGTCAGTTCTCTAGCTATGCTGGGAACTCAGTCTGCTCTCAATGATCAGACTCATCCTGACACATACCCCCTGCACAGACTTTCACTGGGAAGACCAGTGTACTGCTGTTTCTCCTCCACCAGATCTCATGCAACTGAGAACAGAGGGCATGTGATCATATTTAAAAAGGTAAAACATGTATTTATGTTTTTATATGCCTACACAAATGTTTTGCCTTCCATTTCTATTTTAAACTGAATTGGTTGTTTTACAAGGTGATGGTTTACAATCACTTTAATTTAGCCTAATACGGTGATTTCCTATGATCGTCAGCTCCATCTAGTTGCATAATGCTGTATATTTCTGAAACACCAAAAATTTAAAAAAATGTCACATTATGGCCACTAGATGGAGCATATGATCATAGGAAATTAATGTATTAAGAAAAAAATGGGCAGAATTCATTATGGCTGGGCGATGTGCTTGTCACATTCGTCCAACATATTTTTTATAATTTGATCACTAATTGTTTCTCACTAAGGGCTCATTTACACTTGCTTTGGCGTCAACCCACATTAACGGCTCATTTACACTTGCTTCAAAACAAAGCTTCGGACAGGCTTTGTTAAAGCTCTCTGAACGCTAGTCAAAGCTCCTGTCACTAAATAAAATGGTTAGCTTACAGTCCTGTTTACACCTTGATTTTGCTTTGCTTCAAAAATTATACCCCATGTAGCTTTAGTGATGCTTCAAAGCATCTTCAAAGCCTCCATAGAAGTCTATGGCAAAGCTCGCTTGAAGCCCCACTGAAGCCCCACCAAAGCCCCATTGAAGCCTTATCGAAGCCTCACCAAAGCCCAATCGAAGCACCAAGCAAAAGGTGTAAACAGGTCTGTAAGCTAACCATTTTATTTAGTGACAGGGGCTTTGACTGGCATTCAGAGAGCTTTAACAAAGCCTGTCCAAAGCCATGTTTTGAAGCAAGTGTAAACTAGCCCTAACTCTGTGATGTTGTTTCAATGTATAATTTTCACAAAGGTATTTCTCCTTTTCAGTTACATCTACTGACAATTCCCTAAAGTTTGTTTGGGACAGAATAGTCTGGGCCAATACTTGATTAAATTCAGCTCATCAGTTACCAAAACAATCAGTGGGGAATAGTGATAGAATTCATTCGGTGTAAAATATACTTGCTGGCTAAACACTGAAGAATAACTGGCTCCACTTTGGATAATTTACACAAACAGTTTTCTAGACTCTGGGTTGTTGATGGAAGTACAAATGATGTATGAAGCATATTACAAACAATTACTCCATTTGAGATGAACAGCTGCAGATACATTCAGTGCCAAGGATGATGAGAAGACAGCTCTCCATAAGATTTGCATCCATCTCTCCCGCAGTACTGTCGCCCGTGGGTTAGAAGCCCCAGACACAGCATCTGTGTATGAAGATTTCGGTTTTTAACTGTGTGTACACACGAATAAACAAAGTGACCATTATTTCAACTTATTTCCAATTCTTATGATGGATGTAACTAGTTCTTGCAGATGTTTGCAGAGCGATTCCACTTGTAATCCGGAATTTCTCTGGTTAGCTGTGCTTCTGTTAAGAAAGAAAAAAATCCCCAGTGAGCCTTCTTATTTTATGAGACTCGTACACTCAACTGGAAAGCAAAAAGTAACAAAATACAATTAATCAAAAGAAATAGGACCAGCAAACAAACTGTGTTTTTGAACAGCAAAACCAAACTTTCACCTCAAAGCCACTCTGATAAGCTTAGCTGTTTATTAAACCTAAGGGGGCTGACCAGCTTGGCTAGGGTAACACAAGTTAGCAAAGACAAATAATTTGCATGGTGTTCATACATAGTGCAATAAATCTGAACGGTTGATACCAGATTTGGTAATATAATCAAATTGGACATTGAGAGAGGGGGATATAATTGGCATGGGTAAGCTACCAGTGAAAGATAGGGAGGTTGGTCAGTCGTGGTGGGAAAAATCAATTGTACAGGGTTGACGGATCACATTTTTACATGTAGATGGATCGTAAATGATTCACAAGGGTGCAAAAAATAATGCCATCGGCCCTTAATGATTGATGTCTGATTTGATCATTTTATCAAATCAGACATTGAATGTTAAGCTTTATCGCACCATGTATGGCCACCAGTACAGGAGTCAGGAAGTGGATGCAGTCTCTCTAATATCTGCTGATTCTGCCAGCCGATCTGTTATGTACCAGCTTCATTTTACACTGGGGTATCCAACCCACAGCCCAAGATGGCTATGAATGCAGCCCAACACAAAATTGTAAACTGACTTAAAAAATTTGATTTTTTATGTTTTTTTTTTTTTTAAAATGCGTTTACACTATGCAAACTGGTGCGGCCGAACAAAAATAAACAAAAATTTGACAGTGTAACTCTAATGGACTTTCATAAGTTTTATCTTCCCACTCTTCACAATCATGCCTTATTCATGTCATCAGTTTTCAGCAGCACCAATATTTGTCGCCAACTATTTTCAAGGATGAAGCACATGAAGGGCAAAATTAGAACCAAAATATCTGACGAGCACCTTGAGAATGGCTACTACACCCATCAAACCAGATATTGATGTGTTAGTTTATCAAAAACAGTGTCAAATATTGCACTAGTTTTATATGGTGCCCTCTTTTACAATAAAAAAAATTACAAAAAAAAATTAAGGTGTATTACTCAGATAGGTACATTATTTATATCAGCGATTGTTAACTTGTGATCTGCCCGATTATTTCTGCACATAAGCTCTCCTTATTGTTAGTGTATTTTATGTGTGGCCCAACACAATTCCTCTTCTTCCATTGTGGCCCAGGAAGGTCAAAAGGTTGAACACCCCTGCTTTAACAGGATGACAATGATATTCCATGTTTCTTTGGAAGGGAAATAGAACAGTAGCATTACCCAGACCCATAGCACCTCTCAAGACTTGCACCTCCTGCCACACACGGACAACATGGGTGGTGGCACTCTCCATCAAAAGATAAAAAGATAACAGCCACACTCCAATCTTAGCTCTTCTTTCTGTGTTTAAGTGTCATCAACGTGGCTGCATACATTTCTCCACCCGAAAACCCACCTTCCTTGACACGTTTCACCACTCCCTACTTGCTCAGGATAAGGGAAATCTTCCCCCTATTCCTGTGAGCATGCCTGGGGGAATTTTTATTCTCCTGGGAGCTAACAGCATCCCTGTAGTTAAGCATGCCCATGTTCTGCTACTGGAGAAAATGGCTGTATTCATCTCCAGTGTAAATCTGAGGTATTTGTTCACATTTATGCATTTACTGAGATTGGGAGGGGGGGGACACTGAAAATTTTATATTTAAGGCTGAACTCCAGGAATTTTCTGTGATACATGCTTACAATGGCCAAGCTTGGCACAATGTAGATATGCATATCTCATACCTGATGAGCCAATGGAGAGGCTTAAAATCACTCAGTACTACTACTACTATGATAGCCGCAATTTTCTGACTCCTGCTTGGATTCTGTGCAAGACCCTCTGACCACAGGGGGGTACTCACTCAGTCTTGTATTTTTTTCAATGAATTCACTGGATTGGTTAAAGATTGTGATGTCATTAACTCCATTTCATTCAATCATAGAAAATATTGTGTATTCATTGAAAAAAAAATACAGAGCGTTCTATGAATCGAGGCAGTGACGAACGAGCGACCCTCTGAGGTCAATGTGCAGAGGGTATGATGCTTGCACAGAACCTGAGCTCACGGCTATCACTTTAGTAGCAGCAACTACTACAGTGGTCTGCAGCTTCCTCAGCTACCCATCAGGTATGAGAAATGTACTGTACTAGTTACATTGTGCCAAGCTGGACTAATGTAAGTAGGCAATACAAATAATTCCTGGAACTTTAAATGTACACATACTGAATACACACCTTACCTAATTCTGTACAATATTTTCACAGGGATAAGCCTGCCACGTAAAAACATTATTTTTCTGTATCACATGCTGCAATCCATATAAGAAATTCAGTGACCTCAGAAGATATACATTCTGTAAATATCTTTTCTAAAATACAAGTTTAAATATAATCAAATTCTTCATAGATTTCTGCCTGGAATTGGCTCAGTTTCTGTATATTCATGCCTATATCTCAGATCCTTGGCTACAATTAAATGTGTAATTAGATACAAAAGAATCTTAATATAGAATGACATGAGGCTGGCTAAAATCTGAACAGGATCATACAAATTTCCATAGACATTTCCATGAGCAGTAACAAAAGATGAGATAAAATCTTATAGCTGAGATCTGACTTATAGTGCATGTCAATAACCAAGTCTTTCCTTCAGTATAATGTTTATTTATTATACAGTATCTCTACACAACATCTTGACAAGATGAATGGCTTGCCTTGAGTCCTAATGATCTACATTATTGTACACTTCTTTAACACAGTACAGAGACAGGCCTGTCTATATCAAACTTGCCAACTAGGCGACAACTTACAGGGGTTCTAAATCATGACAATAACTGAACTGAGTTATAGATCCGTAGGCAAGCAGAACTGTTTATATCATTTTTTTTTTTTTCATTTTGCCTGGAGCTCTCACTTTAAATGCATTCACAAAAATAAGAAAAAATTATTATAAACAGCTCTTCTTGCCTACGGATCTATAACTCAGTTCAGTCATTGTCATGATTTAGAACTCTCTGCTCCACTGCATGGCAGGGGCGTTGCTAGGGGGTGGCTATTGGGGCTATAGCCCCAAATCTAGGGCCCATAGCCCCGAGTCTCTTGCCGCATGGTCCTTGCTTAACCAGTGGGTCGTGGCCGCAGCTGCTGCGACGGGCAGGCTGGCTGCGTGAGACAGGCGGAGGAGATGAGAGAAGTGAGCGGAGCAGAGATGACATCTCTCTCCGCCCACTCCACATCAGCGCTCTTCCGCCCTCACAGCGCGGTGGAGTGGAGGTCACGTGCTTCCTGTCATCGGTGGAGCTCCACTTTGCAGCCAGACCCCCTTGCTGCAATGTCAGAGGTGTGGTGGGGAGCAGCGGGATGACATCATCTCTCACTGCCTGCCCCGCATCACAGCTCTCCTGCCCTCACTAAATGGACCAGTGCTGCCAGCAATGCAGCGTCAATGTACATTTGGTGGCACTGGCTGGCATGGCAAGTGACAATCCACATCAGTTGGCAAGTGACAACCCACATCTGGTGGCCGGTGATGTGACAAGTGACAATCTGCAAATGATGGCAGGAGATGTGGCAAGTAACCACCTGCAAATGGTGGCAGGTGACGTGGCAATCTGCAAATGGTGGCAGGTGACGTGGCAAGTGACAATCCACATCTGCTGCCAAGTGAAAGTGGCAAGCGACAATCCACATCTGGGGGCAGGTGACGGTGGCAAGTAACACGCTACATCTGGTGACAGGCGACGGTGGCAAGGGACACGCTGCATCTGGTGGCAGGAGATAGGGCAAGTGACACGCCTAGGGCTCCCACTGATTCTGCATTATGGTGAGTTGAACTACTTCATTATATATTAGAATGTAACAATAGAAACAATGCGCTTCAATCACCCTGACACCATATCAACCATGGTGCCTTGATGATTGAAGCGCCAACACCAGCCATTGCCCGTGAAAAATTGCTTACCAATGGCGTGCCCCCCCCCCCCCCCCCCCCCGCGGGCCTGCAAAAAGGTTGGTGATCTCTGCTATGGGCTCTAGCCCCAGATCTTTTGCAGACCTAGCAACGCCCCTGCTGCATGGACTTATTTATTGGTTTTGCTTTATAACTGAACAATAGAAACAAACTCCTGTGCGCAAATGTGGTGCTCAGAGACTGATAGGTTTCCACTCTTCCAGTTTGTAACTATGGCTCCACCATGCTTTGCTGCCCTCTTGAGACTGCAGTTATCTCTTCATATGCAGCACTAAAAAACAAAAACAAGGTGCACCAGCCTAGCGCATTACCACTGTTTACCACACTGTTTATTAATTTCATATAAGAAAATATTATACTCCTAAACAGATTGCGTTAACAAGCTTATCAGTTAGTCTAAAGCCACAACCACCAAATCCACAGCACTTTATCAGCAGCATGGGAAGGAGCCATCCAGGTCCAATATGGCTAATGCGTTTCAAGGGGAAACCCCCTCTTCATCATTATCTGATTAAGAGGGGTTTCTCCTTGAAACATGGCTAACTTGTTTCAATGAGAAACCGCTCTTGATCAAATGATGATGAAGAGGGGGTTTCCCCTTGAAACGCATTAGCCATATTGGACCTGGATGGCTCCTTCCCATGCTGCTGATAAAGTGCTGTGGATTTGGTGGTTGTGGCTTTAGACTCACTGATATACTTGTTAAATCAATCTGTTTGAGAACATAATATTTGTTTTTATCAATTAACAAACAGTGTATTAAGGTAATCTGCTTTTTAAAGCGGAGTTCCACACAAAAATGGAACTTCCGCTTTTCGAAACCCTCCCCCCCTCCGGTGTCACATTTGGCACCTTTCAGGGGGGAGGGGGGTGCAGATACCTGTCTAAGACAGGTATTTGCACCCACTTCCGGCATAGACTCCCATGGGAGTCTACGCCTCTTCCCGTCCCCACCGAGCTGTCTCCTGGGAACACACAGCTCCCAGGAGAGAGCGGGGACCACTTGGGACGCGCAGCGCGACTCGCGCGTGCGCAGTAGGGAAACGGGAAGTGAAGCCGCAACGCTTCACTTCCTGATTCCCTCACCTAGGATGGCGGCGGCAGCTGCCGAGAACCGTGCGGGTTCTCGGCGTCCCCTGCCGACATCGCTGGACCCTGGGACAGGTAAGTGCCCATGTACTAAAAGTCAGCAGCTGCAGTATTTGTAGCTGCTGGCTTTTAATTTTTTTTTTTTTTGGCGGTGTGGGTGAACCCCCGCTTTAACTACCTGTGTCACCACTATTCTTGGCAGCTCTATGAACAGTAAAAAGAAAAAAAAAATAGCGTCCTCTGCAGTAAAGCTCGTCTGGTAAAAAAAAAAAAAAATCAAGCGTAATTAAGCATATATTCTTAGATCAAGAAATACCTTCTATTGCTCTCTGCTAACTCCAAATTCCTTTTTTTTTTGCTGCTGTGATCTGACTTCCTCATGGAGGGTGGCTACTTTCATTCTCCATGTATGTAGGATCATAGCCACCCTTCACTTGCTTTGATGGACTAGGGACTATAAGATTAGTTTTGTGCACAGAGCAGTTCACATGATCACAACTAATGTGCACTGCTTGTTTCAAACAAAGAAAGTGAGGGGTCAAAGGAGAGGTTTAGGAGCTCATGGAAGACATAACAAGGAGGCAGAAAACCACAGTAAGAAAAAATTTAATGAAAAATAGATTACAGGGCCACCCATTCAGTTTAAAATGAAAATGAAAGGCAAAACATTTGAGTATATACAGTTTATAAAAACATTATAAATACCTTTTGCTTTCTTTTTTTTATAAGTGATAACATAATTTTCTCAGCTGCATAATGGGCTTAGAGAGGTGGGGGTGAAGAAACAGCAATACATTGATGCTGATGTTCTCAGTAAATGGCTGTGTACGGGGGGTGTCAGCACAAGTCTAAGCCTGGGGGACAGGCAGTCTGTGCTTCCAGCCCAGCTAGAAAATTGACCACAATGTAATGCATGGTCAGTTTTTGATAGGAAAGCAGAGGGACTGGCAGGATCACTGGTATTTCATACAAAGGAAGCAATAGAAAGAGAACATACATGATACAACAGGCACATATCGGGAATATGAAATGTTGGGGTAACATATTCTTTAAAGGGTAAGTTCACCTTTACAGAAAACTCTGTAAGGTGAACATACACAGGACCCCCTCCTAACCAACCCCCCCCAGTCCCGCTGACCTGGATTGTAGTGATCTCCCCTTCTTATCCCCGGTATAGCCGCGTCAGTGGTCCGGTGCTTAGAAATCCCTGCAGCTGAATCTCCAAAATGTACCCCATCAGGAGGAACGTTTCGAAGCATTCTAATTGATTGGTGCCATCACATGGACGGCGCCAACCAATCAGAACCCGCATAGCCCTTCCTCTGTCAGCGGAGAAGAAGATGTGTGAATGCCGAGGGGATTTCTAAGCCCCGGACCCCTGGCGCGGCTATACCGGGGCTCAGAACGGGAGATAGCCGCGCAACAGGTCAGCGGGACTGGGGGGGGGGGGGTGTGATTAGGGGGTTCTGTGTAAGTTCACCTCACAGATTTTTCTGTAAAGGTGAACTTACACTTTAAGTAGTGCATGTGTAATGATTATGTCTGGAGAATGGGAATATCATTTAGTGTCACTTTAACTCTTTTGCTGCCAGGCCCTGTGCTCCATTTTGCACACTGAGGTGGCCAGACCATTTTTGCAATTTTTCCTTTGCTTTTTTATTTTTCACTTATAGCTTGTGAAAGACCCCCCAAAACGATATATTTTCTGAAAGCACATGATCAGTAGAATAAAAAGAAGGTGCTACTGATGTTTTAGACCCTGCGGTATTTGCGCAAATGTTTATCAAACCAATATATTTGCAAAAAATACACTAAAACCATTATTAGAAGATAAAAACACAGCAACGTTTACAAAATTCCTACTAAATTTAAAAGCTTAACATGTATTAAGTTAATAAATAACAAATATTTGTAACTTTTAAATTGCGCCTTTTTGCAAAATGGTGAAAATTGAACAGACGCAAAAGTGTAAATATCCAAAATTCTCAAACAATCTGAAGATTTTAATTTTTCCTTTACAGCTTTCAGAATTTGTGAAAGACCCCCAAAACCATATATTTTCTGAAAGCATATGACCTCTAGAATAAAAAGAAGGGGTGCTACTGATTTTTTTAGACCCTGCGGTATTTGCGCAAATGTTTATCAAACCAATATATACGCAAAAAATACATTAAAACCATTATTAGCAGATAAAAACACAGCTAAATCGTTACTAAATATAAAATCTTAATCTGTTTGGAGTTAATAAATAACAAAAAGTTAACATTTTTACATTGCACCTTTTTGCAAAATGGCGAAAATCGAACGTACGCAAAAATGTAAATATCCAAACTTCTCTATAAAATCTGAAGGTTTTAATATTTCCCTTACAGCTTTCAGAGTTTGTGAAAGACCCCAAAAACCATATATTTTCTGAAAGCTTATGACCTCTAGAAAAAAAAGAAGGTGCTACAGATTTTTTAGACCCCGCAGTATTTGCGCAAATGTTTATCAAACCAATATATTCGCAAAAAATACACTAAAACCATTATTAGCAGATAAAAACACAGCTAATATTACACAATTCCTGCTAAATCCCTACTAAATATAAAAGCTTAATCTGTATGGAGTTAATAAATAACAAATATTTGTAAATTTTAAATTAACACTCGCGGTTACAATATATCAGCTGTCAGTGTCAGTGGGCACATAGCAGCGATTAGTAGTGCCCCCTCTCTTCTACAGGGGGGAGTTTAGTAAACACGTTTACTAAGCCCCCCAAGCCCCTACTTCACCTCCACCCACACTGCTCCCCTCCTCCCACCACAATCTCCAGCCTGACAGATCATAGGAGATCTGTGCAGGCAGAAGCTGCAGGCGGAGAGAGGGGAAGGAGAGATGCCGCTCAGAGTGGCCATGGATCGGGGTGTGGGGGCATTTGGGGGGTGATCTGACAGGCGGGGGGGAAACATCTGGATCCCCCCAAGCCCCATGCACCACCTAAAGCCGGCGGGAGTGGAAGAAGAGGGATGCCCAGCTAATGATGGTTGCTGCAGGGAGCGGGTTGGTTTGCGGGGGGGGGGTCGGATCTTGTGGATGGGGATAATTAGTGCTGGGGGGAGAAGGGGGTGAAGAGGATAGGAGAGTGGGGGGGGGCAGTTTTAGATGGAAGGGTGCAGCGGGGGTGGAGAGGCAGGGGGCAGCGAAGCGGTGGCATGGGTGGGGGACAGGACGGTCACATTAGGGGTTAATAACTCTGATCAGCGGGTTGTAATCCACTGATCAGAGTTATAGAATTGTTCAGCAGAGTCTGCTGAACAATTCTGATATAAGCTTATGGTCATTGAAGTGACCATAAGCTTATAGGAGAGGGAGAAAAGAGGTCCGTACACCGTATTGACCTGGCCATCTCCTCCTTAACACTTAACTCCCTCAACTGTAACACTTAAAGAGGAAGTAAACCCCGGACTTTTTTTATATCTTTTTTAAATATTATGATCCAACAATGTATTTGTAAGCCTTACACATTGAAAGGTGACTAAAACGAGGTTTTGAAATACCTTTTTTAGCTTTTGTAAAAATTCTCTTCTTCCGGGTATCGGCCGCGTCATCTTTACTAGTGATTGCTGGCTCTTGTGTGGACGTAATTTCCACCCTTCCTTTCCTCCCCTGTCTAAATCTCGCGCATGCGCGATCGCGATCACATCTAAACCAAGCCTCTATCTCAATGTATGGAAGTCTCTGTGCTGCTATGATTCACTCCCTTGTGTGATGTCTTATACAGTCACAAGGGGAAAACCAGGAAGGAAAGGAGGAATAGCACAGCATTGTGAGGCTTCCTCTGTGCCGTTCTTAATGACAGTCAATGACCCGGCATGCAGAGGATAGTGAAACGGCACACATAGCGTGCCGTTAAAGAGGCTATGGACAGCTGACGTCACTAGAGATTGCAGGACGGATTATAAGGAAACGGAAAGAGTACGTGAAATTTCACAGGCAACGATTAGCTGCCTGTTATATATAGATTAGAATGAGCTAAAGTGAAAGTGGAGGGTTTACAACCACTTTAAAGTTTATATAAACCCTTAGCAAGTAAACATACTATTCTCACCCCTTAAATCTTCAATTAGGAATGCTATAGTATCAAAAATGCACCTAAAAAACTTTTGGATTTGAACTGTTTATCACTACACGAACAAGTGCCTATTGAAGTTACAGATGTTTATTTTAGGATGTAATACTTGTGATATTGCAATGACTTTAATTTATCCTGTATTTTTTACTATTTATTTTAAATAAACAGAGTTAAAAAAAATGGGATTAATTTACAGTACATGTAACTGTTATCATTCTTGCTGAGCTCAAAAGGCTGAGGGCGTAGACTCTTGCCTGATTAGATCACCTTTTGGTAGATGAACTAGATGACAGAACAGTGCTAATATTGTTTTGGAAAAATAAATCAAATATAATAGGAGGTAGAAGTCTAACCCCTTTTAACCACTTCAGCCCTGGAAGGATTTACCCCCTTCCTGACCAGAGCACTTTTTGCGATTCTGCACTGCGCCGCTTTAACTGACAATTGCGCGGTCGTGCGACGTTGCACCCAAACAAAGTTGACGTCCTTTTTTTCCCCACAAATAGAGCTTTCTTTTGGTGGTATTTGATCACCTCGGTGGTTGTTATTTTTTGCGCTATAAACAAAAAAAGAGCGATAATTTTGAAAAAAAAAGCAATATTTTTACTTTTTGCTATAATAAATATACCCCAAAAATCTATAAAAAAACAAATTTTTTCCTCAGTTTAGGCCGATGTGTATTCTACTACATATTTTTGGTAAAAAATATCGCAGTAAGCGTATATTGATTGGTTTGCGCAAAAGTTATAGCGCCTACAAAATAGGGGATAGTTTTATGGCATTTTTATTATTATTATTATTATTTTTTTTTTTTAGTAATGTCACTTTTGACACTATTTTGGGACCATTCTCATTTATACAGCGATCAGTGCTATAAAAATGCACTGATTACTGTGTAAATGACACTGACAGGGAAGGGGTTAAACACTAGGGGGCGATCAAGGGGTTAAGTGTGTCCTAGAGAGTGATTCTAACTGTGGGGGGGATGGGCTACTACTCACATGACAGCAATCACTGCTCCCGATGACAGGTAGCAATGATCTCTGTCATGTCACTAAAGGCATCTCCCCGTTCTTCTGCTCCGTGTCACGATCGCAGGCACCCGGCGGACATCGAGTCCGCGGGACCCGCGGTTACAGAGTATGTGGCAAGCGTGCGCCCACAATGCCGCTTCTTAAAGGGGATGTACCTGTAGGCCTATTTGCCCAGCCGTACCATTGTGCCGACGTATATCGTCGTGCGCTGGTCGGCATGTGGTCAAAGTGATTGTAAAGGCAGAAGATTTGTTTTAATGCATTCTATGCATTAAGATAAAAAGCCCCCCCAGCCCCTCTAATACTTACCTGAGCCCCATCTCTATCCAGCAATGTCCAGGAGTACCTCAGCCATCCAAGACTCTCCCTCCTTATTGGCTGAGACACAGCAGCGGCGTCATTGGCTCACGCTGCTGTCAATCAAACTCAGTTAGCCAATCAGGAGAGAGAGGGGTGGGGCCAAACCACAGTTCCATGTCTGAATGGATACACAGAGCTGCAGTTTGGCTCGGGTGCCCCCATAGCAGGCTGCTTGCTTTGGAGGCACTCAGCAGTAGGGAGGGGCCAGGAGCTCCAGCCAGGGACCCGAGAAGAGGAGGATCCGGGCTGCAAAATCACTGCACAGTGCAGGTAAGTATGACATGTTTTTTTTTTTTTTTTTTTTTTTAATAAAATAACAGAGACTTTACAATCACTTTAATTTCGGGGGTAATCAAAACCTTTGTGGCCAGATCAAATTTTGGAAGTTTTGATAAGCAGCAGGTTATTCCACAATAACTTTTTTAACTTTGGATACAACAATTTTCATTTTTTTTTTTTTTAGCATACATAGGGACTTCATTTGATAATCTGTTTCAATAATACACTAAATATATTTTCATAATAATAAAAAGGGAAATTAACAACATTTAAAAAATAATGCAGTTCTAATTAGTTTAATGTGCAATGTTTTCTGTACAATGAATACTATTTAAATTGTTTTAACCAAGTTCCCTATTTACAAAAAGTACAGGGACCCAAATGTGTGTAGATTTTCATACATACAGTATGTCAATACCTACGGCCAATAAAAAAGTGAGTGTATTTTAAATTGAAATAAATCATGTGTGGATTATAGAAACTGTACTTTCCTGTAAAGGTAACAACATCTCACAAAAGTTATATTTAAACATATAGAGGAAAAACTGGCATTTTATTTACCAGAAAAACTAAACTTCAATTGTTCCTGTTAAAATACCCAAAGAGGAGTTCAGTCTCATTTAATTTTTTCCAATAAAAAAAGACCTTTCAGTAGCCTTATAAAGTTCTGTGTGTAATTAGGTTTCTCAATTATAATAAAATGCAGCTTTTTATTATTTAACCTCCCTGGCGTTATTCCCGAGTGTGGTTCGGGGATAATTTTCAGTACCAAAAGCGGTAACACTGAGCCACACAGGATTGCATCGCAGGATCCAGGCAAAGTTACTTACCTTGTCTCCAGGATCCTGTGATGTCTCCCCGCTGTGTGTGCGAGACGTGTCTCTGCTCGATTTACAGCGCCGGGCTCCGTTCCCTGCAAGCGTTGCGACGTGCGGGGACAGAGCATGGCGCGAAATTCAAAAAGTGAAACACACTCTATACATACAGTACACTGTAATCTTACAGATTACATTACTGTATCAAATCATTTCACATCCCTTTTGTCCCTAGTGGTCTGCCCAGTGCCCTGCATGCAGTTTTATATTATAAATACTGTTCTTTCTGCCTGGAAACTGTAGATTGTCCATAGCAACCAAAACCGTCCCTTTACATCAAAAGTGGTTTTAGACCAGCTAGAAAACAGCGATAGTAAATTAGAATCACTTGCAGAATTGAGCGATAGTGATTTGTGGGGAAATATGCCATCAGAGACTGAAAGTAACGACAGCGACAATTCTGCAACTGAGCAAATTTCAGTGTTTTTGATTTGATTACATTATAGAATCATTTTTATTATTATTATATTATTATTTGTTATAATTATTTATAGTTATTTATTATATTATAATTTATGATTTCGTGTTTCAAACTTTATCATACCCGGGATGTCTACTAGACTCTTGTTTGGACAGATTTAAGTCTGTTATTCCTAAGAATTACAGGTCTACAATATAAAATGCCAAATTTCCATGCAAAACATTATACCGCTTTGCGCATCAAAAATCTGAAATAATCATAGCGCCAGGGAGGTTAATCATGACCCAAAGAGCTCATACCTCCAGTTTGCCAGCATCCATGTCAAGTAAGGGCACCCAATGCCAGCGCCATTTACTTTCTAGAATTTGTGCATCTGGCTACCCAGCATGCACATCCAATTCTCGTGCATGTGCATTAAACATGCAGCGTGGGAACCCAATTGTTGACAGATTACGGTTGCAAAGGTGTGTTGTCCCCTGCCTCCCGTGTCGTCATATCCAGTAGATGGAATTATGGAATGTCACAAAATGACACAAAATGAGGATGCCCTAAGACTCCTGGGACTGCTAACATTGATATCCCAGGAGTCAACCGGAATAGGAGAATTATGTCAATCGCTTAGGCAATCTCAGCCAGAAGCTGAAAGACTATTTTTTTTTAAAATGTACTAAAAAACAAGATTTATATACAAACGTTAAATTGCTATGCCTGACATTTTAAATGATTTTTTGTTTACAAACAGGCTGAAGATCTGCTTTAAGTTAATTACAATATATGATATAAACATGTAAGGTATTGATACTGTTCCCTTGTTTATTGCATGGTTTAGAAGCTCCTCAACCCATCATTCATATATATAATCTCATGCAATCACAAGAGTCAGTACACTGAACCACTTTACATCTTGTTCTGAAATATTTAATTGGGAATAAATGATGGGAAGAGGTTAACTCTGTGTGTTTCTTAGACCAATGGTCCACATCATCAGAAGACATATCTTTTTAGAATTCAAGGTATTTTCCACTACTGTGCTCTAATTTTGCTTGCTGTAATTCACAGATTATTTAAAGGGTAACTTCACTTTTATGGGAAAAAAATATAGCAAAGAATTGTAATATTGCGTCCTCGCCTTTCTGCTTCTTCAGCTGAGGGATCAGCCATAGTGAAGGAGTCTATGGAAGGCAGCCACTCAGGGATCTCCAATATCTCCCAAGGCACCTCAGCTCCACCCACCAACTCCAGTACCTTGGGAGATATTGGAGATCACTGAGGGACAGCTTAACCTGATTTAATGACTAGGGAGTGTTACAGGTAAGCTCCCCGACACAGCTGGGTGCCCTGCTCGCACTGCAGCTCTGCAAGCAATATAGTACAGTGTGTGTCGGTGGCCCCGGTATCAACCCTCTGGCGAATGACACACGGTGCGCACCCCCTGCACCCCCATAGCCACGCCACTTTTTTCAACCCAGGCTGTGACTGCTTTCTAAAGGAGGAGAGGAGACTTGGGAAATACTGCCTCCAGCTTGCAGCAGAGTGATTAAATCATTTAGCCTAAGTAAAATCACTTGACTGCAGCTGGAGGCCTGCTTCTTAATGTTAAAAAGTGGAACTTAAAAAAAATATAAATCTTACCATTACTGTATATTGTAACACATTAAGAATTAATTCATGCAGACTTTAAAGTTGCTGAAAGGTCTACGTTAATTACAGCTCTGACAATATAAAGAAACAGATGCTGTGATTTAATTATACAACATATACAAGTAAGCAAAACAAAGCTATTCTGATTCATTTCAGAAACAGAGGACTCTGATGACAACTGATCAGCTTAATATTTCATTTGGAAAGCCAAGTGCGAACAAAAAAAAAAAGAATCTCCCACTCTCCCCACTGTTTACCAAGTGGAGACCTTTAATTGCTTATGTTGGGAATGGTTGGAGGAATGGCCCCAGGCCCACTAAAGCCCAGGCGTGACTACTCCCACATTGATATAAATAATTTAAGGATTTATTAGGATTTAACAAAACTTTGTGCAGTAATTGACCAGAACTGTCAAATAACTTTCTTTTTCCTTTATTGCACGGACAACTTTGAAAGTCCTTGACTCAGCTTCTAACTCAGAATATACAAAGAGGAACATTTCATACCCTTGAGCGTCCAACCACCCACCTGATATCATTAATAATACTTGTACAAACTATAAAGGAAAGGGATTAGAGATGATTGGCTCAGGAAAATGCTGAATATTTCTGTGTAGGTGTTTCATCATGCAGTTTAAGAAAACAGACATTCATGAGTGATGTATATTTGTAATAATTATAATGTTATAAATGTACGATTCTTCTCAGAGTGGACAATTTGTATGCATATATTCAGACTATAATAACATGTTGCATTTCACTGTTTTCAAGCCAATTTATTTGTCACTTAAAATTAACCTAAAATTAAGATTTGATATCTTAAAGTGAAAAATTTGAAACCAGATATAACACAATCCTACATAGAATGCATTTGCAGTTTTTGGACCCAGTTTTATCATGGCCCTATCAATAATCATTATCTTATTAATGTCCTGTACATTAGAAGTATTTTACATAAATTAAAGTGGTATTAAACCCAAAACCAAAAATTGAATATATTGTGGTTTACTAAGCCTTGGATGTGGTGACTGCATTTTTACCCACCTGGTGATCTGTCCAGTAACATACTACCTGTTTTACTGCACCCCGCTCTGAATGAAGGAGCATAGGGGGCACAGCAGACAGCAGCATTGTCAGTAACACTAACAAATTGAAGCCAAACTCCAGCTAATACTTTATAAACAGTTACAGCCAACATATTTTTATTTCCTTTTGTGATAAAGGGTTTACACAAATAAAAAAAATCGGATCCAATGTAAGCACCCCTGCTAGTGTTAAATGGTTTGTCTCATTTCTGTTACTGATAAATTCTGCTAAAGAGCTTGTTCTTTTAAAAAACAACAGAAATACTGGCGGGATCACCAGATGAAAATGAAAGGAAAGAAAGCCTAAAAAAAATGAATGCAGCCACCACATATAAGAAATGGTAAGCTGCAATATACTAAATGTTTGCTTTTGGGTTTATTACCGCTTTCATGGAAATATATCAGGAATTGTCTCTTCAGTGATAATGTTCAGCAATTTATGTTAGCTGAATTTATGAAAAGGAAATCAAAGCTACTGTGTATAAAATATGGTGCCTTGCAAAAGTATTCACCCCCTTGGCTTTTTACCTTTTTTTTTACATTACAGCTTTTAGTTCAATGTTTTTTTTAATCTGAATTATATGTGATGGATCAGAACACAATAGTCTAAGTTGGTGAAGTAAAATTAGAAAAATATACACATAAAACTATTTTTCAGAAATAAAAAACTGATAATTGGCATGTGCGTATGTATTCACCCCCTTTGTTATGAAGCCCATAAAAAGCTCTGGTGCAACCAATTACCTTCAGAAGTCACATAATTAGTGAAATGATGTCCACCTGTGTGCAGTCTAAGTGTCACATGATCTGTCATTACATATACACACCTTTTTGAAAGGCCCCAGAGGCTGCAACACCTATGAAGAGGCACCACTAGCCAAACACTGCCATGAAGACCAAGGAACTCTCCAAACAAGTAAGGGACAATGTTGTTGAGAAGTACAAGTCAGGGTTAGGTTTTAAAAAAAAATACAAATCTTTGATGATCCCTAGGAGCACCCGTTGTTTGCTTCAAAATAAAAAAATAAATTAAAAAATCTTCAATGCAGAGCAGGGAGACAGCAACCTCCATGTTTTTCCACATCTTTACAGGAAAGATATATCATTTGGACCTGGGAAGTTTGCAGCCTCACATAGACTTGGAGCCTTATTTAACCACTTAAGCTCCGGACTATTTGGCTGGCAAAAGACCAGAGCACTTTTTGCGATTTGGCACTGCATCGCTTTAACTGACAATTGCACGGTCGTGGGACGTGGCTCCCAAACAAAATTGACATCCTTTTTTCCCCCACAAATAAAGCTTTCTTTTGGTGGTATTTGATCCCCACTGCGGTTTTCATTTTTTGCGCTATAAACAAAATAATAGTGACAATTTTGAAAAAAACACATTATTTTTTACTTTTTGCTATAATAAATATCCCCAAAAATATATAAAAAAACATTTTTTTTCCTCAGTTAAGGCCGATACGTATTCTTCTACATATTTTTGGTAAAAAAAAATCGAAATAAGCGTTAATTGATTGGTTTGCGCAAAAGTTATAGCTTTTACAAAATAGGGGATAGTTTTATGGCATTTTTATTAATAATTTATTTTTTACTAGTAATGGCGGCGATCAGCGATTTTTATCATGACTGCGACATTATGGCAGACAGATCGGACACTTTTGGTGCTATTTTGGGACCATTCACATTTATACAGCGATCAGTGTGATTAAAAATGCATTGATTACTGTGTAAATTTGACTGGCAGTGAAGGGGTTAACCACTAGGGGGCAGTGAAGGGGTTAAGTGTGTCCTAGGGAGTGATTCTAACTGTGGGGGGGAGGGGCTACGTGTGACAAGACACTGATCACTGCTCCCGATTATAGGGAGCTGTGATCAGTGTCCTGTCACTAGGCAGAATGGGGAAATGCTTGTTTACATCAGCATTTCCCCGTTCTTCCTCTCCGTGAGACGATCGCAGGTATCCCCGTGGACATCGAGTCCACGGGACCCGCGATCACACTCACGGAGCTTGCGGCGTGCGCACCCGCAAACTGCTTCTTAAAGGGCAACGTACAGGTACGTTAATATGCCTGTATGTGCCCTCCTGCCGACGTATATCGGCATGAGCCGGTCGGCAAGGGGTTAAAGCTTTGGTTAACGCTCCCAGCCTGGCGCTCATCTGCACCCCCGCTGGCACTGCTTCATCTATTCCGTTAGGAATTATTTGCATGTAAAGACAAAATCATGACCATACATACTCCTACTTTATACCCCTGACGAAGGTGCTCTAACCAGAAACACGTTAGGTACCGGGGATTACTATATACCGGAGAGTAACAATCTTTTTGTCATACATATTATGTAATTTGTCGTTTTTTGTCCTGTTTTTGATGTTTTGTATATTCTTGTAATACGTTCTTATGCCTTTTTTAACACCGGCCATCATATGATAGTAAATTTTTATGTACATTTAATAAAATATATTTTTTGACTATACACATGTGTTCGTTGCCTTTAAAGTCCTAATGAAGGGGGATTTCTCTTTTTTTCAATCAAATTATTTCACATCCCTTTTGTCAATAGTGGTTTGTCTAGTGCCCTGCATGCATTTTTATAATATAAATACTGTTCTTTCTGCCTGGAATCTGGAGATTGTCCATAGCAACCAAAGAGCATCCCTTTACATCAAAAGCAGTTTTAGACCAGCTAGAAAACAAATTAGAATCACTTGCAGAATTGAGCGATATTGATTCATGGGGAAATCCGTCATCAAACACTGAAAGTAATGACAGTGACAATTCTGCAACTGAGCAAATTTCAGTGTTTTTGATTTGATTACGTTATTGAATAATTTTGTATTATTATTTGTTATAATTATTTATAGTTATTTATTATATTATAATTTATAATTTCGTATTTCAAACTTTATCACACCCAGGATGTCTACTAGACTCTTGTTTGGACAGATTTAAGTGTGTTATTCCTAAGAATTACTGGCTACAATATAAAACACCAAATTTCCATGCAAAACATTGTACCGATTTGAGCATCAAAAATCTGATATAATCATACCGCCAGGGAGGTTAAAGCAGACCTCCACCCAAAGGGGGAGCTCTGCTTGTTTGCACCCCCTCTCCAGTGCCACATTTAGCACTTTTTGGGGGAGCAGCAGGTACCTAGTTTTGACAGGTCTCCGCTCCCATGTCCAGCTCTGAGTGCAGCAGCGATCTACGAGCATGTTCGCCCCTCCTCCCTACCCGCAGCTTTCTGGGACACACACAGGTCCCAGAAGACTGTGGGACCATTCACAAAGTGCAGCGCGACTTGTGCATGCACAGTAGGAAACTGGCAGTGAAGCCAGATGGCTTCACTGCCAGTTTCCCTTACTAACAATGCCGGTGCCTGCACCCGAAGCCGGTTGACGAATCGGCTTGGGTGAGGACATTGCGGGCTCCCTGGACAGGTAAAGTGTCCTTATAATAAAAGTCAGCAGCTACAGTATTGGTAGCTGCTGGCTTCTAATTTTTTTTTTTTTTTGGTAGACTGGAGCTTCTCTGTCTAGTAATGCACTTGCTCTCGTGAGCAACTTATCCCAGATGTGCTATATGCCTTAAAAACAATAAAGAGTGACAACACTTTCAGAGGCTGCAGCTCTGTAGACTCTATGGGGTTGATTTACTAAAACTAGAGAGTGCCAAATCTGGTGCAGCTGTGCATGGTAGCCAATCAGCTTCTAACTTCAGCTTGTTTAATTAAGCTTTGACAAAAAACAAACAAACTGGAAGCCGATTGGTTTCTATGCAGAGCTGCATCAGATTTTGCAATCAACCGCTGTGTCACTATCTCTTGGCTGACCACTGGACTACTGGTGGTGAAAATCAGTGTGGTGATATTTACTGTAAATTATCTTTTTCCTGCAGGCCACTTTATATACCTTCCCTTCTTTTCAGCTCTAAAGATGAACTATTCCAACTACAAGCCGGATTTCAGCTTTCAGTTGGTTTGTGACTAATCCCTTTAAAGACATTTTAATAACACACACTAGAGGAATTAAAAAACGTATTGAAATTTGGAACCCCACCCATTTATTTCTTGTTTGGGATAGAATCAGTGAAGGCTAGAAACTATGGCAAACTTTTATTGCTGTCTCATGGGCGGAAGGTTCATCCCTACCTGTCCAGGATCTTTGGAAAAGAAAGTTAAGGGAAAACCCCCATTTGGGACACAAACAACAATAAAAACAAAGTAAATGATTTTGTCAGGACTACATAAACAGGCTAGAAGTCAATGAACGTAACATATAGGGTGGTGTTAAGGTGACATCATTATGATGGGAGGAGCCTGAGAATGCGCTTTAGGTACCAACAGGGGTTGCATCTTTGTTTGAACTTGGTTCCACCTGTATAGTGCAAGATTTGTTATGCACGAGTAAAATGCACATTAGAATAGGAGGTTTGTTTAATGATTTTTATTATGGAATTTTCTTTATTTGCCCTACAATCTGGGAGACAAAAAAAAAAAAGAGAGCTATTCATCTTGTGAAACTGCAAATGTGGGCAAAAATGAATATTCGACTATTTTCTCCCCAAGTTGCATGCTTTTCATGAATAGAGTGAGTCAGAAAAATACCACATTGAACACATCAACTCCACCTAGTTTTACTTTTTCAGGCCAGAATTAAGCCCGCCTCTTTTAGAGCTTTGCAATTTCTTGTGTCCCTCTCCACAAAAAAAACTACTGCAACTGTGTGCAGTATGCTCTCTCCATCTCTAGCTGAGCTTTGTGCACTGTGCAGGAACCTTGTCTCCAGCTCGGAGCAGCCGATTATGAGCTTGGCTGGAGAAGGAGAGAGTGAACTGCGCATGAGTGAAGTTTGAATGGCCCACAGTAGCCACTAAGAGGCAAACAACTGGAATGCCCAGTCTGTCTTGCAAACAGAGCGGGGAGGATTGGCCTGCAATTTTTGTAGAGAGACCACCCCAAACCAGTATGTGTAATAGAAGGAAGAGCAACATTTAGGCGAGCTTTATGGGAAATTTTGCTGGAGGTGAACTTACACAAGTCATTAAAATTAAATATAAAACAATTTAAAGTGTAAAAAAATTCCCCTCTGGGTGATCTATGTAAATTTCAAGGATTTAAAAAAAATGTTGTTGCAGATTCCTAACTTGTGTTATTCTGAAGAAATCCCTGTGTGTTTGTCTGTATCCACGTGATGTGGGAAAGTGAGTCTAATGGGAGTGGTTTCATAATTATCAACAGCTGCTGCACCTGCAGGGCTCTAATGAGGAAAGCCGTGATTTCCTACTGAAAGTATCTCACCAAAAATGACATTTTTGTTGCAGGGGATGCCTGAAATCTGACTAGTATCTTAGTTCTTAGTGCAAACTTCTGGGAGAATGAGTAAGCCAATCACACAAGCAGGACATTTTTTTTTGGGGGGGGGGGGGGTTCTGTAAACATTATGTACAGAACAACTCCAGGTTGCCATATTGCATTTTCAGAAAATTACAGAGCTGCAGATTGAAAAGGAAAGGTGATTTTTAATCAAATTCATCTACAATATGACATGCATTGCTATTGTATACACTATATTATGTTTTCTTTATTTGCTATTTTTGTTCCCGACGAAAGTGGAGTTACCCTTTACCCTGGCCTCCATTTTGAATACATTATGCAATCGCAGATGTCTAACTAAGGACACACAAGGTGTGTCAAAACACATGTGGCAGGTATATTAGGCAGGATATGTACTGTACATTGTGGGGTTGATTTACTAATACTGGAGAGTGCAAAATCTGGTGCAGCTCTGCACAGAAACAATCAGCTTCCAGGTTTTTTTTTTGTCAAAGCTTAATTGAGCAAGCTGAAGTTAAGTGGGGTATGCACTATAAGAAAATCGGGCGAGCGATCATTTCACAGCAAGTGGGAACCGAGGAAGTAAATCATGTATGAAAATTCTCGTAGGGCAAAAGCTTTTTTTTTTGTTGTTTATTGTTTCTGACTATGCACAACCTTTCTCGTATGAAAACCATCTGAAAACGGTACATATTAAGCGAAAAACGTTCGCTTGGCTCCCATACGAGAAAAAAATTGACATTTGTCCCTCTGAAATTTTTGTCTCAGAAGGTCAGAATCAGCTGTCGAAAGTTGTGTACACACGATCAGAAAATTGTACGATCATTCCTCGGATGACAATGTTTGCCCGATTTTCTTATAGTGTGTACAAGCCTTTATTTAGCAGCTGATTGGCAACCATGCAGAGCTGCACCAGATTTTGCACTCTCTAGTTTTAGTAAATCAACCCCGGTGTGTCTATTACCTGTTTGGTACAATGTATAAAATGTATCTGGAACTCGCTGCCCAAATAGTCTATGATGGAAAACTGAAGCCTGCTCTTGTGAAGTGTACTGTATGCGAAGGATCACGGCCTTCGGTGCAATAAGAGACAATCAACTACTTTAAAGGAACTCTATAGCATTGTTTGCTGGAACATTTGGTTCTTTAGCTATGACATTTCATTGTAACAAAACTATTGACTAGCATAGTAATAAAAAGCCCTTAACATTGTGTTAAGGTTACAGCAAAAACAAAAAAAAAACAAAGATGACTGAATATTAGTTGCTATTGTGCAGAGGTTTAAAGCCAAACAAGTTGAATGTAACATTTAAAAAATGAAAATGATATAAAATACACACAGAAAGCTAAAAAACAAGAAAGCACCATGTCCTCACATTTTGTAAACTATGTTATCTTAAAGTGGAACTATACTCAAAAATGAAAATCTTCAGTCTTTTACATGAATGGCATCTCTTCTGATCAGCAGGGGATCCATAAACAAGTCCCCCTGCTGTGTCGGAGCAAACCGGAGATGTCATTTATGTGACATTGGTGTTTGTTCATTTTTTTTTTCTGTAAAGCTGAACAGACTCCTGCTAGGTTTATGAGCAGAAAGGATGTAAATGGCATGTGGCCGGTAACATCCTTTTACCTCTGATCCGTAATGTTTAGCGTTTCGTAAAAAAAAAAAAAAAAAAAATGACGCAAACGGGACTCAGATGTAGTTGGATGTAAAAGGGTGCACATCATAATACATCTGCCTGGTCTAGATTAACATTGAGCTTTTGTTTAGATCCACCTGAAAAACTGAGAGGCAGATATGATTAGAATGCTGGTCTGAAAGACAATATTTGACACTATATACTAAAGACTAAAATTTTTTTTTTTTTTACAAAAATAACAAACATGTTATACTTACCTGCTCTGTGCAGTGGTTTTGCGCACAGCAGCCCCAATCCTCCTCTTTTCAGTTCCCCTGCCATCTCTATGGGCTTCTCCCCCCTGCCGAGTGCCCCCATAACAATCCGTATGCTATGGGGGCATTCATCCCCTGCTCTGTGTGTCCAGAACACCTTTTTAGGTGTGATTTGGTGCATTAAGCAGCCCAATATAATTTATTGGGCTTTCTTAACGTATTTTGCATCCACCAAACCGCACCTCCCAGAAAAATCTATACCAAGTCTTATTCTCACCTGTCTTCAAGCGTTAGAGAGCATCACTGTGTAGTTTGTTTAGAGCCACACAATTACAACAGCAGAAACTGCAGGCTGGGCTCTTATTCATTTTTATGGATCAAGCAGTTGAAAAACCTGTTCAGAGAAAGAAGGAGAGCCCCCATTGGAAGAATCGATATGTGGGGGAATACAAGAGACAAAAAGAAAGTTATTTGAAGGCTAGTTCCAGGTCTATGTTTATCAGGGTACAATCTATGAGAAACCCTGGGGGATGGTATATAGGTGGGAGGAGCGTTCCTTTTCTTTTATATATAAGTATATATATATATGAATAAATAAATAAGTAAAAAAAAAAAATATATATATATATATATATATATATATATACACACACAAAGATGAAAATAGGAAGTTTGTACTTCTTTCTGTCCATCATGGCACCACTTAATAGCACATAATGTTCGGAGGTTAAATATCTCAGCAAAAAGACACAAGATTTAGAAAAAATACACCATTACTCTGTAAATGTGATATTTACACAAGGAACATACATCTCACATGACTCCGATGTTAAACTGTACTCAAAATACTACCCAACATGGCTTTATGGAGAGTCTATGATGAAACAAGCAAGAGGGGTGGCAACAGGTACAATGTATACCATAAAAGAGCAAATGGCTAATCCAGAAGGTCGTTTTTTTCTTTGTAAAACGGTTACTGTATAACCACTTGAAGATCAAGCTTTTTCTGGCACTTTTTTGACAGTTCACCGCTGGAGGGCTTTGTTTTAAGGTAAGTTTCACATAATGTGCTAGTGAAATAGACTAGGTGCTGGTAGAACATCAGCTAATGGAATGCCTAATAAAACCATCTATTACAGTAATTTCACTATCTGATCCTACCCCAGTAATGATGAGCATCAATTTAGTAAATGAGCAGAACAGAATAAGCTCATGGAAACTAAATGAAGCTTTGATACAGGGTCAGAAGGAAATAATGATGGAAATGGAGAAATTCTTTCTGCTGAATGAGTCCCAGGAAATATCGCAAGCCACCATATGAGGAACACAAAAGGCTTATATAAAAGAGTATCTTGATATCTATAGGGGCACAAAAAAATAAAGAAGGGATAAATAAAATATAAATATTATTGAAAGAAATATACAAGTTGGAGCAATTACATAAAGGGAAAGTAGGGTCATATACACAACAAGCATTAGTTTCAAAGCAAGATGAGATGATTGCCTTAACGGAACAAGAAACAAAACAAGCTTTATACATGGTGGCTAAAGAAAGATACCAGTGGAAAAATAAATCATAAAAGTACTTAGCAAGAGAACTAAGGGCAAAAAATCTTTAAATTATATAGCTAACCTAAAAATAAGTCTGGGGAACTGGTATATAAAACTTTGGAGATAGCAAAAGCCTTTCAAAAATATTATAGTGCATTATATTCAGTAAAACCAACAGGGCAGTATGAGATAGAATTAGAAGGAATGGAAATGATACAATCTTATTTCAAGGCTACTAGGCTACCTAAATGCCTAAAAGGCATATTAGAAGATGTACTGCAATCCTTAGAGAGACCAATAACACAAGAAGAAATTGAAGCAGCGATAAAAAATACAGCAACAGGGAAGAGCCTAGGCCTGGACTGGTATTCTTTAGGATATTATAAGAATTTCAAAGGAAAGCTTATGCCCAAATTTTGCTCATATGTGAATTTGACATGAAGGGACTGGTATGAGGAAATGAGGAATGAGTCGTTGCTTATGTACATTACAATTATACCAAAAGAGGGGGAAGAGTCTACGTTATGTTCTAATTATGGAACTAATTATGTTCTAATTATGGAACAATATTATTAAATGTAGATACAAAGTTATAGTCAAAAGTTCTAGTCACCAGGTTGAAGAGCTTAGTGGAGTCATACTGACAAGGTGAGGTTGAGATCATTGTTCCTTCTACATAAAGTCAGCAGCAAAAAGTTCCCAGTTATATGTCTGTCAATAGATGCTGAAAAAGCATTTGATAGAGTAGACTGGGGATTTATGTTAGCTACACTGGAGGTACCCTGAATAGGCCCAAGGATGTGCCAATGGATAAAGCCTCTATATCTGCATCCTACAGAAGCAGTGATGGTAAATGGCAGCTTATTGCAACAATTTGAATTATTTAATGGAACAAGTCAGGGTTGTCTTCTTTCACCCCTGTTATTTGTACTGTCCTTGGAACCCCTCTTGGCCACCATTTGGGCTAATGTTAATATAGGAGTGAGGATTGGCAAGGAGAAACATAAGGTAGTAGCATATGGTTAAGCACGTCTGAACTGTGTGAAAGGTGTCTACCAGGCATTCTGGTCCTGTGGTGTTATTTGGGATGTCCAAAAAAAGAACTTTACTGTGGTGTGCAGCCGTTTCTTTATATTCATTGTCTGCGGAGGCGAGCACCCACCACTTCCATTAGGCTTCTACATCTCACCGGAGCGGCGAGTCTTTCTTGTTTAGTCTAGTAGCATATGCAGATGACATCCTGTTCTACGTCTCCGATCCTAAAATATCATTACAGTAAAATAACTAAAACTTTATGGGGAATTATCGAATCTAAAAATGAATCCATCTAAATCAGAGATTTGAAATACTACAATGACGCATAGGAAAGAATAGACAATACAGGAACTATTTCCGCTTATTTGGTGAAAATATTTAGGGAATAAAACTGACGTTGTCTTTAAGAAATATACTCTATATTAAGGTAAATATATTCCCTTATTAGATTCAATTAGAAATGAATTAAATATTATGTCAGTAAGATTGCTCTCCTGGGATGGGCAAATAAATAATTATCCACCTTACCAATCGCTCTGTGTCTATTACTCCTCTCTGTCAATCCCTTCACTGGTGTCCGCTCATCCAACTAATTCAATTCAAAATATTAACAACTACTTACAAAGTCATCCACAACTCAGCCCCCAGCTACATCACTAGCCTAGTCTCTAAATACCAACCTATTCGTTCTCTTCATTCCTCTCAAGACCTCCTGCTCTCTAGCTCCCTCGTCCCCTCCTCCCATGCTCGCCTCCAGGACTTTCCAGAGCCTCTCCAATCCTATGGAATGCCTTACCCCAATCTGTCAGCTTATCTCCTACTCTATTAGCTTTTAGATGATGCCTGAAAACCCTCCTCTTCAGAGAAGCCTATCCTACCCCCGCCTAACAACTGTATTTTCATTTTCTCCATCAGCTCATCCCCCACAGTTATTACCTTTTGTCCCACCTGACCCTCCTCTCTAGATAGTAAGCTCTAAAGAGCCGGGCCCTCTGATCCCTCCTGTATTGATTTGTATTGTAAGTGTACTGTCTGCCCCCATGTTGTAAAGCGCTGCGCAAATTGTTGGTGCTATATAAATCCTGTATAATAATAATAATAATAATAAGATGGAAATATTGTCCAAAGTTCTCTAAAAATTTAAAATGCTTCCAATCCATTTACCACAAATGTATTTTAGGACATTAAAGGCGCTTGCTCTTAAGGATTTTTGACAGGGTAAGAAACCAAGAATACAATATTCAGTGTTAAGAAGGACAAGATTAAACACAGGCGGTTTTGGCAGCACCAGATTTTAGGAGGTACTATAGTCCAATGATTTTTTACATTTTTAGATTGGATATACAGTATAGTTCACCAGAGAAGAGTTGGGTTAGGAGTGAAGGTACACAAAGTAATGCACCAGTGGGAAAAGTGATTTGGAATCGATACCATATGTTTTCTAAGGAGACAAGTGAATAAAGGCTCAATTTATTTAGCCACTTCCATACCGGGCCTATTCTGGCACTCCTTTCCTACATGTAAAAATCATAATTTTTTTGCTGGAAAATTACCCAGAACTCCCAAACATTATATATATATATATATATATATATATATATATATATATATATATATATATATATATATATATATATATTTTAGCAGAGACTCTAGGGAATACAGTGGCGATTGTTGCAACTTTTTACGTCACACGGTATTTGTGCAGGAATTTTCATGAATTTAAAAAAACAAAACAGTAACGTTAGCCCAATTTTTTTGTATAATGTGAAATATGATGTTACATAAAGTAAATAGATACCTAACGTGTCACGCTTTAAAATTGCGCACACTCATGGAATGGCACCAAACTTTGGTACTTAAAAATCTTCACAGGCGATGCTTTAAATTTTTTTACAGGTTACCAGTTTAAACATCCCTTGTAATAGGAATAGTGCGTGACAGGTCCACTTTATGGAGAGATGTGGGGTCTAAAAGACCCCACATCTCTCCTCCAGGCTGGAAAGACCGAGATAAAAAAAATTAACTGTCTCGGCCTTTCCAGCTGAGTCCCCGGCTTTGTTTTACGTGACGTCATAACGTCGTGCCTGGGCCTCTGAGGGTCATAGAGATGACTGGGGACCATATGGTCACCAGAAATCTCTATGATCAACTTCCAGCAGCGACCAAATCATTCTCCGGCTCGCCGATCAAACAGACGAGCCCGGAGAAGCACCGGAGGGCGGAGGGAGGGGGGATGTTGGGTTTTTCCTTGAGTGAACAACAGAAGGAAAAAAAGTGTTAAAACTGGCATGTGGTCCATCAATAGACATAAACACGACAGACATGAATTTTAAATGTTTAGCAAGATGGCACATCACACCCACTAGAGCACATAAATATTAATGTTATGTAATGCACAGGCAACATATGCCACATATTTAGTGGGAGTGTACAAGAATACAGGAATTGTGGAAGAATATTGCACAGATAATACAGGATATAGTCAAAAGATAAGGATATAGATGGGGTTAGTCTCCCTAAAGATCCATGGACGTATTTATTTCATAGCGCTGGGTACTCAATAACACAATATAAGAACTCACTTATCCCTCATATACTGAACGCAGCAAAGGGGCTTATTCTAAGTGGCGGCACTCACAGGAGATTCCATCAGTTAAAGGTTTAGGAGAGTAGAGTATATCTGTTTGATGGAAGAACTTTATCATTCATGTGAGGATAGGATAGAAAAATCTGTAGAAACATGGGACGGTTGGTTTGAGCTTAAGACCCCTTTCACACTGGGGCGTTTTTCAGGCGCTTTAGCGTTAAAAAAAAGTGCCTGTAAAGCGCCTGAAAGAAGCCTCATCTGCAATCCCAATGTGAAAGCCCGAGTGCTTTCATACTGAGACCCCTTTCACACTGGGGCATTTTTCAGGCGCTTTAGCGTTAAAAAAAGCGCCTGAGAGAAGCCTCATCTGCAATCCCAATCTGAAAGCCCGAGTGCTTTCCCACTGGCGGCATTGCGCTGGCAGGGCGTCACAAAAAGTCCAAGCAGCTTCTTTGCAGCGCTTTCGTGTTTTTGCCACCAGGCTGGGTGAGCCGATGGCCCGAGCCCTTTCACACTGCCAGCGCTCGAAAAACGCCTGAAAAACGCCCCAGTGTGAAAAGGGTCTTAAGCAGCGCTTTACCAGCGTTTTTCGGGCCCTGGCAGTGTGAAAGGGCTCGGGCTTTCACATTCGGATTGCAGATGAGGCTTCTTTCATGCGCTTTTTTTAACGCTAAAGCGCCTGAAAAACACCTAAAAAACGCCCCAGTGTGAAAGGGGTCTAAAAGGTCAGTGGTATATGCAGAGTTGATGGGAGTATAGTAGAAAAAATAAAGTATGGAAAGATAAAGTGTTTGAAATAGGGGGTTAATTATAGAACAAAAGGGCTAACAAATTCAGAATATGTGTATAATGGGGGGGGGGTTTGTAACTACTGATTGGATATATAATGCGTACATTTATTGTTTGAAGCAAGAAAATTAACAAAGAAAACAGCCCAGACAGACAGCCCAGATCTCCAAAGAGCAGGGACAGGCGGGTACCTTGAGAGACTGCCGGGGGTCATTTAAAGCTGTATTTGTGTAAAAAACTTTATAAACATAGCAAAAAGCAGATAAAAAACATAGAACTGCAGTTTCCATTTAAAGGAGAAGTACAGCCAAAGCTCATTTGGCTAGACTTCCCCTGTGGATCACAGGAGTGCAGTTTGTTCTGCACTCCTGTGACCAGTTTTCAGCACAGAGCGGACTGAAGTCTGTTCTCTGCTGACGTCAAAGAGCCGGTCCAGGCTCTGGCATCATCATAACCATGGAGCCATGATCCGCCCAGATCCCTGGATCGACACCCGCCTCAGCCTCTCAGCGAGCCGATGGGAGCCTGAGCCAGGCGATCCCACCCACTCCACAGCCCAGCGCTCCAATGAGTGAGGAGGGGGCAGAGCAGAGAGCTGTGACTGACAGCGCAGTTTGACATGCAAGGATCAGTATAATAATGAATGACAGTAAGCTGATGTAACAAAATAGAGATGGCAAAACACAAAAGCTTATTTATTAACCAATGTCTACATATCTTACTTCCGCACAAATGGCAATTGCACTTAAATATATCATATACTTGGCTAAGATACAAACACAAAATTTCATACCATGAAAGGACTATTGCCAAATGAGGATGCAAGAACCACCATTTATACATGAATAAGAATCAAAATAATTATTGCATCACAAATCTATAGAAAAATACACCACCCTCCCTTAAGAAAGGCATTAAAACCTTTTAACATCTCTAGTTGTGGTGCTATTAAAGGTTGTTGTATCTCAACATAGAGTATATTAAAAGATATGTAAATGCTATATTATTGTACTTGTTTTTCTATGCAGAAATTGTTGTGCTGACAAAATCAGATCTAAATCAAAGTGGACATACACTATATTATCAAAAGTATTGGGACACATACAGGGACTTTATTGGCATTCCAGTCTTATGCCCCGTACACACGGTCGGACATTGATCGGACATTCCGACAACAAAATCCTAGGATTTTTTCCGACGGATGTTGGCTCAAACTTGTCTTGCATACACACAGTCACACAAAGTTGTCGGAAAATCCGATCGTTCTGAACGCGGTGACGTATAACACGTACGTTGGGGCTATAAATGGGGCAGTAGCCAATAGCTTTCATCTCTTTATTTATTCTGAGCATGCGTGGCACTTTGTGCGTCGGATTTGTGTACACACGATCGGAAATTCCGACAACGGATTTTGTTGTCGGAAAATTTTATAGCCTGCTCTCAAACTTTGTGAGTCTGAAATTCCGATGGAAAATGTGTGATGGAGCCTACACATGGTCCGAATTTCCGACAACAAGGTCCTATCACACATTTTCCGTCGGAAAATCCAACCGTGTGTACGGGGCATAAGTCCGTAGGATACAATACTGGGTTGGCCCACCTTTTGCAGCTATAAAACCTTCAACTCTTCTGGGAAGGCTGTCCACAAGGTTATAGCTGTTATAGCTGCAACTCAATATTGAACCCTACGGACTTATGCCCTGTATACATGGTCAGATTTTCCGACGGAAAATATGTGATAGGACCTTGTTGAAGGAAATTCCAACCGTGTGTGGGCTCCATCACACATTTTCCATCGGAATTTCCGACACACAAACTTTGAGAGCTTGCTATGAAATTTTCCGACAACAAAATCCGTTGTCGGAAATTCCGATCGTGTGTACACAAATCCGACACACAAAGTGCCATGCTCAGAATAAATTAAGAGACGAAAGCTATTGGCTACTGCCCCGTTTATAGTCCTGATGTACGTGTTTTACGTCACCGCGTTCAGAACGATCGGATTTTTCGACAACTTTGTGTGACCGTGTGTATGCAAGACAAGTTTGAGCCAACATCCGTCAGAAAAAATCCATGGATTTTGTTGTCGGAATGTCCGATCAATGTCCGACCGTGTGTACAGGGCATAAGACTGGGATGCCATTAAAGTTCATGTGCGTGTAAAGGCAGACGTCTCAATACTTTTGACAATATAGTGTATGTTCACTTACATCCGACTACCTCTGATACATCATGTGTATGTTTGAAAAGTCAAAAAAGGTTGCAAACCTTTACCGCTTTTTTTTTTTTCTTTCAAATCTGGGCCTTTGAATATCTCTAGAGCTTAATAAAACAGATGAAGCTTTGCTGCCTATCACCATCCAATCATGTACATGCAAAAATGCTGCTTTTTTATTTTTTATGATTGGGTATTCTTTGCAAAGTTATATATTTCACCACATTCATTAAGCTCTAGGGAAATTTCCCTTGCAAAGTTAACAGCCTATTTGCCTTTAGTAAATCAATGTGAATGTCTCCTTTTTTTGAGCAGAGAAATCTAAAATTGTATAAAGATGTCCTACTTCCCCCACCAGTTACATGGTTAAAAAAAGAAACATGTTGTATTTTTATTTATTGTACAACTCAAGGATGCAACACCTGGCACTGCAACAGACAATTTTGGTAAGTGTGCCATGAACATTATCAGTCATTAGTGTGATAGCAATTTCATTTACCTGATATTCAAGCTTCACAATCTACTAAATGCAGCTAATTTTCAGAGCAGCTGTCTTCACTGCCGTCACTGTAGCTGTTCCTGTAAAAAAAATAAGCAATAAGCCATGTATTTCATTTGGAGCTGTTGATATTTTATTAGGGTTAGTTTAGCTATGGCAATCTTATATTAAAGAGACTCTGTGACCAAACTAAAAGTCAAATTAAATGCAGTGGCTGTAGAGCAGGAAATATATACTTAACTCCCTTCCGCTAATACTGAAGAGGAATTGACGGTGACAGTTGCTTCTGAAACAGACATTTCCAGGGAAGGGGACAGGACAGAACGCTAGACAGAGGACTTGCCGGGAACGATTAGTACACCTTCCCGTTATCGGCCGCCTTATCTCGCTCATTTTGACTATTATAGAGTGGCGCCCTGAAGCGCCATGACATTGTGAGTACCCAGTGTGGGTTTTTAATAAGGGTCCTTTCACACTAAAGCGGTTTGCAGGCGCTAATAATAGCGCCTGCAAACCGGCCCGAAAGTGCCGCTGCTTTAATTCCAGTGTGAAAGCCCCGAGGGCTTTCACACTGGAGCGGTGCGCTAGCAGGACAGGAAAAAAAGTCCTGCTAGCAGCATCTTCGGAGCGGTGAAGGAGCGGAGTGTATACCGCTCCTTCACCGCTCCTGCCTATTGAAATCAATGGGACGGCGCGGCTATACCGCCGGAAAAGCGCCTCTGCAGAGGCACTTTTGCGGTGGTTTTAACCCTTTCTCGGCCGCTAGCAGGGGGGTAAAACCGCCCCGCTAGCGTCCGAATACCGACGGTAAAGCGGCGCTTACAATAGCGGCGCTTTACCGCCGACAACGCCCCCGCCCCAGTGTGAAAGGGGCCTAATTGAAAAGAGTGCTACTTGTCACAGAAAATGCACTAACCTGCCCCACATCCCTAATGACAATAGATTGAAAAAACAAAATTTCCTCTAGGTGGGACTTTGAATAGGGCAGATGGCAAATGAAGTATGAAAAGAATGTAAAAAATATATATGATTTTATTAAGAGAATTTTTTTTTAAATATTTAGCACATAAACAGTACACATATCAATGTCAAAAAAATGTTCTGGAGATAACTGGTCATACAGTAACAGTTCAATTTGTACAGACGGTGACCGCAGAAGTCTGTTGAGTTGGGAGTGAACGCAACAGAGATACCCAACGTGTTTCGAAATTGCTATTTCTTCATCAGGGGTGTTTGCGATTTATCTCAGAACGTACAAACGTCCGCAATTAAACAAACACAGATTCAATACATAATATTGGTTATACAAAAAATGCAGCTTTAGAAAGTAAATGCATATAATCACATTATGATTTCTATATGAATCTTTAAAAACTAACCGTGCAAGCTGTATGGCTCTTGGAATAGTTTCCTATCCAGATTATATCCTTTAAAAACAAGATGTGTTGCAGCTCAATAACCCCATCCCTTTTCTTTCCTTTTCTTCCCATATATCCACAGTAAGGGGTCTACTTCGGAGGGCCATACCGGGTTGTCCTTTGTGTGGGACCCTGTTCTCTGTCCCCCCCCCCCCCTGTTGCCATTGGACCTGCCTCCTTGTGGTGATGTATTGATCTACCCCACCGGGTCGGGGGCCTCCTAGGCTGACAGCTGCAACACGTTGGGTATCTCTGTTGCGTTCACTCCCAACTCAACACTTCTGCGGTCACTGTCTGTACAAATTGAACTGTTACTGTATGACCAGTTATCTCCAGAACATTATTTTGACATTGATATGTGTACTGTTTATGTGCTAAATATTTGAAAAAATTTCTCATAATAAAATAATATATATTTTTTACATTCTTTTCATACTTCATTTGCCATCTGCCCTATTCAAAGTCCCACCTAGAGGAAAGGATAGTTTTTTTAATCTAGTGTGGGTTTTTATTGCGGTTTTAATAAATGTTTTTATATACTGCACCATGAAGTCCTTTCTTTGTTAATATACCGAGGTAAAAGTGGCACCCCTTTGATGTACAGAGGCACAAGTGAAACCAACCCAGGATCCTGATTTACTCTGAACCCTTTTGTGGTTCCAAGGCGTGTTTTGACCAAGCCTAACAGCATAGTCACACGCCCTAAGGTGAGCGGCTATCACCTAGAGGGGAGCACCTGTGTGTGGTTACAACACTTTACCTTTTGCAATCACTGAATCGCATGGATGATTTTTGGAGCACTTATTGACTTTTCGTTTGAATATCGCACAAAACACTGCAGCACCTAATCGCATGGATGAATTTTTGAACGTTTATTGATTGTTATTTGAATATTGCACTAGTACTTTTTTTTGAGTATATGTCCAGCCATATATACTCACTGTGATGCATATATAATATCACACAAAACTTACTTAATCGCATGGGTGAATTTTTGAACGTTTATTGATTGTTATTTGAATATTGCACTAGCACAGTGTAGCATATATATACTCACTGTGATGCATGTATAATATTAATTATACACATTTGTGTATAATATATTTTTTTTGGATGCTATATGTAACATTTTAAAGCGGAGTTCCATACAAAAATGGAACTTCTGCTTTTCGGAACCCTCCCCCCCTCCGGTGTCACATTTGGCACCTTTCAGGGGGGAGGGGGTGCAGATACCTGTCTAAGACAAGTATTTGCACCCACTTCCGGCATAGACTCCCATGGGAGTCTACGCCTCTTCCCGTCCCCACCGCGCTGTCTGCTGGGACACACACGGGTCCCAGGAGAGAGCGGGGACCACTTGGGACGTGCATCGCGACTCGCACATGCGCAGTAGGGAACCGGGAAGTGAAGCTGCAGCGCTTCACTTCCTGATTCCCTCACCTAGGATGGCGGCGGCAGCTGCTGAGAACCGAGCGGGTTCTCGGCGTCCCCTGCCGACATCGCTGGACCCTGGGACAGGTAAGTGGCCATGTATTAAAAGTCAGCAGCTGCAGTATTTGTAGCTGCTGGCTTTTAATATTTTTGTTTTTTTGGCGGTGTGGGTGAACGCCCGCTTTAAGTGTATGCACATCATCACTTTATTTCAATATTGCATGGATTGCACTTTTATGTTATATATCACACACATTTACATTTTTGATAGCGCAGCGTATTTATATATTTTCGAAACTGCTTGTATATTTGTTCTGTGAAGATGGGTGAAAAAACTAATGTTACTAAACTGATTTCTTTCCAGACTGTTGTTCATTCATACAGAAAGAGTGAATCAGGGAAAAACTGCATTATGGCCAAGAGATGGAACTGATGATCAGAATAAATAAATTCTTAACGTGTTTCCCCGAAAATAAGCCTGGGCCTTATATTAACTTTAGCAACAAAAGACACAGTAGGGCTTATTTTCGGGGTAGGTCTTATCATGCCATGTGCTGTCTTCTCCCCCTCTCCCTCCCTGCCTGTCAGGAATCCCCTGTGGAATTGTGTAAAAGTACTTGTAAAATACTAGAATCCACTCTATTACAGTATTATATAATGTAAACTGTGTATGTTTCTGTAATCTAATTGTGCCACATACCTTCTTATAGTGCCGCTGGGCGCTTCTGTGACCCACCGGAGCGCTGCATAGGGAGGAGGGCCCAAGATCCCCCACTGACAGCTTGGAGAAGAAGAGAGCAGAGTGAGATCAGTGCTTCCATGGCCCATCAGAGCTCTCTTCCCTGCTCCAAGAACTGCAGGGGGGGGGGGGGGAGAAATCCCCCGCTGATAGCTGAGAGGAGAGGAGGAGAGCAGCAGGAGATCAGCTGAACGCCGAACGGCGCTGTAAGAAGGTATATGGCACAATAAGATTACATAAACATACACAGTTTACATTATTTACAACTGTAATAGAGTGTATTCTAGTATTTTAACAGCACTTTAAACTAGGGCTTATTTTTGGGGTAGGGCTTATATTGCAGCCCTTCCCGAAAATCACAGTAGGTCTTATTTTCAGGGTAGGACTAGGTCTTTTTTTCAGGGAAACATGATATTTACTTTGATTGTCAGCCCCATCTAGTGGCCATACTGCAGCATTTTCCTGATTCTGTTGCTTTTTAAAGAAAAAACATCCAAGTCGTATTAAAAATAGCCATAACAACATTTGTTTGTTCTTCCAATACACACGAAGATTGTACATGCAGTTTTACAGGCTGATTAGCTCTTCAATTTTTTATTACTACACCCCTAGGTTTAGGTTTTATTAATTGCATGCTTGGGTAAAAAATTCACATAACTAGATGGGCAGTCATACATTTTCTGATAACTTTCATTGTTGTAGCAGCTCCACGTTCCTGTTACGGCAGTTATACAGGGAGTCTAAATATGACTGTGCAGTCCAATAGGAACCAGAGTTATGCTGCCCATACACTATATGAAAAATCAGCCGAAATTCGGTCATTTAGACAGTTAGTTTGTTTTTCGGATAGTTAATGGGCACAAAATCGATAATCGTTGGGATGTTTTTGAGCCGAAAAAACGAAGGACAAGTTTGGAAATTTCCTGCCGAATGAACGATAAATTGAAAGGTTAATGTGTTTCCTGTCCGAACTGTCTGCACTAGTTATATGTAAAAAAACGAACAAAAAATGCATTCATTTATGTCCACTGAATGATTTATCGGTCATTACATGATGGCACTAGCGTTTGCGCTCACGGCCGAATGTTTGTTTTTCGAAAATGGGTGCGGCCGATTTTTTGTATAGTGTATGACCAGCATTAGTCCCAGTGCTCTCAGTAACCAGCACACACTAACAGACCTGATCTGACATTGACACTTATGAAACCTTTATAGGGTAAATAAAGTGCAATGCAAAAAATATCGAATAAAAAAGTGACAATGGTTATTAGCATAAGAGAGGGGAATAATGAAATCCTCATTCATGTATACAAGTAAGCACAAATGGTGAAAACAATAATGAAAATGAAAAAGAAGGTCCATAAAGCAAAATCCAACAATCAAAGAATGTTCTCCTCTGTGCTCTGTGACAGATGACAGACAGGAGTAGAAAACTGTGACGCTGATCCAAATTGGCAGCAAAGAGAAACCATAATCCACAAGCCAGACAGATTATTGAAGCTGCCTACCAGAATACACTGACCACTATATCGCAGCTGGTCAGAACAAGACCGAGGAATTAAGGTCTCCCTCCAACCATAAATAATTCATGATATTCCAACGGCACTCAAAGGTAAAAACAAGAGAAGCGCTCTCATAGTGCAGTATGATCTAAAATGCTTTATTGGTAAGGTAAAAAGAGGCACTTACAAGATTCCAGGATAAAAAAGTTCAGCAAGTGTCCAAAAACAGCATGTGAAGCATTCCTACGGGCTCCCCTCTAGGCATAGATTAAGCCGACCAATAGGGATGAACAACGTGGTGATGTCACCATCGTGGGCCCCACCCTACGCGTTTCATCATAGATGACGTTGTCTGGTGATGGGCCTTCTATGACAAAACATGTAGGGTGAGGCCTACGACGGTGACATTTTCACGTTGTCCATCCTTGGACACTTGCTGAGCTTTTTAATCCTGGAATCTTGAAAGTGCCTCTTTTTACCTTGCCAATAAAACATTTTTTATATCATACTGCCGCTGTAACATCATCAACCATTTATGCTTGGAGGGAGACCTTAATTCCCTGTGCTTGTTCTGACCCGCTGTGATTTAGTGGTCAGTATATTCTGGTAAGCAGCTTCAAGAATCTGTCTGGCTTGTGGATTACGGTTTCTATTTACTGCCAATTTTGTATCAGCATCACAGTTTTCTTCACCTGTCTCATCTATCACGGAGCACAGAGGAGAACATTCTTTGATGATTTTTCTTTATGGACCTCTGTTTCATTTTTATTATTGTTTTCACCATTTGTGTTTACTTGTATACATGAATGAGGGTTTCATTAATTCCCTCTCTCATGCTACTAACCATTGTCACTTTTTATTTATTATTTTTAGCGCTGCACCCTCTTTAAATTATTTTGATTGGAGTTTTTTTTGTATCTTGATTCTTGGTGCTGGCGGCTTTATATTATCATTTTTTAATGCAGTGTTTTTATCCTTTTTGACCTATGAAACCTTTGCTGAATCCTGGCTGCAAGGAATGAAAGCACATAAAAGAAAGATTAATGGTAATTTGGGTAGACCTTCTGACACCGCTACAGTGTTTCCTAGGTATCCTTTGTAGTCCATAGATTGATTTGACTTGTTGACTGGCTGATACCTCGTTAATTCAAAGCTTTCTCAAACAATTAAGGTATAAAACCACAAATGTATGCTTATATTGCTTTCTTTATTGATCGCTGTAACATTCTTTCTCTATTTGCTCTTTAGTGGATTTTCTTTTTTTTTTGCAATCTATACATTTTTAGGTCTTGATTTCTTTTTCCTGAACACACTTCTCTTATTTAGAGAAGTCATTAAATGTGAATTTCGTGGCACATCCATTAGAAGGAATTTATCCACCTTCATCTATAACTTAGAAGCCTTTATGAACTCCATTAAGGATAATTCTCCAGAAAAAAAAAATAATGCCTGATGACCATGATTTAAAACAGATCTTAAAGTGGTTGTAATCCTCAGACATGAAATATGAACAAAGCATATCCCTCTATAGTGTGTACTTGTCTCAATCCAGAGCACTAAGTGTCATTTCTGTCTGCTGCCTTGTTCCTCTGCTATCAGCATGGGTCACTATTGACAAGTTTTCCTGACACCAAGAAAGAAAAGGTGACAGGAGAGGGATTTCCAGCACACAGCTTGTAATTGACAGCCTCAGGTTGGTTCCTGTGTGCTGTGTGAAAGAGGGGGGGGGGGTGTCCCTTTCCTCCAATTAGCTCTCAGAGCTCTCCTCACTGAGCTCTGCAGAGTGTAACCTCAGCTCTCGTTTTCAGAGCTCTTGTTTTTCTCAGCCCCATTTTCTAAAAGTTTAGACAAGCTTTATAAATCTTGGACTTTGTATGGCTGTAGAGGAAAGATGGCTACAGATAAACAGGTATAACTTATGTAGGAAGATGTGTTTCATCTCTGTGTATCACCTGAGGCAAGTAATTTCACTCGGTATATGTAAGGGTTTACAACCACTTTAACCCGCCTATCCTTTCCAAACAAGAAGGAATCATATTAACCTCTGTTTGATCTGCAGTTGCTATGGTGCTGCAAATGTGTTTAGTTGTAACACCAGTTATTTGAGGGCTTGAGAGATAACATGAGCAAAGTAGTAAATGTTACACTTAACATCCAAGGCTTGCCTTGAACTTAACTGGTTTGGGAAACAATTAAAGCACTACCTGAAGTGATTGTAAACCTCAAACATGAAATATGAACAAAGTATTTATAGTGTGTCTCAATTAAGAGCACTAATGCCCCGTACACACGGTCGGATTTTCCGATGGAAAATGTCAGATCGGAGCGTGTTGTTGGAAATTCCGACCGTGTGTGCGCTCCATCGGACATTTTCCATCGGATTTTCCGACACACAAAGTTGGAGAGCAGGAGATAAAATTTTCCGACAACAAAATCCGTTGTCGGAAATTCCGATCGTGTGTACACAAATCCGACGGACAAAGTGCCACGCATGCTCAGAATAAATAAAGAGATGAAAGCTATTGGCCACTGCCCCGTTTATAGTCCCGACGTACGTGTTTTACGTCACCGCGTTCAGAACGATCGGATTTTCCGACAACTTTGTGTGACCGTGTGTATGCAAGACAAGTTTGAGCCAACATCCGTCGGAAAAAATCCTAGGATTTTGTTGTCGGAATGTCCGAACAAAGTCCGACCGTGTGTACGCCCTATAAATGTCATTTCAATCTGCTGCCTGGTTCCTCTGCAATCAGTATGAATCACACTGACACCAAAAGAAAAATGGTCACAAGGGATGACTGCCTCAGCTTTGTTCCTGTGTGCTGTGTAAAGGGGGGGGGGGGGGTGTCACTTCCCTCCAATCAGCTCTCAGAGATCTCCTCACTGAGCTCTGCAGAGTGTAACCTCAGCTCTCCACCTCCTTTTTCTGACATATCAGAAAGGCTTTAATAAATTTTGCACTTTGAATAGCTGTAGAGAAGAGAAGACTGCAGATACACAGGTACAACTTATGCAGAAGGATTTGTTTTACCTCTGTGTATCACCTGAGGCTTGTCACTTTAGTGGGTGTATGTAAGGGTTTACAACCACTTTAACCCTCCTATACTTTACAGCCAAGGAAGCTGCTATTTTGGCCTCTGTGTAATCTGCAGTGTCTATGGTGCTGCACATGTAATCAGTTATAATAGTAGACATTTGAGGGCTTGACAGTTCAGTTGAGAGCTAACATTAGCACACTAGTAACTGTAACAGTTATCATTCATGGCATGCCTTTAACCACTTGCTGACCACCCCATAGCACATCTACTGTTGCAGGGTGCCGCGCTGCTCAAGATCACGTATATATATGTGATCCTGCACTTCCGGGTATTGAGCGTGAGTGCACGCCACTTGCGGCTTGCTCTTGCTGTGATTCTACATGGCCGGAGCTATTAAGCGGGTCCCGTGGACCTGATGTCTGCCGGTGTTCTGCCGAGAAAGTTCCCCTCGGCGGATAAGGACCCCCCTCTACTGCGCAGGCGCAACGCCTGCGCAGTAGGAACCGGCGGAAATAGCCGAAGCGGAATAGTTGGAAATCAGCTGTACACGGCGCCTGTAAGAGGGCCCCTCGCGGGCTCGCTTCGCTCGCCACGCTTCGGGCACAGCCTCGCTTCGCTCGGCACTTTTATATTCTCCCTCTAGGTCCACTTGGATGGTGGGGCTTGAACCTGGACCCAGGGCGCAGGCGCCGTGTACAGCTGATTGAAGATTTTCAGCTTTGGCTATCTTCGGCGGCTCCTAGTAGTTCGTACTGCGCAAGCGCTGCACCTGCGCAGTACGGGGGGGGGCCTTATCCGCCTGGGGAACTTTCTCGGCAAGACACCGGCATCCGCTGATCATTCTGTACACAGGCAGAACAGCAGTCTGCCTATGTAAACAAGGCAGATTGCCGTTCTGTCAGTACAGAATGCATGGATCCTGTGTTCATGTAAAGCAGGAACACCGCTCCATGCCTTCCACTAGTAAAAGCACCTCCTCCACAGTTAGAAAACACAATTTAGGCACACAGTTAACCCTTGGATTGCCCGTGATGTTAATCCCTTCCCAGCCAGTGCCATTAGTACAGTGACAGTGCATATTTTTAGCACTGATCTGGGAAACAATTAATTTCAAAATACATCTGCTGCCATTGCCCATACCCACAAAGTGCTGGCATCTTCTCCCCAGGCTCCTCCTTCGGCCATCTTAATTTGGCCAGTACAGGATGGTGTTTCTCTCACACATGCACAGGAGTGCAGTCATCCCGGCACTCTTTTTATTTTAGACTTTTAGTTCAACTTTAAATCAGTGGTTTAGTTCTGCTTTTTCAGAAAAATATTCACCTCATCATCTCTCATCTTCTACCTAGATTGCTTCTGGGCTCCAGGTTTTCAGCCTCAAGCAATGATGTGATCCTATGCATGCACATGGGAGTCTGTCATTACAGCACAGGCAGAGTATGCCAGGAATGCATGCAGAGCTGCACATGCGCAGCTCAGTGTACGTTCACTAAAAGACTGTGAGCAGACAGGTAAGTGCATCTTATTGCAGAAGAGACACAGCATGTCATTTCTCCAATAAACAGATGCCTACTGCTATTTTTTTTTTTTTAAATATAGGTTTAGCTCTGCTTTAAACTGGAGGGTTTAGTTCCACTTTAAATGAATGTGGCCCTTTTTACCATTAAACACCTAGACTGAGTAGCAGGAGTGAGAGGACCAGCACCAAATACAACGACTACATTTTTAGACATTAGGTCCAGCAGCAAAAGTTGAAATGGGTGTTGGATCTATTTAGAGGAGTCAGCAAACTCCACATAGATCACCTAACACTAGTCATTTCATCTTTTTCAATTCAGAATGACAAAAAAAGATGGACTCTTGGAGGTCTGCATATACATCAAACTATTACATACCAAAATTAGAACATTCTGGTTTTAAAACAAATATTTCTGTCTGTGTTGCAGTTGGGTACTTTCCATACTTTTGTTCACTTCCTCTTTGGTGTAACTGTTGTCACCTTGAGAGGAAGTGATGAGAAATCTTTCTACCTGAGCCCCAAATAGCAGTAAAACAGACAGGGATTCTAGGCCATTCCTACTTAAAATAAAAAAATTGACTGGGCATACACTTTCATTTGTTTTAAATCGAAATAACATTATGTGCTACATACAAATTTATATTAATATAGTATAGTAATTATGTCCTAAGTATAAAAGCTTCTCTATGGTAGAGGCAACTCGGGGAACAAGAGAGAATCCACTAACAATATATCAAACAGCTTTTTCAAAAAGGCAGTGTAAACAGCACAGTGCTCAGGTCACGCTCCTACGCGTTTTGCCAAAAATGTATACTAGAAAATCCAAAAATAATCAAATGAAAAATATATAAAAATTAATTGGAAATAAAATATCACCCAACTGCTCCTAAACAAATCAAATAAAAATTATATAAAAATAATCAAAAAGTCAATTATATAATTAATGTTTATTTATAAATACATTTATAATAATTTAAAAATAATCAAACACATAACTAGCTGTTGTTAATAAATGAATTTACAAATGCATAATTAGCTATTAATAAATTAATTTACATCCCACCCAATATTAAATCCAGGAGGGGAAAAACACGCAAATTGAATATCCAGCTGGTCTTAAGTCTAGATATGCCCCTTTTGACATAACTATCCCTCTAGTGGGGGTCATATTTATCAATTCCTAAAAAGAGGGTCCCAGATGGGTTCTTATTATGGCACAGCACATAATTTTTAGATACCCTATGCCCTCTGTAACCCCTTTAAAGATTTTCAATATGTTTCTTCAATCCTACTTGCAGTGCCCTCATGGTCCTTCTCACATACTGTAAACCACAAGGGCACTTCAGCAGGTAGGCAAAATTTTTAGTGACACAAAGGATAAATGTCCCCACATCACACTCCATAAGTATTGGACTGAAATGACAGAATATTCCAACCTATATTATGTTTATAGACATTACGCTTTTTACATGGATAGAATCCCCAGAGGATGTAAAAAACCATGGGTCTAATTAGTGGTTCTATAACATTCAGTGCAATTTGATTACTAATAGAAGGCACTCCTTTAAAAATCCCCCTCGGATGGTTAGGTAAAACAGACCCAAGGATCCTATTATTCATCGTGGATGATAAGATCCTTGGGCCTGTTTTACCCGACCATCTGAATTACACCAAATGGTATTCAGGCGGGCTGATGTTTGGCTTGTTTTTTTCCACCCTGCTTCTCCGGATACTAGATCAAACGTTTGGGTGGTGTCCTCAAGACGTCATAGTTTGACAAAAAGTGGCTTGAGTGCAAAGAGATTACGTACAGCAGTTCTTGCTGGAAAGCGGCCAGACTAATGAGATGCGTTCTTTCCATTCCTTTTTATGTGAGTGTTTTTAACATTTATAATAATGGTTTATAATACGGTTTACCACTATTGTGGGCGCATTTTTTTTATGCATATGCGCCTTGGGCATTATTTTGGAGCAGAACTGATCGGGTGTTTGAATATTGGAGAAAAGCCAACCCGCTGCTTTACATATACATGCTTACCATGAACACTCAATTCCAGAGGGTCATGGAGTTCTGGTAAGCCTCCATCCATGTGGGTGAATGGTGGCACTTTGCATAGCGGAGGAGTATGGTGTAAATGCATAGAACACTTGAGCATGGTCAATTAGAAGCTTTATTCCTAAACACTGGACTCTTTGTGGGGATGTGGGACTTCTTTATATACAGAGATACACACTTGTCAGATTTAAAGGCACATGGACTTTGTGTACTATAAATAAAGTATATCACATTTTTATATGGCACTTACTTTTTCAATTTGGAATGATAAAGATAATATATTTATATTTACTTTATTGGTCTATTGGCACAGTGGGTGAGAATGGGTGCTGGAGAAAAGGAACAACAGTGGCGCCACTCTAAGTGCAGTATTAAAAACGAATTTTAATATATCTTTAAAATCTGGTACTCACAAAGGTACATGTGAACAAGCGTATAGAGTAAAGTTGTTAGTGCCAGGTGTCCCAAATGAGTTGTCCAGTCATATCATGCGGTGGCGTTCTGACAAGCTGCACTGCAGGATGTTCGCTGTGTCCTGCCGCTGGAACGCACTGTTTTCGATCCGGGGGACGGAGTCACTTCCGGGTCCGTGCAGGGATAAACTTGATTGGCAGACTGATAGGCATAGGCATATGACTGGACAACTCATTTGGGACACCTGGCACTAACAACTTTACTCTATACGCTTGTTCACATGTACCTTTGTGAGTACCAGATTTTAAAGATATATTAAAATTCGTTTTTAATACTGCACTTAGAGTGGCGCCACTGTTGTTCCTTTTCTCCAGCATCCAGAGGATTGCTTCATCCTTATCCACAGGGCTGCCTTCTACAGTTGCTCCTCATGGACTTTTAATTTAACCCACTCAATTTAGTTTTATAGGACTTTAGCAGTTCAGAGTCTGCTTTTTTATAGCTTTTACCAATCAATATAATTTTTTTGTGTAAATACCTTTCAGCAGTTATCCTCTCTGTAATATAGCTATATATATATATATATATATATATATATATATATATGTTTTTTTGGGGTTCCAACTGTTTCATATTGGTTGATTGCAGCGCTCACATGTACATATGGTGAGAATGGGTGTAGCACGTTTCTTTGTTTCTGACATACCAGAACATAAGGCTAGCAACATTGCCTCTTTTTGCAGTGCTTTCATAAGATAGTGTAAACACCAATGATCAAGTTTAGTGACGCAAAGCAATCAATCAGAGAAGTTAACATGTAGTCAGATTAGTAAAATAGTTCCTGATTGGTGGCTATGGGTTACATTATTTCACAATTTATCCCAGTTTTTTTTTTTTTCTTGGTGGACAGATTGTGTATATTTTGTCTGTAAAAAAAAAAAAAAAAGCTCCTTTCCCTCTCTAACACATTTTTTTCGAACATTGCCTGGAACACATGTTTAGGGCTAGCATTTGTCATATCTGTCACATGCTGAATAGTAGAGCCAAGTGCTAGGATGGTGCACTCCATCATTTTTTTTGTTTTCTGACACATGGTGTATTCATAACAAAATCTGCATAGCTGTTCAAACTTTGAAACTGCATGCAAATTCGATTTCTGCAAATAATGCAACAATGAATGTTCTCAAGCTGTAGTCTCTGCAGTTTGAATGTGTGAATGAGGAAAATACTGAATTTATGGCCACTAGATGGAGCTAAGGAGCATACTTTTTTCTAATAATAGCAACAGCTAGTGGCCATATTACATTAGTTTCCCCATTCACACAATTGATGTGCAAAGAATATAGCCTGGGAGCATTTGATTTTGCCCCATTCACACAGAACAATTCACCTATGAAACTGTGGAAATCAATAGTAATTGGATGAAAAAATATCCAACATATCAGATTTTTATCCCCCCCCCCCTAAATTGGGTACCAAAGGGGGCCTTAAGTGGTTTTCTAGTACCCGGGGCACAAACACATACAACTGTCATCCTATCTTTTCAATGCTCTGCTTATCCTGTGTACTGCTAAAACGCACACAAGTGAGCTCAAAAAAGAAATCAATAACAAAATCAGTGGAAGGGATAGATTTTATGTGTATGTAGAATGGAATGACTTGGTTCTATTATATCCTTATGTCTCCAAAGACATTGAAGGCCTCTTTTGTGTACCAGAGATAACACATAACATGCCCACACATTCAAAGAAACTTTTATTTTCTATAACAGCATTCCACAACATAGTGCACTTACCAAGATGGCACATCTCACTGGAAGGTCACTATGTAAACACTGACGTGTCCTGATGACTACATCAGATTTCCTGTGCATTTTTCATTATTATTTAGATTTTTGTTACTTATGTACAGTTTCAGTTAAATACCAACCACCACACATAAAATACATTTATTACCTAATAGAACTGTGCTGGTGCAGAGATCTTTGGTGTTAGGGTTGGCACAATAAAGGTTTCGTGGGGGCATACAGTTGAAATTGCACCTTGCAATCAATAACTAAGAAATGTTAAGCAGGATTTTTTTTTTAAATATAGCTTATTTAAATGTTTTGCACATCAGTCTCCAGCAAAGGTGCTGTAACATGCAGTCTTTTAAAAAGTAGATATACATTACAGCTGTATTTACCCCCAAAATGTAATAAATTGCAGCTTGCCAATTCTTAGGTGTGATGGCTGCAATATTTTCCTTTTTTTAGGCTCCCCCCCCCCCTTTTCACATGGTGATCCAGCCAGTAAGTCTGTTGTTTTTCCACTTACTTTAACAGAACAAGATGTCCAGACAAAGTGGCAGTTAGGGGATTGGGACAAACTATTTAACACTAATAGTGGTTCTTATAACACTCAGCTTTTATTCATTTATGTGAAACCTTTTATCCCAAATGGAAAAAACTGCTTTAATAACTGCTTAACTGTTAGTCAAGTCCATCAAACCTTGCTGGGGTATCTAAACACAGCAGTACAATCTGACTGTACAATAGATCTACCAAAATCTATATAGGGCAAGGAGATGTCTGATGGGATAGAGTTTGATTGGCACAATTGATCACAATTATTGCCAGTCCCTCTGTTATAACAAGCTATACTACACGGTGTGTTTTTTTTTTAAATACTGCAGCTAAATACTCTTTTTCACATTTCACCGCCCACCGCTCCCCTTCCCCGATCTAAGGACTACAGTGGGAGGGGCGGAGTTTTGCCTCTGGCGTCAGCCAGATGGTCATGTGACCACACATCCACAATGGTATTTAGCTGGAGAATTAAAAAAAAAAAACACATACGCTGTGTAGTATTTCTTGTTATAACAGAGGGCCTGGCAGTAATTGTGATCACTAACTTTACTGCAACACGGAATAGCAGCAGGAGGGGTGGGGCAGGTTTGGAGCTCAGTTCACACACTAGGAAGTTACAGGCAGAGGGGGAGAGGGGGAGAAGGAGAGACTCTAAATATAGGGGGATGACGGGGGCACATAAACTGAACACGGTATTATGGACCAGCAGCTATGATTACCATGGTCAGCACACCTGGGGGGGGGGACAAAGGAATAGACAGGATCAGCCAGGTATTTTACAGCATAGAAGGGGACAAATGACCCTGCACAAGCACTATGTGGTTTAACATGCTTTAAAGGAACAAGATCTTTTTTTTTTTTTTAAGGGTCGCACAACCTCTTTAAGAGCATCCACCACATTTCGAGCTGCAATATATTACATTTTTGTATTTGGGTTTAGTACTGCTTTAGGAACCATTTACTAGCATGGAAAAGTATATTTAAATGGAGAAGCAAAGGAAATGGACTTTGTAGGCACCAATTATAAAAATAGATATATGGATATTTATAATACACATAATACAAAAAACACACATGTTAAAACATTGCAAAATAAGGTGCCAAAGGCTAGCTAAGTCTCTCTCAGACAGGACATAGAACCCAGAGACAAACCCTTAAATCAAGGACATATCCCTACATTGTAGTATAATAGACAACAAATTTGGTTAGCTCTACATGTTTCACAATTGAATGCTTCTTCAGGAGCTTGTTTGATTAGTCTAGAAGAGAGAGAGAAGACACAATATACAAGTAATAAATACAGTTCGTTTTCAACATCTTGGTAGAGAGTCTCAACAATTTGTGGGGGGTACCACAAGGCAATCAACAGGTGGATCTCCAGGAAAACCTGCACAAGGTGAGGCAGCTGACATGTGGGGACGTGCCTGGTAAAGAGGCTGTATTGAATTTGAAGAAAGGGGAAGAGAAGAAATAGTAATGGCAGAGAAAAAGAAGATATATGGATACGGAGAGGCATATAAATGCACATAGATAAATATCTCTGCTGTAAAGAAACAAAGAGGAAGCATAAAGACCCAGCAAAAGTTGGTTAAGGTGAATTTAGAAACTTCACTCCATGCAGGAAAAGGGTAGGTGAATGTTGTGAAATACAAGCACATAAGATTAAACATACCTTAGATGAAAAAATTAATTAAATACTAATTCTGATAAGTGCTCAGTATAAAGCGAGCTTTTAGATGGTAGAACTGTACTTGATAATAAACCTCATCGCTTCTAGAAAGTATGTATAGATACAGTAATTAGAGACAGTTTCAAATGATAGTGGTTTGATCATCACAGAACTTCAGCAGCATTGCTCAAAGAGTACTAAGTCTCACCTTATAATGATGGTTTATGAATAGAGTCTTTGTATCAAACATAGAGAATGTTAACTTCAAGAAACAAATAGTAGAAAAGGGAAGCTAGGTGAAGGTTTATCTGCAGCGGCAAAGTACGTTTGGCTGATGCCAGGTAAGAGCCATCTATAAGAGAGGGAAATGTATACCTAAGTATCTGCAATGCATGTGTTACATCAACCCAGCAGTGGGGGTACAGTGAACAGCTAAAGAATGTTAAAAGCCTTACCAGAAAAGGTGCAGTAGCAGGTATGGATATGTCCCACAAATGCAGAACGCCGTTTGGGAGAGGTAGCATGGTGCAAGGCTGACGAGTCAGCCTTAAATGCACATCCCAATCATGTGTGCGGCTTCTGCATCCCCTGATTCGGCCAGGCAGGGCTGCGCATGGAGCCCCGCACGGCCACGCATGCGCAATACGCAAAGCGGCTGCAAAGAACACGGCCGTGCGAAGAGGGAACAGTCCTGAAGCGAACCAGGGCCAAGGGCCCCCCCCAGTGGATACTCCGAAAAATGACAGCGTGAAACCGCTGTAAAGGCAGATGGATATGGCCAGAGTGAAGTGATAATATGGCGAGAGGGAGGAAAAACCAAGAAGGGAGAGCACCTAACCCAGATCTAAAGCCGCAAAAAACGTCTCCAGAAGGGGACGAACTGCAGCTACCCGGCCGCACAGGCAACGCGCAACACCAGCACGTCACAGAAATCCAGAATGCCAATGGGGTTTCCAACACAGGCCCGAGACAAAAAGCCATAATCAGACATAGATAGAACAGGTAGCTCATATAAAAAAGTAAAAATAAAAATGAAAAATGAGAAACAAAAACATACATAATAAAAAGTAACTGCAAATTATTTTTATGTGTGATAGCAGTTGATCAGTAAGCAGCAAGGAGACATTTTTTGCGGCTTTAGATTCGGGTTAGGTGCTCTCCCTTCTTGGTTTTTCCTCCCTCTGGCCATATTATCACCTCACTCTGGCCATATCCATCTGCCTTTACAGCGGTTTCACGCTGTCATTTTTCGGAGTGTCCACTGGGGGAGCCCTTGGCCCTGGTTCACTTCAGGACTGTGCCCTCTTCGCATGGCCGTGTTCTTTGCAGCCGCTTTGCATACTGCGCATGTGCGGCCGTGCGGGGCTGCGTGCGCAGCCCTGCCTGGCCGAATCAGATGATGTGAAAGCCGCACACCTGATTGGGGCGTGCATTTAAGGCTGACTTGTCAGCCTTGCACCATGCTACCTCTCCCAAACGGCGTTCTGCATTTGTGGGACATATTGCAGGGTGTCGGGATGGTACGCACCTTCCTCAGGGAAGAAGACCACAATCTGTAGCCTTTCAGTGAATTCTTGTTGAAACTACTTTTTTTCATCTTGACACACAATTGGTTCACATTTTTGTTTCAAAGTTTTATTGGTTTTCAGATAGAAAAATACAGTACGACATTAATATCAAGTAATGCAACACTATGCCTGAAATACACGAACAATACATTTAACTTAGACAGTAACTGGCCTTGTGCAATGTATAAGGGGTGCTTCATCTCCCAACACCCTCATTGGATTCTTACTGTGTCGAGAGAAAAGAGGGTGACCCATCCCCCCTTGTGGTAACTTGTGAACCGAAGGCTTCTATCTAACCAATAATGAGACTGTAAATCTGTCCTGAGTGATTTGTATAACAGAACTGCCAGCCCCTCGATGGGGGTCTGAGTCAAACCTGGATAACAAATAGTACTAGCCTAATAGGCTACAAAGTGCATTCCAGAAAGAAAGAAAGAAAGAAAGAAAGAAAGAAAGAAAGAAAGAAAGAAAGAAAGAAACGATATAGTGTCGAGAGCACTATAGGAGAAGTTAGATGAGTAGAGGGGGAGAGAGAGGAGAAGGGGAGGTGATGCCAACCATAGAGAAGTTAACGTTACTTTAAAGGTGATTGTCAATGCCGGGTATTAAGGAAATTCCCACATATTGAGCCCACGGCTCCCAGATTGCCTCAAACTGATTAGACTTGTCCAAAAGCACACTGATTAGCCTTTCTTGGGCCATTATCCAAGATATTTTCTTTTTCTTAGCATTAATAGATACTTTCGGTTGTTTCCACGCTTTGGCAATTGAGATTTTCGCCCCAGTCAGGATGAAGCGAATCAAAGTGCGTGACAGCTTGGGGACGTTTGGAACGTAGCCGCTCAGAAGGGCTATGGAAGGATTTTGGGTCACTGGACATTTTGTGACTTTACGTATGATGTGGAAGATATTATTCCAATATCCTCTGATTTTTGGACATTCCCACCATGTATGAAGCATCGTCCCCAAGCTGTGACATCCTCTGAAGCATAGCGGTGAAGAGTTTTGGAATATGGACGCTAGTCTGGAGGGCACTAGGTACCATTTTGTGAAAAGTTTTATGTTGGCTTCTAAGAGTGAGGTGTTGTAGATTCCTTTAAGAGATCTAGAAAACGACTCATGCCAGTCTTCTAGGTCTCGAACCTCCTGGAGGTCCCTGTCCCAGGCTGTCATGTACGGTAACTTGTCAGCGTTTTTGGCTAGGGACGTGTAGATTATTGATATCCCTCCCCTCTGCTCCGCACCATCTTTCGTACTCTGTAAAATTTGGGGGATTTGGCTTGTTTTTTCAAGTGGATTTGAGGAAGTGGGAGATTTGAAAAAACCTGAATTGGTTCACATTTAATGGCTCCCACTACCTCCAGGGGCAGGGCGTGGCCATGGGCACTTGTTGTGCCCCGGCCTACGCTAACCTGTACCGGGGGGGGGGGGGTGGGAGCGCGATATCTTTTCCAATGAGGAACTCAGTAGCCACACCAGCCATGTACTGGTGTGGCTAAGATATATCAACGATATATTCATTATCTGGGTAGGCTCACAACAAACTCTTGATACTTTTGTTGATCGTTTGAACACTAATACCTATTATTTTAATTTACAGTCAAGAGCGATTTACAAAAAATCTCATTCCTTGATCTTGTAATTTTCAAAGACCACGATAACTGTTTGGCTACTACGCTATACCAGAAGGAAACAGCCGGAAACACTATCCTGCATGCGTCCAGTGCCCATCCCCCACTTGTGCTTAGTATTCCCTACGCACAATATATACGGCTCAGAAGGAACTGCACTTGTGACAGTGACTTCAGATACCACTCTGACCGTCTAAGGGAACGACTTCTCCAGGGGATACTCAAAATCGCTTTTGCGTAAAGCTTTTAATCAAGCATATGCACAACCTAGGAATACACTACTTTACCAAAACAAAACTAAGTCAGATGACCATTCAACGGTTAAATTCATTACGCAATACTCACATCAACAATACCAATTAAGAAATGTGCTGAATAAACACTGGCACATTTTACATGAGGACCCTATTCTTAGTTAATACGTCAGTGATCACCCAGAGATCGTCTTCAAAAGAGCGGTCTCCTTGCATGATAAACTGACCAAAAGTCACTTTGTCCCTTCTCACGGTCATACTACCAACAAATTTGGAATTTATACTTGTGGGCACTGTGCCTTCTGCCCTTGGATTTCTACTGGCCATAGATTTATACTACCCAATGGGGAGCTCTTCTACCCACACTTTCGAGCTGATTGCAGTACCCAGGGGGTGGTCTACTTAATGACATGCAGATGTGGGCTTTTTTATATTGGCAAAACAATCCGCCAATTACGTCAAAGAATAAATGATCATATTTATTCTTCTGCCAATGGCAGGATGCTCAGTCCCATAAGTAGACATCTGGATCTTTGTCATAGATTCGATACTTCTGTTGCCACTTTTACTGTTTTGGCGGTGATCCCATGGGACCCCGGGGGGGGGGAGACTGGGATAGGATGATACTCCAGCGTGAGGCAAAATGGATAGAGCGCCTTAATGCCACACGTTGGCCAGGCATTAATGAAGTACAATCCTACAAGTCATTCCTCTAATAACGGGGTATTGGATTATTATTTTATACTCTAATACATCCTGCCTCTCCACGCTGTGGCGTCTCCTGTCCTTCTCCTCATCTGTTTTCCCCCCTCTTCTGCCCTGCTGGGCTCTTCACTGCCAAAACAGATATTTATGTGTATAGCGATGTGGTTCCACCCCTTTGTTTTTTGTTTATTTTTTATTCCTCCTCGCTGCTTACTAATCAACTGATGTCACACATAAAAAGTATTTGCAGTTACTTTTTATTATGTATGTTTTCGTTTCTCATTTTTAATTTTTATTTTTACTTTTTTATATGTGCTACCTGTTCTATCTATGTCTGATTATGGCTTTTTGTCTCGAGCCTGTGTTGGAGACCCCATTGGCATCAATTTCTGGATTTCTGCGACGTGCTGGTGTTGCGAGTTGCATGTGCGGCCGGGTAGCCGCAGTTCATCCCCTTCTGGAGACGTTTTTTGCGGCTTTAGATCCGGGTTAGGTGCTTTCCCTTCTTGGTTTTTCCTCCCTCTGGCCATATTATCACCTCACTCTGGCCATATCCATCTGCCTTTACAACGGTTTCACGCTGTCATTTTTCGGAGTGTCAACTGGGGGGAGCCCTTGGCCCTGGTTCACTTCAGGACTGTGCCCTCTTCGCACGGCCTGTGTTCTTTGCAGCCTCTTTGCGTACTGCGCATGCGTGGCCAAGCGGGGCTGCGTGCGCAGCCCTGCCTGGCCGAATCAAGGGGTTGCGGAAGCCGCACACATGATTGGGGTGTGCATTTAAGGCTGACTTGTCAGCCTTGCACCATGCTACCTCTACCAAACGTTCTGCATTTGTGGGACATATCCATAACTGCTACTCCACCTTTTCTGGTAAGGCTTTTACCCTTCTTTAGTTGTTCACTGTACCCCCGCTGCTGGGTTGATGTAACACATGCATTGCAGAGACTTAGGTATACATTTCCCTCTCTTATAGATGGCTCTTACCTGGCATCAGCCAAACGTACTTTGCCACTGCAGATAAACCTTCACCTAGCTTCCCTTTTCTACTATTTATTTCTTGAAGTTAACATTCTCTATGTTTGATACAAAGACTCTATTTATAAACCATCATTATAAGGTGAGACTTAGTACTCTTTGAGCAATGCTGCTGAACTTCTGTGATGATCAAACCACTATCGTTTGAAACTGTCTCTAATTACTATATCTATACATATTTTCTAGAAGCGATGATGTTTATTATCAAGCACAGTTCTACTATCTAAAAGCTCGCTTTATACTGAGCACTTATCAGAATTATTATTTAGTTAATTTTTTCATCTAAGGTATGTTTAATCTTTTTTTTTTTTATATAATTGACAATTTTTATTAAGCTTCCAAGAAAATAATACAATGTTTAAAAGTGACATTGCACATAATAAGACAACAGAAAGCCATTTTATGACGATAAAATAACGAAAAAAGAAATTATAAGAGCATAACGTACATAATAAAGTTCTCTTGAAACAGAGGGAAAGCAGAGCAAATAGAACTGGAATGACTATTGAAAATTGCTTGGTCCAATCCTTTCAAAGAAAAAATATAAACGGGAGGGGAAAAAAGAAAAGGAATAGGGGAATAAAAGAGATAGACAGAGAAAGAGAGAGGTTCATATCTTTAGGGCTCATCTCTCCGGGGCCCCAAGCACATGCCATTTTTTTTTCCAGGGCGAGGAAGGTCTCATAGAATTATGGAATTATGGGGGAGGTTCTAGCTTCCTGTGCCATGGTTCCCATGTAGCTGTGTGCCTATCTGTCTTATCTATGAGTCTAGCTGTCATGGATTCCATGATCTCTACATCCTTAATTCTGGTATACAGATCAGATAGTGACGGGGGACTCCGGCTCTTCCAGTGTAGGGAAATTAGGCATCTGGCTGCTGTGAGAGGTATGTTTAATCTTATGTGCTTGTATTTCACAACATTCACCTACCCTTTTCCTGCATGGAGTGAAGTTTCTAAATTCACCTTAACCAACTTTTGCTGGGTCTTTATGCTTCCTCTTTGTTTCTTTACAGCAGAGATATTTATCTATGTGCATTTATATGCCTCTCCGTATCCATATATCTTCTTTTTCTCTGCCATTAGTATTTCTTCTCTTCCCCTTTCTTCAAATTCAATACAGCCTCTTTACCAGGCACGTCCCCACATGTCAGCTGCCTCACCTTGTGCAGGTTTTCCTGGAGATCCACCTGTTGATTGCCTTGTGGTACCCCCCACAAATTGTTGAGACTCTCTACCAAGATGTCCAAAACTAACTGTATTTATTACTTGTATATTGTATCTTCTCTCTCTCTTCTAGACTAATCAAACAAGCTCCTGAAGAAGCATTTAATTGTGAAACATGTAGAGCTAACCAAGTTTGTTGTCTATTATACTACAATGTAGGGATATGTCCTTGATTTAAGGGGTTGTCTCTGGGTTCTATGACCTGTCTGAGAGAGACTTAGCTAGCCTTTGGCACCTTATTTTGCAATGTTTTAACATGTGTTTTTTGAATTATGTGTATAATAAAAATCCATATATCTATTTTTATAATTGGTGCCTACAAAGTCCATTTTCTTTGCTTCTCCATTTAAATATACTGATATTTAGGACGTTGGCACTGCTCTATCTAAATAATTCCTACAGATCCATCCTGTGCTGGAATTTGGTGCTGCCTTTTTTTGACTAGCATGGAAAAGTGCAGATATGAACCGTAACATAATGATATCCTGCTTCATTAAGATGAAAAAAAAAAAAAAACACATGCCAGAACTGTAGCATGCAGCCCAACACCACTACTCCAATTTAAAAAGCCTTCCATAAATGAGGTTTGATGGACCAACACTCTTTCCTTACCATAAAATATGATTATTTCAGGAATTGTGCACAAAAAAACTATCATGTGACATACCTGTTATTTACTATTATACACTTTTTGAAACAAGGGTAATTTTACTGTAGAGAGTATTCAGAAAAAACTCAGACCCAATCATACACTGACTGTGCCAAAATGACATTCAGGTGTTCCGTCTTCCCTCTGAGACAATATTCAATGTATTCGAGATCTCAGCACAGCTGAAGTATGTATTTTAACCACTTCTGCCCCGGACGATTTGGCTGCTCAATGACCAGGCTATTTTTTGCGATACGGCACTGCGTCGCTTTAACTGACAATTGCGCGGTCGTGCGATGTTGTACCCAAACAAATTTGACGTCCTTTTTTCCCACAAATAGAGCTTTCTTTTGGTGGTATTTGATCACCTCTGCGGTTTTTATTTTTTGCGCTATAAACAAAAGAAGAGCAACAATTTTGAAAAAAACACAATGGGGGTTATTTACGAAAGGCAGATCCCCTTTGCACTACTACAAGTGCAAACTACAAGTGCAAAGCGCACTTGAAATTGCACTAAAAGTGCAGTCACTGTAAATCTGAGGGGTAGATCTGAAATGAGGGGAAGCTCTGCTGATTATATTATCCAATCACGTGCAAGCTAAAATGCTGTTTTTTATTTTCCTTGCATGTCCCCCTCGGATCTACAGCGACTGCACTTCCAAGTGCACTTTCAGTGCAATTTCAAGTGCACTTTACACTTGTAGTTTGCACTTGTGGATTTGCCTTTAGTAAATAACCCCCAATATCTTTTACTTTTTGCTATAATAAATATCCCAATTTAAAAAAAAAGTTTTCCTCAGTTTAGGCTGATATGTATTCTTCTACATATTTTTGGTAAAAATAATCGTATATTGATTGGTTAGCGCAAAAGTTATAGCGTCTACAAAATAGGGGATAGTTTAATGGCATTTTTATTATTATTTTTTTTTTATTCTAGTAATGGCGGTGATCTGCGATTTTTATTGGGACTGCAATATTGCAGCAGACAAATTGGACACTTTTGACACATTTTTGAGACCATTGGCAATTATACAATACGATCAGTGCTATAAAAATGCACTGATTACTGTATAAATTTCACTAGCAGGGAAAGGGTTCACACAAGGGGGCAATCAAGGGGTTAACTGTGTTCCCTTGGTGTGTTCTAACTGTAGGAGGATGGGACTGACTAGGGGAGGAGAGAGATCGGTGTTCATCCTTAGTATGAACACACAATCTCGCTCCTCTCCCCTGAGAGAACTGGGATTTGTGTGTTTCCACACACAGATCCCGGTTCTCGCTCTGTCATGAGCAATCATGGGTGCCCGTCGGTCATCGCGACCGCACCTCCTACAGCGTCTTAAAGGGCCAACATACAGTTACAGCGGCTCGCCCAGGGGAGCCATTCTGCCGCAGTATAACTGTGGTGGCCGGTCGGGAACTGGTTAATGTATTACAGCTATCTATAATACTGTAGCTCCAACAATTTATGCAGCACTTTACATATTGTACATTCACATCAGCCCCTTCCTCCTAGGTGCCATATACAGTACATACACATACTAGGGCCGATTTAGACTGAACACAATTAACCTCCTAGCATATTTTTTTTTTTTTGAATGTGTGTGTAACCAGGAGAATTGTACCTAGATGTTTTTTTTCCAACCTGACTAACTAGGTAACTGCAGGAAACCCAAACATGCACAGGGAGAACATGCAATCTATATGCAGGTAGTTTTCTAATTGGGATTAGAACTAAGGACCCCAGTGCTGCAAGCCACTGTGCTGCCCTATTATTTCAATGAAAATAGGCACATAGTTTTAACAAAAGCGTGATTATGTTATAATAATGTGTTACTATCACAAACAACTTGGCATATACAGTATAAGTATTGTGCACAAAACCCATGCAGTACAAAAAGAAGAAGAAGGTGGGAACCCAATGTACTTACTTTCTTCAAGGACATCCGATGGAAGCATTAAAATACAGGTAAAAACAAATTAGACAGTTCAATACTTGCAATCAAATGGCTACATTAAGCCTGCTGTATAGAGCATATCTCTAGCAGTCTTCATATGGGAATTTACAGCATTCAAAGCAAAAAACAGAATGCAACGTGAAATGGAAAACTTAAGTACCTTATAGTAAAGAGGAATGCAATCAATACCTGTGACTAGAAAGTGTATTATAAATATAAAACAGGCTAAAAGCATGAGAAAAACGAATATGTAAATTCATGAACTGGTACATCTTCACAGCTTCTCTGTATTGTATTGAGTTATCCTTTTAACTCTGCTAATGGAGTCTATTGTAGTATTTTATCCTGTCCATCGCAAGTAGAACAAAATGCTGGCAATCATCTTATTCAGCAGGAACGGACAATCTTCATCCTTTTAAAAGCATTAGTGCCGCTGGCTTTTTAATTGATGCAAAAGTTTACAGTATATGGGAAAAGCCTAATGGAAAAAGTCACGTGCATAACTATGTTATAGGCATTTTCAATGCCAATTTTATCTGAAATAGGGAAATATTTTACTATATGCTATTCATTAACCAACTTATCCCCAAGGCCAATTTTGACATTTCTGTTATACATGTAAAAATTTGCTTTTTTTTTTTGCTAGAAAGTTACTTAGAACCCCCAAACATTATATATTTTTTGAAAGCAGCGACGCTGGAGAACAAAATGGTGGTTGCTGCAATTTTTTATGTCCCATCATATTTGCACATCCATTTTTAAAACCCATTTTTTTAGGAAAAATACACTTTAATAAACTTTAGTGCAACCAATCACAATATAATACATATTTTTTTGGTAAAATATAAAAGCTGATGTTATGCTGAGTAAATAGAAACCCAACATGCCACACTTTATAATTGCAAACGCCCGGTATCTAAAAATCTCCATGCTTTAAAAATCTTTATAGGTTACCAGTGTAGTGTTACACAGGTGGTCTAGCACTAAAATGATTGCTCGCGCTCTGATGTTTGAGATGATACCCCACTTGTGTAGTGCAATCACCATTTACATATGCCTGCAGGACTTTTTTACAGTGACCCATTAATTTTTTTATCAACTTTATTGCTATCACAAGAAATGAACAACATCCCTTGTGATAGCAGTAAGCAAGACAGGTTCTCTTTATGGAGAGATTTGGAGTCTATAATACCCCAGATCTCTCTTCTGCCCTAAAAAGCATTTGATCAAAACGAGATCAGTTTGGTCAGATGTTCTACAAGCTGGTGACGGCTTGTACGCATCAAAACTAAAACTGGAAGTGACTAAATCCTCATTGCTTATGTTCTTTTACATCACAGAGGGAAGGGGTTCCCCTTCTGCATCCTGAAGCTTAACTTTACAAACACCGAATCACGTGCAAGGAAAGTAGAAAAACAGCATTTTTGCTTGCACATGACTGGATGATATAAATCAGCAGAGCTCCCCCATTTACTAAACTCTGGAGCAAATGCACTTGCAGAGTGTAACTGTACTTGCAAAAGTGAGAGCGTGGTCAAGATGGAGACCTAAGTGGATGTCTGAGCCGGAGCTCCATTGCTGTATCAGGCTAAATCCCTGCAATCTGCTCAATATCCCAGCCATCCGACCACGGATGACACTTCCATGCGCTGCAGATTATCAGGGGCGGCAAAAACACGGGATAAGAAGATTTATTTCCCCCCTATACCAGAGGAAAACGGCTCCGGCCTCTGCCGGCCGTGCGGACACACAAACGTGCTCCACAGCCAAAATGGCATCCCAGATGGAGCAGAGCGATCAGCCTTCCTCACCCCAGCCGGGACTAGCTGAGGTCCTGACCACAGTTGCCAACTGCCAGTCCTCTATAACCATCCTGACTTCAAAGGTGGATGCCGTACAACTAGATGTGGGGCTGTTCAAACAGGACATGGACAAGGTGAGGACCCGGCTGTCCTCAACAGAACAGCACCTTAGCCAGACGGAGGACAAGGAGGCTGAGCATACTAGCAGCCTCCAGTCCCTGGAATACAGGGCTGAGGATGCTGAGAATCGCAACAGGAGAAACAATCTCTGTACTGTGGGCCTTGCAGAGGGGGTGGAGGGTCCCCACCCCACTGAATTTGTGGAATAGTTTCTGCGTACTCTTTTGCCCAGACCCCAATTTTGACCCTTCTATGCTGTGGAAAGGCGCATCACATCCCTTACAAACCTGGGCCCATAGGAACGCCACCCTGCACTTTCATCCTCAAATTCATTAATTTCAGGGACAGGGACGAGGTGCTCCGTGCTGCTCGGCTGCAGAAAGACATTAACTACCAATACACCAAGCTTCTAATTTTTCCTGATTATTCGGTGGTACTTGCAAAAGTGAACAGTCTATCTTTAGTAGGTCAACCCCTATGTGTGCATGAACACATACACTGTGTTCTTTGTAAAATGCATCTGCACTCTGCAAGAGCAGTTGCTCCAGAGCTTAGTAAATGAGCAAAAGCTCTACTGACTTCCATTATCCAATCATGTGCAAGCAAAAATGCAGTTTATTTTTTTTTCCTTGCACGTAATTGGGGACTTTTTGCAAAGTGAAGCTTTACCTCATTTACTAAGCTCTGGAGCAAATGCACTTTGCAAAGTGCACAGTCTATTTGCCTTTAGTAAATCAACCCCATAGGCTAACATGGAGGGGCATTTAGAGGCATAAAAACAGCACACCAGTAGGTGCATAGCTGTATAGGATAAAACCGAGCACAGAATATCAAATCAAAAGGATCTCTGAATATCTGAGATCAATGCAATAAAACATTTGATGGATAAGACTAGCCATAGCCTCACTGCTAGTTCAAGGTCACTAAATCCAAGAGAAGTAAGAGAGTCAGTATAACAGCCAGGTAAGTAGCATTTTTTAAAAAGGAAGAGTAAGCAATGGCAGCCATGTTTCTCTTGTGACAGACTTACTACAAGCAACTAAAGCTGTAATGAGATCACATAAAAATATAGGGGTAGTGGAGCTGCTGTGACATAGTATGGAATCTGTTGCATCATTAGTACGTACTGTACAATCTGACAGATTATAAATTTATAGGGAAATCCTTGTTTACATTTCAAACAGCAAACAATGCATTTAACTATTTCAATACAGGGCATTTTCACCACCTTCCTGCCCAGGCCAATTGTCAGTTTTCAGCGTTGTAACATTTTGAATGACAATTGCTCGGACATGCAACACTGTACCTATATGAAATTTTCATCATTTTTTTCCCCCACAAATAGAGCTTTCTTTTGGTGGTATTTGATCACCTCTGCAATTTTTATTTTTTTCGCTTTAAGCAAAAAAAGGACAATTTTGAAAAAACAATATTTTTTACTTTTTGCTATAATAAATATCCCAATTTAAAAAAAACAACAACTAATTTCTTCCTCAGTTTAGGCTGATATGTATTCTTCTACATATTTTTGGTAAAAAACAATCGCAATAAGTGTATATTGATTGGCTTGCGCAAAAGTTATAGCGTCTACAAAATAGATGATTGATTTATGGCATTTTTATTATTATTATTTTTTTTTTACTAGTAATGGCGGCGATTTGCGATTTTTGTCAGGACTGTGATATTGCGTCGGACATATCGGACACTTTTGACACTATTTTGGGACCACTGACAATTATACAGCGATCATTGCTATAAAAATGCACTGATTACTGTGTAAAAGTCACTGGGAGGGGAGGGGTTAACACTAGGGGGCAATCAAGGGGTTAAATGTGTTACCTAGGGCATGATTCTAACTGTGGGGGGAGGGGACTGACTGGGGGAGGTGACCGATCGGTGTCCCTATATAAAAGTAACACACGATCGTCTCCACTCCCCTGACAGGACACACAGATTCACGGTCCTGTTCTGTGACCGGCAATCTCGGGCGCCCGGTGGCCATCGCGCCTGCCAGGCACAAGCATCGGCTAACATGCGATGCGGCAGGAGCGCGCCCCCTAGACCACCGGGAAGCCAAGGACATCATATGACGGCCACCCAGGATGGCAGAGCCACCTTGCGCGGCGTTATATGTCTATACACGGGATGGGAAGTGGTTAAGCATCATTACAGATTTTAAGATTGTCTACATCTCATTCATCTAGTACAGGGGTCTCCAAACATTCTAAACAAAGGGCCAGTTTACTGACCTTTAGACTTTAGGGGGGCCAGACTAAGGCCGGTGGGAGTAGAAAATGTCCTGGTGTCCAGTCGGAGTAAACAATGGGGTTCATTTACTAAAGGCAAATCAGTTGCCATCTGCAAGTGCAGTTGCTCCAGAGCTTAGTAAATAAGGTAAGGCTTCACTTTGCAAAGAGAATACCCAATTACGTGCAAGGAAAAAAAACAAAAAAAAAAACAGCATTTTTGCTTGCACATGATTGGATGATGAAAGTCAGCAGAGCTTCTGCTCATTTACTAAGCTCTGGAGCAACTGCACTTGCAGAGTGCAATTGCACTTTGCAAAGCGCACAGTTTTTTTGCCTTTAGTAAATAAACCCCATTGCCCTATTTTTGGTGTCAGTGGGAGGACCAGTGCCTCATAGTTGATGTCAGTGGAAGGAATAGTGCCCCATCTTTGGTGTCAGTGGGAGGAATTGTGACCTTTCTTTGGTGTCAGTGGAAGGAATTGTGCCCTTTCTTTGGTGTCAGTGGAAGGAATTGTGCCACCATTGTTGGTGTCAGTGGAAGGAATTGTGCCACCATTGTTGGTGTCAGTGGGAGGAATTGTGCCACCATTGTTGGCGTCAGTGGGAGGAATTGTGTCACCATTGTTGGTGTTAGTGGCAGTAATAGTGGCCCATCGCTGGTGTCAGTGGAAGAAATTGTGCTCTTTTGATGGTGTCAGTGAGAGGACTAGTGCCCCATTGTTGGTGTTTGAGACATGAATTATGCCCCATTGTTGGTGTCTGTGGATGGAATGGTGCCCCAAGGGCTGGATAAAGGCAAGGAAAGGGCTGCATTCAGCCCCAAGGAGACCGCTTTTAGAAACTCCTGATCTAGTAGAATCTCCTTCGGAAATCTGTCCTATGGACAGGCCAAAAGTAGCCTAAAGCAACTGAGTTCACCAAAGACCTACAATATGGAACTACAAGTCTTTCGAAAAGATAACATAATTATTGTCAAGGTGTTTTAATTGCTAAAATCTCATAAATATAGACAACACCACAATGCAGGAACACATGAGCACCAGAAGGCTCTATTAGGCCGGATTCACACCTATGCAGGTTGCAGTTTGCATATTGCATGTGCATTTTGGGGTTTTCAATACACGCTTTTGATCCATTAAGGTCTAGGGAACCAAAAACCAGAAAAAAGTCCATGGCCCTTTCCATAAAATGCATAGGTGTGAACCAGGCCTTAGACAGCATAAGGGAAGAAAAGAGGTCTTTGGTCCAAAGACCACTGTTTATTTTTCTATAGTTGTCACATTCCTAAAAGGGATAAACATGGGGACTTGCAAAAGTTTTGCAGAGATTTACTGCATGTATTTTATCCATTTTTCCCAGACATACACTTTAATCTTACATGACTCATGAAGTTCAAGCGGTGACTGTGTAACTCTGCACATAAATTGAAAATGTACCCCTTAACGTTAGTACATAACAAGATGTACTCAAAACAGGAATTACAAAGCAGCGTGACAATTAGCTGGGAGCATGGCATTGGTTCCATAAAACTAAATTTGTTCAATAAAAAGAACCCGTCATTATGCATTTGCTTTCAGCAGTTTACGAGCAGTTAATGAAGCAGGCAATATTTAGATCCTAATAATATGGCTCATCTCCCAAGTCTTCAATGCTGCACATAAATCCGTATGTGTAGGTCTGCTGGGAAGGCAGCAACTTTAATGTTGTATCTTAAAAAGGAAAAAAAAACCTCCTGGCAATGATGGCCTCATTTATAAGTAGCAAGAAAAAATAAAGCGGACGTACAGCACGTTGCAGTTTGCTGAGCTTTCAGACTAAACGTGAATGATCTGCCCCATGCTGGGAAACAATTTCAATTCATCACAAACTGATTGTCGTTCCTTTATCATACATACAGACAAAGAACAAACTGTTATCAATTTGAAAAAAAAAGTCTAAAAAGTAATGGAATAATCTGTGACGTATTCTTATAGTAGAAATTTCAGCTTTTCCGTATCTAAAGAGCCTAAGGAAGAGTCTGACCTTAACATTTAACATTCGCTGTTTCTTTAGCCAAGCACAGGGACAGAATTAAAGTAGATCTAGAGTCAAAACATACACTTTAGAACCCCGGTGCCCAACATGCGGCCCACCAGCACTCTACATGTGACCCACGGGCTATTGGGCACCAGTCAGAAAGCAGAGTGGCAGCGGGGTGCCGAGCTCGGGGAAGCTCTCTGGGGTTGATTTAATAAAGGCAAATAGACTGTGGACTTTGTGAAGTGCAGTTGCTCCAGATCTTAGTAAATTAGCAGAAGCTCTGCTGACTTCCATCATCATGCATTTTTTTTATTTTCTTGCACGTGATTGAGTATTCTTTGCAAAGTGACGCTTTACCTCATTTACTAAGCACTGGAGCAACTGCACTTGCACAGTGCAACTACACTTTGGAAAGTGCACAGCCTAACCGACTTTAGTAAATAAACCCCTCTGTGTTCCAGCACCTGGCACTGAAACACACTGTACTGTGGACATTAGGTTATCTCAGGAGTTATCTCCACTCACAGTGCAAGTAAAGTCCCAACCTGGGAAGAGAGGGTGAGAGCGGCACAGGTGTGTGTGATGGGGCAGGGGAGTTAACACTTTCACTTCCCTGACCACCAGTGTATGAGGTGGGGCAGGGGGTAAAAGTTTCACTTCCTATCCAAACTAGCATTAATATACCCCGGTACCTCTCCTCTTTGTTTCCGAGGTTGTGGCCTAGAGGGCTCCATGCTTCACACTTGATGGACTTGTCCCCGCATCAGATCCTTCTGGAAGGTCACTTTTCGTACAATTAGCAAACTGATTAAGGTCTCGGTTGCCCCCAATTCACATATTGCCTTATTTAATCATGATATACCCAATACACCTAAACACTTACGGGCACTATCATACTTTGTTTTGTTGGGTGCAAAAATCACTATAGCAAAAGCCTGGAATAAACCCACGGTTTCCTTCCAGGCTTGCAAGAGGAAAGTGTCCTGGATCATGTCCCAGGAACAAATAGTCTGAATGACAAAATCGAGAAATTCGATACCATCTGGGAACCTTGGGCCACATTTTGCAACATATCTCTTATACCGGGTTTGGAACCTGACGCAAGTTTAGCCTCTGCTATTAAATAAACCTATCTCCACCTTCTCTTTTCCTTCTTATCCCTCTTTTCACACGTTTTCTGTCTTCCCTTTTTTAAGAATGATTAGACCCCGCTATTTCTCAGGTATAATATGCTTTTTCGGAACACTGAGAGAAGTTCTCAGGACTTTGTTGCTTGGGATGTCCGTGGGTGCCTTTCTCCCCCTCTCAGGAAGATGAATGGGCACATCAGCATGAAACAGAAGTGGGGGGTCTTGTTCTGTTAGCCCCCCAGCCAATTTATAACGCTCCTGGGGAGACGGATGGCACGGGGTAGAGCCCGACCACACCTACAGGAAGATCCCACTGGGGGGGTGTGTAAGGGCGCCCGGGGTCATCCGACGTTCTTCCTCAGTGAGCGAATCCCTACTTGTATCTGTCCATCTGGGTTGGAGGGGTCCACCGGACATCTCTGATTAATACACACAGATCAAATGATCTGTGCTTACATTAAGGTATCCTGCGACTCCTGAGGAACCTTTCTGAAAGCTTTGCACCTGTTAGCATATCCTCATATGGTATTCCTGAGACCCAGGAGACCGGGTTTTGTTCTATATAATCCAGGACTTTTGATACTCGGCTCACGAGAATTTCTATGAACTTACATGGATAATCCCTTTTTTATTTTTTCTTCTTCCTTTTATATTTAGAATAGTTATGTTACATATTTTTTTCTTTACCTCTCACTCTGTGCTTAACAAAACAGTTCAATTCTACACTAAATCTCAATAAATTACAGGCTACAACAGAGATGTATATAACAGCCGAGAGCTAATTTGGTAATGACAGTTTTACTTCTTTTCTTTCGTATTAGATTGTAATTTTTGCTCATATCCATGCAACACATTATAGGTTATGTTTCCTCAGTTTCCGGAAATGTACGCATTCTCATGTATGTCATGTTAAAACAATAAAAAAATGTTTTGAAATTAAAAGTTTCCCTTCCTTATGGAAGACAATGGGTTTTGACTTTCGGTGGCCAGCTAGCTAGGGAGCCATCCCACCAGTGGAAGCTGTTGCTTATTATTTTCTTTTGGGGGGGTGCCAAGCAACCCCCCGGCAGGTCAGACGGGAAGGCGGTGATCCGTGCCTTACCTTCCAATGATGAGGTGGTGCTGGATCAGGGGGTTTTGCTCCTGGAAGCGGCTGTTGCTGCCGCTCCGCCTGCTGCTCCTCGCTCCAGCTTGCCGAGGGAAGAGCCAGGGCCATTGCTTCTCCTCCTGAGACCCGATTGGCTGGGGTGGACCGGACCTGACCCCCACGACGAGAGCACCAGCGGGTGACCCGGGGACCTACAGCGGTGGCAGAGCGGGACATTGTGGTGGCAGAGCGGGAGTAACTAGGGGCAGTATCACCCCACAGAGGCAGGCAGAGGAAGCAGGAGGAAATCCAGCGGAACAGGGAGGTGGAAGTCTGACAGGGAGAGGCAGCGGGTAAGTGAAGTGTAGACCAGAGAAGAGAGTGTGTGAGACTGATTGGAGAAGCGGCGGCACTGAAGGTTACTGACTGCTAGTGTCAGCTTACAGGGGGAGGCTTTCCAGAGTGACAGATACACAAACTACAAAGCCTGACTGACAGTGTTATTGTGACTACCTGAGTATTGTGTGTATTGTGAGTATTGGAAGTATTGTGAGTACCTGTGTATTGTGAGTACCTGAGTAGTGTGTGTATTGTGGGTACCTGAGAATTGTGTGTGTATTTTGAGTACCTGAGTATTGTGTGTATTGTGAGTACCTGTGTATTGTGAGTACCCGAGCATTGTGTGTATTGTGAGTATCTGAGTATTGTGAGTATCTGAGTAGTGTGTGTGTTGTGGGTACCAGTGTATTGGGAGTACCCGAGCATTGTGTGTATTGGGAGTACCTGAGTAGTGTGAGTACCTGAGTAGTGTGAGTACCTGAGTATTGTGAGTAACCGAGTGCTGTGATTACCTGTGTATGTGAGTACCTGTGTATTGTATTGTTAAGTATTGTATTGTATGGTATTGTTAAGTATTAGTGTCAGGAAGCTAGTTGTTAGTTAATTGGACAGAGCATATTTCCCAATCCCCATTAAATAAATTAGGTACGATGACCGGCGGGGATGGAGATGTGACTCTGTGTACATCTTGCGGCATGTATGCGTTTCTTGATCACCTGATTGAGGGTGAATTCTGCCGTGCAAAATGTAAGCATGTTGATTCCTTGGAAGCCCAGGATCTCAATCTAGGGAAGCAATTGTCAACACTGAAAAAAACCTCCATCCCAAAGGAGAGCTGGGGACGTACGTGACGCCCCTAGCTGAAAGGGGAAGATCTCCTCCAGTGAGAGTGGGGGGAAGCCAAGGGGAAGGAAAGGAAGATTTTGGTGGTAGGGGATTCAATTCTCAGAAGGGCAATCTATCACAAGAACCTGAAGCTCCAAACTGTATGTTGACTACCGGGAGCTCGGGTTTGGCACATCACAGATCTGGTGGACAGATTTTAAGGGGGGGGGCCTGGGGAAGATCCGGCTGTCATGGTGCATGTTGGCACCAATGACAAAGTCAGAGGATGTTGGAGTGTTCTTAAAAAACGATTTTAGGGATTTTGGGAGCTAAATTGAGGAATAGGACCTCCAAGGTAGTATTTTTAGAAATACTACCGGTACCTCGAGCCACACCAGAAAGGCAGCGGGAGATTAGGGCAGTAAAACAGTGGCTGAGGAGCTAGTGTAGAAAGGAGGGGTTTGGGTTCCTGGAGAACTGGGCCGACTTTTCAGTCGGTAACCAGCTCTATAGAAGGGACGGACTGCACCTAAATGAGGAGGGTGCAGATCTGCTGGGAGTGAAGATGGCCGAAAAGTTAGAGGGGGGGGAGGGTCCAGACATAGAGAGAGGCAGTGTGGAACGTACTTCAGTGGGCAGTATTGGGGGCATTAGTGGTAGGTTGACTAAAACACCTAAATCCATGGTAAGTATAGTAAAAAGTGCTATGTGCAACCTCAGAACACCCAATAGGGAGATAGTATGCGTCCGGACAAAACTACGAGCCATGTTCACTAATGCCAGGAGTCTGCCGGACAAGATGGGAGAACTAGAGCTGCTAGTATATGAGGAGGAATTAGATTTTGTGGCAATTTCAGAAACCTGGTTCAAAAGCTCTCATGATTGGCTGGCAACCATTCAAGGGTATTCCCTATATCCCAGGGACAGGGAAGGTAAAAAAGGGGGAGGGGTATGCCTGTACTTTAAAAATTGATATACAGGTAAATGTGAGGGATGACATCACTAATGGAAAAAGGGAAGAGGTGGAATCCTTATGAAGGATTCTTATGAAGGGTGAAATCCTTATGAGGTGGAAACCAAAGAAAAAGTAATACTTAGAGTATGCTATAGGCCCCCTAACCTGAGGTAGGAGGGGGAGACAGACCTCCTATCACAGTTTGGAATGGCGGCAAGGATGTCAAGTGTCATTATAATGGGGGATTTAATTATCCAGACATAGACTGGGTGGGAGGAACCGCGCATTCATCTAAGGCTCGCCATTTCCTAAATGTCTTACAGGACAATTTCATGGGTCAGATGGTAAATGCACCAACAAGAAACAATGTGTTACTAGACCTACTGATTACTAACAATACAGACTTGATCGCGCATGTAGAAATACTGGGAAACTTAGGAAACAGTGATCACAGGTCAATTAGTTTCAGCATAAATCACACAACTAGGAAACATAAGGGGAATATAAAGAAACTGAATTTCAAAAGAGCCAACTTCCAGAAACTATGCTCCTTGCTAGAAGATACTAAATGGGATAAAATCCTAGGAACAAAGAACACAGAGGAAAAATGGGTGTGCTTTAGGAGCATATTAAATAAGGGTATTAGCCAGTGCAACCCAAAGGGTAACAAATTTAAAAGAGCTAATAAAAGCTCTGGGTGGCTTAACGGCAACGTAAAAATTCATATAAAATCAAAGGAGAAGGCCTTCAAAAAATACAAGGCTGATGGATCATCATCAGCATTCCAACTGTACAAAGAATGCAATAAGAAATGTAAGGGTGTAATCAGGGCGGCTAAGACAAAACACAAAAGGCACATAGCGGGGGAGAGTAATAAAAATACCAATAAATTCTTTAAGTACATAAATAGTAAAAGAGGGAGGACAGATCATATTGGCATCATAAAGAATGATGAAGGGATTCTGGTTACAAAGGATGGTGAGATAGCGAAGGTTTTGAATGTATTCTTTTCCTCAGTCTTCACGAGGGAAACGGGGGGCTTCAGTAACCAAAACTGCAATGTTTATCCTCATGAAACATAACAGGAAGCATCCCCATGGTTAAAAGAAGATAAAATCAGAAACAGACTTTACAGTTCCCCACAAGCGTTTACTATACAAGCTAAGGTCTGTCGGCATGGACCAAAGGGTGAGTACCTGGATTGAAAACTGGCTAGTAGGGCGAGTTCAGTGGGTAGTGATAAATGGGGAGTACTCGGAATGGTCCAATGTGGAAAGTTGGGTCCCTCAGGGTTCTGTCCTGGGATCACTCCTATTTAACCTATTCATAAATGACCTGGAGGACGATACTAAGCTAAGCAGGGCAATAGCTTCCCCGCAGGATGTGGAAACCTTGCAAGAAGAGCTGAACAAATTAATGGGGTGGGCAACTACATGGCAAAAGAGGTTTAATGTAGAAAAAATTAAAATAATGCATTTAGGTGGCAAAAACATGAATGCAATCTACTTACTAGGGGAAGAATGGAAAAGGACCTGGGGGTCCTAGTAGATGACAGGCTCAGCAACGGCATGCAATGCCAAGCTGCTGCAAGCAAAGCCAATAGAATATTGGCATGCATTAAAAAGGGAATTAACTCCAGAGAAAAAATGATAATTCTCCCACTCTACAAGACTTTGGTCCGGCCGCACCTGGAGTATGCCATCCAGTTCTGGGCACCAGTCCTCAGGAAGGATGTGCTGTAAATGGAGAGAATACAGAGAAGGGCAACAAAGCTAATAAAGGGACTGGAGGATCTTAGTTATGAGGAAAGATTACTAGCACTGAACTTATTCTCTCTAGAGAAGAGACGCTTGAGAGGGGATATGATTTAAATGTGAAAATACCGTACTGGTGACCCCACAATAGGGATAAAACTTTTATCCGAAAAAGGCATTTAACCTCCCTGGCGGTATGATTATTTCGGATTTTAGGTGCTGTAAGCGGTACAATTATTTTGCATGGAAATTTGGCGTTTTATATTGTAGGTCTGTAATTCTTAACAATAACACACTTAAATCTGTCCAAACAAGAGTCCAGTAGATATCCCGGGTATGATAAAGTTTGAAACACAAAAACATAAATTATAATATAATAAAAAAAAAAATAATTAAAAAAATAAAAATAAATAGTAATAAAATAAATTTCCACACGATTCACTATCGCTCAATTCTGCAAGTGTTCTAATTTACTATCGCTGTTTTCTAGCTGGTCTAAAGCCATTTTTGACGTAAAGGGACACTTTTTGGTTGCTATGGACAATCTCCAGTTTCCAGGCAGAAAGAACAGTATATGCAATATAAAACTGCATGCAGGGCATGGGCCAAAGCACTGGGGACAAAGGGGGTGTGAAATCATTTCATACAGTACTGTAATCTGTAAGATTACAGTACTGTATGTGTTATGATTCTTACATTTTTTTGAATTTGCTGCCAGGCTCCGCCCCCCCCCCCCCCCCCGTGCGCCGCGACGCTCGCGGGGAACGGATGCTGGCACAGAGAGGCTTCGGAGGAGGACGGAGCCCACGGACACTGCGGGGGACATCGCAGGATCCCGGGGACAAGGTAAGTAAAGCCACACCAGGATCCTGCAATGCAATCCCGAGTGTGGCTCGGGGTTACCGCTAATGGTGCTGAAATGTAACCCCGAGCCACACTCGGGAAAGCCACCAGGGAGGCTACAAAGACTCGCTGCCATTCTCTAAAATTAGAGGAAAAGCGATTTAACCAGAAACTGCATAGAGGGTTCTTTACGGTAGGAGTGGTAAGAATGTGGAATCCTCTTTCACAAGCAGTGGTTTCAGCAGGGAGCATAGAAAATTTCAAAAAACTATTAGATAGGCACCTAAAGGACCACAACATACAGGGATATACAACATAATATTGACATAAAAGCGCACACACACACACAGGCAGGACTTGATGTCTTTTTGCAACCTTACCAACTATGTAACTATGGAACTATATTGTGAGTGTTGTCTGTCTGCTGGTCATCTCTTTCCACAATTTCCTGGATTCCCTGCATGCTTCTCCTCTGCTGTTTACTTTCAATTTATAAAGACTACAAATCCCATGGTACCTTGCTGTCTGCAAGCAGTGATTGCTGTACTGACTTCCCCTCCTGAACCTCCTCCTCTCAGCACCTCTATAGTTCAAAAGTCAGGTTCTTTGAAATGTCTGACACAGCACAGCCTACTCACAGGGCATAGTAAATACTTGTAAAAGAATTCAAGTAAGTAAATGTGTGCAGATCTTTACAGAGTACGTTTACAAACTTCAAGAGTGTTCAGATTATTGAGAGTAGACTAGAAATGACTAAAATACAATGTGAAGATTAATATATGATTTTACATTTTGATAATAAATATGTTTTAAATCTCAGCTGTTTTGGGCATAGCCTATATGGGAAAATTAACCTTTTTTATGTCGGCACTTAAAATGTTCTGTGATGCCCTGGGCTGGTAGGAGGGGTTCACAATCAAGCCGCACTGTGACTGGATGCACAGTGCTGATGGCATCCTACCAGTTTCCAATCGTTGCCCATCTGACCGCCTCCCGAACATTGGTACTTGACAATGAGCTGCCACAGTTCTGGGGCGCTCCCCAGAAAAAGGTAACAACGCATATATGCATATAGCTGTTGTCGTAAAGGAATTAAGTAAGAACTATGGTCAAAATCATAAATCCAGCATGCAAGTCAATCATCCCTAAGGTGTCTGATGGCACAAACTCCAAACATGGTTGCCAGCTGATTTTGCTAGACATGTGTGACCTATATAAATGTAGCTTACAACTTTGCAGAGTTTTGTTTTATGACTCGATATACACAGCGATTATGGCAAAATCATTCCTATCTAGCCCTGATGTCTGTTTTTACTGGACATCAAATGCCCGCTCCCTGAAAGATAAGTCCTTGGCATGAACGCACACATCACATCTCAGACACATTGCCAGCAGCATAGTCACCAAGGAGGGCCAAAATGCCTTAAAATTGCCCCAAATCATCAAAAAATAATCACCAAGCCAGTTGGTAGATCAAACCTGCCACAAAGCCACAAGTTTTTATTGTGCAGCACTAAAATCTTGGGCACCGACATCATTGGTTGATAAGTGGCACTTTGGGCGCCTGCACAGTCAGCTTGATTGCTCTTCCGGTGTGCACGAGGGTCACATCAGCCACAAGAGAAAATGAGGGAGACGAGCAATGCTGGAATGCAATCAGTACCAATGTGCACAGGTATATTTGCATTGTGAAAAAAAATAATCATCTTGAATGTTGGGTGTCCTACATGTGTGGATATTGCTACATTTTACATTTTAGAATGTGGCACCTTGCAATTGTGCATGGTTGTAAAGGGTGCCTTGAATTATAAATGGTTGAGAAATACTGATCTAGACAAACCTGTGAAAATAACAATTTTTAAATAAAAAAAATAAATCCCAGTAAAATAGCACAACACCTTATAAGTAAAAACAACTACATATTGCTTCAGATTCCTCTTGTGTATTATATGGTTTCTGTGATCAGATTACAAATTATTTCAAGAGCACCTGCTCATTTTCATTTGTAATAAATTGCTATGATGCAAGTATTGTGGGTGGATGAGTAACACAAAATCACTTCAAGGTTTTTATGATGTACTGAACACACAGCTTCTACGGCAGTGCTGTAAAAACACATTAGTTGCCCAAAAATCATTTGAGGACTTACCTGGGAGATAATTTGCAGCCATTCTGTATGAAAGTACCAAGTTTTCCAGAGGCAGCTAGCATTAGTCCCAGGTATGGAGGAGAAGGCTTCATAGGTCTGGAGGAGAACTCTGGATGGAACTGCACACCTACAAAGTACGGGTGATCTGCAGGCAAAAAACTCAGTTATCAGATCAGATAGCATCTTGCTGGTGTTTTTTTGCAGTTTTTCTGTAACATGACAGGGTAAGCAAGCTAAAGGTACCCAGACAAAGACAAAATAGGATTTGATGCTTTTTCTGTTAATGATTCAGAAGCCGTATGTTTGCCAAAAAAATTAGCTGTTCATTCAGCGAGGAATCTTATGAGCTGACAAAGTTCTGTACTCTCTGCCTCTGGACTGTTATTGGTGAGCAATGTTCTCTGCAATCTCCATGGACTGCAAAACACCTCTCCTTGCTCTGGAGAAGACAGGGAAGTGTTAAGTAGTCTAAACACAGTGTTATATAGTCTTAACACAATATGCAAGGGTCCCTAGTGCTCAGCGGGACTCCATGGGACAGTACAAAAAGCATAGGTTTTCCCTATTCTTTATGTAGCCAAGTTGCCATTAGTAGAGGGAGATTTTCTCCCATAGCAACGGTCCCAGATTGGTTTAACCACCTCCTGCCCACCATATAGACAAATGACGGCGGCAGGGTAGCTCTCTTGTTCTGGGACAAAGTCCCGCAGGGGGTGTCCAATCACAGCTGATCACATGTAAACATGGAAATACCGCTTATCGGCTTTCCTCTCCTCACACTGACAGCATGAGAGAAGGAGAGCCAATCAGCGGCATTTTCTCACAGGGGAGATCTGCACAGATAACCAGGGCACAGATCATCCGTGCCCTGATTATCAGCGTAGGCCCAACAGTGCCCAGCAGTAATCCCAGTCGGTGCCCATCAATGATGACAATCAGTCCTCATTAGTGATGCCAGTTAGTGCTGCTTTTCAGTGCCTATCAGTGCCCACCAATCAGTGCTCATCAGTCCTGCATATCAGTTCTGCCAATTAATGCTAATAATGCCTCCTCCTCAGTGCCACCTCATCAGTTCCCTTCAGTGCCGTCTCATCAGTGAACATTAGTGAAGGAGAAAAATTACTTATTTACAAAATTTTCTAACAGAAACTAAGAAAAACTTTTTTTTTCAAAATGTTTGGTCTTTTTTTAGTTTTTTTTTTAGCAAAAGATAAAAAACCCAGTGGTGATTATATACCACCAAAAGAAAGCTCTATTGCCCTGTACACACGGTTGGATTTTCCGACGGAAAATGTGTGATAGGACCTTGTTGTCGGAAATACCGACCGTGTGTAGGCTCCATCACACATTTTCCATCGGAATTTCCGACACACAAAGTTTGAGAGCAGGCTATAAAATTTTCCAACAACAAAATCCGTTGTCGGAAATTCCGATCGTGTGTACACAAATCCGACGGACAAAGTGCCACGCATGCTCAGAATAAATAAAGACAAAAGTAATTGGCTACTGCCCCGTTTATAGTCTCGACGTACGTGTTTTACGTCACCGCGTTCAGAACGATCGGATTTTCCGACAACTTTGCGTGACCGTGTGTATGCAAGACAAGTTTGAGCCAACATCCGTTGGAAAAAATCCATGGATTTTGTTGTCGGAATGTCCGATCAATGTCCGACCACGTGTACAGGGCATATCTGTCTAAAAAAAAAGATAAAAAACGTAATTTGGGTACATCGTTGCATGATTGCGCAATTGTCATTCAAAGCACGACAGCGCTGAAAGCTGAAAATTGGCTTGGGCAGGAAGGGGGTGAAAATGCCCAGCATTGAAGTTGTTAAATTGGCAGGCCATTAGACTGCTCTTTTTGCGGCTATTGAAAGCCCGCTGCCATCTGGATTCCTTAGTCTCCAGGATCGGACCAGAATGCCCCCCCACCCCCTTCTTATTAAAACTTTTGTCATGGTGTTTATTTAGTGGGGGTTTAGTCGTCCGGTACAGTATATCTGGATGGACATTGTGACTTTATTGTATTTGATGTTTTCATATTATGCCAGGATGGCTGGATATTCTTTTAGTATGTCTTAAGGCCCGTACACACGATCTGACTTTTTGACAACAAACATGCAAATTAGCTGTTGGAGCAACATCCGACCGTGTGTACGCTCCACCGGACAAACTTTTTCTGGACTTTTGTTGCCGGAAAGTTTGCACAGCCAACAAAAGTCAGATGGAGCAAAGTCCAATCGTGTGTACACAAAAGCATTGGACTTTTATTGCAGCCTCTAATGTGCCCATTATTGCAGCCTGTTTAGTGCCCATCTGCAGCCTCTAACATGTCCATCTGCAGCCTCTAACATGCCCATCATTGCAGCCTGTTTAGTACACATCTGCAGCCTCTAATGTGCCCATTATTGCAGTCTGTTTAGTGCCCATCTGCAGCCTCTAACATGCCCATCATTGCAGCCTGTTTATTGCCCATCTGCAGCCTCTAATGTGCCCATTATTGCAGTCTGTTTAGCGCCCATATGCAGCCTCTAGCATGCCCATCATTGCAGCCTTTTTAGTACACATCTGCAGCCTCTAATCTGCCCATTATTGCAGTCTGTTTAGTGCACATCTGCAGCCTCTAACATGCCCATGATTGCAGCCTGTTTAGTATCCGTCTGCAGACTCGTCTTTGCCGATGATTGCAGCCGCGCCAGTGCTGGATTACACAGATCCCCGATCTCCTGTGTATCCGGCGCTCAGTCACTCACAGTCCGGCCTGGCTCATATGATGGACAGAACAGTGGTTCAATGCCGGGCCAGTGGAGAAGGACTGTGTGTGACTGAGCCCGATACACAGGAGATTGCAGCTGTGTGTAATCCAGCGGCGATCTTCCCCTCCTTCCACTCCGAGGTAGCAGGGATTGGCGTATAACACGCACACGTGGGGGGGGGAAAGTGCATGTTATACGCCGATAAATACAGTATTTCCCAACCGTGAGAGCACCAGGATTTTTATGCTAGAGGACTTTTCAGGCTGTCCGTGCGTATGAGGCCAAATCTGTGTGTATGTGGTCCATCTTAAAAACAGCAAAATACTAACATTGATTTATTGAAGGAGTTCAATTGTGTGAATATTCACTTTAATTATTCAATCAAGTGCAGATAAAATAAGTAAGCAAGAATTGGGCTTTTACATGATTGGGTGACTGAATATTCACATAATTTGGTGCGTGAAGATGCTCAGCTTCATTAGTAAATCAGTGCAAATGTTTTGGACTTCTTGTCACATTTTGTACTGGAGCACAGAGGGGGTTAGCTTTCTTTCAGGATAAGGCTGAATAAATCCCAGGTAACCAAAACATTATAGAAACATTAAATATTAACCTTTAAGTTCAACGACTTCCATTCTCTGTCCCTCTGTGTCGTGCCCAACAAATCTTAAGCCTTTTTCTTCAAACTGCTGTGTTAGCTCTGGGTTTACCTGTGCAGAATGATGGAGATTTGTCAGTTTATCAAAGCTTCTCTCTCCTTGACTGCAAGTATGAAGCACATAAAGTGTGATAATGCAATGCTTACACCATGAAGGTGACTTTCACAAGTCCCAAACTAGTTACATTTCAGCACAGTACATGGTGATGAAACATCTTTAAAACAGACAAAATGAGCAAGACCCTAAAGAAAATGTAAAGCTTTCTATTCCTGGGTCAGTCTGACACATTTCCATTTATCCTATGAGGTTTCCATTATGTGCTTGTTACCAGACCTCTTCACGATACATCTCTCCTTCCAAATTGTCTTGTGCTGAAGATCCGTAAAAAAAATCCATTCCCATGCCATTTTGGGAGTGGGCAATATACAGGTAAAAGCCAGTAAATTAGAATATTTTGAAAAACTTGATTTATTTCAGTAATTGCATTCAAAAGGTGTAACTTGTACATTATATTTATTCATTGCACACAGACTGATGCATTCAAATGTTTATTTCATTTAATTTTGATGATTTGAAGTGGCAACAAATGAAAATCCAAAATTCCGTGTGTCACAAAATTAGAATATTACTTAAGGCTAATACAAAAAAGGGATTTTTTAGAAATGTTGGCCAACTGAAAAGTATGAAAATGAAAAATATGAGCATGTACAATACTCAATACTTGGTTGGAGCTCCTTTTGCCTCAATTACTGCATTAATGCGGCGTGGCATGGAGTCGATGAGTTTCTGGCACTGCTCAGGTGTTATGAGAGCCCAGGTTGCTCTGATAGTGGCCTTCAACTCTTCTGCGTTGTTGGGTCTGGCATTCTGCATCTTCCTTTTCACAATACCCCACAGATTTTCTATGGGGCTAAGGTCAGGGGAGTTGGCTGGCCAATTTAGAACAGAAATACCATGGTCCGTAAACCAGGCACGGGTAGATTTTGCGCTGTGTGCAGGCGCCAAGTCCTGTTGGAACCTGAAATCTCCATCTCCATAGAGCAGGTCAGCAGCAGGAAGCATGAAGTGCTCTAAAACTTGCTGGTAGACGGCTGCGTTGACCCTGGATCTCAGGAAACAGAGTGGACCGACACCAGCAGATGACATGGCACCCCAAACCATCACTGATGGTGGAAACTTTACACTAGACTTCAGGCAACGTGGATCCTGTGCCTCTCCTGTCTTCCTCCAGACTCTGGGACCTCGATTTCCAAAGGAAATGCAAAATTTGCTTTCGTCAGAAAACATGACTTTGGACCACTCAGCAGCAGTCCAGCTCTTTTTTTCCTTAGCCCAGGTGAGACGCTTTTCGCGCTGTTTCTTGGTCAACAGTGGCTTGACACGAGGTATGCGGCAGTTGAAACCCATGTCTTTCAAGCGTCTCTTGGTGGTGGATCTTGAAGCACTGACTCCAGCAGCTGTCCACTCCTTGTGAATCTCCCCCACATTTTTGAAGGGGTTTTTTTTCACAATCTTGACTAGGGCGCGGTGATCCCTATCGCTTGTACACTTTTTCTGACCACAGTTTTTCCTTCCCTTTGCCTCTCTATTAATGTGTTTGGACACAGAGCTCTGAGAACAGCCAGCCTCTTCAGCAATAACCTTTTGTGTCTTTCCCTCCTTGTGCAATGTGTCGATGGTCGCCTTTTGGACAGCTGTCAAATCTGAAGTCTTCCCCATGTTTGTGTAGGCTTCAGAACTGGACTGAGAGACCATTTAAAGCCCTTTGCAGGTGTTTTGAGTTAATCAGCTGATTAGTTTGTGGCACCAGGTGTCTTCAAAATTTAACCCTTACACAATATTCTAATTTTGTGACACACGGAATTTTGGATTTTCATTTGTTGCCACTTCAAATCATCAAAATTAAATGAAATAAACATTTGAATGCATCAGTCTGTGTGCAATGAATAAATATAATGTACAAGTTACACCTTTTGAATGCAATTACTGAAATAAATCAAGTTTTTCAAAATATTCTAATTTACTGGCTTTTACCTGTACATAGCTTACATAAGTGCAAAGTACAATGGAGTACCAGGAGCTGTAATACTTGTACATTTAGAAATTTTTCTGCGCTGTTATGACCTTGCACCTAAAATGCAAGGTCAGCTTTTTAAATGGGCCCCCTCCTCCTTCCTGAAGTGCAGCATAAAAATTTGAAAAAATTACCTGTTGGGAGAAAAAGTTAAATAGCACACTTACCTTTCCCAAAGTTTCATGTCGCACCTAAGTGAGGGTATCATCCTTCTTATGGCAAGATCTGGGAAATGTAGAGTTCTCCCTGAAAATTTGCTCCCAAAACTGTGATACAGCATATTCTCACAAGATTTAGTGTGCTAACTTTTCCCACAAACTCATGGCCTGGAGGATGACTTCATCCTCTGCAATATGGAGGAGGTAAGTATAATATCTAACTTTCTGTCCCCTTCAGTTTTTTTTCAACTTTTACTCTGCATTTTAACAAGTGTGGGTGCATTAAAAAAGTAGACAATGCACAGAGTACTTTAATAAAAGCTGCTTACCTTGGACTACTGCCCTTCACCATTAAAGTTTTACTAAACCCAGTAATAGGAAAATAGTTAATCCACCCCCCACAGTGCCCACAGCTTATACATCTTAATTTTACATTAAAATACTGCCACTAGATACCTTTTTGGATGATCTGTATACCACGGTTACATGATAAACTGCACAGTTTTTCAGTGCTGAGAGTTTGGGAAGGTGGAGATTTCCACTGCAGCCAGTATACACGCCCACATGTGTGATGTCAATATCATGTGACCTGGCTATCTCTGAGAAAGAAGTAACTGTTCTCTCAAGCATAAAAGACACAACTGAGCATGTGCAGGTCGGCGACTCTGACTGTTGTGGGTTTAGTAACACTTTAAGCCTGTCCATACTTTTTGCACTTCATACTGAATGCAGTACTATAATAAACCCATTATATTACATAATGTACATTTTCAACACGTAAAAATGTTTAATCATTTCCATGATCTGTATTCACTGAAGAAACAAAAGTATTGCATACAGTTTTTTCTGTCTAACAATTCATGTCTTGGGTGCAAAAAAGTGAATCTGCTCAGTTAAACCTAAACAGGGGGCAAGTTCTAAATCACATGGTACTGAAGCACAGTGAACTACATTCATTGACTTCTGCTTATTTTACGCGTTTCCTGTCATTTACCTACAGCAAGGTGTGTATTAATCTATAGCAGGACCCTCTGAACCCTCCTGCATTGGATTTTAACTGAACTATGTCCCTTAATTTTGTAAAGTGCAGGGGATGGTTTGGAGAAATTTTCCTTAACTTCCTGTCCTGTAGATGCGACATGACCTGAATGGAGATCTCTTCAAATTGAACACCCCTTTTGGACAATTGTCACCAGAACAATTATACCTACTGGAATATTTCCCACTGTTCCTGCTCAATCAAAATATTCATCCCAGTGACAATGGTCACTGGGACAGATAGAGAATGTGAATATTTCCAGCAGGAATGCAGACAGCAATAGAGCCGGTTCACACATCTCCGTGGCAGCGGAGCGGATTGTACAGGGGTCATGTGCGTCTTTGGATCAGTTTCAGGTCCGAATTAAGGCAAAAATTCAGGCCTGATTCGTCGCTGAAAAGGAGAACGGGGACACACCAGACCCCTGCTGTGAGCTGCACTAAGCGTGAACCCAGCCTCAACGTGTTCCCACACCAACAGGTTACCGAAAATAAAATAACAGCGGAGCGCTGTTCTTTTAAAGTGAAAATCCCAGTGCTGGAAATGCAAATGTAATCAACTTGTGGTCCACCTCAGTCTTTGTGGTGTGCCTTCGCCTTTATTATTTGACCTTTATGTAAATACGGGTTGATCTGTGCCTTCCCCAACTTCAGGGGTATATATAGCCCAGAATAGACTCCAATCAATTTAACCACCTTTATTAAGACACACGGAGCTGCCCCTTTAAATCTTCAGTGTTAGTAGAACAGGCACCGCAAGTCATCAAAATCATGGAGATGCCATCATAGTGTAGTATTATAACGATTTAGGCATTTATCAAGAAGATAATACACTCACAGGATAAAATTCAAGTCAGGCATTAAGTATATCAATATCAGCTAGCAGCTCACTGTCTTTCCGTGTTACTTTTGGGATGTGCACTTTAGGGCGGACTAGGGTGACACCAATACCGGAAGTAAGACGAGAAGCCAGTAAGCTGCGAGCTGATAGTGATTTACATAATGCCTCACTTGAATTTTATCCTGAGTATATTATTTTCTTAACCACTTGCCGACCGGCTCACGTCAATATACGTGGGCAAAGTGGCACGGGTGCGCAAAACAACGTACCCGTACGTTGCTGCGTCATCCACGTCTAGCGGGGGCGCGCGCGCGCTGGCAGCGCTGCGGGAGAGTGCCCGTGGGTTCCGCGGACTCGGTGTCCGCCGGTGGCCCGCAATCGTCGCACGGAGAGGCAGAACGGGGAGATGCCTATGTAAACAAGGCATTTCCCTGTTCTGCCTAGCAACATAACAGGGATCTACTGCTCCCAGTGATCTCCGTCATGTTCAAGTGAGCCCATCCCCCCTACAGTTAGAACATGCTGAGGGAACACAGTTAACCACTTGATCACCCCCTAGTGTTTAACCCCTTTCCTGCCAGTGAAATTTATACAGTAATCAGTGCATTTTTATAGCACTGATCGCTGTATAAATGCCAATGGTCCCAAAATAGTGTCAAAAGTGTACGATCTGTCTGCCGCAATGTCGCAGTCATGATAAAAATTGCAGAGCGCCATCATTACTAAAAAAAATATAATAATAATAAAAATCCCATAAATCTATCCCCTATTTTGTAGACACGATAACTTTTGCACAAACAAATCAATAAACGCTTAATTTTTTTTTACCAAAAATATGTAGAAGAATACATATTGGCCTAAACTGTGGAAGAAGTTTTTTTTATAGCATTAAATGACATATGGGGAGTCTGATAAGGCTGCACACCCCAAGACAAATATGGTATTTGTTTTTGTTGGTTTTATCTTTTCACGCATGTTTTTTCACCACACGTTCCTAGCATGTTTTTTTCTTTTTTTGGGTATGTATAACATATTTAGAGTATATCACCTTTAAGCCTAGCAGGAAAAAGGAAAGGGGTGACATACGTCACGAGCACCCCCTTTTTTTATTACTCAGTCACTTTGCAGTTTAGTCACATTGTTTACTTCCACACACCACTAATTTAAGCGATCAATCTCGTTGGGCACAAATGATTTGATTGGAGCCCAAATGGAGATTGAATATAACAGAATATTTACCACATGTAAATTTATTTGTAGATTCAACAAATACAGGAAATCTCATGTCTCTGTTAGCTTACACAGAGTCTGGGATTCTCCCCCTCTCTTTAAATGATTTTAAATAACTAATAAATGTCCGTTCTTCGTTTTTCCTACCGTATTGCAATCCTTTCTAACACTGATAAACTTTAATATATGTACAGTACACTAATTATCATAATCATAATAATTTTCAGGTGCCTTGGTCCCCATCCTTTCTCCTCGGTTTTCTGTGGGGGGGACATACCAGTCTGTGACCACTTGTAAACCTCACGGGCGGGGGTTGTCCCCCTTTTGGGGTGGAGGCAGGGACGGCTCCCCAGCAGTATCCAGGATTATCAGTGGGGGAATCTTCTGTTTCTTTTGTGTTTTTTTTTTTTTAAATCAAAAAGGTTTTTATTGAACATTTTACATAAATACATCTTCCGGTGTACAATCTTCCACATTTTAGTGTCATATTCATACAATGTAAAGCATAGGTTCTTATAGTTTTACTACATAGCCCACTGATTATCATTATTCCATATTAAGAGGTATAATTAACACCCATCCTCTTTCCAGTTCGCATGTATTGTATCTCCTTTCTTTTCACAATTATTTTATTTATCTAAGGACCCTGTAGGAGCCTCGTCATGACCAGTTCTCTCGGACTAAGTCCAGGCGTGTCCAACCAACTTGACCAAATGCGTTCAAACCTATGTGGGCAGCCTCTGTGTTGATATATGTATTTTTCCATAATTAGAGTTTTACCCATATGTGTTATCCACATTTTGACAGAGGGCGGTACTGCAGATTTCCATGCCATTAGTATAAGTTTTCTAGCTTGGAATAAAGCCCTGGATACAGCCACTTTAGTTTGTTCCTCTGGGATTACCTCATCCAATACCCCCAATAAACATTGCATAGGATCCACCGGTACTGTCGTTTGGAACACTCCATTTAGTGTACCAATCACCTCATGCCAGTACCGATGGAGCTTCGGACATCGCCACAGAAGATGGATAAGATCCGCATTATGCTGCCGACACCGGCAGCATATGGGGTCCGAAACTCTGCCCATTCTGTGCAACTTGGATGGAGTGTAATGCACTCTAATGCCGCGTACACACGGTCGTACTTTTCGTCTACAAAAGTCAGACAGCCTGTCCGACAGACTTCCGGCAGACTTTCGGTGGACTTGCGGCGGACTTGCGGCCTACTTTCTAACGAACGGACTTGCCTACACACGACCACACAAAAGTCGGTCGGATTCGTACGTGATGACGTACACCGGACTAAAATAAGGAAGTTCATAGCCAGTAGCCAATAGGTGCCCTAGCGTGGCTTTTTGTCCGTCGGACTAGCACACAGACGAGCGGATTTCGGGGTCCGTCGTAGTTACGAAGTAAAGTTTTAAAGCATGTTTCAAATCTAAAGTACGTCGGATTTGAGGCTAAAAAAGTACGTTGAAAGTCCGGAGAAGCCCACACACGATCGGATTACCAGCCAGCTTTAGTCCGTCAGCGTCCGTTGGACTTTTGTAGACGAAAAGTACGACCGTGTGTACGCGGCATAAGTATTATATAAAGTTGGGACACTTTTGTGCAACATTAAGGGAACACGTGGGTATGGCCTGTAACGCTTCCTCCCATTGATCCTCAGTTACCTGACCCAGGTCTCTTCTCCATGCATCGATTGCCTTGCATGGGTAAGCATCCAGGTACTTGGCAAGTAGCATCTGGTAACACGTGGAAATGATCCCTTTAGTTACACTGGATGACTGCAACACATGGAACACTGGCGTGGGACAAAGTTCCCACTCCCCTGCATCTCCCTGTGCCGCAACTGCGTGCCTAAGCTGTAAATAGGGGTAGTACATAGTGTCTGGGAGCCCAAATGTATTCTGCAGTTCTGTGAAGGACATCAGTTTACCATTTTTAAATATGTGAGAGAGCATGGTCACCCCGTGGGCCTTCCATCTGGGCTCACACTGTAACTTAGCCAATTCCACATAGGTGCGGTTTCCCCATATTGGGCTGTATTCTGTAAATCCCTGCACCCCTTGTAATTGTCTACTCTTGTTCCATATTTTCTGTACCAGGGATAGTGTCGGATTTTTTTTGTTTGACTTTGCAAATATTTGAGCCTCTAGACCCAGAGGAATGGTCTCAGCGCCCGTAGCAAAAAGCATCAGTCGCGCTGCTGAGCCCATTGGTTCATGCGTCATAGATCCCACAAGATGTTGCAGCTGCGCCGCAATATAGTATAGCCAAGGGTTGGGGACCGCCAACCCTCCGCCATCCTTTGGACACTGCAACTGCTCTATCCGGACCCTGGGAGCCTTGTTGTGCCATAACAGTTTTCGAAAAAGGGTATTGACTACTCTGAAAATTTTTAAGTGTATCACTACTGGTGAGTTATGAAGGAAATATAATAGCTGGGGCATTAAAATCATTTTAATAAGATTTGCCTTGCCCGCTAGTGACATCATTAAGTTGTTCCATGTATTTATTTTGTCACGAAAGCGAGATAGTAATGGGAATATGTTTAAAGAGCAGAAGTCCCCAACACAAGGGGATATCTTGACGCCCAGGTATTTAAATCCATTGGTAGTTGGAATGGGGCAAGAGTCAGGCAGACTCACATCCCGGCTCTCATCCAGCATCATCAGAGCCGATTTAGACCAATTTATAGTCAGGCCCGAGAAATGTCCAAATTGCTCTATTATATCCATTACCCCCAGTAGTGATTGACTAGTGTCTCCCAGGAAGAGCAACATGTCATCCGCGTATAACATGAGCTTTTTGTGCAAGTCACCATACCTGAATCCTTCTATCCGTGGACTGTCCCTTATTTGAGCCGCCAGAGGTTCTATTGCGATCGCAAAGAGCAGGGGGGACAGCGGGCATCCCTGCCTCGTCCCCCTACCCAGAGCAAAAGCTTCTGACATCCTATTCGCTATTCTAATGTTGGCTTGAGGAGCCGCATACAATAGTTTTGCCCATGCTACAAACCGCCGCCCAAAACCAAATTTGTCCAGCGTCGCCCATAAGTATCTCCAGCTAACGCTGTCAAATGCCTTATTGGCGTCTAAGGATAGAAGAGCTCTGTGTCCCTCATTGTCAGCCCGCACCTGCATATTCATATATAGCCGTCGAAGGTTTGTAGCTGTGGACTTTTGCGGCATAAAGCCAGCCTGGTCTGGATGTATGATTGAGGATATTATCCCATTGACCCGAATCGCCAGGACCTTAGCAAGGATTTTTACATCACTTTGAAGTAAGGATATGGGCCTATATGAGCCCGGGTCAACAGGATCCTTCCCTGGCTTAAGCAGTAAAATCACGTTTGCTTTGGTCATGGAATCTGGCAATCTACCCCTATCCAAGCTGGTATTGAAGACCTTTAGGAGTTCAGGCAGCAGTTCCTCTCCATACTGAGAGTATACCTCCATTGGGAGACCATCCTCCCCTGGCGCCTTACAGGTAGGGAAAGAACTCACCGCCACCTGGAGCTCCTCAATAGTTATTGGAGCGTCCAGGTGTCGTCTCGCCTCAACAGACAGTATGGGTAGATTTATGTTAGCCATAAAAGCATTAAGATCATCATCAGAGTATGTCTCTCTAGATTTGTATAGATCCCTGTAAAAATTTGCCAGCTCATAGATGATATCATCAGGAGCATTAACTATTCTGCCATTGGTAGCTCTTATGGCACCTATAGCCGGTGATTGTTGTTGTGATTTTGCAATTTTTGCTAATAGGCGGCCTGTCTTTTCCCCCTCCTCTTAAAACGCCAGTTTCGAAAAAAATCTCTTACGTTCTGCAGCGGAGGATCGCACGCGGTCTAAGGAATCCTGAGCCGCGATCCATGCCTCCCTTGCAGAGTCAGTGGGATCATTCACAAATGCCAACTCCAGTCGACTCACCAAGTCCTCCGCCTGCTCTAGCAGGACCGAGGTATTTTGTTTAACCATATTTATTTCCTGAATAAATAGTCCTTTACAGTATGCTTTAAGCTGTTCCCATTTATGCAGGATATCTGTGTGCTGTCTATGTATTCTAAGGAATTTATGGATCTGAGCCTCTATCCGTTCATGTGAAGTGAATAGTTTAAGCCAGAAGGCGTTTAGTTTCCATGGGGCCTTAGACAGTAGACTGAAGGGTTGCGCATTCAGCCAAATGACTAGAGGGGAATGATCCGATACCCCCCGTGGGTAGTATTCCACCCTCGAGGTGTATCCTACCATGTCTTGGGTGCCGATACAGAGGTCAATGCGGGACAGAGAACCATGTGTCTTGGAGAAGCATGAAAACTGCTTATGATTTGGGTAGCGAACACGCCATAAGTCAGTCCATCCTATTTCCATTAAGAGACGGCTAAGGGCAGTTCCCCTACTTCCCCTAGGTGGGACCATAGGCGGATGTCTGTCTACTCTTGGGTCTAGGCAGCAGTTAAAGTCCCCCATAATTAGTATTGGAATGTCAGGTTTATTAGTCACATATGAAACCAGTAGCTGCAACACTTCCCGCGAAAACGGGGGTGGTATATATACAAATGCCATAATCATAGTAACTGTATATATTTTGCAATGGAGAAATATAAATCTACCGGATATATCTATCAAAGAGTCTAGCTCTTGGTATACTATGGCCTTGTGTATCAGTACACTTACTCCACGGGAGAAAGCGGAGTATGTGGAATGATAAGCTTTTCCCACCCATGCATACTGCAAAAAACTAACCGTATTGTCCTGCAGGTGAGTCTCCTGCAGGCCAATTATGGCTGGGTGGATCCTACGCATGACTGTAGATATCATTGTTCTCTTCAAAGGATCATTTACCCCCCGCACATTCCAAGACATTATAGGTGTACTAGCCATACCAATACATTGTGAGTTAATCTATACATATAAAACATTCCTGCATCCTCTTTTACATTTCTCTTAACGCCCCTGATGTGGGCTGTATTGAGTTCAGACGTGGGCGTCACCTGACCTAGCATCTTACGGGCCATGTGAAAAAGACCCGTACACCGGAGATGTAGAAAAAAACTGAAAAACAAACTTCTGCGCCGCTGCGCTTTCCTGCGATTATGCTGTTGAATCAATAAGTGAATTATAGTCAGTAATCCTGTGATTTCTAACTTGGCGTAATAGAAGATTCCCAGCATCCACAGGCTTTGATCGTTAACCTTCAACTTTTTGCCAACAGGGCAAAGATATCTGTGCCACAGCAACCTGAACAGTAGGTCTAGTGCGCACTTTGCACTGACATGCACGCCAAATAGGCGGGTAAACTTATGATTGTTGAAACACATGTTGCAATTAAACTGCCATTCGCTGGTGGTGAAATTTTGATCATAAGTCCTCTTTGAACTCTGTAAAACTGCACAAGTGATAGGGCGCCCTTCTATGCCCAATTAGTGTGGATTTGATTACGTCATCCGTCTCCATTTTCCCTTCGTGGTCTTCGGAGGCCCTGCTCATTACGGTCTAGCCACTCCGCTGCATCTTGGGCGTTTTCAAAAAAGTGATTTTGATCTCCTGCTGTGATGCGCAGCTTAGCCGGAAAAAGCATGGCGTACTTTAACTGTAGACGTTGTAATCTTTTCTTAACCTCCATGAATTTAGACCTTTTTCGCTGCACTTCTGCGGAAAAGTCCGGGTAGAAGGATATTTTAGCTCCATTAAAGTGTATTGCTCCCTTTTCTCTGGCCAGTCGAAGCACCACCTCACGGTCCCTGTAGTTCAGGAGTCTGGCAAGCACTGACCTCGGGGGACTGCCAGGTGGAAGAGGTCGCGGCGGCACCCTATGTGCCCTTTCTATCGCGTATAGGGGTGAGAACGCCTCTTTCCCAAAGATTTCCTGCAGCCAGCCTTCAACAAAATTAGTGGGGTCCCTTCCCTCCACCTTCTCGGGGAGCCCCACAATGCGAATATTGTTGCGTCTCAGGCGGTTCTCGATGTCATCTGTTTTATCAAACGCCTGGTGGGCTTGCTGAGCTGCCACCCTCACTTCTCTATTCAGATGGGGCATGTGATCTTCCATGTCGCTCACTCTTCCTTCCACTGCAGTGGTTCTCTCTCTGATCTTTTGCAAATCATGGCGTAATAAAGAGACCGTTTCCCGCAGCCCCCCAAATTTCTCTTTAAGATCATCCACCGATGCTGTGCATTTATGAACAGCCTGCAGGATATCACTCAGTGATGGTTGGGGACTGTCCTCTGTCTGCATATCAAACAAGGCAGGCATAGGGTCAGGAACAGATTCCATAGATTCAGTGTCTTCTAGCCTGTCTGCAGTGTCTCTGTCTGCCTGCATCGCTGACACTGTTGTATGCTGTGAATCAGCCAGTGTAGCTTCTAGGGTTCCTGCCATTTTTTGAGCGTAATAAACCATGTCTTTGGGCTGGTCTTTCGTTTTAGGGGGTTTAGGTAGCTTACCCCCTTGCTCCGGCTTCTTCTCCTGGCCTCGTGGAGTCCTCTGCGGCTGAGGGTGTCCGGCGCCATCTTGGAATTCCTGGGAGGCCGAAGCTGCGGCGTCTCCTCGGTTCCCACGAGTCATCATACCCGTTTTGGTTGCCGTTTTCGGGTCCGCCGGCTTCTAGTGACTGTTGGGGATCAGTACCGTGCTTTTGCGGGCGCTGTGTGTGGCGAGGATAGGATTCTCTGTAGGATCAACAGCGGGAGCTCCGTCGAACACGACTGTTCACATGCCCTGCTAGGCCACGCCCCCCTTCTTTTGTGTTTTTACAAAAAGAAGTCTCCGGATAAACAAGCCCATTGGGTGGAAAGGGTAAATATAGTGTGATTACCTAAGTATAACATATGACAATGCATAAGGAACACTATATAATATTGAAATTTTGGTTTTTTTCTGACGTACTTATAGAAATGTAAGAATCCCCTGAAGAAGACCATAACTTTAACCTCCCTGGCGGTATTCCCGAGTCTGGCTCGGGTTGGATTTTTTATACCAAAAGCGGTATCCCCGAGCCAGACTCGGGCTTGCATCGCAGGATCCAGGAAGAGTTTACTTACCTTGTCCCCTGGATCCTGCGATGTCTCCCCGCTGTGATCGGCGAGCCGCTGTGTCTCGTTCGATTCACAGTGCCGAGCTCCGTTCCCTGCGAGCGTTGCGACGCACGGGGACGGAGTTCGGCGGTAAATTCAAAAGTGAAACAAACAGTATAGATACAGCATACTGTAATCTTACAGATTACAGTACTGTATCAAATAACTACACATCCCCTTTGTCCCTAGTGGTCTGCCCAGTGTCCTGCATGCAGTTTTATATATATAAAACTGTTCTTTCTGCCAGGAAACTGGAGATTGTCCATAGCAACCAAAAACTATTTATAGTTATTTATTATATTATAATTTTTTATTTCGTTTTTCAAACTTTCATACCCGGGATGTCTACTAGACTCTTGTTTGGACAGATTTAAGTGAACTATTCCTAAGAATTACAGGCCTACAATATAAAACGCCAAATTTCTGTGCAAAATAATTGTACCGCTTTCAGCACCTAAAATCAGAAAGAATCATACCGCCAGGGAGGTTAAAGGTCGAAATGCATTGGGGCATCATCTAACATCGGACAGTATAACCATAATCAATACTGTGGGCAACATCTTCGGATGTATACTTCTTATAATCCATTTATACGATATTGTTAACTGTTTGATTTTCCACTCAAAAATCCAAATTGTCTCGTATTGTGTATACCAGAGCTCATGTTTTAACTTTTGTACCTTTTTTGTCCTAATGTCCTTTGAAAATAAAATTGATATTTTTTTATGAAAAATCTTTTTTTGTTCTATATTTGCTGCTAAAAAACCCCACGGGAAATTTCCCACTTTTTTTTCAGAATTTTTTTTTGTTATATATATTTTTGGGGATATTATAGCAAAAAAGTAAAAAATATTGATTTTTTTCAAAATTGTCGCTCTTTTTTTGTTTAAAGGCGAAACAAATAAAAACCGCAGAGGTGATCAAATACCACCAAAAGAAAGCTCTATTTGTGGGGAAAAAAAAGGACGTCAATTTTGTTTAGGTACAACTTCGCATGACTGCGCAATTGTCAGTTAAAGCGACGCAGTGCCGTATCGCAAAAAAGGGCTTGGTTGGGAAGAGGGTAAATCCTTCCAGGGCTGAAGTGGTTAATAAACGCAGAAAATCAAAACTTGACAGATACAGTGCATCTGGAAAGTATTCACAGCGCTTCACTTTTTCCACATTTTGTTATGTAACAGCCTTATTCCAAAATAGATTAAATTCATTTTTTTCCCTCAAAATGTTATAAATAATACTCTATAATGACATCATGAAAGAATTTTGTTTAAAATCTTTTCAAATGTATTAAAAATAAAAAACGAAAAAAGAAATCACATGTACATAAGTATTCACAGCCTTTGCTGTGTTGAAGCACATTTGGCACCAATGACAGCCTCAAGTTTTTTTTGAGTATGATGCTACAAGCTTAGCACATCTATTTTTGGGAAGTTTCTCCCCTTCTTCTTTGCAGGTATCTCAAGCTTCATCAGGTTGGATGGGGAGCATTGGTGCACAGCCATTTTCAGATCTCTTCAGAGATGTTCAATTGGATTCAAGTTTCGGCCACTCAAGGACATTCACAGAGTTGTCCCATAGCCACTCCTTTATTATCTTGGCTGTGTGCTTAGGGTCATTGTCCTGCTGGAAGATGAATCTTCGCCCCAGTCTGAGGTCCAAAGTGCTCTGGAGCAAATTTTCATCAAGGATGTCTCTGCACATTGCTGCATTTATCCTTTCCTCAATCCTGACTAGTCTCCCAGTTCTTGCCACTTAAAAACATCCCCGCAGCATGATGTTGCCACCACCATGCTGTAGGAATGGTATTGGCCAGGTGATGAGCGGTGCCTGGTTTCCTCCAGACATGACGCATGCCATTCAGGCCAAAGAGTTCTATCTATGTTTCATCAAACCAGAGAATTTTGTTTCTCATGGTCTGAGAGTCCTTCAGGTGCCTTATGGCAAACTCCAGGTGGGCTGTCACGTGCCTTTTAGAGAGAAGTGGTTTCCGCCTGGCCACTGATACAGGCCTGCTTAGTGGAGTGCTGCAGAGATGGTTGCTCTTCCGGAAGATTCTCCTCTCTCCTCAGAGAAACGCTGGAGCTCTGTCAGAGTGACCATCGGGTTCTTGGTCACCTCCCTGACTAAGACCCTTCTCCCCCGATCGCTCAGTTTGGCTGGACGGCCTGCTCTAGAAAGAGTCCTGGTGGTTTCAAACTTCTTCCATTTATAGATGATGGAGGCCACTGTGCTCATTGGGACCTTCAATGCTGCAAACAATTCTTATATTATGTAATTAATTTGTGTGATTTATGCCCCGTATCAGCCTGTTCCACAACACCGGGATTGAGATTTATGTATAATAATAGGTTCAGTGGTGGCTGGTGCTCAATATTTTTTGGCGGGGGGGCGGCAAACAAACCTGGCCCCCTCACTCGCACTATAATCCCACCCCCATGGAAAGCGGCGATCCATGGCCTTACCTTAAGAGGACGATGATGGATGACAAGTGGTGCTGGATCGGGAGCAGGGCTCCTGGAAGAGGCTGTTGCTGCCCCTCAGCCTCTCCACCTGCTGCAGCTTGCCAAGGGAAGAGCTGGGGTTGTTGCTTCTCCTCCCGGCCAAACAGGAAGCGGGTCCTGAGACCCGATTGGGTCCTAAGACTTCCTGGCCAATCGGGTCTTAGGACCCACTTCCTCATTGGCCGGGAGGAGAAGCAGGAAGACATTAGCGAACATTAATTCGCCAATGTCACACAAGTGGGTGGGCTCGGGGCACAGTGCCCGAGGCCAATTAGAGCCTTAGTCAGGGAGGTGACCAAGAACCATCGGGTTCTTGGTCACCTCCCTGACTAAGACCCTTCTCCCCCGATCGCTCAGTTTAGCCGGACGGCCTGCTCTAGAAAGAGTCCTGGTGGTTTCAAAATTCTTCCATTTATGGATGATGGAGGCCACTGTGCTCATTGGGACCTTCAATGCTGCAGAAAATTCTTATATTATGTAATTAATTTGTGTGATTTATGGCCCGTATCAGCCTGTTCCACAACACCGGGATTGAGATTTATGTATAATAATAGGTTCAGTGGCGGCTGGTGCTCAATATTTTTTGGCGGGGGGGTAGCAAACAAACCTGGCCCCCTCACTCGCACTATAATCCCACCCCCATGGAAAGCGGCGATCCATGGCCTTGCCTTAAGAGGACGATGATGGATGACAAGTGGTGCTGGATCGGGAGTAGGGCTCCTGGAAGAGGCTGTTGCTGCCCCTCGGCCTCTCCACCTGCTGCAGCATGCCAAGGGAAGATGGGGTCGTTGCTTCTCCTCCTGGCCAAACAGGAAGCGGGTCCTGAGACCCGATTGGGTCCTAAGACTTCCTGGCCAATCGGGTCTCAGGACCCACTTCCTGATTGGCCGGGAGGAGAAGCAGGAAGACATTAGCGAACATTAATTTGCCAATGTCACACAAGTGGGTGGGCTCGGGGCACAGTGCCTGAGGCCAATTAGAGCCTCAGGCTCTAATTATGTGCTTAAAAAAAAACACATTAAAATGCATGTGTCCAGCACCCTGCATGGAGATTAGGGGCCGGGCGCATAGATTAGAGGGGACGGCGCCCCTGCGTCCCTAATGAAACAGCCGCCACTGGATAGGTCGTCTTTGAACCTGAAGATTTAACAGAGGAAAATAGAGAGGTAGCTGAATGCCACAAGGTAAATGAATTGAAAGCTATTCTTGTACTTCCCAGAAACCCCTGAACTCTTGTATGCTTTACATAAATATAGAACTAGAGCCCAAACTGGATCTGTCGAATGATCCTACCAACCAAAAGCAGCCATGTTAGAAAAATAACACCGTAGGTAAAAGAAACTGGTCTATATCTGTGAAATAATATTGACCACTTCACAAATAACAGATAAAAGAAAAAAGTACAAGAATGACAGAAACTGTCTTTTTCTTGAAAGTGTTACCTTGAGTAATGCTCAATATAATATTTTTACATTATATATATTCTATATCAATTGTTGATTACAGCACAAACAGGTTACAAAGAAAATCTGTAAGCATATCATTCATCAGCTTAACTGGTGTATCGTAAACATAGGGTAGGCTCTAAAAACCAAAAAAATCTATTTTAAAGCTTTTATATTAAAGCGGAGTCACACCCAAAAATGGAACTTCCGCTTTCAGGACTCCTGACCCCCTACCAAGCGGCATTTGGCATGTCATTTTTTATGGGGGGGGTACCTAGTTTTTTTTTTATTTAATTATCTTTATTACAGTTTTCCAAGGTAGAGTTAAAAAACAAAGCCTATTTGGGCATACCCAGACTCACTTACATAACAATAACAACATAACCAAAAGAACCTAGTTACTAAATCAAATAGTTACAAGCGGTATGCTCCAACCGCCAGTGAATGCTGAGATGTACGGACATTCCAATTAGTCGAAACAATCCTCCTCTCAGACATCCTACAAAGCATGAGTCGAAAAAGGATGATAAAAAGCACAGAGTTGGGCACCTAGTTCTGACAGGTACCCAGCTTCCACTTCCGCCCATGGCACGGAAGTTTTCCTCTCCCCCTCCCTCCCTGCAATCTTTTGGGACACGTCACAGGTCCCAGAAGATTGCCCGGCCATTCAGAACACGCAGCTCGACTCGCGCATGCACACTGCGCACCCAGCTGTGAAGCCGCAAGCTGTCACAGCCGAGTGCCCACACTTGCAATGCCGGAGCCACGGAGAGGAGAAGGAGAGAAGCGAGGCTTCGGGCTGCTGCATCGCTGGACCATGGGACAGGTGAGTGTCTGTTTATTAAAAGTCAGCAGCTACACTTTTTGCAGCTGCTGACTTAAAACACAGAAATGGGTGGAACTCCACTTTAAGTTTGGTGTCCTGTCTTACTGGGGTGGATTTACTAAAGGCAAATAGATTGTGCACTTTGCAAGTGCAGTTGCACTAATTTTCACAAATTTTGCCCAGAGTTTAATAAATGTGTGAAAGCTCTGCTCATCGCCATCATCCAATCATGTGCAAGAAAAATGTTTTTTTTATTTTATTTTCCTTGCACCTTATTGGGTACTCTTTACAAAGTGATGCTTTGCCACATTACATTTACTATGAAAAATGAGTGCAATTGCACTTGCAAAATGCACAATCTATTTGGTTTTAGTAAATCAACACCACTATATATATACATATATATATATATATGTGTGTATATATATATTTCTTAAGCAATTTTTATGTAGCTGTTCATCTGCAGTAACAGAACTTCCTGGTGCAGGCTGACAACACTGAGCTGCCGCCTCTCGATTGGTAGCAACTTTGTCAGCCTGCCTTGATCTTTGTCAGTTGGTCATTGGACTCCCAACGAGGTCTGCAGGCCTATAGGCCTATGGCTTACTGAAGGAGCTCACACAGCAGGCTGACAATGATGCCTGATGTCAAACACACTGAAAAATAGCTTTGGGGTTTACACTTACTTTATAATCTCTCTTAATTAGGCCTTGTCAAAATCTACAGATGCATTTGACACGTATTCTCACGAGTGCCAAATAAACAGATGTATTATGACAAGGCTGGAAATTTCATTAGTATATAAGGAGAAATCTTTCTGTTATTTTGTTGATTAGTGTTACCTTACATGTGTATAACGTGGAAAGAAAAAAAATGTCTTAATGAGTTTAGATGACAATTAATATTTCTGTTCAAATTATACTGCAAAGCTTTGTAAGAAATATTGCGTAGTCATGAACAAGTCTTCTAAGAGATGCACTGTGATAATGTAAAAACAATTCTAGCTAGGTAATCCTTTTGTTTTATTTTACTTACTGTTATCAATTTTTACAACAAAAAAATGCTTAGTGTACACAGTGTGACTTTTGATAAGCCAAGTAAAATGGAAATAAGGGGTTTACATTACCATAAAAGTCTCCATAATGTTGTAAAGTAATACACAAGTGAGATTTATTCGTTACTTAAAGTGGAGTTCCACCCAAAAGTGGAACTTCCACTCATCGGATTCCTCCCCCCCTTTCAGTGTCACAGTTGACACCTTTCAGGGGGGAGGGGAGTGCAGATACCTGTATATTACAGGTATCTGTACCCACTTCCGGCATAGATAGCCGCAGAATCTGCGGTTATTTACGCCACTTCCTGTCCCCCCCCCCCCCCCCCGCTGTCTGCTGGGAAACACACGGGTCCCAGAGACAGCAGGGACCATCCGTATTGCGCTGCGCGACTCGCGCATGCGCAGTAGGGAACCGGGAAGTGAAGCCGCAAGCCTTCACTTCCTGATTCCCTTACCGAAGATGGAGGCGGCAGCACCCGAGGACCGAGAGACGGTTCGGCCTCGGGTGCCGACATCGCGGGCGCCCTGGACAGGTAAGTATCCATGTTTTAAAAGTCAGCAGCTGCAGTATTTGTAGCTGCTGACTTTTAAAAAAAACATTTCAGCGGAGCTCCGCTTTAAAGGTAAAACGTTTTTATAAGTAAAGGTAAATGTTCACCTTTGTATAAAAATAAAAAATAAAAAATGTAAAAAAAATTTATAATTATTGTTTTTTTTTACTATGAGCCTGCAAAGCACTGCACCTATGGGTGCAATGCAGGGTTCTTGCAGACAGTCTGGGGGAGATTTACAAAAATTGTAGAGTGCTAAATCTGATGTAGCTCTGCATAGAAACCGATCAGCTTCTATTTTTTTTTTTGTCAAATCCTAATTGAACAAGCTGAAGTTAGAAGCTGATTGGCTACCATGTACAGCTGCACCAGATTTCACACTCTCAAATTTTTGTAAATCAATGGGGGTCAATCATTTTGGGGGTTCCAAGGGCCCCCTTTGTCAGGGCTTGATGATGCCTTACTGGACATAAGGTCTAGGCAAAAAGTTTGGGAAACCTGGAGTTATTCTGAAAACAGCATAAGGTCTTCTTTGCAAAAAACAATTACCAGAGCGGACCTTATATCTTCCTCTCAGAACCCTCAAGAGCCTTAAATGTTTGCCAACTTTGACAAACAAATTTTATCTGAACTGTTAAGCCTCGTACACATGATCGGATTGGCCAACAAAACCGTGGACTTTTGTCCGAAGGGCGTTGGCCCAAACTTGTCTTGCATACACACGGCCACACAATTGTTGGCCAACAAATACGAACGTAGTGACGTACTACATTGTTTTTCAGCTCTTTAGCGCCACCCTGTGGGCTCCTTCTGCTAATTTCGTGTTAGTAGAAGTTTGGTGAGTGTTGAATCGCACTTTTCATTTTGCACTTTTCATTTTGCATTTTTAATTTCGCATTTTTCAGTTTGCGCTTTTCAGTTTGTTTCTGAATGGCTGTTCGTCAACCAGCCATGTTGCGGAATCGGGGGAAATAACGTGTTATTTATTATTGGCCTTGGAGTTATTGCTTTGACTTTTTTTGGTTGAATAATGATTTTATTTGTTATATTTTCTATATTTTTGGATGCATAGAATGCTCTTTTTGGTTAAGTTCTATTGGCAGATAGCATGTCTAATTTTTTTTGTTTTCTTTTTTTAATGCACAATAAAAAAAAATGTGGAGAATAATACTTGGCTATGTGTTTTACTTTAAAATGACAGTTTGGGAGTAGGCAGTTACATTTAAAAAAAATACAATGTAAAATTGACAAGGGACACCAACATAGTTGTATCTTTGATCTTAAAAGCTACCGGATAATGGTGTTGTGGTAACTTGCCAACTTCCCCAAATAAAAAAAACAAAAAATAAAACAATAATATTATTCTTGATACCACTAGAAGAAAAAAGCCTTTGAAAATTAGTTTGCAATAACTTTGCAATTTGCAATGTTAGTTTGCAATGTGAGCTGCATTTGAAGATTTCATAATTTGCCACGTCATGAATGTTAATTCTCCATTATGAACGCTAGTTTACAAGACCGACCGCTTCTGGCTAGTCCTTGCTTCCGAGCATGCGTGTTTGTACTTTGGCCTTTTGTCCGACGTACTTGTGTACACACGCTCGGAAAATCCGACAACAGACATTTGTTCGCAGAAAATTTGAAAACCTGCTATCCAACATTTGTCCGCGGAAAATCCGACAATTGTCCGATGGAACATACAGACGGTTGGATTTTCCGCCAACAGCCTGTCACTACACATTTCCTGTTGGAAAGTCCGATCGTGTGTACGAGGCTTTAGGCTTCATGTACACTGCTGCTGGTAAACGGACGTTTAGGATCAGTTGGGCGTTTTTTTCAGCTACCCCTGAACTTTCCTCTATGTTATCTTATCAGTACATGTACACGGAGTGGTTTATAGTCGTTTCTAGGCAGTTGAGTTTAGAATAATTTTTTTGGAAAGCCAAAAAATGCGTTCAGGACAGATGTTCAGACGCATTTGAAACGCCAAATGCCTGTAACAGCTTGTAAATGTGTTTAAATGCGTTAACTCGCATTTAGCCACGTTTCGTTTACAGGCGTATTTAATTGAGATCCATTTTTGACTATTTGAAAAAATAAAATGCTTGTAATTGCAAACACAGCTAAACGTGGCATGTAAACGTGATGTTTTTAAATGTCGGTTACTATTTGTCAAGTTAAATCGTTCAGGAAAGGTTTTAAAACGTCCCGTGTACATTAAGCCTTAAAAGTATCTTGGAACTATTTTCTTGTACATGTTGTAATATTAACCTACATCGAGGCCAGCACTCTGCCACATCACCTCTTCATCTATGAAATATTAAGTCATAGACAGTTCACAATGGAGGAACTTTCACAATCAACTTTTCAAGACAGCCATGATGTGAGAGCAACATGAATACATTAAAATGTCCCAATATTTCCTCACTTTCCACGCTCAGCAATGCTTTTGACTTAGCCACTATACTCTATCCAGCATTTATCTACAAAAATGCACAGAAATGCCCTTTACGGCTTCTTTACCCGTGATCTTTTTTGAAAACAACGAACAAATAGAATCACTTGCTTTGCAGGGCATGTAACAAAGGAAAACTCAGTTTCCTGTCTGGTGGTAGCAAGGAAACAGATTCCTTTGATATAGTCAATGGCACCTGCAGCTTATGACAGGTAAAACTTAGCTCAACATTACTTCAGCTATCCTATGGTAATTATCTCTGCCAGAATCCACCCTTGGCTTTCAGTCTCAGCAAACAAATTCTTAAGAATTTCTTACTTTATTTCAAAGCTTTGAAATTTTGTACATTTTTTAAAATTTATTTCAGATAGAACGAAAAAATATTTTTTAGTGGCAAATACAGCTGACTAAAACATTTTAGAAATTCAGGTAGTTCTTACTACTGCCACTTTAAGAAACTGTTACTATGGCAGTGACAAATTCTTAACCACTTCCCACCCAGCCTATTGTCAAATGTTGGCTGGGCGGAACATTTGTTGTTTTGAGTGGACGTTGAATGACGTCCTCTCAGAAACACGCCATGGGCCACACTCTGGTACGATCTGTCACCAACTGTGTCCACCGGACACAGGCAATGACTGATCAGTGTATCGGCCCGCTGCTAGTATCATGTGATCGCTGTGACCAATGACAGCAAATCATATGGCAACTGTAAAAAATGGATGACTTCTTTTCATGCCATTCATTGTGTACAATCATGTTGCTAGCTGTGATTGTTCACAGTGATCACATGGTACAGACAGGGCCAATCACAGCCTATCTGTAACATGAGATTAGCTGTGTCCAATTACAGCTAATCACAACAAAACACACTGAATGAAACAGTTTCATTCAGTAAAAATGGTTGCTTATACCAGTGAAATTTATTGGTATAAGCAATCATAATGTGTAAAAAAAAGAAAATGCTGATCACTTCCCCAGAGTAGTACAATATTACTATGGTAACATTGTATTGCCCTGGTCACAGTGTGTTAAAAAAAAAAAATGAAACACATTATAATTTCTTCATTTTCCAAAAAATTGTGACAAAAAATTACAACTTCAAAAAATTAGCCATGCCTCTTACTAAATACCTTGGACTGTCTACCTTCCAAAATAGGGTCATTTGGGGGATATTTGTGCTGTCCTGGCATTTTTGGGCCTCAAGAAATAAGATAGGCCGTCAGTATATCAGGATAAATTTTCAGATATATACAGTATATACCATAGTTTGTGGATGCTATAACTTTTCTACAGACTTAATAATAAACACTGATTTGGGTTATTTTCACCAAATAAATGTAGCAGAATACATTTTGGCCTAAATGTATGAGGAAAATTTTATTTATTTGTAAAATTTTATAACACAAATTATGAAAAACACATTTTTTGTCAAAATTTTTGGTCTTTTTTTTGTTTATTTAGCAAAAAATAAAAAACCCAGTGGTGATTAAATACCACCAAAAGGAAAGTTCTATTAGTGTGAAAAAACATTCATATGGGTACAGTGTTGCATGACTATGACCACTGTCATTGAAAGTGCGACAGAGCTGAAAGCTGAAAATTGGTCTGGGCATAAAGGGGGTGAAAGTGCCCGGTATTGAAGTGGTCAAAGAATTAAGACCAACTCTGATCTGGTGTGCACTGAGGTACGCCAGTACTCAGAGCAGGCCATGCCTATACTGGGAAAGTATCATATATGTGCAACTTCCTGCACAGAGCTGCATCCATTGCCTCATTTAGCTGTTGGGCAGGATATGCCCCAGCCAAAAACTAAATAAACCAAAGTGCCAGGGGTACAGCTGAGCTCATTACCCCAATATGGGCAATGCCCACATTTGGAAAATGACTCATCTCTGAGTGGATGGAGCCTGATGGCGAACTGAGAGACTAGTCCCCCATCAGGTCTATTTCACTTCTGATGGACATCGCACAGCAGTGGGTAAATTAGAAATCCGCTATTGGACTGAACAGCGGCTATGAATGTGCCCACTCCCGTACGCTGTCAATTAAAAGTGAAGCAGACCTGATAGGGGACTATGCACATATTAACCAGCACACCATGGGTCTTTAAATGCAGTTCAAAGCTTTTATTGCAGAGAGATTACATCTCAAAAGAACAAGTGCAACGTTTCGGAGCATGTGATATGCCTGACAAAGGGGTCCTGCGCGTCTCTGAAAGTTTACACTTGTTCTTTTGAAATGTGATCTCTTTGTAATAAAAGCTTTGGACTGCATTTGAAGATCCATGGTGCTGGTGAATATATGCATTGATCTACGATATACAGTTTCCAGCTGGTAGTCTCTACAGCACCCGCTACAGATGAGCCTTGAGATCCAGGAATGTTTGTGATGGGAATATAGACGAGACTGAAGGGGAACTAGTCTCTCAGTTCCCCATCATATTTTGCCCACCCCGATTGAAAAACACCTGTCACTGTGACAGGTGCAGTGGCCGGGAAGGAAAAAAGGGTGGGCAATGAGGAAGCAATGTTCAGCGTGGACACTCCTTCCTCAATGAAGACACAGACAAATTAATGTAAAATTGGGGCAAGCACTGACATGTTTGGTGTTGTACCTGAAGAAATTATTAAAGTGATTGTATATCTTAATTTTTTTTTTTTTAAATAGCAAAGATATACTTATCTCCACTGTGCAGTTCGTTTTGCACAGTGTGGCCCCGAACCTTGTCTTCTGGGGTCCCCCAGCGCAACTCGCGGCTCCTCTTTGCATCAGTAAACCCCCTGGGAGAAGCATTCTCCCTGAGGGTTATCTTGTGGGCGCGCTCCTAAGTCCGGCATTTGTGTGTAAAGATAGAGAATGCTGGACCCGGCCCTGCACCTGCATCATTGAATTTGATTGACAGCAGCAGGAGCCAATGGCTGCGCTGCTATCAACTTATCCAATCAAGAGCCGAGAACCCTGGGCAGAGAAGGTGAGTGCGTCTCCACCAAGGGAACAAACAGGCTCAGGTGAGTATAAAGGGGGGGGGGGGGTCTGGGGGGCCAGTCAGTGTCAGAAGTTTTTTCACCTTAATGCATAGGATGCATTAAAAGGAAAAAACACGAGGGTTTACAACCCCTTTAATTCTAAATTTCCCCTCCATTCAGAAGTATCAAATTTCAATCAGACAGAAAGCTGAAAGGCTTTGTGCTTGCTCTTTACAAGAAAAAAAACCCATAGTGTTCTGTGAATCTCGGGTCATGGGTGCACCATGTATTAAATGTGTATTCACAAAAAACAAAGATTTTATATGCAGTAAGTAGTAAAAAAAAAAAAAAAGTCAATTTAAAATTTTATAAATAAATACAACAAAAAATGAAATAAAACTGATCCAGAACAAAATGATAAGATTCCTTTTAATCATACTACTGTAGGTAATGAAGACTATGAATACTATCTGCACAGAGTACAACATGACTCCAGAGAGCTTAACATCAGAACAGCAGAATAGATATATTTTGTAATTTTTCTTAACAATCTGTAAGTCTGTTCAAAAGTTGGTAAAGACATCTGGGAATGTATTAGCACAGTGGAATAAAGTGCTTTGACTAAGCAGATTTTATTTGCAGCCCCAGAAAGAAAAAGCGTTTTTAGCAGTCATCACTTTAACAACTTTCTTATTGAAAAAAGAAAATGAATTGGAGAGAACATGTATTCATCCTAACGTCACATTTATGCCTAATTAATCAGCTTTTTCTACACGTAACATGGACATTCTGATGTTATATTATGTTTCTAACAGATATTTGGCCTTTTTATCTTCTACTACTGCGTGCAGACTGGGAGCTGAACATTGAATAATTAAAGCCCAACAGAGACAAGTTAGAAGGGTAGAATAGTAGGGTTGCTAATATCTCTATACCTGTAGTGACAGAATCTCCAAACTTTTCTTTTGACTACAGCTTAGCTCTGAAAAAATCATTTGCCTTGAAGCCAAATAAAAAAGACCTAACGTCAGACCCCCTGTTCTGAGAAGCGCCAGGAAAAAGGAAGGATGGAGAGGTTGGGCAGTAGCTTACAGGACTGGCTCTCATTTGGATCCAGGCTAACTATTGCAATAGGTATTAAGAAAAGTATAAAGTAGATGTCAAAATAAAACTGCACAGCATGCTTTCCAATCAAAGTATACAAAATTAATAAAAAATTTCCATTTTATGAATTAGGAATTATCCAAATTCCAGATCTTTGACTGAGTAAAGTTGACTATGAACAGTTCATAGTTCAGATGATTCCTGCTGAATCAGCCAATATTCAAGCTGTGGGTGGACCTATCAGTACCACCTGACTTGACAAAATAGATTTAAAGCTCAACCGAGCCGTGTGGAAAATTATTGGCCAAACCATGAGTGCATCCTATCAAGTCTACTCAATCCTTGTGAACAAACTCATCAGGGGTGAAATGCGTTTGCAGAGTGTGGTTTCTTAGGTGAAGATAATATGCATGCAACCACTTTATTGCTATTGGAATAAAGTAACAAGATGAGTGGATTACGGAGTGTGACTCTCATCTTCTTGCATCCTAACAGATGCAAGTGCTGTTTGGGAATTCAGGCAACTGTGGGTACTACAGCTAGCTAAATACAATAGCCAACAATAGTGAGTCCTCCATACTCCCAAAGAGCATGGATGGCGGAATCTGTTGCAATTTTCTCAATTAGCACACAAGCTAAACAAGAGAAATCTAGTCATGTACACAGTATGTTTAGTATTAAGTTACTGACTGAATAGAAGATTTTTATTTGGAATCTTTTTTCTTTAGCAAATATGGAGCTGCAACTACTTGCAATTTCAGTATCCCTGCCTGTGAAACTTGTTGAAGGATGAGGGTGGGGAAATTCAGATTTTTAAATAATTACTGTTGGAAGAGCACAACAGATCAGTGAAAAGAAATGAAAGTGGATAAAAAAATAGAGGGAGGGTGAGGTTCTGGGAAGAAGGGTAAAAAGAAAAAAATGTGTGGCGGTAGAAAGTTGGCAAAGCCTAAAGGAAGGAAGGAAGGGTGGGGCTGTAAATATCCTGCAAGGTAAGTTGTCTTTTGTTTACGCCAGTAAACACAAAATATATAAAAAAAAAAAGAGGCCGTCTATGAACGCCGAATGCTGGACTCGGGAGTGCGCCCGCAAGGTAACCCCCTGGGAGTGCGCGTCTCCCATGGGGTTATCTGATGCGGGGAGGAGTCAAGAGAGCCACCGAGGGACCCCAGAAGAGGTTGTTCGGGGCCACTCTGTGCAAAACGAGCTGCACAGTGGAGGTAAGTATGATATGTTTGTTATTTACAAAAAAAAAAAAAAATTACCTTTAGTGTCACTTTAAGTTCCACTTTAACAATTAGTACACAGTTTAACAGTTATAATTCTCTTTATGTTGTTATAATTTATAAAGCTAAGCTAGCCAGTTAAATCATATAAAGGCATATAGTTGAAGCCTATCCTGTCTGGTAAGCAGTAATTTTCCTATTTCTAATATGCATTTAACCTGTTTAATTCATTATTTCTCTTCTGAAGGAATACAAGAGGATCTCCAGTGTCTGGGAATCAAGCTTTGTGCAGCTATATTTCTAGGGAGATCCTTTATGAGTATGTAAAAGACAGCATTCAGGTTTGTATTTACAGGCAGAGCCTACTTGGGAAATTAGAGAGTGAGCTTCCTTCCAACACCTCTGAGTATTAGGATAATGGATAGATAAAGGATAATGTTGAAAACACATATGCAGCAATGTGCCAGGTTTAGTATTTCAGTGTCAACAGAATGAAGGTCGTAAAGGATATATTTTGCTGAGAATCACCAGTGTGCCAATATCTATCTACAAAGTACATAACATACCTTAAGATTATCTTTCCATTTAGCTTTCAATTTGACAGACATTTTGTATTTTTATTTCTGCAAAGCTAAAGAAATGTGTCAATACATGCAGGACCGCCAATTCCTGGAAAATCTCCAAACAAGTACTTTAGTATGACACCAGAATAGCAAAAAGCCAGAAAAGTCAACATTTCATTGTTCTGTATCATCATGATTCCAGCATCACACAAAGGCACTGGTATGCATATTCTCCCAATCCCACACAAGTGTCAACAACTACTGTAGTGTTAACATATATATCTTCCAATGAAGGGAAATACAAAAAAAAAAAAATAGGGATGAATAACTTATCATAAAGACTCCTCATTATTCCAGCATAAACACCTGGGCATACCAACATAAAGCCAATGAATTTTAGAAATTGTTTCACCTTTCTCCCCTTAAAATAGGTCCAGATTCACTTATGCTTTTAACTCTCCTAACATCTGATGACAAAATTGATGTTTTTATGTTCTCAGAACTAGTGTTGTATAGATGTGATCATTTTCGGTCTGTAAGCTGCTGATCAGGAGTGAACCAGGTATATAGGTTTATAGATGAGAACTGAATGTAAAGGTCTTCTGCATATTTAAATCACCCGGTGATTTTTATAATATAGGTAGCAATAAGGGGATGTGCTCCATCGGCAAAGCTAAAATGATGATGGAATATATTTATTTTATCATTATTTTCGCAGTTCTAAATGGAGGGACCTAGTGTCAGACAATACAAAAAAATATTTCTTAGAAAAGCAGAGCTTATCTGTTCCTGCAGGCATTCAGCTCCTGAAACCCACAGTTAAATGCAAGTAGGAACAAATTTTAATGAAGCAACAGCTAACATTTTTCATGTATAGAAAAATCACATTCTATATTTTTTTTTTCAGTTTTGCATTGGCTCTTAGGAGTCATGTGATGTTGTATCTCTTCAGTTCTCACGCCTCCAATGCACCAGAGAAATTTTTAAAAACTTTAGTAACAATTTTGTCATTACTTAAAGGGTAACTCCACTTTCGCGGAGAAAAAAAATAGCAACTAAAGAAAAAATAATATAGCGTATACAATTGCGGCACAAGTCATGTTGTAATTGAATGTTATTAAAAATTACATTTCCTTTTCAATCTGCAGCCACTGTAATTTTCTGAGAATGCATTGCAATATAACTACCTGGAGTTGTTCTATACACAGAGGGAAAAGTTTTTTCTCTCAACAAAAGTGGAGTTACTCTTTAAAGCAGACCTTCAGTCATTTTTTCATCTTTCCATCTATTAAATTTTCTGCCCTTGTTGTTTTAACTTTGGATAGTAAAACATTTCTTTTCTGCCAGTAAATACCTTATACAGCCCACTTCATGTTTCCTGTCTGGTCGTTAGCCTAGGCTGATGACATCATGCACAGCTCTCTCTCTCACATAAGAGGGCTAATGAGAGCTGCATGGCTGCAGAGCTGGAAGTGTGCCTCTGTGCGTCTGTGTAAATCCAGGAAGTGAACAGGCAGCAGCTTCAGCTGACCACAGTTAAAATGGATGCAGCCAGACTTTAGCTGGCCATACACTATTAGAAAAATCGGCCAAACCCATTTTTGAAAAATGAACATTCGGCCGTGAGAGCAAACGATAGTGCCATCATGTAATGACTGATAAATCGTTCAGTGGACATAAATGAATCCATTTTTTTATTTGTTTTTTACATATACCTAGTACAAACAGTTCAGATGGGAAACACATTAACCTTCCAATTTATTGTTCGTTTGGCAGAAAATTTCCAAACTTGTTCTTTGTTTTTTCGGCTCAAAAACGTCCCAACAATTATCGATTTTGTGCCCATCAACTGGGCGAAAAATTAACTAACTGTCTAAATGACCGAATTACGGCAGATTTTTCGTATAGTGTATGGCCAGCATTAGTGGAGGGAGATTTCTGCAGCATATTTGGCAAGTATAAAATCACAGTATATAGAAAATAATATGGCTTTAATTTTGCAAAGATATTTTTTTTTCCTTTACTCCATAGAAGAAAATGTACCAAAACTAAAATAATATACTTTTTTATACTGTGATTACTGTTATTTAAAAAAAAAAAGTTACGGTGTATAAACAAATAAAAAAGTATTATTCTATCATTTGTCCTTTTTAAAATAACACTAACATTTTGATTCTGGTACAAAGCATTGCAGAGTTATTTAAGATAGAAATAAAGAGAATCAGCAGGAAAATAATGTCTAAGGGGAGAAGAAGGTGTTTATTAGGGCTAAATAAGGTAAACGAAGGGTTAATAAGAGGATAAATGAAAACATTTTTATATAAAAAAAAAAAAATGCCACCTAGACTTGTGGGGGCAGTGTTCATTCCCTTGCTAAAGGTATAAGTCGATATTAAAGTCTATATCAGTGGAGAAGGAAGGAAAACGTAGTGGTGAGCAGGAAGCTGGTGTCAGCGTGTAGGAAGGAACAATATAATTAAGGAGAAGACTTCTAACTGACCAGTTTAGGTGACGTGGTATCACCCTTCAAAAAATACCAGCACATACTTATAGAAGAAGAAGCTGAATTAACTGGAGTTCATCTTTACCTTGTTAGCCTCAGTATCACACTAATAAGATCCGCTCCCAAAGCCACAAAGGGTACATGGGTGTTGGGGTGAAGAGATTGAAGGAGACATTTTGCTCTGTGTCCCTACACCTAGGACCAATGACTAGAAGAGAAAGGCAAGTTGTCGCCCCCTACTCTGCTAGCACTTCAATTATAAAACACAGCACACTATTCTACCAACAAAATATAATGACAACACTAAGTACCTAGCCTGATAGCACTGGTAGGCAGGATGGCAGTCTGGAAACTTATACTATACAAGGTAATATTTTACTGAGAGTAATATACATATGTGTATGAATGTCTGCTGCCAGGGCTTATGTTGGCTATGCAGAAATCCAGTCCTGCTCACACTACATTCTCTATAGATCAAGGCTACATTCTTTACATACTTTACAACCCTTTCTTTGCTGTTTGAGCTTATACTATTCCCAGAGAAAAGTCTAACTGAGCTTTCAGCTTAAAGTGGATGTAAACCCAAATTTTTTTTTTTATTATCATACTGTAGAGTATAAGATTTCCTATCATTTGAGCCCAGTCTTGCCACACAGAGTTAATCCATCTCTGAGCAATCCTCTTTTATTGTTCAATGAGATAAATCTTGACAAACTGAGAAAAACTTTGTCAAATCCTTCCCCTTGCTGTGAGTGACAGGTGATTTACATATCCCGTGCACTAGCCTAAGACATGCATTATTTTTTAATTCCTTTCCACTCCTTTCTTCAGCAGCTCTGCAAGGATTGGATGTTCCACACCTCACCATGATTTGGCATGCTGAAGTCATGTGGTTACTTTCCTGTCTTTTCACTGGATGTTAGAGATCATAGCAGAAGTTCAGTGTTAGAAATACACAGGAGAAAATGCATATTGACAAGGGGAGTGTAGAGGTGGGCGGGGAGTCTACTGACATCACGACTAGACCCACCGAGCTCCAGACAACAGACCCACACACAGAATATGCAGTTTTTTGGGTCTAATAACAAACAGAGGGAAGACATTTGACAGGTAAAGATACATGCAGGAGGCATGTATATCCTTATAGATAACCCCTATGGCAGTAGTTTAGAAAGGATGACATTGGGTTTACATCCACTTTATGCTAAACACATTCTAGGTGCATCACAACTAAAGCTGTGCAAAGTCCTACGGTTCTTTTTTTTTTTTTACTTGTAAAAGATCAACTTTATTGAGATGCCAACAAGTTAACCATAGATACATTCAACATATTAATGTTATAATACAGATTATACACATTAGATATAACAATGTATAAAGCACAGTATTTGTATCCATAGACATCCCACCCATTTGGGATCGGGTTCATTAGGTGCATGTTTCACCGTCCTCCAGCCATCTATCCCATACTCTAGAATATTTCTGCGTACAGCCTCTGTGAATGTAGATCATTCTCCTGAATGGAAGGGTATCGTTTATTTCTTTTTTCCATCTCTTTTTTTATTTTTTTATTTCAATACTCTTTATTGATTTTTTTCTTATTACAAAAAAAGGTAAAAAGCATATGTTTTACACATCAAGTTACAGAAATCAACAGGTCCGATTATACAAAAATACTTTACTCTCATCCATAGAAAAAGCATTAGGACCTGAATCCTACCTGATGCTCCTAGACCCCTTCCCCTCCCCCCTCCCCTCCCCGCCGAACAGCCCCCCACCCTCCTCTGCTATTAGTCTATACTAAAAGGGTGCATAACCGAAATATTATGTTATCACCACATCAGCTGTTAGGCCTCTTTTCACTAGTACTCCTATGCTTCCCCATTGTACTACCGGGTAACCCAATACCTTAAGCCCTTTTCGGGTTAAATCCAGGTCAGGGGCTATGCCCAGCCAGTGCAACCAGGGTCTCCAGATCTTTGTAAATTTATCATAGCTACTCCTCCTGGTATAGACTGTCTTTTCTGTCCACACTAGCTTGTCCACTGTCCTAAGCCAGTCTTCAATAGTTGGAGGCGAGGTGGAAAGCCAGGACTGTGCTATTAATTTCCTAGCTTGATAAAGGAACCTCGCTATGGCAATTTTCTTATTGTTACACCCCGTATTTTCCCCCATCAGGCCAAGAATACAGACCCTGGCCTCCTGCTTCAGCTTAATATTAAACCTAATTTCTATAGTCCTAATTATCCCTGACCAGTATCTCACCAGTTTTGGACATCTCCACACCATGTGTATTAGGTCTCCTGTCTCCAGGCATCTAGGGCACTTATCATCCAGTCTACAGCCGAACCTGAATAGTCTCTTAGGGGTGTAGTAGACTCTGTGTATCAGAAAGAGGTGCGATGCCTGCTGCGATGGAGAGACTGACACCAATGGGCTAGCCTTCAGGATTCCTTTCCACTGGCTGACAGTGATCTCCCCCACATCCTCCGCCCATCTCTCCCTGACACCCAGAGTCGTTTGCAGAGCCAACAGCCTTTCAGAGATTTGTCCACTTATTATTGCTATCAAACCCTTGGTGGTATTTGCTCTAATAATTTTATTGAGGAGTGGTGCTTTGCACCACTCTAATGGGCAATTACTAAATTGACTATCAAGTGCGTGCCTGATCTGCAGATAAGTGTAAAATGTAATATTTGGAATAGCATATTCTCGCCTCAGCTCAGTGAAAGATTTCAGGATATTGACTTTGTATAACTGTGCCAGCCTGCATAATCCATGGCGGACCCATATCCAGTTTTTTTCCAATGTTAACAGCTCCTTCAGGCCCTTATTATACCATATGGGTGAGAATTCAGTGGGTCCTCCATAGCCCATAATCCTCTTAGTAGCCTGCCAGACTTTAGTGACTAGTTTATATGTTGGGGGCCCATCCTGAAATGACCCAGCCTGTAGCACTTCTGCCAGGGACCCATGTGGGGTATCCTGCATCATAAGTTTCCCGTTAGTATTCAACATGCCTTGAGATTCACAGCCTCCTAGATGTTGTAGTTGAGCCGCCAAGAAGTAACTGTAAGGGTGGGGTACTGCCAACCCCCCCTCCCTGACCGGACGTTGTAGCATTTCTAATCTGATCCTTGCCTGCCCTTTCTTCCATATTAATTCTCTAAATAAGATGTTTATTTTTAGAAACCAGCTCTTCCCGATCCAGACTGGGGAGTTGTGGAGTACATACAATAATTGTGGCATCCATACCATCTTGATCAAGTTAACTCTACCTGCCAGGGATAACGGGAGTTGGCGCCAAATAGCACTTTTCCTTCTAAATTTTTCCAGTAGGGGGACTAAATTATCCCCGATATCTTGTGCAGGGTCGTTTGAGATGACTATACCCAGATAGCACATCTTCTCCACTACCCTCAATCTCGGTATATCCCCCCTGCGACTACTGCATGTTGAATCTAACGGGAGCAATATTGACTTTTCCCAGTTGACTACTAGGCCCGATGAGCTCCCAAATCTTTCCACTAATTGTATTGCTCTTTCAAGGGATGGCCCCATGTCCCCGAGAAAGAGCAGCACATCATCAGCGTAAAGTGCCACTTTTTCCAGCCTATTCCTCCCTCCAAATCCCTGTATTCCAGGTGAGCATCTTATTACCTCTGCTAATGGCTCCATTGTTAAAGCGAATAACAGAGGCGAGAGTGGGCACCCCTGTCTCGTCCCTCTCTCAAGAAATAACCACTCCGTGTATTCGTTATTGATCTTTAGCCTGGCTTTTGGATGGGAATACAGGGTTTTCACCCATTTAATAAATTTTGGGCCAAACCCAAACCTCTCCAACACCCACCAGAGATACCCCCACTCCAGGCTATCAAACGCCTTGGCAATATCCAAAGCGAGGATCGCCCTGGAGCTCCTGATCCATGCTGGGGACTGGAGGTTCAGGTATGTCCTTCTAATATTAACACTGGTAGATCTATTTGGGATAAACCCTGACTGGTCCGGGTGCACCAGCTCTGAGATACATTTATTTAGCCTGGTAGCCATTACTTTTGCCAAGATTTTTATGTCAGAGCATAGCAACGAAATTGGTCTGTGTGAAGCTGGTTCAAGGTGATCTTTCCCCTTCTTCTTAATCAGAACTATGTTGGTCTCTGTCATTGAAGAGGGCAAACTGCCATCAGTAATCGCCCAGTTCAGTGTCTTTAAGAGTTCTGGGAGTAACGCCTCCCCGTAATATTTATAAATTTCCACAGGCAGGCCATCAGGGCCTGGGGCTTTCTGGTTAGGCATATCTGCTACTGCTTGCTGTAGTTCTTCAAGGGGTATGGGGGAATCCAAACCAGTCCTTTTCGTTTTCAGAAAGATATGGCAGGCTGACACCCTCTAAGAGGCTCTCTATCTCTCTTACTTCTAACTGTTTTTGTGATTTATATAGGTTACTATAGTATTCAAAGAATATATTATTAACCATCGAGGGGTCCGACGAGATTTCCCCGCTGGAGGTCCGGATCGTAGCTATCATTGAAGAGGGTGAGTTAGTCTCAGCTAATAATGCCAACATACGGCCCACTCTTTCCCCCTCTCCAAAGTATCTCTGCCTCTGGAATAATCTTTTGTTTTCAGCATTTTTAAGTATGTCCATTTTATACTCCTGTTGCTTTTTTACCCAGAGCTCCTGTTTTCCTGGACTTGGGTCCGCCACGTATTGTTTTTCTAACTCCAACACCTCTTTCCTAATCTGTTCCCCCTTTTCTCTCGATTGTCTCTTAACCCATGTTATTCGCTGTAGAAGAATACCCCTCAGAAATGCTTTCAGGGAGTCCAAAACCACCCCCTGCGGCGCCGACCCTGAATTAATTACAACAAATTCTTTTATTTTCTCTGATATATCTTCCGTTTTTTCTATAATCTCCAACCATGTTGGGTTTAGTGCCCATAATCTCTGAATATATCTAGCGCGGGTATTTATCGTCAGCGTCAAAGGAGAGTGATCCGATACCCCTCTCGGCCTATACTCTATTTTTCCTAATAGGGATATAACCCCCCTATTTCCCATAGCCATGTCTATGCGAGAGAGTGTGCGGTGCGACCCCGAGAAGCAGGAGTACTGCCGCTCCTCTGGGTTGCGGGTTCTCCAGAGGTCGCACCACCCAATCTCCTAGAGTAGCTGAGTGAGCCGTCCCTCAGTTGCCCTTTCCTCCCTGACCCTTGGGGGAAACCTGTCGATTTTACAGTTAAGAACCATGTTGAAATCACCCACCACTATAAGCGGGGTATCACTTTTATCCTCCATGTATTCTAACAGGCAATACAGGATCTCCATCTTAAAGGAAGGAGGAATATACACATTGGCTATAACAAAAGATTTACCCTCTATTGTACAATATAAAAAAACATAGCAACCCCTTTTTGACCAATATACACACTCCTCTCGACTAGGAGGTGTGCACTGAATGAAATTGAGCTTGGAATTTTTTATTCCGAATTAATAATTTAGACTCATTGGTCAGGTGTGTCTCCTGTAAGCACACCAGATCCGTACCATGGGATTCCAACTCTGAGAATACGGTGGTTTTTTTAATGGGATCCCCCATACCCCGGATATTCCATGAAGTTATTCCTACCATTCTAACCCACCTTTAGATTATAGACAAAAATGAAAGAGAAAAAAAGGGAACCAATAAGAGAAGAAAAAAGATGAGAATATTTACAGAGTGCAAATATGCATCTTTGCAAAAAAAGAGCAGAGATATAGAGATCTGCCTCTTGTGACTGTAAACACTGAAAACTCCCCTAGTTAAACCCACCAGTGTAAAATACTTATCTACTTGCTTAGCCTCCAGTGCCCTAATCCACACCATTATTACAGAAAAATGAAAAACTCATATGCATAATTTCCCAGCCCTTAATACCTACTGAGTTTACTTTTACAAATTTTAAATGTGAATAAGTGTTTCAAGAACCTATGTGATATTTTTATCTTTACCCTTTGCGGCTTTTGTAATAGTGTTCTACAACCCTTTAATATTATTTGAATCTTGCATACTTCTTTACCCTTGTGCCCCCCCATCCCCCTTTCCCCCTGCCTTTCTTGGCCTACCCTGAGAGCATTTCTTGTGACCCTTCTAGCCCTATCAACCAACTCATTCCCCCCTCCTCACCCAAGCAGGGATAAAGAAAAATAACTTTCCCCTGCTTAGCTTTCCCAACCCTCCCACACTACCCTCCCCCCCTCAACCACAATCACCTGTTGTGCTATTAACAACAAAACAATCGTCCTCCACCATTTATAAACTCTCATTGGGAGCTTTCTCCAATACATCAATCACCCCCCTCTCTCCTTCAATCCTTCAATCCTTCAATCCCTGCTGCCAGAAAAAAAAAAAAGGATCAACTAGAAACAAGAATCAGTCAACTAATAATACTCCAGCTCTAAAAGTTCTTTTTGTTTTCTTCCAGCCATTTTGTGGCCCTATCGACTGAGTCAAAAAATTGTGTCCCTCCTGGGGCGTCGATACGTAGTCGGGTAAAGCAATGCATATGATATTTTCATAGTCCTCAGGCTGCGCTTGATTTCAGCAAATCCTGCCCTTTTCTTTTGCAGATCCAGGGAGTAATCTGGGTAGATTGAGATTCTAGTGTCTTTGTAGAAAATGTCCCCCTTTTCCCTAGATTTTTGCATTAGTACCGTCTTATCTTTATAGCTAAACAGCTTCATGATCAATGGTCTAGGGCAGGAACCTGGAGAGATTAGCCTGGTGGGCACTCTGTGTGCCCTCTCAATGGCAAAAAAATGCGAAAATGTCTCCGCCCCAAAAACCTCCCTGAGCCATCTTTCCAAAAATACTTCTGGACAGGACCCCTCACTTCCCTCTGGGAGGCCTAGAACCCTCACATTTTGTCTGCGGAGGCGATTTTCCATTTCATCCATTTTGAATTTATAAGTGTCCAACTGGGTCTGCATCAGTTTAAACTCCTGCCTCATAGGATGTAGAATATCCTCTACTTGGCTTAGCCTCTCCTCCAAATTGGAAGTCCTCTCCACAACATTTTGTAGTTCTTGGCTCATAGAACACAACTCTTCTTTAAGACCTCTTAACTGGTCGCATAGATCGCTCAGTGATCCCCTGCAAGCGTTGACTGCACTCAATACCTCTTTCAATGTAGGCTCGGGTTCACTAAGTACCCCAGTATCAGGATTAACTTCAATCGTTTTTTCTAGGGGGTCCCTCTCAGGGCTTTTTTTATTCGCAGCTTTCGTAGTTGCTAGTGATGCTGATGTAGCTTTACTTGAGCTTTTTCTATCCCCCGTACCTCCCGTCAGTCTTCTCTTGGGGCTGCTGATTGCCCTTAGCTGGGGAATGCGAGGGAGTATGGGCATATTTCTCCAGCTTAGCCGCCGCTGCTGATGCAGATGCTGCCAGGTGCCCCTTATCCTTAGATGACCGGGTGACCTGCCCAAGGGAGCCCTCCTGGGGGTGCTCCTCCCCCTTTTTCTTGGTCATTTTTAACTATACCAGGATATGTGCCAGTTGTCCCGAGAAACTATAACAAAAAGGTACCCAAGAAGAGTTCCCCTGTTCCTCTGTTCCTTAGTAGGCTGGAGTGCTGTTTCAAAGACTAGGAGTAAGACTAGGACTAGGAGTAACACACGTCAATAAGTTCTCTGGTGTATATCAACAATTCCCCAGCATAGTGCGCTGTTATCATAAAGAAGAAAGCAGTTCAATGTTATTACCTTAAAGCCCTCTCAGGAACGGAGCCAGCATTCAGCACGACCAAGCCCATCCGGCGGGACCCCCTGTTATCCAGGACTCCTGTGTAGTTACTTCCCCTTTTTCAATCCTTCCTTCCTTCCTTCAATTTCCCAAACAGGTCAAGCTACACACTGCTTACCATGCTTCTCCTGCAGGTCCGGTAAGGCTCACAGCTCCCGCGAGAGCGCGGATCGTTGCCAGGTAACCATCAGAGCTTGGTGTAAACAGCCGGCTACTCCTTTGCCTTACAGCTGGGTGGTCGACCGCCGCCACTGCCGATCACTTCCCCCTTCTTTACCGGAGTCAGCCAGAGAGCGATGCACCACAGGAATAGATTAGAAGGGCGGTAAATCGGGTAGGACAGCGAGGAGGTCAACAAACATGGGCAGTAATGCATTAAGAGCCGGATCAGTCCATCAGGAGTGGCAGCAGGGAGCTGGAGCGAGGAGAGGAGTCACACACCTCCGTTCACCTCCACATCCGGTCACGCCCCTTTTTTCCATCTCTGGATGGTAGGGCGTAATGCCTGCATCCATACTTTTGCAACAACTTTTCGTGCTATGAATAGAGTCTCATATATAAATATGGCGTGATATTTTTCCACCTCTGTATCAGGCATTAATCCTAATAAGCATAGTTTTGGATCAAGAACCATGGGGGAGCCCATATTGTCATGGAGGAACTGGATTACCTGCAGCCAGTAGGTCTGTATATTTGGGCAACTCCATAACAAATGGTAAAATGTACCAGGAGCCTGAGTGCACATAGGACACAGTGGACTTCTCATGGGTTGGAATTTGGCTACCTCCAGTGCTGTTAAATATGTACGGTATATAATGAATAGTTGTGTTAATCTGTCGGAGATTTTAGGGGATGCTGTCTTGACTCCTTCCTAAAATTTCCTGCCAATCTATGGGTCCCACATCTTGTTCCCATGCTATCTTAGCTGTCTGGATAACTTTGGTCACTCCATGTAGTCTAAGCACATAGTAGAGATTAGATATGAGCTTAGTTGATTCTGCCCCAAAAATAACTTTGAGGATTGAGGGGGTCCTACAGTTCATTTTTATTAAAAACCAGCCACAGCCTAAGTAGAAAAGCCTGTCCCCTGCCAGCATTTTATAAGTAGGACCCTTACTCTCTGTATGGAAACAGTGGTCTCTCTGCAGAAGTCTGGCACACCCCTTGCTAAGTCAAGCCTATCACTCACTGATCAAACACTGGATTAATTTGGGAAAGTAAGGGGCCATTAAATATGATATATTTACTGGCTCCTTCCCTGCTCTCCATCCTGGAACATCCCCCTGTGTGCCAAGTGTTCTGTGTACAGCTGGCGGCAGTGCTACAGGGGAGGGGAACAAATGGGAGGAAGCACACAGGGAAGGGCCCAGGACAGAGAGGGTGATCAGTGCACCGAGGGGGGACAAAATTACTGGAACTGATCCCCCCGCAGCAGCTGAAAGCTGGCTTCTCCTCTTCTCCCTCGTTCCGGCTTTCATCTGCTGCAGGGGGATCAGCTCCAGTAATCTCCCCCTACACACAGCACCGATCACCATCTCTGTCCACACTTCGTTCCACCTGTCACAGCCAGCAGGATGACATCAATTATCTTTTTAGCAGCCTGTAAGGATGGCATTCAGACCACCACTGCAAGAGTTGCATTCTTTTTACAGACCACCAATGTAGTGGGCATTTTTGTCCCTGTGTCAGGATGATGAGAAAGGCTGACAAAGGGAGTGCATTGTTATTAGGAAGACCAATTCAGACACTTGCACAGTGAGAAGAAGAAGTAAAGCACAAACAGGATGAACAATATAGCTGTGCTTTGTATATATATAATTTAAATAACAAAGAAAGAAGGTTATTCAGAACATTATCAAAAACTGATAAAATGAGTACAAGAATATCTTTTTGCAAGGCTTATCCATAAAATATATAAAGTATAGTATACTCACTTTAAACAGAAAAAAAGTATGTCACATAACTTGGGCTGAAAGGGACCTTAGTAAGTTTTTATATGGGATAAGAGGTGGCCCTCTTAAGATTTTGTACCAGGATTCCAAAACTTTGTTTCATTTATTATCCTATTTGTTATTAATTTGCACATATTAAAGCCTCAAAAATTAGCTTTTTAGGAATACTTGCCTCATACCGATGCCTATGGCGCTCTTCTATAAATTCAGCATTATTGTAGAGTTTCTCTAAAAATAGAAATTTATAGTGCTAATAAATCAGTGCAAACAACTATACACAATAAAGGCTAATGCAAATTTTACATTTCAGATGTAATTGTATTTGAGAAGATCCTTTTCACCCCTGTGGACTACTATACTACTAAATCACCATATGTGATTTCAGGATATATCCTGCAAAACTTGGGGCGACTTAGAATATCTTCCTAACCCAGGGATGCAACAGGAAGCGAGAAGAAATCTCTAAAAAGTGAGGGGAAGTCTTCTCCAGTCACCAGTACAGGGGTCCCCATCGGAAAATTTACCCTCAACACTTCAGGTGACAATTGTAACATTTTGCATTTCCCTTTACTTTCGGTCTTGGTAAGGGTTTGTGGCGATGAGCTTTTGTTTGAAACATAAAGTGACGGCAGAAAAAGATTGATTAGTCCATCGAGTCTGCCCATTTTTTGTTTTTTTAGGGTTTTTGTTTATGTATCGTTGTGGTTTTTTTTTTTTTTAACTTTGTTGTCTGACAATAGATCTACAGTATGTTTATCCCAAGCATGTTTGAAGCCATTTACTGTTGACTGTCTCACTACCTCTGCTGGTAGCCTACTCCAAGCATCAACTACCGTTTCAGTAAAAAAATACTTTCTAAGACTAGTTTTGAACTTTCCTCCAGTTAGTTTGAGGTCATGTGCTCGTGTTCTTGATTTTGGTTTCATATTGAAAAAACGGCCTTCCTGATGTATTTAAAGGTTTCAATCATGTCTCCTCTTTACCTTCTTTCCTCCAGTTTGCTTTAAATAATCACCAGCACATATTGAGAGAGTGGATCCCCCCCCAGCAGTGACACAGCAAAAAATAAATAATTAAATAAAACCTGACAAGGGTTTTAATCCTTTTCTACATTATACAAAACAAACAAAAAAAAGTTGGGCTATACATATACCCTTACCCGGTAAACCTATTATTAGGAGTGTCGTTGTTCCTGGGGTAAAACCAAAAACATGGCACAGAACAGACATGAAAAATGTTTCATACGCAAAAGAAAGCAGGGAACAAACCTCAGATTTCCCATGGGCGACACTGCTTGTTGTCACAGTGAATAAGATTTTGTGCATTGCAGGATTCTTCTTCCATTTTATGTCAAGACTCAAACACATTTCAAATATGCAAAGTATAACTAACATGCAGGTATGGTAATTTATGTGCAGCATTGGATGAGGACAGAACACTACAAAGAGGACAGCCACCAGAGCATTTAAATCTAGACTCCAGGCACATTAAACACATAGATTAATGAATGTATTTATTCATTATAAATCATGGAACGGTGTTTTAAAAGTAACTAGTACCTTCATTTGATTTAACATCAGCCACTGGTAATATAAATATGGGGTTAGTTCACTAAAGGCAAATAGGATGCTCACTTTGCAAGGAAATTTTCCCTTACCTTAATGAATGCAAAGGTTTGCAAAGAATATCCAACCTCATGCATGGAAAATAACAGAACAATATTTTTGCTTGCATGTGATTGGCTGATGGAAGTCAACAGAGGCTCACCTTGATCATAAGGCCCCATTCCCATCTCAGCGTTTTGTAGCTTGAAGCCTAAAGCTCCAAAACGCTGGCGGAGAAAAAAATCTATTATTCTCTATGGAGATGGTTCACATCTCCACTTCATGTCGCCTGAATCCAAATGCCTGAAGCTCAAAAAAGTTCTGGAGCTTTTTTTGTAGCTCAATTCAGGCAGATTTGGGCGTTTTTTCTGCTTTTTACATTGGTGACCTTTTGACCTGTACAAAATCGTGGCAAAAAACGCGGTAAAAATCACTGCCAAATCGTGCAACTTTCTGCCTGAAACCAAAACGTTTAGATGTGAATGCAACCTTAAAGTTGTTGTAAACCCTCTAATATAACCAGTGAAGTGAATAGCTTCAGATGATACACAGAGATGAAACAAAAATACTTCTACATAGGTTTTACTTGTTTATCTGCAGTCTTCTCTTATGTACACTCCTTCAAAAGTGCTGATTTTAGATAAAATCCTTCTGCATTTTTCAGTATCACAGAGGAAGGGGTGGAGAGTTGCAGATAGAAGTCCGAGACACTGTGTGAGAGCTGATTGGAGGAAATAAACACACAGCAAAACTGTGTTCTGAATAGACAAGCTGTGTGTTGAGCTCTCCTCCCTGTCACAAATTTTATCTCATGTGTTGGAAAACATTTCAGAAGTGATGCTGATAACAGAGGAATGGAGCACCAGAGAGAAATTACACTTAGAGCTTTGGAGAGACACATGAAAACACTACAAATATATGCGCTTTGTTCAGATTCCATGATGGAGATTTACAATGACTTTAAGCTAAAGGAAAATTCCCTTGCAGAGTGATTATCCTCTTTGCCTGACTCTGGTGTCTGTAAATTTCGGGATTTAGAAATATAAATCCTTTAGCAAGTAAATTGCTACCATATATGAATGTATGTGACTTTTTTTATTGCTATCTGTATCTTTCTGTCCCCAGTAATGCCTACTAAAATGAATGGAAAGTGAAGGGGGTCACATACAGCACAGCAGACCTTTTAACACTTCCTTACTTTGTACAAGACTAAAAAAAAGTATGGGCTACAAATGAGCTTTAGCGAAATCATACAAAATTTTGGTAACGTGGTTACATACTTAGGACAGAATCGGTGGCTGTAAAAACAGTCTTTCTCTTCCCCAACCGCATTGTTCCACCCATGTCACCTGGGTTGTGTTCAGGCATATCAATGATCTAAAAAGAGCCATAAAAAGAAAACATTAAGAACAAAAATGCATTACACTAAGACTGCTATAAATAACAGCATTGTCATATTAATTTAGCTTGAATATATGACATATAGCATGTACTTTCATGGCCAGCCCTGATCTGCATCTAATAATCTTCAGAATAAACAGTCATACAAATCCAGTACCAGTTCTACTGGCACTAGTCATATGAGTTTGCTGTTTCATTCCTGTGCTTACTTACCTCTCTATGACCCTCGGTGTAAAAATCTCCTCTGTTGCTGTCTGGATAGTAACTCTTTATTAAATATAATGGGAGCGTACTACCAGCATCTCTACAATAGAAGTACAGCTACATTCTCTCATTCCAGTTTGTTTCTCCTTCATGGTCACTAACCACATGTCTATTCTTACTGTTACAGCAGCTCTTTTTAGAGCCCCTACCCCTCACTCTAGATACTCACCATTATTCACCTCTATTGGAGGTATGAGGTCTGGCCCCCTGGCTGTTACGTTGCCATTACCTCAGCTCCCGGGGGAGACATGATCGCTCCACACCCCAACGCCTCCCATTTTATTCATCAATACCTTCATCCCGGTTAAATTATACCTTTAGGTAAGAGTGCTAGGACCATAGTTTGTGGCTCCCTCTCTTCCTAATTTTTTAATCAATTACCATTGATTATTAATGTAATTTATAACCTATTTCAGGCACCCCTTATGTATAGCTGCTCCTGATGAGTGGAGACAACCCACGAAACGCGTAGAGCCGTATATTTGATGCTATGCCACAGTAATCATGTGAATATCATGGGTTTGATCATGTTGAATCATCAATTAAATTCCTAGTCTATATGCTTTTACCAATTTGAGTATACTGCTGTTTTATCATGTAACATGTGCAACAATGTCTATGATTTTACTATATGATGCATGAGTCATGTTGATTTGGATCTTGTTTTACTTATGTTGTTTATTCAACTATATTACCTACTATGCTATGCTCAATTATGCAAAATAAATATGTGTTTTACAATTTGAATGATTCAACCTACCCAAGTGTTATGTTTCATATAAAGTCCCAATTTCCTTTATCCCCCTTCCTTTTTTCCCCTCTTTACAAATTGCCAGGGATGGAGAATTGTGTACTGGATGGTCACTTCTCATACAAAGTCCCAACTTCTCGTTTTTTATCAATTATTAATCAGGGATGGAAACTGACACTTATCTATTTTTTACCCCATGTATTTCTGTTGCCAGGCATCTGGGTGCCAGCCTAGGTACATGCTATACTGGGTTCAACCTGATTAGTATACAATTTTGATAGGCTAAATACACTCGGGGGTGTTGCTCATTTCACCCCCGGGAGCTGCGACACGCACCGGGGCTATTCCCCATCCCCCCGATCTGCATTGATTGCGGGGGCTCGCGCTCGCTGCGTGTCGACGTCACGCCCCTGACGCCGCCACGTGTGGCGTCATTCATGGCGCCGCACCTGGCGTCCCTATTCCATCGGCGTGCACCATGGGGGAGTTGAGGCTCCTATTTAAGAGCGGCCACCGCTCGAACGTAGTCGCATCTCTCTCCCAAGCACGCCACCGTGACGTTGGTTTTGACTCTGTCCTACTGGGTGGGCCATTCATCTACTATTCCATCACTAGGTTTGTCACCCTGGATTTCTACACTTACTCTGGCACATCCTCTCCTCACACTTTGTCCACACGCTTTACTCACAGCTTCAGCTATTTTCATTTCCACGGCGTCCTCCATCACCGGTATGGTGGTTCGCTATGCTGTTACCATTTACACTCATACTATTCCTGCTCACCCCTTTTCACCTCCCTTGGACGCCTTTTCTGGTCCCTTTCACCTTCGTTCTCTGCATTTCTGGATGTCATCCTTTTAGTCTTTCCTACATTCTCTCATTCCAGTTTGTTTCTCCTTCATGGTCACTAACCACATGTCTATTCTTACTGTTACAGCAGCTCTTTTTAGAGCCCCTACCCCTCACTCTAGATACTCACCATTATTCACCTCTATCGGAGGTATGAGGTCTGGCCCCCTGGCTGTTACGTTGCCATTACCTCAGCTCCCGGGGGAGACATGATCGCTCCACCCCCCAACGCCTCCCATTTTATTCATCAATACCTTCATCCCGGTTAAATTATACCTTTAGGTAAGAGTGCTAGGACCATAGTTTGTTGCTCCCTCTCTTCCTAATTTTTTAATCAATTACCATTGATTATTAATGTAATTTATAACCTATTTCAGGCACCCCTTATGTATAGCTGCTCCTGATGAGTGGAGACAACCCACGAAACGCGTAGAGCCGTATATTTGATGCTATGCCACAGTAATCATGTGAATATCATGGGTTTGATCATGTTGAATCATCAATTAAATTCCTAGTCTATATGCTTTTACCAATTTGAGTATACTGCTGTTTTATCATGTAACATGTGCAACAATGTCTATGATTTTACTATATGATGCATGAGTCATGTTGATTTGGATCTTGTTTTACTTATGTTGTTTATTAAACTATATTACCTACTATGCTATGCTCAATTATGCAAAATAAATATGTGTTTTACAATTTGAATGATTCAACCTACCCAAGTGTTATGTTTCATATAAAGTCCCAATTTCCTTTATCCCCCTTCCTTTTTTCCCCTCAGAAGTACAGCTCAATTTAAAGTGGTTGCAAAGGCAGAAGATTTTTTTTTTTACTTGAATTTTATTAGAAGTAATGCAAGATTCACAGAAGTGAAAGGTTACAGGTATAGAAACATTATTTCCAAGAGCCTACAGAGTTAACAGATATATAATAAACACTGTAGGCAATAAATGTAGAGATTACATCGTATTCTATAAATGCACAATAGGTAATGCATTCTATGCATTAAGAAGAAAAACTTTCAGTGTGCAGCAGCCCCCCCCCCCAATACATACCTGAGCCCTTTCGTGATCCAGCAATGTGCACCTGGGCTCTCTCCATCCTTATTGGCTGAGACAGCAACAAGGTCATTGGCCCCCGCTGTCAATCAAAGCAAGTGAGTCAATGAGAAGAGAGAGAGGGGGCGGGACCAAGCCGCGGTCCGGTGTCTGAATGGACAGACAGAGCAGTGGCTCGGGGGCGAGCCTGATCGGGTGCCCCCATAGCAAGCTGCTTGCTATGGGGGCACTTGGCAGGAGGGAGGGGCCAGGAGCACCGGTGGGGAACCAGAGGAAATAAGGATCGGGGCTGCTCTGTGCAAAATCCCTGCACAGAGCAGGTATGACATGTTTGTCACTCCTTTAATATCACTTTAAGTCTATGGGGAATTATTGCACAGGAGCAGCAGTCACCAAATGAGATGTCTGCACTGAGAATACAAATACCTCATGCTATGACAGTGATTGAGAGGTTATTATGCACTGGTTTGGGGAGGGGGGGTGGCAACTTAGCTTAAGAGGTTCAGAATGGGGGGGCAGGGGTGAAGGAGGTTTGTTTTTGTTTAGTTTTTTTCTCAAAGTGTAGCTGTCTATTTAAAGAGAACCTACAATGACAAAATCATGGAGGCTACCATTGCTGATTACTACTTCTGATCGTGCTAGTTGCCTGTTTGTCGTGCTGATGCATTGTCTTCAGTGCTACCTGAATTACCCACCTGGAATTCATATAGAGATAAATAATTCTTCCAATTCTCTGACACTTATTTACGATATGCTTATTCTGGGTCAGTGACTTAACAAGTAATGATGGCAGACACAGACAGGCAACAAGCATGTTTACAAGAAGACCCGCAATGACAGTCTCCATACTTCTCTTATGACAGGCTCATTTTAAAGTCAGCAACTCACTAAGTAGGGAATCCAGTATCAAGAAAAAGGCAGCCCTGGACCCTGCACCTTTAAATGCAAGTCAACAATTACAGTTTTCAAATTCTTGCCATTGCATAATAAATTTAAGGTACTAACATTACTTTAACAGTCATTTCACCAAAACTAATATTAGAAGTATAGGTATATGCTGGACTATTACTTATCGTGTTATATTTAGGATAGTGATGCCCACGGCAGGAGAGAAGACTTTGAAATTTAACCACAAATGATTGACCCCTCCAGGATTTTTACCACAACTGACATATCACTTAAACCTACCTAGAGAGGGGATTAAGCAGCAAGATGTAATTTGTATCTTCAAATAAGCCCCAGGCACATGTTTCTCACAGTTAGCTTGTCTCTTGGTGATCTGATAGCTCTGCATAGGTGAACCAATGACTACTGACATTGAGGCAACTCAATTCTGCATACAAACAGGCCAAGTCACTGCTAATAAAAAGATGGCTGGCCAGAATAAAATAATGTACCATATATACTCGAGTATAAGTCAAATTTTTCAGCACATTTTTTTGTGCTGAAAGTGCCCCCCTCGACTTATACTCGAGTCAAGCACTTTTCTGCAGCAAAAAATGTCATTTTCCGAACCGACTTTGGGGCCCTGTATCTCAGGGCCACTTGGTGCTAGGAACCCCAAATTTGGTGTGCAAACCCAGTGGTACCACAACATGTCCAAAGCTGAAGTTCCTAGCACTAAGTGGCCCCGAGATACGGGGCCCCAAATTCGGTTTGGAAAATGTCATTCTCTGCTGCAGAAAGGTGCTTGACATTTTCTGAACAGATTTTGGGGCCCCATATCTCAGGGCCACTTGGTGCTAGGAACCCCAGCTTTGGAAATATTATGGTGCTAGTTCCACTGGGTTTGCACACCAAATTTGGGGTTCTTGGATCTAAGTGACCCCGAGATACGGGGACCCAAATTTGGTCAACTGTGTCCATCTGCAGCAATGTCATTTCGGGACCCTTTGGGTTCAGAGACCCCAAATTTTGGCTGCAGCTAGGGGGCATCTAGGAACCCTTAACTACCGAGTTTGAAGTTCAGGGGACCTATGGCTGCAAATGGGCACAGTGAGGCATGCAAATGGGCACAGTGATGCTGCAAATGGGCATTGTTGACCCTCTTTTCCACTTACAGTAGCTGTGCATTTCTCACCCTCGTCTTATACTCGGGTCAATAAGTTTTTCCCATTTTTTTGTGGTAAATTAGGGCCTCGACTTATACTCGGAACGACTTATACTCGAGTATATACGGTAATTTGCAAAATATATATGTTTTAGGTGCAGTTAAATTGTAATGAAGCCAATGGTCTAAAATCAAACTGGCACATCTAATTTATAGACTAATAAATCTTTTGAAATTCAAAGCATGTATGCCTCTCCAACTGTATGTCATACCCTGACTAAGATCTGCTAAGATCTGCTCCCACCACTAGGGAAGAGGTTTGGGTTCACCACTGCTATAGGTTCACGATATACCCAGGATTTGCAAATTTAGCAAATAGTAAACTTTTAGCCAACAACTTTGCAGGTGTGCCATCAGAAATAACAAATAACCCATAGTACAGTGCATAGCCATTGCCCCTGGTCAGCTGAGTCACAAGAGTCAGAATTTTGAAGGAATAGATAAGAGCCCTTGCACACTGGGGCGGGGGGCGGCGTCGGCGGTAAAACGCCGCTATTATTAGCGGCGTTTTACCATCGGTATGCGGCCGCTAGCGGGGCGGTTTTACCCCCCGCTAGCGGCCGAGAAAGGGTTAAATACCACCGCAAAGCGCCTCTTCAGATTTCAATGGGCAGGAGCGGTAAAGGAGCGGTATACACTCCGCTCCTTCACCGCTCCGAAGATGCTGCTGGCAGGACTTTTTTTACCGTCCTGCCAGCGCATCGCTCCAGTGTGAAAGCCCTCGGGGCTTTCACACTAGAATGAAAGCAGCGGCACTTTCGGGGCGGTTTGCAGGCGCTATTATTAGCGCAATAGAGCTTGCAAACCGCCCCAGTGTGCAAGGGCTCTAACCCAAGCCCCTTTCTATTAGAAGGGCGAGCTCACAGCAGCCATATTGTCAATGTGTGTTGGAACTGTTAGGGACAGCTGGTATTTCTGTGGAAGGAGCTGTTTTTTTCTTTGTTAATTCTGGCATTAGAATATGTTCAGTATGGAAGTGCTCATGTTTGCCATGCCTTTAACAGTAGCTTGCTTATTAGCCCTACAAATAGCCAGATATGAACAATAAGACTTTCATGTGGTTCCTGCAAAGTTCGCAAACTTTGAACAATGATCACAAACTGGACCATGGCAGCTTCGCTCATCCCTACTCAACACAGACACTGTACAGACAAGATGAAAGAGAGAAATGTTTGGGGATACATGTGCCCTTTCCCCCAGTCCCTTCTCCCTTGGAGCACAGTCAAACCAGTAATTACAAGAACAGTTATTAACCACTTGCCTACTGGGCACTTAAACCCCCCTCCTGCCCAGACCAATTTTCAGCTTTCAGCGCTGTCACATTTTGAATGACAATTACTCAGTCATGCAACACTGTACCCAAATGATTTTTTTTCCTTTTTTTCATATAAATAGAACTTTCTTTTGGTGGTATTTGATCACCTCCTGGGTTTTTTATTTTTTGCGCTATAAATGAAAAAAGACCGAAAATTTTGAAAAAAAACGCATTTTTCTTAGTTTCTGTGATAAAATTTTGCAAATTAGTAATTTTTCTTCATAAATTTTGGCCACAATTTATACTGCTACATATCTTTAGTAAAAATAACCCAAATTAGTGAATATTATTTGGTCTCTGTGAAAGTTAGAGAGTTTACAAGTTATGGTGCAAATCATAAAAAATTGATCACACCTGAAGTACTGGCGGCCTATCTCATTTCTTGCGACCCAAACAAGTCAGGAAAGTACAAATACCCCCCAAATGACCCCTTTTTTGAAAGTAGACATTCCAAGGTATTCAGTAAGATGCATGGTGAGGTTTTTGATGTGGTCATTTTTTCCCACAATTCTTTGCAAAATGAAGATTTTTTTTTTCCCCCACAAAATTGTCATTGTAATAGGTTATTTCTCTCACATGGCATGTGTATACCACAAATAACACCCCAAAATACAATCTGCTACTCCTGAGTATTACGATACCACATGTGTGGGACTTTTTCACAGCCTGGCCACATAGAGAGGCCCAACATGCAGGGAGCGCCATCAGGTGTTCTAGGAGCATAAATTACACATCTAACTACCTATTACACCTTTGAAGGCCCTGGAGCAACAGGACAATGACACGTGACACTGACGTGGCACTGATGACAGATGGCACTGATACGTGGCACTGATGACAGATGGCACTGATACGTGGCACTGACACTGATGTGGCACTGATGACAGATGGCACTAATACGTGGCACTGATGACAGATGGCACTAATACGTGGCACTGATGACAGATGGCACTAATACGTGGCACTGATGACACGTGACACTGATGACAGATGGCACTAATATGTGGCACTGATGACAGGTGGCACTAATGACAGGTGGCACTGATGACAGGTGGCACTAATACGTGGCACTGATGACAGGTGGCACTGATGACACGTGGCACTGATGACAGATGGCACTAATACGTGGCACTGATGACAGATGGCACTAATACGTGGCACTGATAGATGGCACTAATACGTGGCACAGATGGCACTAATACGTGGCACAGATGGCACTGATGACAGATGGCACTGATACGTGGCACTGATGACAGATGGCACGTGACACTGACAGGTGGCACTGATGACAGATGGCACTGATGACAGATGGCACTATGTGGCACTGATGACAGATGGCACTATGTGGCACTGATGACAGATGACAGTGACAGGGACAGATGGCACTGGGGATAGATGGAATAGGCATGATAGTTGGGACAGATGGCAGGGACAGATGGCAGTTTAAAACTTTATTTTCGTTTTTTTTTTTCCTCACTTACCGCTTCAGCGGTTCGTTCTCCCTCCTCACACGCTGTCTGTGTGAGGAGGGAGAGCCGCAGAACACCGGCGATGAGAGATGATCTCATATGTAAACATATGAGATCGTCTCTCATTGGCACAGCCGATCGCGCTGAAAACGGCCGCTGTCATTGGCCGTTTTCAGCGATTTGTGACTGGCTGTGTCCGAGGGACACGGCCAGCACAGAACTTCCCCGATGCGCGCCCGCGGGAGCGCGCAACGCGGAAGTAAACACCAGGACGTCCAGGGACGGCCGCCCGGCAGATAGCGTCCGCGCTGCAGCCGTCTTTCGGCTATAGCGCGGGCGCGAAGTGGTTAAACAGCCAAGCCAAGTACACACTATTTGTTTATTTTTTCATTCAGCCCGCTAAGATTAAGTCTGAAGGCTCGGGAGGAGCCGCTGTACTAACTATGCAATGATAGTACGGCAATCTCAAATGCTGAGCTATTGTGTTCTGAAAGGGGGGTGGCACCCCACCAGAACATGCCAGTCAGAGCTCTCCGCTATTTGCTGAGAGCACTGATTGGATGCTGATCGGCAGACCTTTTTGAGTCATGCTTCTTCAACAACCTTCAACTTAAACTGCCGTACACACGGGCTGAATGTTGGCAGGTTTCTATTGAACCGGTCGATGCCGCCCGATATTTGGCCCGTGTGTATGCCCCTTTAATGGATAGAGGCCACCAAAAGACCTATGACCACTCTGAGGGAGTTAAAAGTCTTAATAGCTACAATAAGAGAGGTTATGCATACAAAATATTTATAGGCGAGTGGCATTAAAAAGCCACCATTAACTAAAACTCACATGACATCTCACCTACAGTCTGCTAGAAGGTACTTGGAAGACTGAAGTCAACTGGAGGAAGGTTTAATGATCTGATCAGAACAAAATGTAGCTTTTGCCATAAGACTAAACTCTTATGTTTGTTATAAGCCTAATGCCGCGTACACACGAGCGGACTTCTCGTCTGCCTGAACTCCGAAGGACTTTTCGACGGAGTTCCGACGGAGTTGCGACGGAGTTCCAACGAAACGGACTTGCCTACACACGACCACACCAAAGTCCGATCGTTTCGAACATGATGACGTACGACCGGACTAGAATAAGGAAGTTCATAGCCAGTAGCCAATAGCTGCCCTTGCGTCCTTTTTTGTCCATCGGACTAGCATATAGACGTACAGATTTTTCGATCGGACTCAAGAACGTCGGAAAGATTTTAAACATGTTCTATTTCGTCAGAAAAAGTCATATGAAGCCCACACATGATCGAAATGTCCGACGGAATCGTTCTGTCTGATCTTTTCTGCCGGACAGTGCGCTCGTGTGTACGTGGCATAAGGGTGCATTCACACTTTCGCATAGCGGGAACAAGTGTTCCCGCTCGTGATTTTCTTTGAGCGATTTGGTGCGCCACCTAGGGTCAGCTCATTAATTTGAATGGAATGCCCTATGCCTGTTTGTCACCTGAAAAGAAGCTCCTGCTCTATTCCGGGCATCAGGTTTCACGTGATTTTGGTGATTCTGCCTGTGAGTACAAAAATGTGAAGTGTGAAAGTAGCCTAATACTGCATATCATGATAAACACACCACCTTAATTGTGAAGCATGGTGGTTGCAGTATCATTATATTTTGATGTTTCTCAGCAGCATGTCTGGAACACCTGTGAGGACAAAGTGTAGAAAGAATGCGGCAAAGTATAAGGAAATCCTAGGGGAAAGACTGCTGCAGTCTGCAATAAACTTGAGCACTGAGAGAAGATATGTCTTTCAGCAAGACAATGACCCCGAGCATAAAGCCTTGAATTTGACATTAATTAAAGACAACAAATGAGAATGTGTGGTTAACTTGAAAAAGGCTGTTGCCTCATGATCCCAAAGCATCCAGACAGAGTAGAGAAGTTTGGTAAAGAGGAATGGGGACAAATAGCAATGTCCATTTATGCCTAACTGATACTGACCTATACACAAAGACTCAAAGCTGCAATTGCTGTTAAAAGTGCATCTGCTAAATACTAAATTGAAGGGGTGTATATTTATACACTATATTACCAAAAGTATTGCGACATCTACCTTTACACGCACATGAACTTTCATGGCATCCCCGTCTTAGTCCGTAGGGTTCAGTATTGAGTTGGCCCACCCTTTGCAGCTATAACAGCTTCAACTCTTCTGGGAAGGCTGCCCACAAGGTGTAGGCGTGTGTCTATGGGAATGTTTGACCATTCTTCAAGAAGCACATTTGTGAGGTTAGGCAATGATGGGGGCAAGAAGGCCTGGCTCACAGTCTTCGCTCTATTTTATCCCAAAGGTGTTCTATCGGGTTGAGGTCAGGACTCTGTGCGGTCAGGACTCTGTGCAGGCCAGTCAAGTTCCTCCACCCCAAACTCGCTCATCCATGTCTTTATGGACCTTGCTTTGTGCACTGGTCCATATAATTTGGTGGAGGGGGGATTATGATGTGGGGTTGTTTTCCAGGGGTTGAGCTTGGCACCTTAGTTCCAGTGAAGGGAACTCTTAAGGCATCAGCATACCAAAACATTTTGGACAATTTCATGCTCCCAACTTTGTAAGAACAGTTTGGGGATGGCCCCTTTCTGTTCTAACATGACTGCACCAGTGCACAAAGCAAGGGCCATAAACGATATGGATGAGCGAGTTTGGGGTGGAGGAACTTGACTGGTCTGCAACCCTTAGTGGTCAATAAGAAAGCTCAGGAAAAGAAATAGGGTGGAGCCAGGTTCCCAGTACATTGATTTTGCATGATTTGCCTTAAAGTGACACTAAGCTATATCCTCATTCTCCAAAGTAATCAAACACATCCAGTACCTAAAAGTACAACTAAAGGAAACCTTTTGTTTTTTTGTTTTGGATAGAGTGAAGAGAGATTAGAACACTTGTCAGTTTTTATTGTTGACTCTGCCCTGTTAGGGAGATTCACCCTCTCAATTTGTCCTGTCATTGGAAGTGAAAGTACAAGAAAATCCCAAATTTTGGGTTGTCCCCAGAACAGTAATAGAGAGGAAATCTTTCAATGGGGACACTAGTTCTGGATTCCCTTAATTTGCAGGGATTTCCTCTCACTTCCTGTTCTGGCTATGGGGCAGCTGGTGAAGGGAAATCTCCCCCAATAGGACACAGATGGCAAAAATAAACTGACAGGAGTTATGACCCTCCCTTACTTTATCTAAAACAAAAAAAAAAGAGTTTTGCCTATAGTTCTACTTTAAAGTGGTTGTAAAGGCAGAAGGTTTTTATCTTACTGCGTTCTATGCAGGAAGGTAAAAAAACCTTCCGTATGCAGCTCTCCCCTCAGCCCTCGCTTAATACATACCTGATCCCAGTCTAGCGATGTGCACAAGAGCCGAGGCTCTCTCGGCTCTCCCTCCTCATTGGCTCAGATACAGCAGTGGGAGACACTGGCTCCCACCTCTGTCAATCACAGCCAGTAATTAGGGGAAGAGGGAGCAGGGGGCGGGGCTCGGAAGATAGCAGGCATGAGTTCCCACATAGCAAGCGGCTTGCTATGGGGGCACTTGGTGGAGGGGAGGAGCCAGGAGCGCCGGTGGGGGACCTGAGACTAGGAGGATTGGGGTTGCTCTGTGCAAAACCACTGCACAGAGCTGGTAAGTATAACATATTAGTTACTTTATATCAAACTGTGATCACTTCCGGAGGAAGGGTCCCACCCAGGACATCGCCGACCGGAAGTGATGTCATTGAAGTGCACCGCAACCACGTCCGCGTTCCAGACCATACACAAAGCACAGGAAACAGGGGCGGGCCCAGTATCAAGTCAGAATAAACATCTTGATTCGCTGGTGGATCAGAAAAGAAGTCCAATCAGCCAATACATGCTAGAAATCAGTCACAGGGACAATTAGCTGAACTGTTCAGTGGGTCAAAGTCCAACATCGTGTGCATAAATAAGAGGGGAGATAAAATGAAGTAATGGAGGCTCTCCCCACTCAATAGAGCACGATGAATGTAAAAAAAATGAACTAAAAATGTCCATATAAAATTAAATGCCTGAAAGCACTATCTAATATTCACAGATAAACCGCCTGGTTTTGTTCCCCCATCAATCTCTGTCTTTAGAGAATTAGTCTTGAAAGATATAGACAAACTCATAGTGAAAAAGGATCGTAATAATTTTTGATTCCGTGAAGGATTGGAATCTCTAAAAAGAGAAGTGACATTGTTCGTCCAGCGGACAAAAGGGGGGGGGGGGTTGTGTTGTTGGATAAAACAGCCTATATTTCAGAAATGAACAAAATTCTTTCAGATACTGACACATATGTCCCATTAAGTCATGATCCTTTTTTTAAAAACAAAGAAGAGCTTACTAAACTTATTGAGGCGGGTTTCAATAACCAATTACTTTATAAAAAAGAAAAAGCTTATTTAATACCATTGGCTCCAAGAAAGCCAGTCATGTATTACCTGCCGAAAGTGCATAAGGACCCTGTGAATCTACCAGGGAGGCCTGTTATCAGTGGGCTGGATTCTATCACATCTCGGATTGGGAAGTACATTGACGGCTTTCTACAACCACTGGTGACACAGACTCCCTCTTACATCAAGGATTCCTCACAAGTGATCCAATCTCTAAGTGCTTTCGAGTGGAAAGAGTTACATCATGGCCACAGCGGATGTGACCTCTCTTTACACTATTATCTCCCACTCTGATGGCCTGGAGGCTGTAGATATGTTTTTGAGCAGGGATATTAATTTGATTCCATCTCAAAGGGAGTTCATATTGGATTTATTGGGGTTTGCCATGACTCACAACTACTTTTGGTTTGGAGGGATTCATTACCTCCAAAACAGAGGTGTTGCTATGGGTGCCAAATTTGCACCGAGCATGGCAAACCTATTCATGGCTAAATGGGAGGAGGTTGTTGTCTATTCCAATAGGAGACCACAATTAGTCTTCTGGGGAAGATATATAGATGACATCCTCCTCTTGTGGGATGGTGACCTGATGTCACTTACCACTTTCATGCAGCAACTGAATGAGAACACTGGGTATCTCATTGCAGTTTGAGACCAGTAGAAGTAAGAATCATTTTTTGGATTTGAATATTGAAATTAGAGATGGCAGGTTTAATACACCCACTTTTTTAAAAAGTACAGATAGGAACGGCTACATTGGACAGGTCAGCTGCCATCATCCTTTGTGGTTCAAATCTGTATTTAAATGCCTAAAGCAAAATTGTACTCTAAAAAAATACTTTTTTGAGCAGGCCTTGACTTTGAAAAGCAAGTTTATTGAAAAGGGTTAAGTAACAGCTGACCTTGACACTATCATTAAAGAAGTGGACTCCATGGACAGAAATTCTATCCTTATAGGAAAAAACAAACCCCCATCTAGAGAGAATGATCATAATTTCTCTATGGTCGAGACTTATTCACATCAATATTAGGATATTAAAAAGGTCATGCTCAAACACTGGGGGGGTTAAGAAATGACAAAATTTGGGGTCCGGTACTACCTGATCGTCCAAAGGTTATTTTTAGAGGGGTTCCCCCTCTTAAACTTCAGGTATCCCAGAACATATTAGATGCTCCCAACAGGGTGTCCTTTTTTCAAAAATCAAAAGGCTACTTTCCATGTCCCAATTGCAATGTCTTCCTTTGTAATAAGAACAAAGATAGGAAAATGTGTCATTTTAAGTCCAATGTCACGGGCAGATCATATGATATTGACATGTTCATTACGTGTACTTCCCTGAATGTGGTATATCTATTGATCTGTCTATGTGGCCTACAGTACGTTGGACATACAATACGAGCCATGAATGTTAGAGTGAACGAACACATAATGAACATTTAAAAGGATTTCTCTAAACATAGTGTTTCTCGTCACTATTTAGAATGTCATAATAAAAATCCAGCTGGTACTACTTTTATTGCCATAGATTCAACCCCCACTGGCGCAAAAGTATGACCAAGAGAGAGATCTCACTGTTAGAAACCCGCTGGATTTATGACCTCAAATGTCACACTACCTTTGGAATGAATGTTGATTGGGATGAGAATTGTTTTATTAATAATTGTTAATTTTATTCAGCCAGTTCTTATGCAATATCCATGTCTAAAACTAGAGATGGCAGCGCTTTAATCTTTGAATATTAGATAGTGCTTTTTTCATTTTTTATGGACCTTTTTGGTTCTTGTTTTTTTACATTCATTGTGCGCTATTGAGTGGGGAGAGCCTCAATTTCTCATTTTATCTCCCCTCTTATATATGCACATGATGTCTGATATTGACCCACTGAACAGTGCAGCTAATTGTCCCTGTGACTGATTTCTAGCATGTATTGGCTGATTGGACTTCTTTTCTGGTCCGCCAGCGAATCATGATGGTTATTCTGACTTGATACTGGGCCCACCCGTTTCCTGTGCTTTGTGTATGGTCTGGAACGCGGACGTGATTGCGGTGTGCTTCAATGACATCACTTCCGGTCGGCGATGTCCTGGACGGGACCCGCCCTCTGGAAGTGATCACAGTTTGTTTACTTCCAGTTTTCGGAAGCACGGCCGTTGCGGGATATCATGGCCTTTTTTCCCTTCTTTTATGGGTCATTGCTGGTTTACCATCAAGTCCGCCCTACTCCCTGTAACCTGTGTGGTTTTTTGGAGTGCAGGACCAGCCACGGTGTGTTTCAGTGACACCACTTCCGGAGTCCTGGGCGAGATCCGCCCCCCGGAAGTTGTGATTGTTTGTTCATTTCCTGGTTTGGAGACACAGCTGCCTTGCATTATCGCAGCTGATATCTCCTCCTATACATCAATTATACCTCCTTTTGTTGTTGATACTTGATTGTTTGATTACCTGCTGTTGAACATCATTGGGGTCCATATTTATATGGGCGTGCTTGCGTCTATAGGCCACGCCTCTGATGATATCCTCTTGGATGAATCATGTCAGGCTGGCCGATGCAAGCACGCTAAGAGATGCAGAATTTATCTTATATCATGATGACTGTATTCTACTACTACTTGTAAGTGAACTACAATAAATTACTGTGTTTTTTTACCTTATGGGCTTCACTATTGCTGCCTTTTTTTCTATTTGGGTAATGCTAAATTGGTGAGTGGCTATCATATCTACTCTGGCTTTGGAGCTCGATATATCAGTGGCCATATACTATTGGAAGACTGGACCTCCTGTTTCGTTTCATCTGTATCATTTGGAGAGGGACACCACGATTTCTTGTGATTAATGATTATATGCCTACATATCATTACCTTCTGGTAAGCACATTGGATTCACTTGGGTGTGGTGTGCCTTTCCATACACACAGAAGCTGGTGAAGGGTTCCTTATATCTTCTATTAGTTTATTGAAAGAACTTTTATGTGAATTCAAGCGTTGCATTTTGGACTTTTATTTTTATTGTTTGATGATCAACAAACTGTGCTGGCTGCTTTTTTATATTATATTTTATTATCATTTTAGTTAGCGCAGATACCACCACCCTCTTTTTCTCACTTTAAATATGCTTTCTGTATTGCCCTACATGGCAGTGCTTAGATAGAGAAAGGGAGGGACAGCAATGACAGCCAACCATACTCTGTTGTATTGCACAATGCAGACATTCTAATACATACAATTACATTGTTTAAAATAAGGACCAGCATAGTACGCTGCCAATTCTTCATTATCCAAGCATTTTAGGTGTATATTTAACATATTGTAGGGGTTCAGCTTTCCATTTATTGTATTCTTTTGTTGTTGTTTTTTTTACCAGTATATCTGTGATCTTATTTGAACATATTTACTTTTTTTTTTTTCTTTTTCATTCTCAGATCTCTCCAGAAACACAAATAACTACAAAGCTACCAGATGCTGTTTAGCTTCAAAGACAGGGAAAGATCTACAGGTATTTGTGAAAGCAACACATTTCACTAGAATTACTTTGGTGCTCAAGTATCCTACAACGTCCCATTTATGTCACATCTTAAGTGCTGCGAGGATTAAACACGATTCCAGCCATGTAAACTGCAAAGGTCTCAGATCAGAGTTGTATATCATTCTGCTTGAACTGTGTTGGCAAGCTGTACCACTTTTATGGATCACTTGTCAATTAAAATACCCTGGATGCTTCTTTTCTTTGTTGAGGAAGATGTGACTTCTTATGGGATTTAGAACTTATATTTGAAAAAAAGGTATTTCTATACAAAAATACTCAACTGAGATTCTTTTGTAACTCCCTGTACACAATTGATGTCAGACAGCTAATTTATTTACTTTTTTATCTCTGGGATACTGTGAAGCTGCAAGTGACATCTGCTTATGGTAGAGTTCAATTATATTTTTGTTGAATTTTTAATAAATTATGGCTTAGTTTACTGCTTGGTATGCAGAATATTTTTTTGACTATCTGGTCAAATTAACAGATGTCCTGTGGTTCTGGATCAAACAGCATAATTTACAATGTCAAATGTTATGAATGTATTAAGGGTTTTGCAGAGGAAAATTGCTTAAAAATCCACTCTAATAAAAAATATTGTTTTACGATGCCTATATTTAGTTCATGCATATACTTATGGTATTCAGTATAGAGATTCTTTTTTTGTTGCACATATTTTTATTAGTAGTTTTCTTCACATTTAAATGCAGACCAAGCTGTAAGCAAATGAAACAGCAACAAGGGCTGTGACCTTGCCAGGCAACTCCTATCCTAATACTGATCATCGGTTACAAATTGATAATGACTACTGCAGTAGGGAACAGAAAATAAAAAGGATACACTCAACATTTTTGGCAGTCCTGCATTTGTTCCAGTCTATGACTATTCATGAAGGTAAAAAACCTTCAGTGGGCAGCTTCCCCCTCAGCCCCCCCCCCTATACTCACCTGAGCCTGATCCAGTGATGTGCACGAGTGCAGCTCTCCCGGGTCTCTCCCTCCTCATTGGCTGGGACAATGCTGTCAATCACAGACAGTGAGGAGGGAGTGGGAGACAGGGTCAAGCTGTGCTGTGTGTGTCTAATAGAGGCAGCTCAGGAGCAACACGCAGAAGTGCCCCCAGAGTAAGCAGCTTGGCAAGGAGGAGGGGCCAGGCGCACCGGTGGAGGACCTGAGAAGAAGAGGATTGGGGCTTCTCTGTGCAAAACCCTTTAACGTTAGGTCATATAAGGTAGTAAGATATAAAAAAAAAAAAACATTTTGAGTTCACTGGCCCGGATTAGGCTGCTTGCAAGAGACAGGGCTACCCTCCAATGGGTACCCAGCAGGTTACTGAAAAAAAAAATTTATCAATAGGAGTGCCAGACTAAATGATAGAAGAGTCCCAATTGATGAATTGGTTTGCACACAAAAAAAAAATCCAACACGTTTCAGGATCCAGAAAACACTGCTACTTCATCAGTTAAAGTAAGAAATTTGATTGAAATAAAAGAGGGTTTTCCTTTGTAAATCTATGCAAGAAAGTTACTTGCTAAACCTGGTGAGTTACTAGCCAGCGTCATCTGCGTCAATGGCAGTAAAGACAAGAACACTTAACTTCCTTACACAAATTAACACAGGAAAGCCCTATTTTGAGTCCAATCACTTTTCCTACTTTAACTGAAGCCCCCATGAAGGGGAAGTATTTTCTGGCTCTCGAAATGTGAGGTTTATTTTTTAGTGTAAACCAATAAATCAGTTTGGAACCACGATTTTCTATTGGCGTATGTTTTTTTCCAGTCTTTGTCAGTGAGACTGCACTGGACCCAGTGGCAGAATATATGAAAGCATTAGCAGCGCAGAGCCCCACCACCTTCATGCTTGCTCATGAGCCAAATACTAACTTAGAAAAAATCATTCTTAACAATAAGAATACCAGTTGCTACATCTCCCCTAATGAAAAGGTGGGGTGAACCAGGGAACACTTTGACTTGCATTTTGCTATCTCAAAAATGAGAATGCTGGAATGCAAAAAAATTCAGCTAACATTACTACCATGTTGGGAAGATGTATGCCAGGATGAAGAGCAAAGTCAATCAGCTGGTGGTCTGTCTCTGCTGTTCCAGTGCCATTTTTTTATTTTGCACATATATACTAAATTACACATTTCTTTACATAAAAAAACACTAAGTATTTTCTGTAAGCAAACACCCAGCTGTAGCTGATCTGCACGTGAGCCTTGCTTCCAATTCAGTATGATCCCAGAGGAGAGGTTTACCTGAATGGGCAGCAAGGCTCACGCTGCATATCAGCTATAGTGGCGAATATGAATGATTGGTTTGTGTTAAAGGTGGCAGCACATGGATGATTTTGTCTTCACTGATTAAATTGTTTGCTGAAGAATATTGAGGAGCACAAAGAGCTGTATAAGTCTATGGATATTAATGATGGACACTTTAGAATTCATTTTATATATATTCACATTATATATTTTTTTGGTGATATAATTGGTAACTTGGTAATTAATATCTTTTGGAATGAGTAATTTTAAAAATAAAGATGTGATTTGCCTAGAGCAGCTACACTATATAACTAATATATATATTAGCAATTATACATTGGGAGTTTAAGGGTTGCAGCAGCTGGGATACACATTTTCATTGTTTTTTGTTTGAGGCGTGGGTTTATTGGTTCATTAATTTAATATTGATGATATATTGTCTAGCTATTGCGCTGATCTAAAGAATTTGACACTTTTGGTGTCACTGACCTAGAACAAGTATGCAAATCAGGAGTATTGACTTTTTCTCTATGCTTGTTTCTAGTCAATGATTTAAGGAGATACTTCACTCTGTTTAAATATATATATATATATATATATATATATATATATATATATATATATATATATATATATATATATATATATATATATATATATAATCAGCAGCATTAAATATGATAGCTGCTGACTTTTAAGAAACAGACACTTAACAGGCTGTGGAGTCCAGCACTGCCTTCTGAGCTTCGGCTCCCCGTCACCACCATCTTAGATATGGAAGCCAGCTGTGACTGAAGTCACACGGCCAGCACCCCACTGTGCATATGTAGGGCACAGCATCACTATGAGATTGGTCCAGCAGCCTCCTGGGATGTGAGGGAATGGGGAAGGGGGGCACCTAGGTGGGAGTGGGCACCTGTTAACCAATGAAAAGAAAAAACGTTTGTAAATTGGCTAAAGGTGAAGGGATGGAAGATGACGAGTAGTATTTTTATGTTTGAATGAAGGTCCACTTTAAGTAGTGATGTTGGAGACAGTCAGACAACTAGCATATTCAGCAGGAGGTTAGAAAAGACAATAATCTCAGTACAGGTTTATTTACAAGTTTCATTCTTGTGAGTTTCTGTATTTTTGCACTTTTGAGTAGCTCTGTTATGCTTTTGTTTCTAATTTTTTTATCATTGGACTGGCATGCGGGTAATTACAAGAAATGTCTAGATAATGTTACCCATTAGTGTTTTAGTCTGCTGTTTACATTTTTCACCATATATAGATGATGTCATTTTAGTGTTACTGGCCCTGCCTAATTAAATCCATTTAATTAGGTTTAATTACCTCTGTTTATTCCTTCCACAGATTTAAGTAAAAGAAACAGTAAAACATTAGCTCTGCAGTCAGCAGCATTTCAAAATTGCTACTTGCTATCTCAGTTCTTACAGTGAAAGAGCAAATGCAAAGAATCACACTGACAAGATAACAAACGTACAATGTTCTGATATAAAAATAGGAAATGGAACACCATAACTTGGGAACAGGATGCGTCATGGATGAAAAACCAAAGGGCCAAAAGGTGTCAAGTAAATTGCTACAATAGCAAGAATAATGAATATTCTTAAAACATATAATGATAATTTTGGCTTTTTCAACAGATATTAGCAGTGGCTTTAGAAAATAGCTACAACATAGAGTGTTGTTATAATCATGAGAGCAAATTTTTCCAAAACAAACGTAAAACACAATCCTAAAAATAGTTCTCAACACTCAACATTATATGTGCTCTAACAAGCATTAAAAAACATGTAAAGTTATTTTATACAGTATGTAGTGCTTAGTGTAAGCAATCAGTTAATATACAGTAGTACAGTGCATCCGGAAAGTATTCACAGTATTCACTTTTTCCCCATTTTGTTATGTTGTTTCCTCAAAATTCTATTGTTAATTCTAACACGCTAGGTTACTTTTATGATTCTCCTCACAGGAAATCTGTGCAGCATCCAATTAAGATCCGCCAGGTACCAACTCTCTCCAAAACACATCTTATGGACGTCAAAGGGAATGCTCGCTCTCATCCAATAAAACGAACCACCAATGTCAAAGAAAATTGGTAATGTCAAATGATAAAATTTATTTTAAAACAATAGAATCCGCATACATAAAATATACAAACATGTGTCATTGGTATCCACAAACTTACATCTGGTGCCGCCAAACAGGACATCAGGCGTATAAGGAATCAAGCTCTTTCGCGCCACGCGCATCATCAGGAACGTAGCAAATACAAGAAACTAGCAGACTCACTTATGTAGCCCTCCACAGGATGTCAAGAATTCCAGTCATGGAGACAGCCGGAGCGTACAATGTCACTTCCAGTCCCGGTGCCATGTTATTGTAGTTCACTATGCCACTTCCGGTTCGGCGCCATATTAAGAAAGACTGGAAGTATGTTAGCTAGATAACAAATACAGGCACCATTTTAAGAAGACCTAGTTGAAACAACGATGGATGTCCAAGTAAAGACACCGATGTCATAACTATTAATAACATTACCGAAAATTACACCAGAATATTATGAAAAATAAGAAAATGATATTCGAACTTAGAAAAAATATATAAAAGAAGAAGAATATAAAAAAGTAGTTAAGAAATCTGAAATATTGTGTGGGCTACATATTACAATCTGGTGCATTAAGAAATAACCTTCTCCTGAAAGGAGAGAGGGAATAAAATTTATATTCATATATCTGTAATGGTACCAAATCTAAATAACTATTGCGTTTTAGTTATTTAGATTTGGTACCATTATAGATATATGAATATAAACTGTATTCCCTGTCTCCTTACAGCAGATTCCTTAACTACTTTTTATATTCTCCTTCTTTTATATATTTTTTTATAAGATTGAATATAATTTTGATATTTTTCATAATATTCTATGGTAATTTTCAATAATATTATTAATAGGTATGACATCGGTATCTACCGTTATTTTAAACCGCCCACTGTCATTATACGTCGGCTGTTTGAAGAGGAATATAGTTATGGCAGCAGTTAGCTGCCATAACCCCAGTATCCTCTTCTTCAGAGAGCAGTCCGGTTTGAGTTAAAAGTGGTCTCTGCGGCGCATTTGCCGCAAGATCACTTTTATCGGCGGCGGGAGTGGGCCCCTCCCGCCACGCTCCGGTGGCCTCTGCCGCTCACCGGATCCGTCAGCAGCGGTGCAGGCGATCGGATCTTCACCCTTGCTTGGCATGGAGACGAGCAAGGGGAAGATGGCCCCCACCCGTCTCCATAACAATGCAGGGTGGAAGCGACATCAATGTCGTTTTGACGTCGCTTCCGCCCATAGCTCTTAAAGAGCCATTTAAAAAAAATAAAATATTTAAATGACAATTTTTTTTTTTTTATTATTATTGCATTTTAATGTAAATATGAGAGCTGAGGTCTTTTTGACTCCATATCTCATATTTAATAGGTCCTGTCATGCTTTAAAAAAGTGTAAAAATAAAAAATAAAAGATAAAATAAATAAGTAAAAAAAAATACTTTTTAAACGCAAGCTTGCGTGCAGAAGTGAACGCATACGTAGCGCTAGTATATGAAAACGGTGCTCAAACCACACATGTGAGGTATCGCCGCGATTGGTAGAGCGAGAGCCCTAGACCTCCTCTGTAACTCAAAACATGCAACCTGTAGAATTTTTTAAACATTGGCTATGGAGATTTTTAAGGGTAAAAATTTGTTGCCATTCCACGAGCGAGCGCAATTTTGAAACGTGACATTTTGGGTATCAATTTACTCAGCGTAACATTATCTTTCACAATATAAAAAAAATTGGGCTAACTTTACTATTGTCTTTTTTTTTAATTCAAAAAAGTGTATTTTTTCCCAAAAAAGTGCGCTTATAAGACCGCTACGCAAATACGGTGTGACAGAAAGTATTGCAATGACCGTCATTTTATTATCTGTGGTGTTAGAAAAAAAAATGTATAATGTTTGGGGGTTCTAAGTAATTTTCTAGCAAAAAAAAAACAGTTTTTAACCAACAACAAATCTCAGAAAGAGGCTCGGTCCTTAAGTGGTTAAAACGGCGCCTGTATGTGTTGTCTAACAGACTTCCGGCCTTTCTTAATATGGCGCCAAACTGGAAGTGACGTAGTGGACTAAGATAACATGGCGCCAGGACCGGAAGTGACGTTGCGCACTCCGGCTGTCTCCCTGATTGCAATTATTGACATCCTGTGGAGGGCTACACTACATAAGTGAGTCTTCTGGTTTCTTCTAATTGTACGTTCCTGATGACGTGTGTGGGGCGAAACGGCCGTAGAGCTTTATCCCTTATACTCCTGTGGTCCTGCCACACACTGTTATAGTTTGGCGGCACCAGATGTAAGTTTGTGGATACCAGTGACACGTTTGTGTATTCTATGTATGTGGATTGTATTGTTTTTAAAATAATTTTATCACTTGACATCACCAGTAAATAAATACTACACTTATGCCCTGTACACACGATAGGATTTTCCTAAGGAAAATGTGTGATAGGACCTTGTTGTCAGAAATTCCGACCGTGTGTAGGCTCCATCACACATTTTCCATAGGAATTTCCAACATACAAAGTTTGAGAGCTTGCTATAAAATTTTCCAACAACAAAAATCTGTTGTCGGAAATTCCGATTGTGTGTACACAAATCCGACGCATAAAGTGCCACGCATGCTCAGAATAAATTAAGAGACAAAAGCTATTGGCTACTGCCCTGTTTACAGTCCCGACGTACGTGTTTTACGTCACCGCGTTCAGAACGATCGGATTTTCCGACAACTTTGTGTGACCGTGTGTATGCAAGACAAGTTTGAGCCAACATCCATCGGAAAAAATCCATAGATTTTGTTGTCGGAATGTCCGATCAATGTCCGACCGTGTGTACGGGGCATAAGAGGTTAATTTACTAAAGGCAAATATACTGTGAACTGCAAGTGCAGTTGCTCTAGATCTGAGGGGAAGCTCTGCTGATTTCTATAATCCAATCATGTGCAAGCAAAAATGCAGTTTTCCTTGCAAGTTCCCCTCAGATCTAGAGCAAGTGCACTTGAAGTGCACTTGCAGTGCACAGGCTATTTACCTTTTGTAAATCAAACCCTATAAGTTTTTCTTTGACACTGGTGGTTCGTTTTATTGGATGAGAGCGAGCATTCCCTTTGATGTCCATGAGAGAGTTGATACCTGGAGGATCTTAATTGCATGCTGCATAGATTTCCTGTGAGGAGAATCATAAAAGAAACTAATGCCGCGTACACACGAGCGGCCTTCACGGCAGACTTTGCCCGGCGGACGGGATTTTGTCGGACAATTCGATGTGTGTGGGCTCCAGCAGACTTTGTTTTCTCAAAAGTTGGACGGACTTAGATTTGAAACATGTTTTAAATTAATCCGTCGAAATCGAGTCCGGTCGAAAAGTCCGCTCGTCTGTATGCTAGTTCAACGGACATAAAGCCACGCTAGGGCAGCTATTGGCTACTGGCTATGAACTTCCTTATTTTAGTCCGGTCGTACGTCATCACGTACGAATTCAACGGACTTTGGTGGATTGTGTGTAGGCAAGTCCGTTCATTCAGAAAGTCCGTCGTAAAGTCCGTCGAAAAGTCCGCCGGGCAAAGTCTGCCGTAAAGTCCGCTCGTGTGTACGCGGCATAAAGAAAAAAAAAAAGAGTGTTTGGCTGTTCTATATGTTATACAGCATCTCTGCCCGGTGAGTTTGCATTCTTTATGTATGGTGGAGGCAAGACACAGCAATGGAGGATTTTCCAACTGTTCACTGCAACTTACTTATGGACTTTCACTATAGTGTCACTTTATTATAGAATATTGTTTGAAATACCCTTCATACGTCTATTATGTGATCTAATATTCACGGGCGATACAAGTTTAATTTTTTAGAGCGTTTTTCTGTTCACAACTAACATACATATATGTGGTATCACTGCGATCGTCAGGAGCAGGATCATTTATTTTGGGTTGTTGTTTGGTGGAAGGTTATAGTAGTAGCAAGATACACTGGAGATCAAAATTAGAGAACAACCTACAATTTCCTACATTTCAAGGTCACTGCTTAGTCATATTTGAAATGATCTAAACAGGAGTAAAAGAGCAGTTTTGTTAAGCATATTTAATGACTTACATATATTTTAAAGAGCAGAATAAAAAAACTTCAGTGAGATTTGAAATTATCTGACAAACCCTATGGACCAAGCCTATTTTTGACACTTGTTGTTTACTAGTTAAAATCTGTTTTTTTTTGCTAGAAAATTACTCAGAACCCCCAAACATTATTCCTTTTTTTTTTCCAGACACCGTAGAGAATAAAATTGAGATTGTTGCAATACTTTATGTCACACCATATTTGCGCAGCGGACTTACAAAAGCAATTTTTAGGGAAAAAATACACTTTTTTGAAATAAAAAATACGGAAACAGTAAAGATAGCCCAATGTTTTTCTATATTGTGAAAGATAATGTTATGCCGAGTAAATTGATACCCAACATGTCATGCTTCAAAATTGAGCTCGCTCGTGGAATGGCGACAAACTTTGGCACTTAAAAATCTCCATAGGCGATGTTTAAAAATTTCTACAGGTTACCAGTTTTGAGTTACAGAGGAGGTCTTGGGCTGGAATTATTGCTCTCGTTCTAAAAATCGCAGAGATACCTCACATGTGTGGTTTGAACACCATTTACATATGTGGGCAGGGCTGACGTATGCGTTCACTTTTGCGCGCAAGCACAGAAGGATGGGGCGCTTTAAACTTTATCTATTTTTTGTTATTATTTATTTAACTTTTTCTTTTTACACTGTCCCTTTAAGAAAAAAAAAACTGGATCACTTTTATTCCTATTATAAGGAATGTAAACATCCCTTGTAATAGAAAAAAAGCATGACAGGATCTCTTTAATGTGAGATCTTCTGGGGTCAAAAAGACCTCAGATCTCACATTTACACTTAAAAGCAAAATTAAAAAAAAAATTAATTTTATTTTATTTTAAAAAAAATTGGCCCTTTAAGGCCGTTGGGTGAAGTGTCGTTTTGATATAACTTCAGTCCTCCAAGGGCATAGAATCAAGTGGAAGCCATCATGCCCTCACTCGACTTCCTGCCCATCAGGCTACAGGACCGGATCGTCTCCGTCGCCTCCAACGGCTCCCATAAGCGGTGGAGATGCCCGGACGCAGCGGGAGGGGCACCTCTCCCGCCGCTCATAAAAGTGATTTTGTGGTGAATCCGCCACAGAGACCACTTTAATCTTAAAGCGGACCGCCTGCCGTGAAAAAAAATACTGGGGTTATGGCAGCTATCTGCTGCCATAATAGCTGTATTTAACATCAAAGTAGCAACGTATATCCATGGTGGGTGGTGCGGTATTGGTTCTGGCGGATAGTGAGCCGTTCTAAAATGACTGAAACCCTCCAGCAGCAGGTTGTCCAGATGAAGGTCAAAAGGTAAGACCCTTTTAGCCATAGCAAGAGAAGTTTGCCTTTCCAAATCTATGATGTCTGGAAAATTGCATCTTTACAACGTCAAAAACTCATCCAAGTCCCCCCAAGAAGGCTAATCATCCACGAAAGACAAATGCAAGACAGGACAGGATAATGCGGAGAATCCCAAAGGGCAATCGGTTCAACACTGCAGCTGCGATTGCTGGCCAGTTTAGCGCTGAACAGAGTAAGGATCTGTCTTGTCATACAGTGTCTCACCTGTTAAGAAAATTTGGACTGAAAACCAAACCTCTTATTAGCAGAAAGAATCAAAAGGCTAGACTAATCTTTGCTGAGGAGCATGTTGTGTGGACAGAGGAGAACTGGTCCAAAGTTCACTTTAGTGATGAAAGCAAGTGTCATTTATTTGGGTCTGATAAGAAACAATGGGGGTTGTTTACGAAAGGCAAATCCACTTTGCACTGTAAGTGCACTTGAAAGTGCACTTAGAAATGCAGTCGCTCTAAATCTAAGGGGTAGATCTGAAATGAGGGGAAGCTCTGCTGATTTTATCATCCAATCATGTGCAAGGTAAAATGCTGTTTTTTATTCTCCTTGTATGTCCCCCCTCGGATCTACAGCGACTTTACTTCCAAGTTCACTTTCAGTGCAAAGTGGATTTTCCTTTAGTAACTAACCCCCATTATGTTCGTTGTCAAACTGGGGAGAGACTGAAACCAAAGTGTGTAAAGAAGTCATTGAAAGGTGGAGGGGGAAGCGTCATGGTTTGGGGGATGTTTTCTGCAGCAAGAGTTGGGCAAGAGTTGGGCCACAACATGCGGTTCTTTCCCTGCATTTCTCACACAATCAGCCAGCAATTTTCATCCACAACAATGCCCCTATCACGCAGCAAAACGGGTAAAGCCGTTCCTTGAAGCTGAAAACATTGAAATAATGAAATGGCCAGCCCAGAGTCCTGATCTAAACCCAAATAAAAACCTGGAAGAAGAGTGGAACAAAAACACACAAGAGCAGTGTGAGAGACTAGTGATGTCCTGTGACCGCAGATGTGTGGAAGTCATTCAAAGCAAGGGCTTGTACACTTCCTATTAATTGTTGATTGTTGTAACCTTCAGAAATATTAGTTGTAATCTACAATATGCTACAGTCATTGCTGTTCTCTAAATGTAATCATTGTGTTTTCTACAAAAAAAATGTTTTTTTTGTTGAAGTGCCTTGGTTATTTTGAAAAACACTGTTCTATTAGCATGGTATAGCCACAGAAAAAATTCCATCAAATGTTGAGCAATGAAGATTACATTATTTCTGAAAAAATCAAGTGTTCATAAATTGTTCTCTAATTTTGATCTCTAGTGTACAGCCCCTGGCAAAAAGTATGGAATCCCCACTCTTGAAAAATGTTCATTCAATTGTTTAATTGTGTAAAAAAACACTAATTACAGACATGCCTCAAAACTATTTTCATTGAACATTCCAACCTTCTGGGTTTAAGAAACACTTACAAAAAAATAAAAATAAAGAAAACTGTAGTCAATTACAACTATTTTTGCAGATCAATCAGAGGAAAAAAATATGGAACCACTCAATTCTGAGGAAAATATTATGAAATCACCATGTACTATGCAATCCCCTCCTACTTTGCAGTTCCAAAACAAACATCTGCATCAGATTACATCCTGAAAAATGATGTCATCATCACCAAACATCCTTTTAATTGATGGAATAAGAAAAGTGTCCAAAATCTCAATATAAACGTGTGCATTTATTGAAGATTTAATGACTGTCATCTCCCCCCTATCTTTACCTGACATGCAACCCCATATCATCAATGACTGTGGAAATGTGCATGTTTTCTTCAGTCCTCTTCATACATTTCATTGGAGCGGCACCAAACAGAAGTTCATCATCACCCTGCCCAATGCAGATTCGTAATTCATCGCTGAATATCACTTTCATCCAGTCATCCACAGGCCATGATTGCTTTTCTTTAGCCCACTGTAACCTTGTTTTTTTCTGTTTAGGTGGTGATGGTTTTCATTTGGCTTTTCTGTATGTAAATTCCATTTCCTTTTGGCGATGTCTTACAGTTTGGTCACAGACATTGACTCCAGTTTCTGACCATTTGTTCCTCATTTGTTTTGTTGTGCATTTTCTGTTTTCGAGGCATATTGCTTTAACTTTTCTATCTTGACGCTTTGATGTCTTCCTTGGTCTACCAGTATGCTTTTAACAACATTCCCATTTGATGAAAACCATCATTAACTCCTAAACAGAAAAAACAAGGTTACAGTGGGCTAAAGAAAAGCAATCATGGACTGTGGAGGACTGGATGAAAGTGATATTCAGCGATGAATTACGAATCTGCATTGGGCAGGGTGATGAACTTTTATTTGGTGCCGTTCCAATGAAATGTATGAAGACGATTGCCTGAAGAAAACATACAAATTTCCACAATTATTGATGATATGGAGTTGCATATCGGGTAAAGGTACGGGGGAGATGACAGACAATAAATCTTCAATAAATGCACAAGTTTATATTGGGATCTGGACACTTCTTATTCCATCAATTGAAAGGATGTTTGGTGATGATGACATCATTTTTCAGGATGTAATCCGATGCAGATGTTTGTTTTAGAACTGCAAAGTATGAGGTGATTGCATAATATTTTCCTCAGAATTGAGTGATTCCATATTTTTTGCTTGATCTGCAAAAAACAGTTGCAACAGACTACAGTTTTTTAACTGTTTCTTAAAACCAGAAGGTTGGAATGTTAAATGAAAATAGTTTTGAGGCATGTGTGATTAGTTTTTTTCTACACAATTAAACAATTGAATGAACATTTTACAATACTTTTTGCCAGGGGTTGTAAACAGCTAAATTCTAAAAACAATGATTTTTTTTTTTTTTTTACTATTTTGGCCCAGTTTTCCTTACAACACATTTAACAAAAAAAAATCAGGAGATATTTATTACCATTTATCACCAAATGAAACCCTAATTTGTCCTGAAAAAAATGCAATATAATCCACCTGGATGCACAAAGTAGTTGTGATGATATGTATGGTTTTCCTAACACATGTCAAAGTTGCAAGTTAATAGTTAAGATTTCACCATTTCACCATTAGGCGTGAAGGGGTTAAAGCTGAACTCCAGGAATAAAAATAAAAACATGTTGTGCACTTTTTAAAATATCTTTAAAGATTAAACAAAAAAAGTTTTAGCAACAGCTATTATAATTATTTGAATACGTCCTTCTACTAGTTTCCTGTAACCCTCAGACTAGCATGGCAAGCCAGCAGAATAAGCCAATTGGCTCCTTTGCATTAAACGGTGTTGTCAGTCTAGCACTGACAGTTTACTTAAAGGAGAAGAGTAGAATTATGACCTCATAATAATGTGGATGCCCTTCACTGCCCAATTAGCAAAACAAAAGCACTGTGAACTCAAAGGATGTGGATTTGGCATAACGTAAAATCCTTTTTTTGGAGTACATTAAGAACTACAGTATGAGTAATTCCAGTACATAGAGCAGTGTTTCTCAACTCCAGCCCTCAAGGCGCCCCAACAGGTCACGTTTTCAGGATTTCCCTCAGATGAAACAGCTGTGGTAATTACTAAGGTAGTGAAAATGATCAAATCACCTGTAAAAAATAATGGTAAGCCTGAAAACATGACCTGTTGGGGCGCCTTGAGGACTGGAGTTGAGAAACCCTGACATAGAGTTATGCTGCTGCCTTCAGGAGACTGAACATCAGCAAATTAAGCTGTAAGGACAGCCTTATATAACCCCTTATAATCACATCATGCTCCAGTTATGTAGCAAAGCAATAGTTTGAGTGGGTCATAAGAACAAAGAGAAGGGACGTGTGCATTCCAAGAAAATTATTTTCACAGTCTTATTTTGCTAATAGTACTGTATATTAAAGAACCCAACATGAGGCCTGAACATCCACCTGGTAAAACTTGATGAACGTGTGAACATAAGACCAGCTGGCAACTTTTCAAATCTAAAAACAGATGCTGATAACGAAAAGCCCATGAAGCACTAACTAATCTAGTAGAGTGTGCTTTGACAGGAAAAGGTGGAACGTTGTCCCTTAAGTAAACCTAAAGGCAAAACTTTTAGTCCATTTTGAATAGAGTAAGGGAGGCTTATAATCCTTGTCATTTCCTTTTTGTCATCTGTGTCCCATTTTTAAAATTTCCCTTCACTTCCTATCCCATAACCAAAACAGGAAGAGGAAATCCCTCCAAAGTGAGGGAATCCTTGGTTGTTCCCAAGGTTACCAGAACTAGTTTCCCCATTGGAAGATTTTCCCACCATTCCCATTCTGGTGACAGCTCAACATTTGAGATTTTCTTTTACTTTCAATTTCAGTAATAAAAGTAGCAAGGAGAAATAAAGAGGATGAATCATCCTAACAAGGGCACAGACAGCAATAGAAACATAACAGGTGTTCTAATCCCCCTCTCCACTCTTTCTAAAACAAACAAAAAAAAGAATCCTTTAGTTATACTTTGAGTCTTAGGCCCCTTTCACGTGGGGTGGATCTGCTCAGCGGACTCCGCTATCTCAGCGGGAGATTGCTCTGTTGATCTCCACTGAGCCGACGGATGACAGGTCTGTCTCTGCTCACTGAGCAAGGAGGGACCTGTCAGAGCCATGCTGATTTTTTTTATGACGAAAACAGACAGCATGTCGGTTTTCATCAGATCCCATCCAATCCTATCTGCCAGACGGATGGCGAACATATCGCCATACATCTGTTTTGAGCTGATCGGATGGCAGACGGATGTCAGCAGGCACATCTCCGCTGACAGATGCCTGCCCTTAGGAGTCAATGGGTGGCCCACTCGGATCCGCCTGAAAATTGGACAGGTGGATCTGAGCGGGCTTATCGTGTGAAAGGGGCCTAAGGTTAGAATGATAAGCTTTTGAATTCACCTGAAGATAGTGGAATGACCCCCACAGGGACCCTCAAGGATAACAAACAGAGAGTCAGTCTGTTTTTATAAAGCAGTAGCAGAGAGATAGATTTGATTAGTACATACTACATCCTGACAGTGGAGGAAAATCTCCTTGGGATGTTGACAGCAGGACACAGAGATGCAAGAACAATGTTCTGGTTAAGGTGAAAGGAATAAACCACCTTGGGAAGATAAGAGGCTGCAGGCCTCAAGACAACCTTGTCTCTGTGTACAACAAGAACGATTCTGTACAAGTTAACTCAGAACACAGAAACTCGCCTCAAAAAGGTGATGGCAATGAGGAAGGCAACTATGTGAGTAACAGTAGACAGGAGAAAACCCCTGACAGGTTTAAAATGGTGGTTTCTGTAGAACCGATAGAACCAGGTTGAGATTCCACAGAGTCACCAGGGAATGTACAAAGGGAACAATAGGGGACATCCTCTGTATAAAGGTTTTCACTAAGGAATCAGAGGTAAGCGGCCTTTTAAAAAGAATCACTAAGGCCAAATTTGACCCTTCATAGTACTCAAGTCTAAACTTTGATCCCCACCAGACTGAAAAAAAAAGGACAGGATTTGTCTAAAGCAGTGTTTTCTGGAATGGACATTTCTTGCCCTGAACCCAGACAAATATGCTTTCCAGGTGCAATTATAGATTTTGTGAGAGGTTGATTTTCTAGCTTTCAGGAGAATAGGGATAACTGCATTGAAAGACCCATTTACTTCATGACCTCGGCTTCAACAACCAGGCCAGCGACAAATAAGCAGGGTAACGCACAGAAGATCTGGATGATCTGGAAGGGCCCACAGAGAGTCTGTCAAAAGTCTGAGAACTTGTAGATCCAGAATAGGCTGTATTCCCCCCCAGAAAAGGCAAACAGACAACCCCAAATTCTGGCACATGGGGGCACCACTTCATTGCAAGGAGGGTGTGCATGCGGGTTTGGAGAATTTGGGAACCCAGGATTTACAGTGCTTTGCCTTGTACTTGGAGGTTCCGGAGAAATCACACAAACCCTGTGAGGTAATGGATGTTCCAGACCTCAAAAGCAATGGATTTTTCAGGCTGAGGCATATCCTTTTTTGATGGGGCAAAAGGGTGCTCTTTCGCTTAGTGATGAACTAGATAAAGTTGTCCAGGGATTTGCCATAGAGCCATTCCCGTATCAAAGAACATACGCTAAAGGTGCTTCGCAGAACAACATTTGAGGGCAGTACAGTGGCTAAGTGGTTAGCACTTTCGCCGGCAGCACTAGGGCTTTCGGTTTGAATCTCAACCATGTCACAAACTGCCTGGAGATTGCATGTATTCCCTGTGACTGCGAGGATATCCTCCGGGTACTCGGGTTTCCTCCCACACTCCAAAGACATGCTAGTAAGTTAATTGGCTTCTGTCCAAATTAACCCTATTATGTGTATGAATGTGTTAGGGACCTTAGATTGTAAGCTTCTTGAAGGCAGGGACTGATATGAATATACAATATATATACACTATGTAAAAGTGCTGTGTAAATTATTGGCACTATATAAGTACCTGTCATTAATAAATAACTATTATTAATTATTATATAATAGAATAGGGTCACAGGAATGAGCTCCAGTTGTTGGTAGTCAGAGGAATCTGAGCAGATAGATCCAGGTTCCTATGACTAGACTGTGACGGGAGGGCCCGTGGAACCCAGAATCCCTTGGAAAATATGGGATACCCTTTTTAAAAACTAAAAAAAGAAAAAGGATGTGGGACTTTAGTTTTTAATATTGAACCGGGATGGAGGAGGGGTATAAACGGCCCCACTATCCTCATTTAAAGTCCCAATATTGCTGATCTCTCTCCTTTTAATCAAATGGGATACCCTTGTTTCAGCTCCCCATACACCTCTTATGTCTAAGTCACCCTGTGCTATCCTGGAACAGGGTGAGTGAGAAAATATATCTTGGATTACTTAAAATGGAACAGTAATTTTTATCCACAATATCTCCCAGGATATATGTAAAGACTTTGTTTGATTCTGAACTCCACATGTTAATTGAGAGAGCTGATCACATTGTCCTCTGTACAATGTAGGAGATGGGCCTATTCCTAGTGGAGCTCCTGCTATTGTGAGAAAATGTCCTGTGGTTGTACTTATGATAATGTTAAATCTACTGTGTGAAGCTCGGTGACAACAAGTCTGACCTGTAGTGAAATCCTAACAGGCACAGAGTAACATCGGCTGCTTAAAGGTATTAGTTAATTAACTCATGTTAATTTGTTACAGGTGTATTGTTAGAGTAATATGAGCAGGAGGGGGGAACTCCTCTTCTACTGTATAAAAAGACTTGTATTCTGGTTCTAATAAATGAGTCCATGTTAGCAGCTAAGCAAGTCTTGTCTTGTTTTGTGCTTGGGAGCGCTTGGAATATCTGATATCTGTATCCAGACTGGGAGGAAGACCATCTGGCAGATGAAGATGGTACCAATGGCAAGTTGCAGGGCAGGGCCTGCAAGGAAGAATAAGCCTTTTAGTCTCATGGTCTTTAAACACTGGGATGTTTTATACAGGGACAGTCAAAAATATGACACAGCTTAATCCATTACAAGAACGGCCCAATTTTTTAAGGGGAGTTCCACTTGTTTGCAAGTTTATTAAAAGTCAGCAGCTACAAAAAGTGCAGCTGCTGACTTTTAATAAACAGATACTCACCTGTCCCATGGTCCAGCGATGCGGCCGCCTGAAACCTTGCTCCTCTCCCCCTCCTTTTTACGGGGCCGTCATTGCAGGTGTGGGCACCCGGCTGTAAAAGCTTCTGGCTTTACAACCGGGTGCGCACTGCGCATGCGCAAGTCGTGCTGCACTCTCTTAGTAGCCATGCAATCTTCTAGGACCTGTAACATGTCCCAGAAGATTGTAGATAGTGAGGGGGAGAGGAGGAGTTGTCTAGGGGGAGAGGAGGTGTCACCTAGGCGGCGAAGCGACGGAAGTAGGAAGTGGGAGCTGGATACCCGTCAAAACTAGGTACCCCCCACCCCCTACCCCTCCAAAAAAAAATGACATGCCAAATGTGGCATGTAAGGGGGCAAGGAGTGCTTAAAGCATAAGTTCTACTTTTGGGGGACTCCTCATTAAGGAACCCCTCAATATGATATTACTAGGCAAAGCTGTTGGTGGGAATAAAGACTTTTTCTGGATTAGACCAGTCACTATAAAAACTGTTCTATAGGTGAAAGTAGGCTGGAGGCTTTAAAAGCTGATCTCCAGGTTTCCTGCCACATTAAATTGTTTGTTTGGACCAACAAACAATTTAGAGCCAATGTGAAAGAAACTATTTCTTTCACATTGACTCTAAGTGCTGTATGAACTGTATGTAGCTTCAGCTACACATAGTACACAGTGCTGGGTTCCAGCTGTAAGACGGGTCCTGTCTCACACCTGGAACAAAACAAAGTCGGTCTGAGGGGCACTCAGCCATTCTGAGGCAGTTTTGTATTCTGTGAATCTATACAAAACTTCCTCTGATTGGCCGAGTTGGAGATCGTGATGTTATTAGCCCACCTTTCTGCCTCAGCTTCTTCCTCATAGTTAAGTCCAGGTATGGCCTACAAGGCTTTTACCAAGAACAGCTGATCTGGAGAGCTGCAGGTGAGCCTATCTGGCTCTGCAGCAACTGAAGGAACAGGAATCTTGATTAAAAAGCAGAAACAGTAGGAAAGTGTTTGCTGTTCACAGAGGAGAGAAGATTTCTCTTCTCTAAGGACACTAGCGATAAATTGGAGCATGATGAGAATAGGAGGAGTTATATTAGGCTGTCCGTACAGCTTTGTTTGCCTGTGTCCAACCTCTTGAAGGCAGCAGCATAACCCTATGTATCTGAATTAGTCATCCTGTGTCCCTTAGTGCACAAGTAAAGTGGCAGTAAACCCACATCATTTAAACTATGGGATTCATTTTCTGTATTCTGCAAAAAAAACAGGTTGATCTTGCTGTTCAGTGACTCTCCCTCCTTGTCTGTGTCCCCACTGCAGCTGAAGATTGTGTAGATTAGCCATTGTCTCATCTGCTCCAGTTTCAGTTACCTTCTAAGCTGTTCATTTCCTCCTTTTTCCTTATCTGTGCAGCCCACGTGACTATAAAATCATACATGTGGGACACTCTGGATAAATGACAGCCCACTTCCTCCATCCTTCTCCATGCCCACTAAACAAGTCCACACTTTTGGGGTGGGATATTACATGCTGATTGATGCAGATTTCACCTCTCTAGCTTCACCTATGGGGGGGGGGGGGGGGGGGGCATGAAACAGACTGTGATTGGCAGAACCTCCCCTTGACAGTTCACGCCATGTTTTGCACAAAAATAATAAAGATGAACTAATTATGTATTTTTCTTTTGCATTTTTTTTACATGTGACTGGGAGCAGAGGACTAGAAGCTCCTCTCGCTGATATTTCCCTGCAGATGGACTGGGAGAAAGCTGGATCACATGACAGCTGTAAATCGATTATGAAAAAAGGTACTTAGATTCTTTTTTTCAAATTAAAATAAATACAGTGCCATCACCCATATACATAGAGTATGGATAATGTAAAGTAAACAGTGTGGGATTAATTTACTAAAACTGGAGAGCGCAGAATCTGGTGCAGCTGTGCATGGCAGCTTCTAACTTCAGCTTGTTCAATTAAACTTTGACAATAAAACCTGGAAGCTGATTGGTTTGTATGCAGAGCTGCGCTATATTTTGCACTCTCCAGTTTTAGTAAATCCACCTCTGTGTGTTTAGTACCACTTTAAGGAAAATATATTAAATGGGCCAAAATATCTGTTTGAATAATGCTTCTTTTTTGTAATGACTATAATGAGGTAGAATTAAGTTTACTTACTGAAGGCTGCTGTTCTGTGCAGCCCAGGCCTACACCCGGACACTTTTTAATAAAGGAAATCAGCTCTGACATGATTTTCTTCAGTTGGACTTTTCAATATGCAGAAGGCAGAGGCAGAAAATTGGACACATCTGAGTAAGTCACTACCATGTATCTATACGTGACATACATTTCACACAACAAACCCCCAAGTCTGCCAGACAATCAATAAGTAATAGGCACAAAAACATTTCTATTTCACTCCATTTTTATAGAGCATGCAGGTCCTGCAAGAGAAATTATCAGTGAAAATGAAGCAATATCTTATCTCACACATCTTCTAACAGATGAAAAGCCCTTTCAGAGCTCCTGCCAATTCTCAGTGTCTGATTTACTGCAGAGGAATTTAAATATATTATTCTCCGAAGTGGAAGAGAAAATTACATTATGGTAAAGGGGGTTTGGCTTCTTGCAATTTATTTCTTGAAGATTTGTATATTTGTTTAATGATTGGATTGCGTTTCACACTACATCATGAGGCAATGAATTTTATAATAGTATGTACTAACATAGCTGATTTTTGGACCTCTCCTTTAGGAGATGGTGCATCATTTTATAGCTGAATTCCAAAAACATATAAAAACACCTAATAATGCAGTTCTGCATTTATTAAATCATGCAATGTATTTACAAGAATTTATATTGACAGCAGCAACCTGTAATTTACAGCATTTAGATTGGAAGAGGGAAAGGCAGAACTAGGAGGCATCATGTTCTGCCTGATGAAGTGCACACATGCTGCCAGGAGGAGAGTGAAAATAGTAAAATAAAAAACACCTTTTTTTTTTCGTTTCTGTTATTAAATTTTGCAAACAAATAATCTTTCTTTATAAATGTAGGTTAAAATGTATTCTGCTACATTTCCTTGGTGAAAAGAACCCAAATCGGTGTAAATTATTTAGTCTGTAGGAAAGTTATAGAGTCCACAAACTATGATATATATCTGAAAATCAATCAATCCTGATCTACCGATGGCCTATTTCATATCTTGAGGCCCGAAAACGCCAGGACAGTACAAATATCCCTCAAATTATCTCTTTTTTGGAAAGTTGATAGGCCAAGGTATTTTGTAAGAGGCATGGCAAATTTTTTTGAAGTTGTTATTTTTTGGAAAAAATAAAAAATAAATGTTTACATACTGTCACCAGTGCAGTACAGCATTATCATATAACTGGAGTGGCAATGATCAGGGACACTGACTGGTGACAGTATGTAAAGAATTTTTTTTTCTCAATTCTTTCTTTTTTTATTACATTTTTTTCCTAATTTTTTTTAAACACTGTGACCAGAGCAATATACTACTCTGGGGAAGTAATTAGTATTTTTTTTTTCTTTACACATTATGATTGCTTATGCCAGTGAATTTCATTGTTGTAAGCAACCATTTTTACTAAATGAGACTGATTCATTCTCTTTTTTGTGATTAGCTGTGATTGGCCAAAGCTAATCACCTGGTACAGATGGGCTGTGATTTGCCCTGTCTGTACCATGTGATCACTGTGACCAATTTACAGCTAGCAACTCATTTGTATACAATGGATGGCATGAAAGGAATGATTGGTCACAGCGATCACATGATACTGGCAGCGGGCCGGTATAGTGATTAGTTATCAGCGGTGTCAGGTGGACACTGCCGGTGACAAATTGCGCCACTGCGCAGCCCCGCAAGTGGCGTCTTCTGAGAGAATGTCATATGACATCCACTCAGAAAGACGAAAAGCCCGCTCGGCCATCAATCTGATATAGGCCTGGAGGGAAGGTGTTAAAGAGTAATGCCCCGTACACACGGTCGGACATTGATTGGACATCCTAGGATTTTTTCAGACGGATGTTGGCTCAAACTTGTTTTGCGTACACACGGTCGCACAAAGTTGTCGGAATTTCCAATCGCCAAGAACGCGGTGACGTCAACCACGTATGACGAGACTAGAAAAGGCCAGTTCAGAACCAAGCGCGGCACCCTTTGGGCTCCTTTTGCTAATCTCGTGTTAGTAAAAGTTTGGTGAGAGACGATTCGCGCTTTTTCAGACTCGTGGCTTTCAGATCATTTTCTGCGGTTCAGTTTGTGCTTGTGGGTTTGTATCTGCTCTTCAGTGCGTGCAAGCAAGCTATGCATGACTTTCATTAGTCATTGTGTTCTTGTTCGTTCGTTGCTGTTTTTCAGGTCGCTCTTCACAGGCCTTGCTGTTCTTCAGTGCGTTCTGTTACTTCGTTCTGAGCAGCCGACCGTTTTCTAGCCATGTTGCGTATACGTACTCCTCGTAGAGTTCGTGCTGTGTGGGGGCTTGGTGTTGGGGTCCTGACCTTGACACAAGTCCAGCCCATGAACAGGGTGGGGAGGAGTTCATGGACCAAGAATTGGTTGCTTCAGCGTGACCAGTTCTGTCATATGGCTTTGCTCCATGAGATCCGTGAGAGTAATCCTGATGATTTCAGGAACTTTCTCCAGATGACGGACCCCGTATTTCACCGTTTGTTGGCTTCGCTGACACCCTATATCAGCAGGCAGGATACCTGCATGAGGCAAGCCATCACTCCGGAGCAGAGGCTCGTCGATACCCTGCGGTACTTGGCGACAGGGAGAAGTCTGCAGGACTTGAAGTTCTCGACAGGCATCTCCCTCCAGGCTCTGGGGATCAATATCCCAGAGACCTGTTCTGCCATCATCCAGGTCCTGCAGAAGGAGTATATTAAGGTAAGATTTTTATCCTTTAATATCACATTTTATTGTATATAATGTTTGATAATGTATTGTATTTCTTTCCTCATTTCCTAATTACAATGATTGGAATATGCTGTGAATGTCCCCTTTGTCCTCATGCATGCTGGATTTTTATGTAATTATTTTTGTTGTCCTTCATACATATTTGCCTTCACTTGCCTCCCCAGCATGCTCTCCTGGCCCTATATTCACCTCATGTAGTCACTTAACAATGTATTTTATCAGCTCCATAGTAGTGCTTTAACCCAAACACCCCCTAAAATGTAATTAAAAGTGATTTGTGCTTTAAATTCAGGCAGAGTGCCAGAAGCTTTTTTTGGGGGTCCCCAAATCATTTTTATCCCTCCCTTCCCCCCAACTGCTAAGTCAGCTGATACCAATTCTCTAGCTATCTTCAATCATCTATCTGCTGACTTTGCCAAACCCATACACACTATACCCATCTCTTTTGTGCTCAGATTTATGGATGAATTCCCCAAAGCATGTAGTGCAAGGGCCTGCCTGTATACTTTCAAATGGTACTGTTTAAGGTTTTTGTGTTCTATTATTATCTTGATAGGTAATAGCACAATGTCCAAATGTGCTCAAATGTGTACAATGTGTATTTATATCTTTGTATTATGACACTTCTTACCTGTACCAGTAAGCTGCCAATAGTGTAACTAAGGAGGGGCTGTTCAAAGTAATACCCATTATTTAGGTATTCATCTCTATAATGTTAGAAATGGCCCAGGAGAGGGGGGGAGGGGGAATATGATAGGTGTACCTTATACTTTGGTGTTGTAAAATTCCCCTTACTAAATGTTATCTTGATGTTGGCCAAGAATGTTTTTGTCTAATCTGCTTTCCATGTTTTAATGTGCAAAAAGACTGATTTTTATTTTTTTTCCTCCACAGTTGCCTTCCACGCCACAGGAATGGCAGACTGTCACCTCCCACTTTGCCCAGCGGTGGGACTTTCCTAACTGCGGAGGGGCAATTGATGGGAAACACGTCCACATCATCCCACCACCCAACTCGGGGTCGTACTATTATATTTATAAGGGGTTCAATAGTATTGTGATGTTGGCGGTGGTGTCGGCTAATTATGAGTTCCTGTATGTGGACGTGGGGAAGAATGGCCGGATGTCCGATGGTGGAGTCATCGCCCAGACGGAGTTTTACAGGCGTCTCCAGAATGGCAGCTTGGACTTGCCACCTCCAGAAGATAATGTGGAAGGACTCCCATTCGTCTTCGTTGCGGATGAAACCTTTGCGCTGGGGGGACCACCTTATGCGGCCATTCACGATGAGGACCCTCACCCCGGACCAGAGGGTTTTTACCTACTGGCTGGCCAGAGCCAGAAGAGTGGTGGAGAATACATTTGGAATCATGGCCAGCCAGTTCCGCCTATTTCTTACACCCATCCATATGGCGGAGTATAAACTGAATCATATAATCCTGGCGTGCTGTGTTCTACATAACTTTTTACGGCAACATTCTGCCAACTATGCTGGCTCAGTTGGGCCTGAGGCCGGAATTATAAATGAAACAACCCTGACGGCGCTTGAAAGTGGCCGTCCTGGCTTGCCCTCCCTGAGTGCCCGTAATGTCCGACTAAGATACCTTGAGTTCTTTGTGGGTAGGGGGGCCATCAATATGCCAGACAATTTGTGAAACCTTGATCAAATAAAAAAAAAAAGCAAATCTTTGGTGACATTTACTGCTTGTGTTTGTTTTAGCTGACCCTGACAGAAATGTTGTGAGTCCAGAAAATGGTGTGATTGTGTAACCTTACAAAGCACTGCTGGATGTTATTTACTAAAGGCAAAGACACTTTGCACTACAAGTGCACTTGAAACTGCACTGAAACTGCACTTGTAGTGCAAAATGGATTTGCCCTTAGGAAATAACCCCCATTGTCACAGAAAGCAGCAATTAGAGCACCACAAAAGTGTTGTAGCGTTGAGACAATAATCCACACATTCTTGATTAACAATCTTTTTAATACCTGCACAATCACATGTGCATTTAGAAAAGGTTTTTAAAACAAATCAACATGTTTGTTGTATAACAATTTTTGGGGTGACATTATCAAAAGTAGAAATGTCCATTTAAGATAAAACAGGCATGTTTCAAACCAACAAGAAAGACACAAATCTTCAACTTACAAAGTTCACATTTGGTAGAACTTGAAGGCAATATCAGACATGAGTATTTAGGAACTGTGTTTGATATTGCGTTCAGATGGGGTGAAGTCACCCCAGGAAAAGCCAAATTTTGAAGATGCACACCAATTTATGAATGTCAACATGTGCTAGCTGCCATCACGGGGGATCAAGGGACGTGTTTTGGGGGAGCAACCCCTTCCTCTCAGCTACTTTATTATTGAGGAAGGGGTTGCACCCCCAAAATGCCTACATTGATCTCCCGTGATGGCTGATAGTACATGTTGGCACACTGTGTGCATCTTCAAAATTTGGCTTTTCTAAAAATCGCATAAAAATTTTTAACATTGTAGCACAACAAAAAACAAAGGGATTTGGAGGGGTTTTAAACTCGCCCCAAAACATCAATGATGTTCTTATTTTTTATAATAACATCATTGATGTTTTTCGTGATGTTTTCCAATGCAACATTACACCCCATGATCTCCCCAATCAGGATCTGGGCACTTTCCTTGGTGAAAGGATCTGGATCCACAACATCACGATCACCTAAAAAGAGAGGAACCAAAAAAAAACCATGTATTATAAATATGCCGGCATCCATCTCTTACCTGAGCCTGTGGTCGCAGACACTCACCTGTTGTGGTGACTAGTTCCACCACGTCTTCTTCCTCCTCCTGCTCTGCTTGTCTTTGGGGTATTTCCCCTTCTTCCAGAGGTGGGGGGTCCCTGGTCTCCTCGGATGAGGGGTGTCCTCCGAGTCTTTTCTCCCCTATGTAAAAAAAAAAAAGGTATACTTAGCACACAGATATATGATGGCAGAACTAAAAATATGAAACATTGCTTGGAAGTGGGGTACAATTATCTGTTTTGGTAGAGTTCTAAGATGTAGCATTTTGAGTGTTCTTTGTCAAGCTTCAATACTTTACCTGTTTTGTACAAGCTTCACAGATGGAGACCCCCCTATAGTATACACTGGTGCACCTGTGTGTGGCCCCCTAATAAAAAGGGTGTTCTGGTGTCCCACACTAGTGCTCCAGCGCCCAGATGTGTAAACAGCTGCTGAGTGTCCTCTCCTTACACAGAATCTAGTTTGCATTTCATTCTAGTAACAAACCCATCTACACAACCAAATTATTTTCAGACAAGTTTGCCGTCAAAAACGTGGGCAAATGCATATGGCCAAAACAATGGTGTTTTATAGGCCGAAAGAAAAATGTTTGATACGAACGAATAATGTGCCCATGAACATCAAAGTTGCCATTTTAAACTGTACAACAGTTCCTAAAAGCACATGGAGCAGCACGAACGTAATAAACACAAAAAGAATAGGAACACAGCACAACTACTTACTTTTTTGCAGCACTCTCCTGATCCTTCTGTACTGCTCGTGTTCTCTTAATTTGAGGTCCGACCACTGCTTCCTGAGCTGATCTTTCGATCGACGTACCCCAAAATTACGGTGCAGACTCTTGACCACTTGATCTTGGCCTTTCTGACATTGGGGTTGGGGTAAGGTCCATACTTCCCATCATAGTCGGCCTTCTTCAGGATGTCGACCATCTCCAACATCTCCCCAAAGGACATATTTGAGGCCTTAAACCTTCTCCTTCTTGATCCAGACGTTTCCGGCTCCGGGCTTTCCTCCTCCTCGTTGCTGTAATTAGCACGCACCTGCTGTGTCTCCGCCATGTGCTCTTCCCCCACTGCGCCGAACAAAAAGGAGCGGGGAATAGACTAGAAAGAACGTCAGGGGCGGGCGGAGTTACACGCATGCGCAGTGTGTATAAAGTGTAACACGCATGCGTAGTACGTACGGTCTGTGGGCGGAGGAAGGAGCATCGGAGGCGCCGATCGTGAGAACGAAGGTAAGATCTAAACTTGGGCCTATACTGCTTCTAAATTGAGGCCTATATTGTAACAAGATTAGGAGAGTTTGGCCTGACATTAGGGTTTGTCTTGTGTTGTGTCTTGCAGAGAAAATGGATGGCTTCAACGACCACAATTTCCTCCCCCTGTTCATAGATAAATACAGGGAGCTGCCCTGTCTGTGGCAGGTGAGACACCCCCATTACAACAATAAACAAAAGAGGCAGGCAGCGCTGGAGAAACTGCTGGAGTTGGTGAAGCCGGTGGTCCCCACAGCAACCATCCCCTATTTAAAAACCAAAATTGGTGGCCTGAGGAGCACTTATCTTAGGGAGCGCAAGAAGGTCACGGATTCCCAGAGCTCCGGAGCTGGAGCAGATGACGTTTATGTCCCCAGGCTGTGGTACTATGAGAGACTGCGATTTCTGTCAGACCACAGTGAAGTCAGGCAATCCCTCTCCACTCTTCCTTCCACTCTTCCTTCCACCCCAGCTGAGGCTTCCGATGTCCAACCTGGGCCTTCCAGCCAGGAAGAAGTGGAGGAGCCCAGCTGGAGCCAGGTATAGCATTGTTCTACAGATTTCTGGTCAATAAATAAATGATGTTTACTAGATGTTATTATTGATCACTAATTGCTGATTTAATAAAGTGTTTTACATATCAATAGACAGTAGTGGGCACCCAAAATTGGGACAAGAATGAAAAATGCTGGGCTTAGAATGATAGTCTGTTATATTTGTTAACATTCAATTTGCAACAATCATGAGGTGAAAATTGTGTGTGATTGATGAATAAAAAACTCAAACGATGTCCCTTTTTCATACACAGGAAGACCTCAGCAAGGAGGAGGCTGTGGAATGTGGCAGCCAGGAGGAGGCGGGGGTTAGTGGCAGCCAGGAGGAGGCGGGGCTAAGTGTCAGCCAGGAGAAGCCTGGGACAAGTCGAAGCCTGACCGAATCGCAGGTTCCTCCCCTCCGCCTTCCATACAAAAGAGCGAGGAAGGCGACTCACATGCAGGATTCAGCACTCAGGCTAATTCAGGAGGCTTCTGCGTCCCTCAGAGCCTTACCCACTCCTGAAGAGGCCTTTGCCTGCATGGCTGCCACAAAACTGCAGTGCATGCAGAAGGGTCAACGCAAAATATGTGAGGACCTTCTGTATAAAGTCCTAAGTAAGGGGGTGAGCGGTGAACTAACACCCAATACCCACCTGAGTGAGTTGGCCCCTCCCCCTCCTCCTCCTCCTGCCCCAACGCCACCACCAGAGCCACAGCGTGGAAGGAAGCGTGGAAGGAAGACCAGAGAGTGATGGCCCTGGGTTCAGTCTGGTATGACAAAATATGCAGTCTCTTGTATGACCACAGCCTGGGGACACAGATGTCATCTGCTGCTTTCCGATCTCTGGGACTTCTGGACCAGACTGCACTCCCTTATATATGGGCTCCTCAGGCCACCAATTTTGCTTGAAAATAGTCGGTGTGCGCCCTGGGGGCCAAAGGCTTCACCCACTTCTGCTGTTTCTCCAGCGTTTCCTCCCGCTTTGTTTAGTTGTGAGCCCTTAATAAAGGAATTTGTTGTTCAATTATACTCTCCTATGTGTGTTTTCCTTCAAAAAGGACAGTTTGTTTGTGAGGAGGCAGGTACATTTTAAATATACAATGTGAAATTAACAAGAGACAACAACACCAAACAATCTCCTACAGATTAAATAATACAAGATATCAATGGTGTTGAAAACAAAAGAAAAACACAGCCTTGAAAAACAAAACAAACCCCCAAAAAATATAAAACCAGCCTGGAAGTAAACATAAAAAAATTACAAACAACCAAAAACAAATTTGGGCAGATGTGACAAATCTAAATATATTGAGGGAATCCCAATAAATAATAAAGAAATAAGTTTGTGAGAAGTCTGTGTGAATATGAGCAGCAAAACTACTTCATTCTTCACACATTATAAAGAAGAAGAGAGTGCGCTGTATTAAACTATTTTTGACATTGCAGCGTGGCGAAAGTGCTGTATCCATTCCGAACACTAATTTTACCAGACCGAGCTGTTCCGTCTCGGAATTTCTTCTGAGCATGCGTGGCACTTTGTGTGTCGGGAACTGGCCACACACGGTCGGAATTGACGCGATCAGATTTTGTTGTCGGAAAATTTTATAGCCTGCTCTCAAACTTTGTGTGTCGGAAAATCCGATGAAAAATGTCCAATGGAGCCCACACGCGGTCGGAATTTCCGACAACGCGCTCCGATCGGACATTTTCCATCGGAAAATCCGACCGTGTGTACGGGGCATAACTCTTTTGTTGAGAAAAAAAAACAATCCCCATTTTGTTTCGGAGGATGACTAAAAACCTGACCTGTATCTTGGTGCAGAGTTCTTCACCCAAGCAGGAAATTAGATTTTTCTACCAAACGACTCCAGGATGCCATATTGCATTGAATTTTACAGAAAATTACAGTGATGCAGTTTAAAAAGGAAACATCATTTTTAATAACATTAAACTATAAAATGGCTTCTGTAGCAATTATATACACTATATATATATTTTTTTTATTTGCTATATTTTTTCCACAAAAGTGGAGTTACCCTTTAACACCATCTTAAAGATATTGGTGGTTAAAGTAGAGGTAAAGTATAACTGGATGACATTTATTTTAAAGCATACCCTTAACAGTTTCCATGCTAATTTTTCTTTTACAAAATATTGTTTACACCTTTTTAACCTTTCAGCATCTCCACCTCTGCAGCCACTTACTGTTTACTGTACATGCCCTTGCTCCAGAAGCAGCTGCATGTCATTGCTAAGGGCTCGCTTTCTGATGATGATAATGGTGGAGCATGCTTAGACATTGAGCATCAGCACAGTCAATTTTACCCTGCAATAGGGAAAAAGGATAAATTGTTGCCTCCTTATAAACAGAAGAGCCAGAACAAGGATCTGATTCACGTCAGGATTACCAGGTATTGTTTTAATGAAAGCTGTGGATTTAAAAGGTCTGAAGACTACGTCTGAATTCATATTAACCCTTTCATGACTAGGCCTATTTTTAAAATTTGGTGTTAAAATCTGTATTTTTTGCTAGAAAATTACTTAGAACAAAAACCAAACATTATATATATTTTTTTAGCAGAGAATCTAGAGAATAAAATGGAAATTTTTGCTATATTTTATATCACACAGTATTTGTGCAGCGGTGTTTTAAACGTAAATTTTTGGGAAAATTTCATGAATTTAAAAAAAAATAAACAGTAAAGTTACCCCAAATTTTTTCTATAATGTGAAAGATGATGTTACGCCGAGTAAATAGATACCAAACATGTCACGCTTTATAATTGCACGCACTTGTGGAATGGTGACAAACTACGGTACCTAAGAATTTCCATAGGCGACGCTTTAAATTTTTACGGTTACCAGGTAAGAGTTACAGAGGAGGTCTAGTGCTAGAATTATTGCTCTCACTCTGACGATCGCGGGGATACCTCACATGTGTGATTTGAACACCGTTTACATATGCGTGCGCGACTTCCGTATGCGTTTTCTTTGCTGCGCGAGCTCGCGGGGACAGAGGCGCTTTAAAAAAAATGTTTTTCTTATTTATTTTATTAATTTTTATTTATAAATTGTGTTAAAAAAATTTTTTTTTGATGACTTATATTGCTGTCACAAGGAATGTAAACATCCCTTGTGACAGTAATAGGTGGTGACAGGTCCTCTTTATGGAGGGATCGGGGGTCTAAAAGACCCCCGATCCCTCCTTTGCACTTCAAAGTATTCAGATCGAGAAAAACAGCGATTCTGAATACTGTATATCATTTTAAATTCGGCGCCATAGGCAGCCGAGTAAACGAGAAGTGACGTCATGACGTCGCTTCCGCGTTTACATTTAGAAGGCTGGAACAAAGCCACCCACAGCTTTGTTCCAGCCCACCCCCAGCCGCCGGAGACAGCCAGTTGGCCACTGGGCCTCCTGTTCGAACGGGAGGCCCGGTAACAGCGGCGGGAGGGGGGAGGACGTCCCCTCCCGCTGCTCCGGTTTAGCCGCATCGGTTGTTATACCCGGAAAGCCGATTGCCCGCTGTAAAAAATGGTACCAGGATGATGCCTGCAGCTGCGGGCATCATCCCGGTATAACCCTGGAAAGCCGAGTACACACATCTGCGTATGCTCGGCGGGAAGGGGTTAAAGAGTATTTAAGGTGGAAAAAATCAGCAAATAAAAAATAATATAGCGTATATAATTGCGACACAAGTCATATTGTGATTGAATGTTATTAAAAATTACCTTTCCATTTCAATCTGCAGTACTGTCATTTTCTGTAAAATGAAATGCAATATGGCTATCTGGAGGCATTTTCGATGCATCTATGGCCACCTTTACTAATAAAGGAGTCTCCCCAAATCTTACTTTGTACTACAGAACAATTAGTTCCTATGCTTTGGATATTATGAAAATGGGTGGGACTTAACAGGTATTGGATGAAGCAAATTCTGCTGAAGACTGAAGATAGCAAAGTTCAGGCTTACTGCCAGACCGATATAGGTATTAAAGTGTATTCTTTGCAGGGAGTTTTTTTTTCCTTAGAAGCAGAGTCACTTCAAAGTTATATTAAAGATGCATTTTTGTTATTATTATTTTTTTTTTAAATAACAAATAGCTCTATATAATAGTTTTTCACAGAGCAGCCCCAATCCTCTTTTCCCGTCCCCTGCTTGTGCTCTTCCTTTTTTTTTTCTTTTTTCCCTTAAAAAAAAAAAAAAACAACGCCCGCTCTCCTCCAACTCTTCCTCCCTCTTCCCCCACCCCCCACCCCCCCAGCCTCCCCACTCTCCCTAAACCTCCAATATTAACGTACATCCATCAGATTTTTTAAACTCCATTCATTTTCCCCATATATTACGACATACCTCCGGTGAATCCTCTACTGTGTGTATTGTTTCCTCCATGGATCTCACCCATTCCACCCTTACTACCCACTCCTTCATCTTTGGGGCTTCTTGGGTTCTCCATAGTCTTGGGATCATGCTTTTGGCTGCGTTTATGAGATATGGGACTATGGTGTTTATATATTGGGAGACCGCTTTTCTGGTGTTGTGAAATAAACAATCCCAGGGGTCCTTCTGAATCCGTTCTCCCGTTATTTGATAGATTGCTCCTATAATTCCCTTCCAATAGGGTGGTATTTTTATGCATTCCCACCAAAGATGCGCAAAGGTCCCCGGGGTGTCGCAGCATCTCCCAACAAGTTGGAGGGCTCTATGCCCCGTACCTATGCGCTCTTTGGGGGGGGTCACATACCACCTTGCCAATAATTTATAGCACATTTCCATTGTCCTGACATCCCTTGAGGAGCAGCAAGCTAAGATTTTTTTCCTGTGTTCATCTCTATAGAGTCCTATTTCCTCTTCCCGTTTCCCCAGATAAGGTGGGTGTTTTTGTTCTTCCTTAATCAGAATTTTGTATATTTTTGATATGCTTTGATTTAAGCTTGAGGGGGAGCAGAATAATTTCTCAATTAACCTCATGTGTCCTTTTCCCTGGAGTGGTTGTGGTAGTGATGGTGTAAAATGGTGTAATTATATATACCTCCATTTATCTAATGGTTTATTTCCCCATTCACGTGTAATTTCTGCATACCTGTACAATCTATTTCTTTTCATCACATCTTGTAATAATATTTCCTCTTTTTTTGGCCATCTGGTAAAATATATGTGTTTTTTTTTCCTTGGCTTAAAGTAATCTGTACCTAATATAGACATTAATGATGAATTATAATCCCAATGGTATAATCTACCAAATCCATCCCATATCTTAAGTGTTTCTAATTAGTGGATTTGTGCTAGAACCTAAATCTCGGTGTTGTGATGGTATCCAAACCATCTTCCCTATATCTGATTTACTTTGTGATATCTCTATGTTTACCCAACTTTTCACTTCTTTATTGTGAATCCAATCTGCAATCCGGGAGATAGAGATCGCCTGGTAAGATTTTTTAAAGTCTGGTGCCGCTAACCCCCTCCCCCATCTTTTTTCTTTTCCTGGTGTTGCATATGCCATCCTAGGACGTTTATGTGCCCATATATATTTTAGTGCCATTGATTTTAATTTCTTAAAATAGTCCTGAGGAAGTGTTATTGGGGTCATCTGAAAAATGTATATCAGCCTTGGTAATATATTCATCTTGAATGCATTTATTCTCCCTATCCACGAAAGGGGTTTCTGTTTCAAGATGTTCAGTTGTTCCTTAATCTTATTAAGCATTGGAATATAATCATCCTTAAACATAGTACCCAGAGATGCATTCGGGTTTATTCCCAAGTAACCCAGTTCCTCCTTGCATCATACAAAGGGGAATTTAGGTTGGATTGCCTGCTGTTCCTCCCTCAGTGTAGTTATATTCAAAATTTCGGATTTGGACATGTTTATTTTAAAATGAGTCAGTTTTCCATATCGACTCAACTTCTCTAATATTATTGGGGTTGTTGTCCTGGGATTAGAGATATAAAAATGCAAATCGTCCACATAAGCAGCTACGCTATACTCCCTTTCCCCTACTCTTACCCCTTTAATATCCGGGTTTTTATGGATAGCGGCTAATAGAGGTTCCAATGCTATTACAAACAGCATTGGGGAGAGCGGACACGCCTGCCTTGTCCCATTAAATAATTCAAGGGGACAAGACAGGTTCTCATTTATTCTAATTTTAGCCGTTGGGTGTTGGTAGAACCCTGCCTGTGCTCTTAGCTCCCCCTCTTCTCTTAGTGCTGCTTGCTATGAGGGTACTTGTGCATGCTTGCTCCAAAGCACTGCTCTGTGCGTCTTATGGACTTGCCCCCACTCCCTCCTCACAGGCTGTGATTAACAGCAGCGGGAGCCAATGGCTCCTGCTGCTGTGTCTTAGGCCAATGAGGAGGCAGAGACCCAGGAGAGCAGCTGCTCTCATGCACATCACTTGATCGCGATGGAGCTCAGTTAAGTATTAGGGGGGCTGCCGGGGGGGAGCTGCATACTAAAGGTTTTTTACCTTCATGCTTTGGTGTCCGTTTATGAAGCAGTGAAATCTATTCACTGCTTCGTTCTCCGGCATTCACAGTGAAGATTTTTCTCCTCTGTGTGCCAGTTTATGAAGCAGTGTAGATTGCTTCACCTTTGGAGGAGTGAAGCGATCTACAAATGCTTCAAACAGTGGAGAACAGCCCCTGATACTGGAATCTCGTGAGACTTTACGAGATTATAGTACCAGATGTCAGTTTATTAAGCAGTGATAAATTATCACCGCTCAACGGCGTGGATTAATGTTAGTAAAATAAAGAGTCCCCCTACATTATACACATATGTATACACACACACACATTATATATACATGTATATACACACACATGATATATATATACATATACACATTATATGTATATATGTATATATATGTATACTCATAAATATGACAGGGGGACATGCTTACAGTGTTGGGGGGTCTGAACGAGGCATAAGGAAGTTAAAAAACTTCCTCCTTCCCCCTCAGATCCCCCCAGATTTCCTCTTCACTCCCCGATTCACCACCTCTGAGCTGGTGAACCTGGGAGTGTGAATTCTGACTCAGATCGCCAGTGAAGCACTGAGATCACCGCTTCATAAACTGGCCGTTACTGTGTCATTCAATGAGGATTCTCCGTGTGTAGAGATAATCGGCGGGAGAACAAGTTCAAACATGTTCTCCCCCGATTATCACTGTTTCATAAACTGTTTATGGACTGTGATCAGCGGCGATCCTCGGGATCACCGCTGATCACTGCTTCATAAACGGACACCATAGAATGCATGAAGGTAAAAAACCCTCAACCTTTAGAACCACTTTAACTTCAAACTTATAGTACAACACTACATGGCAGACTATTGTGACATTCGGACCTCAAAGAAAGATGACTTATGCCTCTTCATTGCCATATATTATAAGACTAGTAAAGCAGAAGTTTGAATTTTGAATTGGGTTAGGGTTAATTATTACATCCTAGATGGAGAATGGCTTCTACGTCACTAATGTGTCTCTAATCAGCAACAGAAAATTGTTGTCGAAGATTGGATTCACTGCTAGCGCAACTAGTAAGCATAATAATGTTCTTTTACAGGCATTTTTTTTTTTTTCAATTACATGTAATTAGTTTGATGACCGTAGCTTGGCTACAGATTCACTATAATGCAGCTTAAAAGAGTCACCTACTCTCTGTATTAATGGAAGCAGTGGTGAAACACTTTCTGCTCTGAAAGCTCAAAAATAAACAGATTTTTTCTAACTTTGTACAGACAGGAACATAATTATCAATCCTTTGGGTTTCAAGCGTGACTTCTTCTCGAGTCAATTATAAAATATAAAATGTAAAACACATCTCTGCACCCATCTAACTTTATTTCCAGCAATGTCCTCCTTCACAGGGTGACATAAGGTTTTATCTACTTACTGCTGCCATTATCTACATGGTTCAATGGTGGGAATCAAAACATGACCATTGAGAGCATATGTACAAAATTAGAAGCTGAGAATCACCCGTGTTGCAACCGTCTGCATTGCACATGGTTGCAGGGTCCTGGCAGAGGGGCCCCATTAACTCGAATGCAACAGGGGTGTAATTCAACTCCTCATTCACTAGTGTGAATGAGCCCTAATGCACCAGCCACTTTACAGAGAACAACCAAAATGACCCCCTCTGTCCAGTACAAATCACCCCCCCCCCAAGCCCATATCCCCCACAGTACTGATCCCCCCTAACATCCCTTAATCTCCCCAGCACAACCCCCCCCCCCCCCCAGTGCAGACTCCAAAGACCAACCCCCTCCAACAGAGACTGACTCTCCCCCTCCGGCACAAACTCCTCAGTACAGACTACTCCCTTCCTCTCCTTTCTCACAGGAGAGACCCTACCGCACAACTCGACTGCCCCAGAACTGACTGACCTCCATAGCAAAGATCACCCGCCCCCAGCACAGACCGCCTGCCCCAGCACAGACTTACCTCCCCAGTAGAGCTGCATGATTCTGGCCAAAATGAGAATCACATTTTTTTTGCTTAGAATAAAAAGATCACGATTCTCGCGGCGTAAAATCTTTCACATTATACAAAAAAAATGGGCTAACTTTACTGGTTAGTTTTTTTTTTTTTAATTCATTAAAGTGTCATTTTTTTCCAAAAAATTGCATTTGAATGACTGCTGCGCAAATACAGTGTGACATCAAATATTGCAACAACCACCATTTTATTCTCTAGGGTCTCTACTAAAAAAAATATATATATATATATATATATATATATATATATATATATATAATGTTTGGGAGTTCTAAGTAATTTTCTAGCAAAAGAAATGATTTTAACTTGAAACCAACAAATGTCAGAAAAAGGTTAAGGCTGGGTTCACACATGTGCGGTGCAAATTGAAGCTCCATTTTCACAGCTAATTGACAAAGTAGTTGTTCAGCGTTTCAAGGCAGTTTTTGATCAGGATCAGGTCAGGATTGCATCAGTATCAGGTCAGGTTTACATCAGGGTCAGGTCAGGATTTTATCCTGTTCACAACGGAATGCATCTGCGAATCAGATGCATTCCCATAGAAGATAATGTGCTTGCAATTTGCACTGCAATGCCTATGTGTTTTTTGGGCAATGTGGAGTGCGAATGCAACGCACATATGTGAACCAGCCTCATTCAAATGACGTATTTTAAAATGTCATGCGAATTGGACACCACATCCAATTCGCATAGGTGGGAACCAGGCCTTATGCCCTGTACACACGATCAGACATTGATCGGACATTCCTACAACAAAATCCATGGATTTTTCCGACGGATGTTGGCTCAAACTTGTTTTGCGCACACACGGTCGCACAAAGTTGTCGGAAAATCCGATTGCTCTGAACGCGGTGTCGTAAAACACATACGTCGGGACTAGAAACGGGGCAGTAGCCAATAGCTTCCGTCTCTTAATTTATTCTGAGCATGCGTGGCACTTTGTGCGTCGGAACTGTCCACACAAGGTCGGAATTTACGCGAACGGAAATTCCGATGGAAAAAGTCAGTTGGAGCCCACACACGGTCGGAATTTCCGACAAGCTCCGATCGCACATATTCCGTCGGAAACTCCGACCGTGTGTACAGGGCATTAGTGTTTAAGTCGTTAAACTTTCCTCATTTACACACCAAAGTGTATTCCTTTAATCTAAAGGACAAATCTTTACAATCTTTAAAACTTAAGTTCCAAAGCTAAAGAATGTTGTGATTCTTGGCAGACTGCCCACTTTTTTTTTTTTTCCTTTCTTTTGAATTCTGTCGGCTTTAGCACAGCAGAGAGAATTCTCTGCATAGAAAGAATCGAGAAATACTTTGTCAAGATCGCAACGGGGAAAAAAATCGCCATAACGATTCTTAACGATTAATTGTGCAGCTCTACTCCCCAGCAAAGATCACCCATCCCCCAGCACAGGCCGCCTGCCCCCAACACAGACTGACCTCCCACACAGAAACACCCCCCCCCACTCAGCAGAGATCTCACAGTAGAGACAACCCCCTCCCCCATCCCCATTCCCCCTCACCTTCCTAGTACAAACATCCCCGTCACCCCTTGGGAAAAGAACTGTAACAAGAGGCAACATCCCCCCAAACTCACTCACCAGATAACATATGATGGGAGCTCAGAGCAGTGGCATATTAAAGTGGGTGCAGGCTCAATGGTTGTGCTGTGGCCGCCTAACAGTTCATTTGTTGTGTAGCACATTGCTACCCTGCAGTGCTGTATAACATCAAGAGAAACTCTGGCAGTCACAGCACCCCCAATGAGCCAGTACCTGTTACTTCAATGAAAGCAGGAGCTCAGTGAAGGGAAGTCTCTTACCCTTCTCCGCCCAGCGCTCTCCTTCTCCTCTGGACTTTTGGGTAAAAGAACTGTGATATGTGTGTGCTGAGTATATAGGGAGTAGGCTCAGATTTTATTTAATTATGCCCCTTTAAGCCCCTCCCATGCATTTTGATCAAATCCACAATTCAGCATGTTACACCATGTGTGCTGCTATATGGGTGTAAAAAAAATGACGGGACCCGGGTGCCAGATGTGCTTGGTATGCAACTGGCTCAGAGAGTCTGGAGAAGAAGGAGAATGCTGGGCGGCGTAGGGGAAGAGACTTCCTCTCACTGAGCTCCTGCTCTCACTGAAGCAGCAGGTGTGGGCTCACTGGGGGTGCCAAGGCTGCTGGAGTTTCTTTTTTTGTTAAACAGCTCTGCAGGGCAGCATTGTGCTTAGGGTTGCCACCTGTCTGGGATTCACCTGGACAGTCCGGGTCTTGTACCATGTGCCCGAGTTTTGTACTGCCTGTAACCGGGGCACATGATTCAGCCCAGACCAGGGACAGACCATTCGGGCAGGGGGGACCATCAGCATACCTGTCACTGTGAGACAGCAGCATTGCTTGTAAAGAATACACTGTGCCTGCGGTGTGTGTTCGGAATCCAAATCTCCTTTCCGTTCCCCCCCCTCCCCTCCAGTCTCGTGCAGGGTCCCTGTTATCTCTGACTCAACCCCCCCCCTCCAGTCACCATGCGGTGTGCTGAGAGAACTGGGAGGCGGAGCTCACTGTAGCTATTGTCGGGACTCGGGCTAGCCGCTGCTCACATTAGAGGGAGGGAGAAGGTGAGCACAGTTTTTTCTGGGAGAAGTCTCCTAGGGTGGAAAGTTGCAAACTTTCAAGAGGACGTGTTCTTCAGGAGATGCAGTGAAGGGTTAAGTTGACAGAAGAATCAGAGGAGATTCTTGGGGTGGGGGGAGGGGGACTATGCAGCCATCACATTTGACAGATAACTCCTAAGCAGTACACATGCCTGTCTATGCAAACATCCCCCAATTGTTCAGACTACATAATGTGAAGTAATCTATAACCATTCATATAACCCTGTATATATGTGGAGAGTTCACACTTCTGATTGTACAGACTCGGAGCTTGGATAACACGGGTTATATGAATAGTCATGAATGACCTTTTTATCATCTGTACATACAGAGTGCTATGGGCTGGATTACATAGATCTGTACTACATTCTTATAACAGCTTGTTTCCATCAAGTAGTACTGTTGTATGATTTATTGTTGTATATGTTTTTAGTAGATGAGCACAAGAGCTTTTTTTGATTATAGACATCACTTCTCAGTCCCCCCGCTCCCCCCAGCTTGCATCACCCCCAGACCACTTCATACAGACATCACTCTGAGCTGCTTCCGACCCTCAGCTGAGGGACATAATTACATGGTCACTTTCCTTCCCTTATCTTCCCATCATCGCTCCATGGTCACCCCATAGACACTGCAAGAAATCTTTCCCCATTCTGCCACCGTCATACCCTCCGCACTCCTCTCCTGTACATACTGCCCCCATCATCCCCGCCACACTCCTCTCCTGTACATACTGCCCCCATTATCCCCTCCACGCTCCTCTCCTGTACATACTGCCCCCATCATCCCCTCCACACTCCTCTCTTGTACATACTGCACCCATCATCCCCATCACACTCCTCTCCTGTACATACTGCCCCCATCATCCCCTCCACACTCCTCTCCTGTACATACTGCCCCCATCATCCCTGCCACACTCCTCTCCTGTACATACTGCCCCCATCATCCCCTCCACACTCCTCTCCTGTACATACTGCCCCCATCATCCCCCCCCACACTCCTCTCTTGTACATACTGCCCCCAACATCCCCTCCACACTCCTCTCCTGTACATACTGCCACCATCAACCCCGCCACACTCCTCTTCTGTACATACTGCCCCCATCATCCCCGCCACACTGCTCTCCTATACATACCGCCCCCATCATCCCCTCCACACTCCTCTCCTGTACATACCGCCCCCATCATCTCCTCCACACTCCTCTCCTGTACATACCGCCCCCATCATCCCCTCCACACTCCTCTCCTGTACATACTGCCCCCATCATCCCCGCCACACTCCTCTCCTGTACATACTGCCCCCATCATCCCCTCCACGCTCCTCTCCTGTACATACTGCCCCCATCATCCCCTCCACACTCCTCTCTTGTACATACTGCCCCCAACATCCCCTCCACACTCCTCTCCTGTACATACCGCCCCCATCATCCCCGCCACACTCCTCTCCTGTACATACTGCCCCCATCATCCCCTCCACGCTCCTCTCCTGTACATACTGCCCCCATCATCCCCTCCACACTCCTCTCCTGTACATACTGCCCCCAACATCCCCTCCACACTCCTCTCCTGTACATATTGCACCCATCATCCCCGTCACACTCCTCTCCTGTACATACTTCCCCCATCATCCCCTCCACACTCTTCTCCTGTACATACTGCCCCCATCATAGCTGCCAAACTCCTCTCCTGTACATACTCCCCCCATCATCCCCTCCACACTCCTCTCCTGTACATACTGCCCCCATCATCACCCCCACACTCCTCTCTTGTACATACTGCCCCCAACATCCCCTCCACACTCCTCTCCTGTACATACTGCCCCCATCAACCCCGCCACACTCCTCTTCTGTACATACTGCCCCCATCATCCCCGCCACACTGCACTCTTATACATACCGCCCCCATCATCCCCTCCACACTCCTCTCCTGTACATACCGCACCCATCATCCCCTCCACACTCCTCTCCTGTACATACCGCCCCCATCATCTCCTTCATACTCCTCTCCTGTACATACTGCCCCCATCATCCCCTCCACACTCCTCTCCTGTAGATACTGCCCCCATCATCCCTTCCACACTCCTCTCCTGCAGAATCAGATGTAAAGGGAACAAACCCTGTGCATTCAGACGTAAAGGGGAACTCTGCGGATTCAGATCTAAAGGAGAACTCTGTTGAAACTGATGTAAATGGGGGACTCTTGTGATCATCTCCATATGGTTAGAAATGTTATTTAATCACAAAAATATATGTACAGTGTATACTATATAAAACAATTAGCTGTGCATTGCTTTATTGCTTTGTACAGATGTAATGAATTTAATGCACTACAAAAAAAACTTAAACATTGGCGTGCGCTGCTAATGTGTTGGGGTTTGGTTTGACGAAAAGGTGGCAACCCTAATGCCCCGTACACGGAAATTGTCGGAAATTCCGACCGTGTGTAGGCTCCATCACACATTTTCCATCGGATTTTCCGACACACAAAGTTTGAGAGCTTGCTATAAAATTTTCCGACAACAAAATCCGTTATCGGAATTTCCGATCGTGTGTACGCAAATCCGACGTACAAAGTGCCACGCATGCTCAGAATAAATAAAGAGATGAAAGCTATTGGCTACTGCCCCGTTTATAGTCCCAACGTACGTGTTTTACGTCACCACGTTCAGAGCGATCGGATTTTCCGACAACTTTGTGTGACCGTGTGTTAGCAAGACAAGTTTGAGCCAACATCCATCGGAAAAAATCCATAGATTTTGTTGTCGGAATGTCCGATCAATGTCCGACCGTGTGTACGGGGCATAAGAGGTTAATTTACTAAAGGCAAATATATTGTGCACTGTAAGTGCAGTTGCTCTAGATCTGAGGGGAAGCTCTGCTGATTTCTATAATCCAATCATGTGCAAGCAAAAATGCAATCCTAGGATTTTGTTGTCGGAATGTCCGATCAATATCTGACCGTGTGTACGGGGCATAAGTGTGCTACACAGTAAATTTTGAGCCCACACCCAGTGCGAGCCGCACCCCCATTAGTACAACACCGGCTGACAACATTTTGTAGTATTTGAAGCTAGCTTCACAATCTGCAGCTTCATTAGCTACCTACTTTATCCAGTGCAGCTGCTCTGCACATCAGTGATTTTAAGTTTCATAGACAAGTATTGTAGTTGGCTACAGCAGAAAATGCATAGTCAGCTTATCAATTACCACAGAAAGTACATAGAGATTTGTAGCTTTTACACATTACTGCTACAAAGCTGATTTTCTTTCCTCTGCAAGGATGTGCTAATGGGACAAACAGCTACATACACAGGGTAGAGTTGGATGGTTTGAAAGTCTCCTTGGCCAACTGGCTCAAAACAAAAATTGTATCTGGTCTTAGAAACGTTTTCATAAATTCAACAGTGGATTTGACAGATTGGCATCTTTATTTAAAGTGGGGTTCCAACCCAAAAAAACAAAAATGCCTCAAAAATTCTAAAAAAAACAAAACAAAAAAACATTTGGATATTTTTTTTTTTTCACTTACCTCTAAATGCCTGTTGCTAGGTGGTCCCTCGTAGTCTGCCCCTTCCTTTGCCTGGGCTGGTGACATCACTTCCCCCTCGGCACAGGAAGGGCTCCGCTCTGCTCCCTCCCTCCTGTCAATCATCTGGGACCCGTTACAGGTCCCAGGTGATTGAGCGGCCAATCACGGCGCGTGGCGCCACTCGCGCATGCGCAGTGGGTGCCAGGCTGTGAAGCCACAGCCCGGCGCCCACAGTTGAAATGCTGGCGCCGACGAGCGAAGGGGGGGGGGTGAGCGTGGCTTCGATCCCCCCCATCGCTGCACCCAGGGACAGGCAAGTGTCCAATTAAAAGTCAGCAGCTGCAGTATTTGTAGCTGCTGACTTTTAATTTTTTTTTTTTTTTTGATGCCCCCCCTGGGTGGAACTCCTCTTTAAAGAATTGCAGGAGTGGATATTTTTACATAGTTACATTGGTTCAGCTTGGACCAATGTAACTGTGCATATATCATAACCAAGGGAGTCCCATGGAAGCTGGAAATCACTTTGCTACTCCAGTGATCTACTCTAGCTTCTGGGTCCCATGCCAAGTGGTTGGCCAGCTGCATTCTGAACGCAGGAGGTTGTCTGCTCAGCAAGCCGTTTAGAGAATGCTTTGCATTTTTTGAATTAATGGAAAGCATCCTCTGATCGGAGGAGGTGCAGAGTATGACATTACCATTGCCCTCCCCACCTCGTCTGATTAAAGAACGCTTTGCGTTCTTTCAATGCAAAGCATTCTCTGAATGGTGCCCATGCTGAGCAGCCAACCTCATGTGTTCAGAATGCAGCAGCACAGCCACTCGGCAAAGGACCCAGAAGCAAGTGGAGATTGCTGGAGTAGCTGTGTCTACTACAGTGATTTCCAGTATCTAGAGGGATCCCACAGTTCTCATACTGTATATGCATAGTTAAATGTACCTATGTAAAAATATCCATACCTGGAATTCTTCTACAGAAAAAAATTGTAAACATAAAAAACTTTGGATGCATTTGACCACAGTCATATCCTTCTAAACACTGATATAATATAAGTCTATCCACAATAGAGAAATATTAATTATTAATAAAATAGACTAGAAACTATACTTCATTTTAAAAGCATGTTATTTTTTCATCCAGCAACACATATTCTTCTTTCAAATCTCATATCCCTGGTGTAGAGAACATTCTCCCTATTATTTTTGCTTGATGCTTTCTTGTGAACCAGAATCTTGATTTAACAAAAATTGTTTAAACTCTGCATCCGTGATAATCTATTCCATTTGTGATTTCAAACACTGAACAGACTTTTAAAAAGCATATAAGCCTATAATTATGCTAAGTGTAGAGAGCAATAACGGCAATAAGCCATGTTATATGTTTATCCTAAAAGCTACCTAGCTTAAGAGAAGTATAAAATCCAGCCGGGAGCTATTTATCTAGCATCAGATCAACATAAATACTTTTGGCCCTCACAACCTAAACATACCCCATGACAGACTAGAATACATGAGAAGGTAGAATCCAATATGTTGTATTATATTGATATGTTGAAGTGGTTCTTTAAACTCAATATGCTGTCTCTAGTGGCTGGAGGCTGTCAGTCAGTGCAGTGCAGTCAAACAAACACAACAAAAAAAAAACATTTGTATTCTTATGGTGCATACCAGGTAGTACAGGAAGCACAGGTATTCAATGAGAACTCGTTAGGATAAAAATATAGTAGCTTCTATTGCTGCATAGGCATTGCTGAACGCAGGCATCCGGGGCACATGCCCTGGTCACGTGTCTGGGCTCAAACCAAATCTAGCAAGACCTTTGACAGAGCATGCCACCATGAAAGTGACAGGTGGCCCACAGTGCCTGCACAGTTCTACTGCGATGTCACCCAGCATTAACCTGGGACTCAGCAACTTTTACCTGTGCAGCTTTTCTCAGGTACATAAACAGTAAAGCTCCTACTGAAAACAAATAAAAAGGGCAACGACCACTGCTTACCAATGATATGGGTGCACTGACCACTCACCACCAATGTTAAGGGGAAACAGACCACTGAATAGCAATGTTACGGCATCACAGACCACTGAACATCAATGTTAGGAGGGCAAAAACCATTGAAAACCAATGTTATGGGGCAAAGATCATTGAACACCAATGAAAGGGGGTACAGACCAAAATGAGTGGGTTACCAGACCACTGAACACAAATTTATTGGAGACGCAGACCACATAATACAAATGTATTGAATGTACAGATTACTGAACACCAATGTTATGGGTGCACAGACTACTGAACACCCATAGTATAGGGGCATAGGCCATGAAACATAAATGGTATAGAGGTGCACTTTGCTGAACACAAACGTTATGGGCACATACAATACTAAACACCAATGGGATCACAGACCACTGAACATCAATGTTTTTGGGGCACATACTACTGAACAGCAATGTTATGGGTGCAAAACCACTAGCCATCAATGCCATGGGGGCACACACCACTGAAAAACACTAATGTATAAGACACCACACACCACTGAGCACCACCCTTTAAGGGGGTGCTCATCAATGATAACCATCATTTGAGAAAGCACTCACCAATGACTTCTAACATTTAAGATGGCACTTGTTATTACTGACCATTAATATATGAGTGAGTGGTACTTATCACTGATCACTAACATAAGGGAACACTTACTACTGGTTACTGCACTCTCCAAGCTGTGTAATGCATAGTCCTGACACTGTATATGCTATATTATATGTTACATAGTCTTGACTCTTGTACTCTATATGTTGTGATATACACAATGTAGTCCTGACCCATTTATCCCTTATACTATGTTGTATGTCACATAATCATAGGTGTGCGCAGCCTATCGCATTAGGGTGTGCACCCCAAAGTTTACATACATACATATACACACACTATTATAAATGAATGTAAACAAACTTTAAAATGTATTAAAACATGGACAATGTCAGTAGAGCAGTAGATGGTATCAGTAGGGCAGTGGATGGTGTCGTTTTTTACAAGTTTTTACACTCTTTTTTATAATAGTATTATTATTATTTTTTTACAATTTATTTACAAGCCCTGTTGTGGGACCAAACAGACCCCTGATGTCTCACTATTTCTACTGTTTCTCTACAGCCTCAGCTGCACTGGACAGTGAATGAATGGGAAGTGCTCAGTGCTGAGTTGCTTCATGTTCCTTCACAAACACAGTTTGTAATGCTTTAGTTATGAATGGACACAGGAGTGATCGGTATCGATCACTCACTGTATTCATTCAGTAAATGAAGTGGCTGGTAAATGACATGTTTACCAGCTTCTTCCCCTACTCTCCATCCTGACACATCCCCTGTAGCAGCTGACAGAAGTGGAGAGGAGGAAAGCCAGAAACGCTGTGGGTGGTGGGACAGCAGGGGGAACCGGTGCTGCACAAGGTGATTAGGGTGTGCCCAGGCACACCTGGCACCCCCCTATGCACATAATATTAACTATTGCATTGTATGTGCTATGTTATACACTATATACTGTATACCCAAGGACTGCCCTGTGTATTAGATGATGTTACATAGTCCTAATTCCTGCACTGTATACATTGTGTTATACATTACAAATCCTGGCCCCTGTACTTAAAATGCTATGTTGGACATTACATACATTGAATGCTTTCTATTTACTGTATTTATTGGCGAATAACACTCACTTTTTCACCATGAAAATCGGGTGCAAATAGTGCGTGCGTGTTATACGGCAATACTTAAATTTTAGCTGCCTCGGAGGGGACAGGGAGGGGGTCGGGACGAGCGCCGTCAGATTACATACAGTGAGAATCTCCTGTTTACTTGGCGGCCTCTGTAATAGGAAGTCCCGTCTCCTGGGACGCCATTGGACCACTGTTCTGTCTATCATAGGAGATTCTCACTGTATGTAATCTGTCGGCGCTCGTCCCGCCCCCCTCCCTGTCCCCTCTAGGCTGCATATGGGCATCGATCAGGCTGCTCTGATGGCAATGGTGAGGCTGCTGCATTGATGGCAATGGCAAGGCTGCTGCATTGATGGCAATGGTGAGGCTGCTGCATTGATGGCAATGATGAGGCTGCATTGATGTGGACTGATGAGGCTGCATTGATGGCACTTGTGAGGCTGCAGATGGGCATTAATCAGGCTGGATTGGTGGCAATGGTGAGGCTGCATATGGGCACTGACCCTTATTTTGCTTCAAAGTTCCTTATTTAAAATTTAAGTTTTTTTCCTGAAACTTCCCTCTTAAAATGAATGTGCGTGTTATACGCCTGTGCGTGTAATACGCCGATAAATACGGTATTTATTCTGTTTATTTTTCTATTGGTTGAACTAAATAGACATGTTTTATTTTCAACCTAAGTATGTGACCTGTGGTTTTAGATCGGGCATTTTGGTACCTTTGGTATCTTCTGAAAGCGCACGAAAAGTCCTACATACTGCATCTTTGGTGTGCATTCAGAAAATGCACCAAAAGAACACCCAATCTAATAGAAGTCTATGGGAAAGCGCGGGTAACCTGCACCTAAACTGTGGGTACACTGCGCTGCACCAGCGCTGCAGAGAGACCACAGCAGGGCAGTCTGAAAACACCCCAAGGGCCCAATCACACCTAGAGATTTGGCATGATTCTGTCCACGATTCCAAATTACACTAAAGTTGCAGCATAACGCACATTGTGCATTTGGGTGCCATTCATTCTAATGGCACTCCAACTGTAGTGCAATTTTGTCACAACTGTTGCACGACAACAATGTGTGGAAAATTGTGAAGCACGACGCCCAAAAAGATGCAGGTAAGCTGCCCTGAGCACAATACGCAGAAATGCATGATGTAAATTGGGCAAAAAAAACTGTGAGTAGGAATGCATGTTGCAGCTATGCGGAGTGTCATTGGAGCCTAGCCCCCCCCCCCCCCCCCCCCGGTCACAAAGATCGCAACAGTCGTACCTGATCTTGCAAAAAGTAGTGCAAGAACTACTTTCAAAATTGGCTGGATGGATTCCGATGGATTCAGAGTCGCACCGATTGGGCCGCTTCCATTATGGACTTGTCATGCGATTTGAAACTATCAAATGACAAGTCGCACCGGTGTGACCGGGGGGGCTTAATGTTTTAATGAAGTTCTTCTTTAGGGTAGTCACAAAAAGTAGACACAAAAAGTGTCTAGTTTACCAATGTTGGTCATCAAAACAGAAGGGTTTTCTTCTATGGGCTGGACCCAGTTCATCTTTTTAGATGCCATTCCTGCCATGTTCTACCCAGACTACTATTACTGCAAGCAGTGTCATCTCACACTTCCACTCTACACCATCACGACCACCACTGCCCCATTGGACTGCTGGGTGACAATCCCACTGTCTATGTCATGATACCAGAGAAGGGAGAGAGGAAGCCATTGCAATGCTTCTTTTAGAATTCTACATAAAAACAGTGTTTTATGGACATATTTAATTGCTTTCACAATGAAGCCATTATATAGGACAAGGTGTGTGTGTGCATTGACATCTTCTTTAACCACAATTTTAACTTCACAAAGTTAAATATTGAAAATATTTAGCATAAACTAAGTTCAAGTGCTACTTTACTCACCACTGGATTCTTTGTATTTGAATCAAACTCTGTAGAATTTGCATCTAAAACAGAGAAAGCTATTAATATACACGTAATATAAATAACTATTTTTATGAAGGAGGCATTAAAGCAATCCTACTGCTCTGCCCTGCATGCAACAGCATGGCTTGGTCAAGAATATTGGATCAAAATACACACTCAACTTGCTGAGTATTGAAAGAGAGGCCATATAATGAGCTAATCCCTTTGTCCTCTTATCATCAGGCACAACTTGTGCAGGCAGTGAAACCGAACTGGTTTCTATGTCATTCCTCCCTCTTCCAATCTGATTAGAGGAGGTTGATATTAAGACAAATCCAGTTTCAGCCCCGGAAGAATTTACCCCCTTCCTGACCAGAGCACTTTTTGCGATTCGGCACTGCGTCACTTTAACTGACAATTGCGCGGTCATGCGACGTTGTACCCAAACAAAATTGACGTCCTTTTTTCCCACAAATAGTTTTCTTTTGGTAGTGTTTGATCACCTCTGTGTTTTTTATTTTTTGCGCTATAAACAAAAATAGAGCGTCAATTTTGAAAAAAACGCATTATTTTCTACTTTTTGCTATAATAAATATCCCCCCAAAAATATATAAAAAAACATTTTTTTTCGTCAGTTTAGGCCGATATGTATTCTTCTACATATTTTTGGTAAAAAAAAAAATCACAATGTGAGAGAGTTTTTATTCTCCCCTGATTGTCCCATGAGGCTGCAGGACCACTGACCCTCTGTCTGGACAGTGCTGATTGGCCCTGTGCTGATCACATGCACTCTCCCAAGAAAAGAAAACCTCTCTAGCAATACACACCAAACTGAGCATGAGCAGCTTGCCCCAAGTCTCTGTTCTATCAGGAGATGGATTGGGGACAGTGGAAGGAGAGGTTCAGAGAAGACAGGATCAAACAGCCTTTTTACACAATGCAGAGGATTAATCCCTTAGGTTCCACAGTGAGTATAACCAGCATGCTTTATTTCATATACAGACTGATTTTACTGTTGTGGGTTTAGTAACACGTTAAGGTAAAAAACCTTCAGCCCTTAGAACCACTTTAATGCAGGGAATGCATTAAGGTATAAAACATTTTAACTTAAAGATCACTTAAAGTGTTACTAAACCCAGGACCCTGCATTCACTATATCTGGTCTCTCACAGTACACAGAGCATGGAAATGCATTTATTTTTGTAAATATAAACTGCTAAATACCCTTTCTCATCAACAGTGTATATAGTCTTGTGAATTCTATCAGTGTCTGGTTAAAGGTTGTAGGAGGAGTTTTCATTCTCCTCTAACTGTCCCTTGAGGATGCAGGACCCCTGATCCTCTGTCTGGACAATGCTGATTGGTCCTGTGCTAATCACATGCACCCTCTCAAGAAAAAAAAAACAACTCTCTAGCAATACACACCAAACTGAGCATGTGCAGCTTGTCCCCTAGCCTTTGTTCTATCAGGAGATGGTTTGGGGACTCTGGAACTAGAGGAGGATCAGAGATGACAGGATCAAACAGGCTTTTTACACAACGCAGAGGGTTAACCCCTTAGGTTCCACAGTGAGTATAACAAGCATGCTTTACTGCATATACAGACTGATTTTACTGTTGTGGGTTTAGTAACACTTTAAGGTGTTTCATGAATCTCCTGTACAGCAGGGCTCAGACTTTGAGAGAAAAGAATGTCAGCACTCATTTAGAGGTTTGCTGTCTGATGATGTGAGCATGCTTATAAGAGGAGAGAGCAAAGGTATGACCTTATCAGTGTTCTGCTGCTCTTGCAGTGTCCAATCAGCAGGCTAAGTGAGGAGAGGTGGCTAAGGAAGCAGAGCTCCTGTTCTTTCGTATAGTTATTTACTATTATTCCCATGAGATTATTATTTTTGCCTATGCATTTTTGACGCCCTATGTGCCCCTTACATTAGTTGGAGCAATGCAATGGGATTTACTAAAACTGGAGAGTGCAAAATTTGGTGCAGCTATACATGGTAGCCAATAAGCTTCTAACTTCAGCTTGTTCAATTAACCACTTCCCATCTGCCATAAGTTTATAAATGTCCTCAGACGGTAAGGGTGAAATCTTGGTCATCGCTGCAGCAATGATTGAGGTATAATGTTGTTGGGCCAGTGATTCCCTACAAAGTAAAAGTAATCCGAGCAGCTAACGAGTCGCTGGATTACTTTTACAGGCAGTGGAAGAGGGCCCCACCCTCTCCCGCCACTGCCTTTATCGGACTCTCCTGTGCGATGGCAGAGCCCGGCAAAGATTCGACCAGTGGTATCTAGCTCTAGGCACACAGTGATAGTAATGGATGTTGTTTCTCCCACTGTGTGAGGTCACAGGAAGCAACGGGGATTTCATTACTTCCTGTTTCAGTTTTTTGTTTACCTGCCTTTACCAACCAGGGAAGTAGCCGATCAGACCGATCTGTATCTGATCAACTGCATTGGAGTCCAGACGAGAGATTTGGGGTCTACTAAAGCCCAGATCTCTCCATAAAGAGGACCTATCAAGGCCCATTCTGTTACAAGGAAATTTGTTTATCCCTTATAATAGCAATAAAGTTGATTAAAAAAAAAGTATAAGTATACTCAAGTATATGCCAAATTTTTCAGCACTTTTTTTGTGCTAAAAAGGCCCCCCTCGGCTTATACTCGAGTCAAGCACTTTTCTTCAGCAGAGAATTACATTTTCTGAACCGACTTTGGGGCCCCACATCTCGGGGCCACTTGGTGCTAGGAACCCCAAATTTGGTGTGCAAACCCAGTGGAACTAGCACTACAACATATCCTATGGGGTTCCTAGCACCAAATGGCCCCAAGATACAGGGCCCCAAAGTCGGTTCGGAAAATGTCATTCTCTGTTGCAGAAAAGTGCTTGACATTTTTCGTACCTGAAATCATTTGGGGGGGGGGGGGAGTAAAAATAAAGAAATAAAATAATGTGGTTGCATAAGATATCCTCTTATAACTGGGGATGTAGCTGTGTTCAGAATTAAGCAATCACATTAAAACTTAGTACACACCTGTCCGTAAACACCTGCCATCATTTAAGGTGCCTCTGATTAACCCCAAATAAAGTTCAGATGTTCTAGTAGGTCTTTCCTGACATTTTCTTGGCATCCTAACGCAAAAGCCAAGGTCCTCAGACTGCTTCCAAAGCATCAGAGGGATCTCATATTAAAAGGTATCAGTCAGGAGAAGGGTACAAAAGAATTTCCAAGGCATTAGATATACCATGGAACACAGTGAAGACAGTTATCATCAAGTGGAGAAAACATGGCACAACAGTGACATTACCAAGAACTGGACCGCCCTCCAAAATTGATGAAAAGTCAAGAAGAAAACTGGTCAGGGAGGCTGCCAAGAGGCCTACAACAACATTAACCGCTTGCCGACAAGCGCACACCGATGTACATCTGCATAATGGCGCTGGTAGGCAAAAGAGCATACAGGTACGTCCCCTTTAGGAAGCGGTGTCGCGGCTGCGCACCCGTGGGTGCCCGCGATTGTGTCACAAAGAGGAAGAACAGGGAGATGCTTTTGTGAACAAAGCATTTCCCCGTTCCGCCTAGTGACAGGACAGTGATCACAGCTCTCTCATCGAGAGAGCGTCACCCTACTTTGTAGACGCTATAAATTTTGTGCAGACCAATCAATATATGCTTATTGCGATTTTTTTACCAAAAATATGTAGAAGAATACATATCGGCCTAGACTGAGGGAAAAAAAACTTTTTATATATATTTCTGGGGGATATTAATTATTGCAAAAAGTAAAAAATATTGCGTTTTTTTCAAAATTGACGCATTTTTTTGTTTATAGCGCAAAAACTAAAAACTGCAGAGGCGATCAAATACCACCAAATGAATGCTCTATTTGTGGGGGAAAAAACACGTCAATTTTGTTTGGGTACAACTTCGCACGACCGCGCAATTGTCAGTTAAAGCTCCTCAGTGCCGAATCGCAAAAAGTGCTCTGGTCAGGAAGGAGGTAAAATCCTCCGGGGCTGAAGTGGTTAAAGGAGCTGCAGGAATATCTGGCATATACTGGCTGTGTGGTACATGTGACAACAATCTCCCGTATTCTTCATACTGTATGCCTATTCTGCTATTATGCCTTTTGAAAAAAAAACATCCAAGCCTGGCTAAATTTTGCAAAAAACTCATCTGCAGTCTCCCAAAAGCATGTGGGAAAATGTGTTGTAGTCTGATGAAACCAAGGTTGAACTTTTTGGCCATAATTCCAAAAGGAATGTTTGGCGCAAAAACAACACTGCACATCACCAAAAGAACACCATGCCCACCGTGAAGCATGGTGGGGGCAGCATCATGCTTTGGGGCTGTTTTTCTTCAGCTGGAACAGGGGCCTTAGTCAAGATAGAGGGAATTATAAACAGTTTCAAATACCAGTTAATATTGGCACAAAATCTTCAGGCTTCTGCTAGAAAGTTGAACATGAAGAAGAACTTCATCTTTCAGCATGACAATGACCCAAAGCATACATCCAAATCAACAAAGGAATGGCTTCACCAGAAGAAGACTAAAGTTTTGGAATGGCCCTGCCAGAGCCCAGACCTGAATCCGATTGAAAATCTGTGGGGGTGATCTGAAGAGGGCTGTGCACAGGAGATGCCCTCGCAATCTGGCAGATTTGGAAAGTTTTTGCAAAGAAGAGTGGGCAAATATTGCCAAGTCAAGATGTGCCATGCTGATAGACTAATACCCAAAAAGACTGAGTGCTGTAAAAAAATTGAAAGGTGCTTCAACAAAGTATATGCATTTCCGCAGCGGTTTAACACTAATAACAAAAATGCAGAGTGTTGTAGTGTGTGCTGTGCGACAAAAAATATACTGAATTTCAAATTTGCTGGTGTGCTGTAATACTCCTTCTGACTCCATACCCTAAGTCCTGAGCCACAATGAAAAAAATCAGAAAGCTTAAATTTTTTTTAGGGCTTGATTACTGAATGGATTAGCTAAATGGATTATTATTGCGGAAGATATTCCAGAGGGTAGTATTGGGGGCATTAATGGTAGGTTAACCAAAGCACAAAAATACAAGGTAAGTATAGTAGCAAGTCCTAGTTGCAATCTCGAAACACCCAATACAAGGAAAATATGCGACTGGTCTAAACTATGTGGCATGTTCACCAATGCCAGGAGCATGGCGGACAAGATGGGTGAACTAGAGATACTGTTGTACGAGGAGGATTTGGATTTTGTGGGAATTTCAGAGACCTGGTTCAACAGCTCTCATGATTGGCTGGCAAGCATTCAAGGGTATACCCTTTACCAAAAGGATAGAGAGGGTAAAAAAGGGGGAGGGGTATGCCTATAAATCAAGAATAATGTACAAGTGAATGTGAGAGATGACATCACTGAGGGAGCTAGAGAGGCGGTGGAATCCTTATGGGTAGAGCTCCAAAGGGATGAAGCTAAGGGGAAAATAATACTGGGAGTATGCTATAGGCCCCCTAACCTGAGGGAGGAAGTGGAGACAGATCTCCTATCACAATTTGGATTAGCAGCAAGGATGGGAAGTGTTATCATAATGGGGGATTTTAATTATCCAGATATAGACTGGGTGGAGGGAACCGCGCATTCATTTAAGGCTCGCCAGTTCCTTAATGTCTTGCAGGACAATTTTATGGGTCAGATGGTAGACGCACCAACTAGAAATAAAACATTACTGGATCTACTGATTACCAACAATACAGACCTGATCACGGATGCAATTTAGGTAACAGCGATCACAGGTCAATTAGTTTCAGTATAAATCACACAAATAGGAAACATAAAGGGAATACAAAGACACTGAATTTCAAAAGAGCCAACTTCCCTAAACTACAAACCTTGCTAAAAGGCATAAATTGGGATAAAATATTAGGAACAAAGAATACGGAGGAGAGATGGGTTTGCTTTAAGAGCATATTAAATAAGGGCATTAGCCAATGTATCCCATTGGGTAATAAATTTAAAAGAGCGAACAAAACTCCTGGATGGCTTAACTCCAATGTAAAAATGCATATAAAAGCAAAGGAGAAGGCCTTCAAAAAATACAAGGTTGAGGGATCATCGACAGCATTCAGACTTTATAAAGAATGCAACAAGACATGTAAGGGTGCAATTAGGACGGCTAAGATAGAACATGAAAGGCACATAGCGGAGGAGAGCAAAAAAAATCCCAAGAAATTCTTTAAGTATGTAAACAGTAAAAAAGGGAGGACGGACCATATTGGCCCCATAAAGAATGAGGAAGGACATCTGGTTACAAAGGATGGGGAGATGGCGAAGGTATTGAATTTATTCTTCTCCTCAGTCTTCACGAGTGAATCGGGGGGCTTCAGTAACCAAAACTGCAGTGTTTATCCTCATGACACAACACAGGAAGCACCTCCATGGTTAACAGAGGACAGAATTAAAATTAGACTTGAGAAACTTAACATTAATAAATCACCGGGACCAGATGGCTTGCATCCGAGGGTACTTAGGGAACTCAGTCAAGTGATTGCCAGACCATTGTTCCTAATTTTTACAGACAGTCTACTGACTGGAATGGTACCAGCTGATTGGAGAAAAGCCAATGTAGCACCAATATTTAAAAAGGGCCCAAAATACATCCCTGGGAATTACAGACCAGTTAGCCTAACATCAATAGTATGTAAACTCTTGGAGGGGATGATAAGGGACGATATACAAGATTTTAGTAATAAGAACAGTATCATTAGCAGTAATCAGCATGGATTCATGAAGAATCGTTCTTGCCAAACCAATCTACTAACCTTCTATGAGGAGGTGAGTTGCCATCTAGATAAAGGAAGGCCCGTAGACATGGTGTATCTGGATTTTGCAAAAGCATTTGACACAGTTCCCCATAAACGTTTACTGTACAAAATAAGGTCCGTTGGCATGGACCATAAGGTGAGTACATGGATTAAAAACTGGCTACAAGGGCGAGTTCAGAGGGTGGTGATAAATGGGGAGTACTCGGAATGGTCAGGGGTGGGTAGTGGGGTTCCCCAGGGTTCTGTGCTGGGACCAATCCTATTTAATTTGTTCATAAACGACCTGGAGGATGGGATAAACAGTTCAATCTCTGTATTTTCAGACGATACTAAGCTAAGCAGGGCAATAACTTCTCCGCAGGATGTGGAAACCTTGCAAAAAGATCTGAACAAATTAATGGGGTGGGCGACTACATGGCAAATGAGGTTCAATGTAGAAAAATGTAAAATAATGCATTTGGGTGGCAAAAATATGAATGCAATCTATACACTAGGGGGAGAACTTCTGGGGGAATCTAGGATGGAAAAGGACCTGGGGGTCCTAGTAGATGATAGGCTCAGCAATGGCATGCAATGCCAAGCTGCTGCTAACAAAGCAAACAGAATATTGGCATGCATTAAAAAGGGGATCAACTCCAGAGATAAAACGATAATTCTCCCGCTCTACAAGACTCTGGTCCGGCCGCACCTGGAGTATGCTGTCCAGTTCTGGGCACCAGTCCTCAGGAAGGATGTACTGGAAATGGAGCGAGTACAAAGAAGGGCAACCAAGCTAATAAAGGGTCTGGAAGATCTTAGTTATAAGGAAAGGTTGCGAGCACTGAACTTATTCTCTCTGGAGAAGAGACGCTTGAGAGGGGATATGATTTCGATATACAAATACCGTACTGGTGACCCTACAATAGAAAAAAAACTTTTTCGCAGAAGAGAGTTTAACAAGACTCGCGGCCACTCATTAAAATTAGAAGAAAAGAGGGTTAACCTTAAACTACGTAGAGGGTTCTTTACTGTAAGAGCAGCAAGGATGTGGAATTCCCTTTCACAGGCGGTGGTCTCAGCGGGGAGCATCGATAGCTTCAAGAAACTATTAGATAAGCACCTGAATGACCGCAACATACAGGGATATATAATGTAATACTGACACATAATCACACACATAGGTTGGACTTGATGGACTTGTGTCTTTTTTCAACCTCACCTACCATGTAACTATGTAACAAAACATTATGTTGGGGTCACAGTAAATATTGTAGACATAGTAGCTTGTGGCTTTACAGTGACCATACATAGTAATAATATATGCCAGGCATAGGCGTGCGCACGGGGTGTGCCAGGTGTGCCTGCGCACACCCTAGTCACCCTGTGTGGCACATATTCCCCGTGTTTAAACCTCTGATATTTCAGCAAAGCCCCCTAATGAGGCTCCAAAAAATGTGCAAAAAATAATTTAAAAAAAACGAAATTGTAAAAAAAATAAATAAATAATAAAAATAAAAACTACAGACACCATCCACTGCCCTACTGACACCAATCTCTGCCCTACAGACATCGCCCACTGCTATATACACATGCATCTGTTTGAGCTTTGAGGTGCACACCCTAATGCAATAGGCTGAGTACACCTATGATGTCAGGGTTCTTCTGGTATTATATTTATGAATAAAATGAGGATTAATTACATTTTCAGCCTGACTTCAGATGATGAGATGGGGCAGGGCAGGGGGCTGGGCAGGAGCTGCCAAAGTTTACTTTTCCTATTAGCAAGCTGGTGATTGGTTGCTTGGACCACCTAGCAACCAATCACCAGTTTGTTTGGCAGCTCCCGTTCCCCTGTCCAGTGCTGTGCTCCACTGTGCGTCTCTTAGAGAAAGTCTCTTACGTGTGATTGCAAAAATAAAAAAAAAATGCTCTAAGTTTATAAAAGGTTTGAGCAGTTACACCTGATATTTTGTTTACCCTTTGATGTAAAGCACTTATTTTCCTTTTATGTTTACATTGCTTTATGTTAATATTGTTAAAGTTGTTGTTAATATTTATTTTTGTAGCTTAATTCTGCATAAAACATTTAACAGTGTCATTTCATGAGATAATTTATAAGGGCGTGTTTACGGGAGGAAATTAGGGGCGGGGCAGGGTAGGGATTGGGTGGGGCAACTGGTGGCGAGTAACTCTTAGGCTCGGTTCACACTACCGCGACTTGGGATCCGACTTTAAGCCCTCAAGTCGCCCCAAGTCGCCCCAGAAAGAGATTCACATTACAGTGAATGGGAGCGTCTTAATAGACACTACTGAAGTCGCTCCGACTTCAGAGCGTACTCCCTGTACTACTTTGATCCGACTTTGATCCGACTTCAGCCTATTGACTATCATTGAAGTCGGATCGCCGTCTCGCATGATCCGACTTCGGCATGCGACTTGTGCTCAGATGATCTTGAGGGGGAACTCCGCGCCAAATTTTAAATAAAAATCCGGCATGGGTTCCCCCTCCAAGGGCATACCAGGCCCTTGGGTCTGGTATGGACCTTGAGGGGAACCCCCTACGCCGAAAAGACGGCGTGGGGGGTCCCCCCCAATCCATACCAGACCCTTATCCGAGCACGCAGCCCGGCCGGACAGGAATGGGGGTGGGGACGAGCGAGCGCCCCCCCCTCCTGAACCGTACCAGGCCGCATGCCCTCAACATGGGGGGTTGGTGCCTTGGGGGAGGGGGGCGCGGTGCGGCCCCCCCACCCCAGAGCACCTTGTCCCCATGTTGATGAGGACAAGGGCCTCTTCCCGACAACCCTGGCCGTTGGTTGTCGGGGTCTGCGGGCGGAGGGCTTATCGGAATCCGGGAGCCCCCTTTAATAAGGGGGCCCCCAGATCCCGGCCCCCCACCCTATGTGAATGAGTATGGGGTACATCGAACCCCTACCCATTCACCTAGGGAAAGTGTCAATTTAAAAAAAAACACTACACAGATTTTTAAAGTAATTTATTAGACAGCTCCGGGGGTCTTCTTCCGACTTCGGGGGGCTCTCCGGTTCTTCTCCGCGCTCTCCGGGTCTTCTGCCGGGCTCCTCCGCTATTTTCTGCTCTTTTGCCGCTCTTTTGCTATAGCGGAGGAGCCCGGTCTCCTGCCTTCTTCTCTTCGGGGGTCTCCGGTTCTTCTCCGCGCTCTCCGGGTCTTCTGCCGGGCTCCTCCGCTATTTTCTGCTCTTTTGCCGCTCTTTTGCTATAGCGAAGGAGCCCGGTCTTCAATCTTCTGCCTTCTGCCCTCTTCTCCTGATGTTGACACGACGCTCTCTGGGGCTGGAATGCACTCTGAGCGCTCCGCTCTGACTTATATAGGCGGTGACCCCGCCCCCTTATGCCGTCACAGTCCCTCGGCGTAGGGGGTTCCCCTCAAGGTCCATACCAGACCCAAGGGCCTGGTATGCTCCTGAAGGGGGAACCCATGCCGGTTTTTTATTTAAAATTTGGCGCAGAGTTCCCCCTAAAGATTCATACCAAACACAGTGGTGGGGATCCAAGTCGGATCCCCGTTCATTGAAAGTCGGACACATGTCGCAGGGCAAAGTCGGATCCACAAGTCGTGTTGAAGTCGCGTTGAAGTCGCGTTGCAAAGTCGCGTTGAAGTCGTGTTGCCCCTGTGTGAACCGAGCCTTAAGGCCTGGCTAGTAGCTCAGAATTTGACATTTTGAGTCCTGTATACTGTATATTGTTGTAATACCTAAAATAAGAAGAATATTTTTATAAAACGGATGACTCAGAAGTGAGATTGATAATGATGATGTGAAACTTTTTCAGATGTCATTTGAGGATTAATAAATTCTACCTCAAAATTGATCTCTGGATAAATGACACATCTTTAACAAATATCTCATGATTAAAATGATATAACATTGAAAATTAAGATCACAAATAATACTATCCACACCGGGGACCGCATCTATTCTTACTGTTAGGGTACTATATCTAGATTTAACCCAAGGTTAAAATATAATGCCCCAGATAAGGTTAAGTTGAATAAATCCAATGTTATTTTCAGAAGACCTAAAATAGGGTGGCATCTGGTGGACATGTACAGTCAACACCTAAACAAATATTAGATCAATAAAAGTCTCATCCAATCAGATGTGGGTAAATATTCTGAACTACACCTTCTAGGCTAGGCCTTAAGGGAATTTTGGGAATACAACGGGAAGTTCAGAGAAAAAGAAGGACTCACATTTCCAACAAGAGCACTCACCCTCTCTCTATCAGGACAAACTATATTGATTGATCACTCTCTCAACTTAACAGATCAGCATTCTCATACAATCGAAGAACGCTCGCTCTCTTTCTCAAGCCAGAGATACACATGCTCTCTCAATCTAAGGCTCTGTTGATCAATCTTCTTTAAAAAGCTCTCTGAACATTCTCTACAGGTCACTACATAAGCAAGCTGTTGAATCCCCAGGTCTGGTTCTATAATCCATCACAGCTATCATTATTGGGTGGGGATAAATTAATAACTACTTTGCAAAGTTTTCCTCTCACTTCTGAAGGTAACTGCATGTCCATTTAATAGTTTCTTGTAATAGATTTTGGCATTATATCTCTTATCTCACTATATATCTTTAACCACTTGCGTACAGGGCACTTACACCCCCTTCCTGCCCAGGCCATTTTTCAGCTTTCACTTGTACTTTGAATGACAATTGCACGGTCATGCTACACTGTACCCACATTTTATCATTTTCTTCACACAAATAGAGCTTTCTTTTGGTGGTATTTAATCACTGCTGTTTTTTTTTATTTTTTACTAAAAAAGAAAGAAAGACCAAACATTTTGAATTTTTTTTTTTTTTTAATCTAGTTTCTGTCAGTACATTTTTATACTAAGTAATTTTTCTCCTACACTGATGTGCACTGATGAGGCGGCATTGATGGGCACTGATAGGCTGAACTGGTGGGCATTGATGAGGCGGCACTTATGGGCACTGGTTAGGTGGCACTGATGAGGAGGCACGAATATGCTGCACATACAATTACCTGAAATAAATAAATAAATAAAATACATATGGGCACTAATAGTTGGCACTGATATGTGGCACTGATGAGCACTGATAGGCGGCACTGATGGGCACTAATAGGTGGCACTGATAGGCGGCACTGATAGGCGGCAGTGGTGGTCACTAATAGGCGGCGCGGATAGGCGGTAATGATGGGCATTAATAGGTGGCATTGAAGGACAGCAGTGATAGGCGGCACTGATAGCCAGCACTGACTGGCATCACTAATGGGCACTGATTGGTGGTACTTGTGGGCAGTGGTGGGCACTGATTGCTGGTACTGGTGGGCAATGGTGGGCACTGATTGGTGACACTGTTGGCGCTATAATGTAATCAGGGCACTAATGATCGGTGCCCTGATTACATGTTTTGTTGCCCCCTGCGAGGAGATGCTGCTGATCGACTCTCCTTGCCACACACAATCAGTGTGAGGAGGGGATCGCTGATTACCGGCACCTCCGTGTTTACATGTGACCAGCTGTGATTGGACACAGTCGATCACATGGTTAAAGAGCCGCGGACGCGGCTCTTTACAGAGATTGGGGTCGCGCCGTGTCCTAGCAACACGGTTGGTAGCGATCGCCGAGCTGCGTGCCCCCGCCGCCACGCAAGAACGGCCGTTCTGGGACGCCGTCATATGACAGCATCCCAGAACGAGAGCCGCACCGCCGTCATTTGATGGTGGGCAGGCGGCAACTGGTTAAAGGTACCACCTCCATCTAGGAATCAAGCAATTAAGTTATGTGTTAGCATAGGGAGGGTCTGATTAAGGCCGCATGTACAATAATGGAGCAACAGCCTTGAAGCATTCAGTGGTGCCATTCTCTGTCCGCTGTGTCCACCAGTCCACCAGACACAGCAGGTTACAGTAATTGGTACCGGGTTGATACTTTTACAGTAATCATCACTGTAATGTGCAATCATAGTGTAAAAAAAAAAAATCCCAGCACACCAGTCATATTGTCACTAATCACCGCCACATCAGTTACAGTGTCCCTGATCAACACCACAGCTGTCATAGTGTCACCATCAGACATGATCACAATATGCAAAGCCATCCATGTTCAGATCACTCTTAAGAGAAAATTTGATAGGCAGCGAGGAGGCATTATATATATATATATATATATATATATATATATATATATATATATATATATATATATATAAAATATATATATGTATGTATATATATATATATATATATATATATATATATATATATATATATGTATGTGTACCAAAAGACGCGCGCACACACAGTGCAGCGCTACTACAGTGATAATTCAATGCTATACTTAGTGCTATGTTTACATGCAATAAAATTCAGATTCATAATAAATTCATAATAATTGTGCCATAAATCAATATGAATCTTGATAGTAGTGCTCCAGTGTTATTATCATATCACCGTGCTTCTCAATAATTCTTATTGCTTGTGCAAACCACCACCAGCTATTTAATCTGCTGAGGAAGACCATTCAGAGGTCGATACATGTGCAGAGGAGAGGATCCGAGCCTGTGAAGTTGCGTAGCCACGGTGGTGATTTATAGGACATTAATTATGGATTTTTTATGAATCTGAGTTTTATTGCATGTATACATAGCACTAAGTATAGCATTGAATTATCACCGTAGGAGCGCTGCACTGTGTGTATGTCTTTTGGTACATATATATATATATTTTTTTTTTTATCCACTTGCTTACTGGACACCTAAACCCCCCTCCTGCCCAGACCAATTTTCAGCTTTCAGCGCTGACGCACTTTGAATGACAATTGCGCGGTCATGCTACACTGTACCCAAATGAAATTTTTATCATTTTTTTCCCTTACAAATAGAACTTTCTGTTGGTGGTATTATATCACAGTTGGAATTTTTATTTTTTGCTAAACAAACAAAAAAGATGGAAAATTTTGAAAAAAAAAAAAATCATGTTTCATAGTTTGTTATAAAATTTTGCAAACAGGTAATTTTTCTCCTTCATTGATATGCGCTGATGAGGTGGCACTGGTGGGCACTGATAGGCACAGTTAAGGCGGCACTGATGGGGACAGATAAGGCGGTACTGATGGGCACAGATAAGGCAGCACTGATGGCCACTGATGGGCCCTAATGGGTGGCACTGATGGGTTGCACGGATGGGTGGCACTGATAGGTACCACTGATAGGTGGCACTGATGGGCGACACTGATGGGCACTTATGGGCACTGGTAGGTAACACTGATGGGCACTGATAGGTGGCGCTGATGCGCAGCACTGTTGTTGAGGCACTGGTTGTGGGCACTGATAGGTGGCACTGTGGGCACTGATGGGTGGCACTGTGGGCACTGATGGGTGGCGCTGGTGGGCACTGGTAGGCGGCACTGCTGCCTATTGCTAGGTGGCACTGGCAGGGGGCACAGGTGGGCACTGATGATATGCAGCAGCTTGCCATGATCGGGACTGATGTCCCTCTCACAGCCGCCGGTGATTGGCTTTTTCCTCCTCACGCTGTCAGCGCGAGGAGAAAAAATAGCCGATTACCGGCTCTGTGGACATCACATGATCAGCTGTCATTGGCTGACAGCTGATCACGTGTTAAGGGGTCGGAATCGACCCCTTACTCCGATCTGTGATCAGGCGAGTCTCATAGACTCGCTGATCACAGAGAGCGGCACGCGCGCCCTGCAGGGGGCGCGCAGGCCGCTCGTGCACGTGACGACGTCAATGGACATAGTCCCGGCAAAGCAGGTCCACGCTGTAGTTGTCATTTGGCTATAGCGCGGATCTCAAGTGGTTAAAAAGTGTATAGCGGCTGCAACTTTGCACTTGATTAATTTATGGCGGTGCTGTTTGTATTAGTCAGGAGGCATTGCATCGCCTCCTCGTCAACTGCTTTAACCCCTTGGACCCAGCACAAGCAACCCTATTCACTTGAATGGGTCACATTTAGTGCGAGTACAGAGGGTATAATTTTTACCACAACTGCGAAGAAAAGCATTGCAGGTGTACACCCCCCAGCAGCTCCCTCTGCAGCTAAAGGGGATAGCAGTTGAGGGGGGTGGTAAAACCAAAGCTCAACTGCAAGGTTATACTGACCGACCCCCAAACTCACATTTGAATGAGCCCTAATAATGCAGCCAGTCACAGTTCCCTGATCACCACCACACCAGCCACAGTGTCACCAGACTAATGTAGAATCAGTGTCCCCGATTTGCTTATTTATTGACCACGTTTCTGCCTGTAGCCTGAACTGATCCATTGCTCATATGTTGGCCATGTCTCGGACTATGTCTGAACTGACCCATCTGCACGTTCAACTGACTATGTTCCTGTAAGACACCAGTTCCAGCCATCCCCTGTGAACAACTGCACTCCTCGAACCACAAAAACTCTTTTCTTTTTCTTTCTTTCTTTCTTTAGATTCCTGTACTGGCTTGATTGGCTTATACTTATAGGAACTGTGACTGCAATAGTTGAGACCACACTAAGCTATATTCCCTGGCCACTCATATTGAGCTGATCATTACAGTAAATTGGTTTTGATACAATTTGTTGATTTGTGTGATACACAAGTTAAAATGTCTGGTACATAACCAGTAGAGCAGTGTTTCTCAACCCACCTACTGCCGTGACCCCTTGATAAAATTTCCCAAGTTGTGGGGACCCCTAACAGTAAAATTATTTTAGTAGTGTGTGGGTTGTCAACACCCAAGGCAAGACAAGTAATTTGCGCCCTTAACCCTTCCACTTGTACAGTATTCAAACCCCTCAAGGTACATTTTAGGATGTACCACTCTTTGTTCTCCTTTCTTTCCCTTTTATCTCTCTATCCTAATTTCTTGTTTTTTTTCCCCATCCCTCTCTCTAGCTGTCTCTTGTTCTCTCTCTTATTCGCTCTCTCTTTTTCTTTGTTCCTCCCCTTCTTTTTCACTCCCTTCCATGTATTCTCTATTTTTATTCCTTCTCTTACTCCTTGGTAGGGTGGGTGGGGGGAATGGGATGAATGGCAATGCTGGGGGGAGTTCTGATAAGCCAACTCAGGTGCTCTTGAGCAAGGTCATCTGAGAACTGTAGTGGGGACTTTTAATGGTAACTATAATCACAGGTAGTGTTACTCACTGTGTCTCCAACTTTGTGGTGTCTCGTAGCAGTGACACCTATGCCGAAATCAGGAGATGGTCTTCTCTAGCCCCTCCCACTTCACATTCCTCACTAGTTATCTGACCTCTAGACTCTGCCCCCCAGCCATGTCATGAACTGAATAGGCGGCTGCGAAGAGGCCGAGTGGGCGGCCACAGGCTCCAGGAACAGCCCTGCTGGGTGGCCGCAAAAAGGTTGGGAGAGCGGTGCGGGCTTTAGGAACAGCCCAGGATTCGGTGACCCCTGGCAAACCATCGTTTGACCCCCGAGGGGGTCCCGACCCCCAGGTTGAGAACCACTGCAGTAGAGGAACTGAAAAAGTCTCACACGTGTGGTAGCACCATACTCAGAAGGAGTAATAGAACGTGTTTTTGATTGTAATTCTAAAGTATGTCCATGTTGTATGTGAGAAGTATCTTATTAAATTGACAACTTTAGGTAAAACAATAATTATCATTTTCATTCTGCATTTTCAAAAAACATAGGGCAAAAAATGAAGTTTTAAAAAGACTTGCCATGCCTCATAGAAAATACCTTGGAGTGTTTGCTTTCCAAATTCTGTTCATTTTATGGGTGTTTCCACTGTCCTGGGGGCCCAGGTCCTCCACAAATGTGATAGGTAGTCAGGAAATTTGAAGCAGAAATGGAGGGTCTAAGAAAGCCTGAAAGTGCTCCTTGAATGTTGGGCCCCTGTCTGTGGCTAAGCCGTGATTAAGTCTCACACATGTGGTATCCCTATATATAGGAGAAGTAGCAGAATGTGTTTTCGGGTATAATTCTAAGTATGCCTATGACGTGTGTTAGAAATATTTTATTAATTGACAACTTTGTGTAAAAAATACATTTTCATTTTCTTTCCTGCATTTTCCAAAAACTCGTGGCAAAAAATAATATTTTCAAAAGACTCATTATGCCTCCTATTAAATACCTTGGAGTCTACCGGGTCTACTGCCCATCCAATTTACATACCGGCAGTCTATTTGATTCATAATCATCGTATCACTGTGAATCTCTATTTCTACCTTCCCTGCTTACATTTTCTATTGATAGGACTGTGCAGAGTTCACAACTAGGGATAATCCAGGTGATTGATATTTACATCCGAGATAGCCCAGAAATTAATTATACTGTTCTTTTATAGGCTCTGATCATAGCTCTGATCATATATCATCTCAGTGGACTGCATATACTGAGTTATCTGGCGATAAGCCCCTCCAGTGTTGCTACAATAAATTTCCACCTTTTTTAGCCAGCTTAATAATCTACTATATCATGAGTGTTTGTGGTAGCTACCTGTGTCGTGACAGGAATGTCAATTTTTAACTCTTTATTGTGGTGGAGGATACAATTTATGTTTTATGTGGATCTCTCTTTAAAATAAAGTTTACTATTTTATATGCCGTTATTGATTCTGAGGAACACACCTCCATTTATTACTTGGGATTGGTGTTGGTTTTTATAACTAGGTAGAGAGACGGTTTTCATTGAACCCCTCCCTAGGCTCTACTTACTCTGGGTGAGGCTCAAGTGACAGTTTTTATCGTCTTATTTAATATATGCTAAAGATGGTTTGCACCTAAATGGAAAGGAATCTGTTGTGCTAGGGAAGAGGTTTATGGGAAGGCTGGAAGAGTATTTAGACGAGTGAGGAGGAAGGGTGAATGAGGCAGGCCATACACTATGCAATTTGCTTTTCTTCAACCACAGGTTGAAGAAAAGAAAATTTCTCCATTCCCCATCAACAAAGTCAGTCTTGATGGGGGAATGCCTCCCACAGAGCTATTGTGTTCTTCCAGCAGGAAGTGCAGGGAGCCTACCAGTCCAGCAGAATACAATGATCACTGCTGGTTGCCATCAGTGATCGGGTGATAAAAACCCGGCAGGCTGGTTGCACTGAAGTCAATCAATGTATCCACTTCAGTACAACCAACCTGCCCATAGACAGACTGAAATTCATCCAGTTTTTGTTCAACAAGCAGAATTTTTATCCGTCTAAAGTTTTCTTTAGTATATAATGGAATAGACAGATCAGACAGGGGTCCGACCCTAATGGTGGGTGGAATGCGACCCTAATGGTGGGTGGAATGGGGGAAGATGAGGGAGGGCTAACCACTGGAAATTTTAGTACTACTTGTACTACAAAAAAAAAATATGCAAATCATGTGCAAAATGTAATGAATTAAAAGGTTTGTTGACCAATGCAGTCTGCCAAGCAAAATAGGTGAGTTGGAAGCTTTGGTGCATGAAGAGTACTACGCCTAATTGGTATTGCTTAATGTTTGTTTCATTCTTCACACAATTGAGCTATGCTCTCTTTCAGAGAGACCGGGTAAAACATAAAGGTGGTGGTGTCAGTTTTGATGTAAAGCAGGTGTGGCCTTGTGGATGGAGACTGTGATGGTTCTGAAGCATTTTGGGTGGAGCTGCATATATGTGTGCATACTTCAAAGTTAATTATTGGAGTTTGTTATAGGCCACCCAGTGTTAATGAGGAGGTATAGCTCCAAGCACAGATAGAAAGGGCTGCAGGGGCTGAGACAGTAATAGTAATTGGGATTTTAACTACCCTGTAGTTTGCAGGAGTAATGCCACTGCTGGAACATTAACCACTTCAGCCCCGGAAGAATTTACCCCCTTCCTGACCAGAGCACTTTTTGCGATTCGGCACTGCGTCGCTTTAACTGACAATTGTGCGGTCATGCGACGTTGCACCCAAAAATTTACGTCCTTTTTTTTCCCACAAATAGAGCTTTCTTTTGGTGGTATTTGATCACCTCTGTGGTTTTTATTTTTTGCGCTATAAAAAAAAATAGAGCGACAATTTTGAAGAAAACGCATTATTTTTTACTTTTTGCTATAATAAATATCCCCCAAAAATATATAAAAAAACTATTTTTTTCCTCAGTTTAGGCCGATACATATTCTTCTACATATTTTTGGTAAAAAAAATCGCAATAAGCGATTATTGTTTGGTTTGCGCAAAAGTTATAGCGTTTACAAAATAGGGGATAGTTTTTTTCATTTTTATTAATAATTTTTTTTTTTTTTTTTTTAATGGCGGCGATAAGTGATTTTTATCGTGACTGCGACATTATGGCGGACACATCGGACATTTTTGACACATTTTTGGAACCATTGTCATTTATACAGCAATCATGCTATAAAAATGCACTGATTTCTGTGTAAATGACACTGGCAGTGAAGGGGTTAACCACTAGGGGGCAGGGAGGGGTTAAATCAGTACTAGGGAGTGATTACTAACTGTCAGGGGGATGGGCTGTGAGTGTGACATCACTGATCTCTGCTCCGATGACAGGGAGCAGAGATCGAGTGACACTGTCACTGGGCAGAACGGGGAGATGCTGTTTACATCAGCATCTCCCCATTCTTCCTCCCCGTGAGGCGATCGCGGGTATCCCCGCGGCGATCGAGTCCGTGGGACCCGCGACCCGACGCACAGAGCTTGCCGCGGACGCGTGCGCGCACCCGCTGGCCGCCTTTTAAAGGGCAACGTACAGGTACGTGATTTTGCCTGTACAAGCCCTTCTGCCGCAGTATATGTGAGTGAGGCCGTCGGCAAGCGGTTAAAAAGGTGGACATTGATAAAATTATTACAAGACAATGTTCTGGTACAGGTCATAGATGCCCCAACTAGAAATGATGCTCTGCTGGACCTCTTAATCTCAAACCATGCAAGATTATTGCTAATGTTCATATAAAAGAACATCTGGGTAGAAGTGACCACAACATGATTCATTAAGACCCCTTTCACACTGAGGCAGTTTTCAGGCATTTTAGCACTAAAAATAGCACCTGTAAAGCGCCTGAAAACTGCCTCTCATGCCTCCCCAGTGTGAAAGCCCGAGTGCTTTCACACTGGGGGCAGTGCATTTGCGGGATGGGTAAAAAAGTCCTGCAAACAGCATCTTTGGGGCGGTGTAGGAGTGATGTATAAAGCGCTCCAACACTGCCCCTGCCCATTGGAATGAATATACCAAAAAATATATAAAAAAACTAATTTATTCATCAGTTTAGGCCAATATGTATTCTTCTACATATTTTTGGTTAAAAAAAAAAATAAAAAAATCGCAGTAAGCGTAAATTGATTGGTTTGAACAAAAGTTATAGCATCTACAATATAGGGGATAGATTTATGAGCTTTTAAAAAAAAAATTATGTTTTTACTGGTAATGACAGCGATCTGCGATTTATAACAGGACTGCGACATTACGGCGGACAAATCTGACCCTATGTGACACTTTTTGGGGACCAGTGACATTATTACAGTGATCAGTGCTAAAAAAATGCACTGATCAATGTATAAATGACACTGGCAGGGAAGGGGTTAACACTAGGGAGCGATCAAGGGGTTAACTGTGTTCCCTGGGTGTGTTACAACTGTGTGGGGGATGGGCCCACTGGGACAAAACAGAGATCGCTGTTCTTGATCACTAGGAACAGCAGATCTCCATGTTGTCCCCTGTCGAAATGGGGATCCGCCTTGTTTACATAGGCAGATCCCCATTCTGCCTCTCTGTGGAGCGATCGCGGGTGGCCAGTGGACATCCGCTCCGCTGGATCCGTGTGCGTCCTCCCGCAGCGTGCATTGGGCACGCGCCCACAATATCTATTGCATGAAGCGATGTACAGGTACATTGTTTTGCCATTATAGACTGATCATTTCTTTTTCAGTAGTCAAACTTACAAAATCAGCAGGGGATCAAATACTTTTTTTCCCTCACTGTAAATAATGAGAAAACGGCATTTAAAAGATATAAAAATGAAAGAACACTATCATTTAAAGTTACAAAGAATATAACAAAATATGTAATTAAAAAATCATAGCTGCAAAAACTGAACAAATGACAGGTTGCAATAGAGAGTAGGACAAATCCTCAAAATCTTCAAATATATTAACAGTAAAAAAGTCAGATCTGAGCACCTAGCCCCTTTACTAGATCATTTAGGGTTTGTTACTGGGGACATAGAGAAGGTAAACTTATTAAACACCTTCTTCAGCTCTGTGAACAGAAAGGAAAATGGGGATGCTCAAGTCCCTAATGGGGATAGTATTGACATAGCCCTAAGTGATCCACAATAGCTTCAGGTTGACATGGTCCAGAAACATTTAGACAAAATAAAAGCAAATACAGTACCTGGACCAGATGGCTTACACCCAAGAGAGTATTCAAAGAGCTGAGTTCTGTTATATCTAAGCCATTGTTTCTAATTTTTAGAGACTCTTTAAAGCGGAGTTCCACCCAATAATGGAACTTCCGCTTTAAGGGAAGATGACCCTCTGACATGCCACATTTTTCAGAGGGTAAAAGCTCCCACTTCCTTCTGGCACACCCTCGGCGCCAGAACGAAGATCACCTCTCCCCCTCCCTCTAGGCAATCTGGGACACGTCACAGGTCCCAGATGATTGCGCGGCCAGTCACGGCATGTGGCGCGGCTCACGCAGGCACAGTGGATGCCCATCTGTGAAGCCACAGCTGGGCGCCCACAGTTACAATGCCGGCGCCGCCGAGCGGAGGGGAAGACGAGCGGGGCTTCAATCCCCCGCATCGCTGGACCCTGGGACAGGTAAGTGTCTGATTATTAAAAGTCAGCAGCTGCAGTATTTGTAGCTGCTGACTTTTATTTATTTTTTTAAGCGGAACTCTGCTTAATGACTGGATTGGCATAATGCCAATGTTGTGACTATATTTAACCACTTCCCAACAAAAGGCAAATTCTGACATTTCTCTCCTACATGTAAAAATCATCATTTTTTTGCTAGAAAATTACATAGAACCCCAAACATTATATATGTTTTTTTTTAGCAAAGACCCTAGAGAATACAATGGCGGTTGTTGCAACTTTTTATCTCACACAGTATTTGCGCAGGAATTTTTCGAACGTTTTTTTTTGGGTAAAAAAAACGAAACAGTAAAGTTAGCCCAATGTTTTTGCATACTGTGAAAGATGAAGTTACGCCGAGAAAATAGATAGCTAACATGTCACGCTTCAAAATTGCACACGCTCATGGAATGGCGCCAATGTTTGGTACTTAAAAATCCCCATAGGCGACGCTTGAATTTTTTTTACTGGTTACATGTTTTGAGTTACAGAGGAGGTCTAGGGACAAAATGATTGCTCTCGCTCCAACGTTCGCGGTGATACCTCACATGTATGGTTTGAACGCCGTTTTCATATGTATGCGTTCGCTTTTGCGTGCGAGCACACAGGGACATCGGCACTTTAAAAAAAATTTTTTTTTTAATGTTAATTATATTTTCTTTTTTTTTATTTTGACACTTTTTTGAAAAAAAAAAAATTTGATCACTTTTATTCCTATTACAAGGAATGTAAACATACCTTGTAATAGGAATATGACATGACAGGTCCTCTTAATAGTGAGATATGGGGTCAATAAGACCCCACATCTCACCACTAGGCTGGGAAGCCTGAAATAAAAATAAAAAATAAAACGTTCACCGCTTCCCAGCCGAAGCGGCGCCATTGAATGGAGAGGGCGGGCGTGACGTCATAACATCGCGCCCGGCCTGTGATGATCATAGAGACTCCGGCGGCCATCTGGTCCGCCGGAAATCTCTATGATCTACATCCGGCGCTGGCGGATCCGCTCTCCGCCTCACCGATCGTAACGGTGAGTCGGAACAAGCACCGGAGGGTGACGGGAGGGGGGGCCGTCCCCTCTTGCCTCCCGTAAGAACGATCAAGCGGTGGAACGGCCGCTATGATCATTCCTATGATGTAGAGATTCGCCGGCTGAAACCGGCAATATCTGAATGATGTCTGTAACTACAGGCATCATTCAGATATACCCGCTCAAAGCTCAGGACGTCATATGACGGTGGGCGGGTGGGAAGTGGTTAAAAAGGGATCAAAGTCCCTACCAAGTAACTACAGCCTGCTTAGTTTAACTTCTATAGTTGGGTAGATACTAGAATTTGAAAAAGGACAATATAAAAGAGTTTTTGCCTCAAAATAATACTTTAACCACTAGCCGCCCGCCCACTATCATATGACGGTGGGACGAGGCAGGTCTCGTTCTGGGCGGACGTCATATGAGGTGATCGCCTTCCCGAGCCACTAGGGGGCGCGTGCGCCCGCAGCATCACTGGGGACCCGATGCACGCTCAGTTACTGGACAATCGCGGGTGCCCGGCGGACATCACGGTCGCCGGGCACACGCGATTGCCCAGTAACTGAGCAGGACCGTGGATCCACGTCCTGTCAGAGGAGAGGAGACCGATTGTGTGTCCCTTGTACATAGGGACACCGATCGGTCACCTCCCCCAGTCAGTCCCCTCCCCCCACAGTTAGAATCACCTCCCTAGGACACACATTTAACCCCTCGATCACCCCCTATTGTTAACCTCTTCCCTGCCAGTCACATATACACAGTAACCAATGCCTTTTTATAGCATGGATCGCTGTATAAATGTGAATGGTCCCAAAAATGTGTCAAAAGTGTCCGATATGTCCGCCACATGATCGCAGTCGCAGATCACCGCCATGACTAGTAAAAAAAAAAAAAAATAATAATAAAAATGCTATAAATCTATCCCCTATTTTGTAGACGCTATAACTTTTGCGCAAACCAATCAATATACGCTTTTTGCGATTTTTTTTTACCAAAAGTATGTAGAAGAATACATATCGGCCTAAACTGAGGAAAAAATTTGTTTAAAAAAAAAAAAAATTGGATATTTATTATAGCAAAATGTAAAAACTTGTCCCTCTTCTTTTGTTTATAGCGCAATAAATAAAAACTGCAGAGGTGATCAAATACCACCAAAAGAAAGCTCTATTTGTGGGGAAAAAAAGATACAAATTTCATTAGGGTGCAGTGTTGCATGACCGCGCAATTATCATTCAAAGTGCAACAGTGCTGAAAGCTGAAAAATGGCTCGGGCAGGAAGGGGGTGAAAGTGAGCTGTATTGAGGTGGTTAGAGGGGTTGTAAACCCTCATGTTTTTTCACCTTAATACATTCTATGCATTAAGGTGAAAAACCCGTTATACTTAATTGAGCCCTGTGTTTCTCACAATGGGAACGAGCACACCAGCTATGGCCGGTGTCTCATGTTCTGATTGGATAGATTGATAGCAGCGCAGCCACTGGCTCCCGCTGCTGTCAATCAAATCCAATGTCGCGGGCGCCGGGGGGCGGGGCCGAGTCCTGCTTTCTATGTTAATAGACGCAGAAGCAGGACACGGGAGAGCGCCCGCACTGGTGTCCACGAAGGAGAGCACTTCTCTGACGGGGCACTCGAGAAGAAGAGGAGCCAGGAGCGCCGCTAAGGGAGCCCAGAAGAGGAGGATCAGGGCCACTCTGTGCAAAACCAACTACACAACAGAGGTAAGTATGACATGTTTGTTTTTTGTTTTTAAAAAACCTTGAACCTTTACAACCCCTTCAATCAATAGTCAGCATGGATTCACAAAAGACTGAAGCCGTCAAACAAATCTCATTTCTTTTGAGGTAAGAAAAAAATTAAACAAAGCAATGGCTGTGGACATAGTATACTTGGCTTTGTCACAGCATTTGACACAGTTCCCCACATGCGGTCAATGTGTAAATTAACTTAATGGCTCAAAGACTGTATTCAGAGAGTAGTGGTTAATAATTCATACTCCGAACTTTCTTAGGTTATTAGAGGTGTACCCCAAGGTTTAGTGTTGGGACCAGGGGCGTCGCTAGGGGGTGGCTTTTGGGGCTATAGCCCCGAATCTGGGGCCAATAGCCCCGAGTCTCTGCAGGGGTCCCCAAAGGGAAGGGGAGGCTCTCTGGGGACCCTTATGTAAGTGGGGGGTTCTCTGGGGACCCTGATGCAAGGGAGAGGCTCTCTGGGGTCCCTGATTTTAAGGCAGAGGCTCTCTAAGGACCCAGATTCAAGGGGGAGGCTCTCTGGGGACCCTAATGTAAGGGGGGCTCTCTGGGAACCCTAATGTAAATGGGGGGCCCTCTGGGTACCCTGATGAAAGGGGGAGGCTCTCTTATGACTCTGATGAAAGGAGGAGGCTCTCTGGGGACCCTGATGTAAGGGGGGCTCTCTGGGGACCCTGATGTAAGTGGGGGGCTCTCTGGGAATATATATAATCACACACACGTATATTACTGTATATACATGTGTATGCCCGCCCAAGTGTATGACTTTCTTTACTACGTTGCTATGGGCTCTAGCCCCAGATCTTTTGTAGACCTAGCAACGCCCCTGGTTGGGACCCTTACTTTTTAACATATTTATAAATGATATAGGGACTGGGACTAAAAGCCATGACTAAGGACTAATGTCCAAAATGCGTAGGCTATTTTACAGCTCTGTGCATGTATTTAACAAAGGAATACTATTTTGGATGTCATCCTGAGTGCCGACCATCCCTTTCCTTATTCTGGTACGTTGGAGGTGTCAGCAGCTTCAAGTTCTGAGCATCGGGCGGAGCTTTTATTTGGGAAGTTTGCAGCACCTATAGACTTGTTTTCTAGGACTAAAAGTACCATTTCAGTGCAGATGACCCTAAGCTATGCAGTGGGATTAAGTCCTTACAGGATGTCTCCAACTTACAAGCCGGCCTCAACACACTTAGTTTGACAACTATGAGGCAAATGAGGTTTAATGTTGATAAATGTAAAGTTATTTACTTGGAGGCTAAAACATTTATGCATAATACATACTAGGAGAAGAACAACTGGGGCAGTCAATAGTGAAGAAGGATCTGGATGTTCTGGTAGATCATAGACTTAATAATAGCATACAATGTCAAGCTGCAGTTTTTTCACTGAACAATATTTACTAAGACCTCATCTAGAATATGCAGTTCAATTTTGGGCACCAGTTCCCAAAAAGGATATCAGTGAACTGGAGAAAGTGCAGAGAAGGGCAACCAAACGGATAAGAGGAATGGAGTAGCTCAGCTTTAAGGAAAGATTAGAGGAACTGGATTTATTCTCTCCTGAGAAGAGGAGATTAAGTGGAGTTTTGATCAGCATGTATAAATACATATGTTATCCATATAGTGAACTTGGTGTAAAGTTATTCATTTTCAGGTCATTACAAAGAAAAAGGGGGTACGCTTATTACGTCTGGGGGGGGGGGGGGAGAGAGATTTAACCTTCACATATGGAAAGGCTTCTTCACAGTAAGATCTGTGAAAATTTGGAATAGATTCCCTCAAGAAGTGGTTCTGGCCATCTCAGTAGATTGCTTTAAAAAAAAGCCTGGATGCATTCCTAAATACACAAAATATAACTGGATATTCATATTTAAAAGTAGTAACAACAGGGGTAGTTGATCCAGGAAATATGCAAATGTTTCCCCACTGTGTTTGTATCTATTTTTTTTTTTTTTTTTTGCCTTTTCCTGGATCAACTGTGGTGTGTGGGTGTAGGATAGTATATATATGGAGGCTTTCTATTTGTGTTTGGTTGAACTAGATGGACTTTTTTCAGCCCGACTAACTATATGTCCTTGAATGCTTCAGTTCCAAGAAACCTCTGCATTGCAGCCCATTCTGTGTACAAGTTATACATCAACGCACAAGGTTACGTGCTTTTTAACAGGAACAGTTGTTGTTCCTTCAGAACAAGAACAACTGTATATAATAAAAGTGTGCATTTGTTCCTGATCTTATAGTAGTTGTCACAAATGCATTACATTATTTAACTTTTTTTCATTATTTGCTTGAGTTAGAAAAAATGAACATCCCTAATATTTAACAACAGTGTTTAGCAATGGAATCCTTTAAAAACAGTTCACTAGATGAAGTTGTATACGAGTATGCATACACTGAGATGCACATGTGTTATATACAACTTACACATTGCCCACCCAACTGCCTTGAAAGAAATTTGTGTAAAATAGTATTTTCCTTCCTGCCAAATATAAAAATCCTTACATTATTTTAATAAATGATAACATATTCTACAGTTTCATATACTTATCACATTCATATTTCACTCTCATTTAAATTCTACACTTATTCACTTTTATTTCATTTTCATACATCCTTCTCATATTTTTTTTATACTGCCTGTTTAACATTCTAGAATAATTCCTATGCTCACACTCAAATACATATATTGATATTTAATTTACAAAACTGAAAACTCTGAAAGTATTAAAGTTGACTACAAATTAAAAAACGTATGTCAAATATGAAGGTATCAGTTACTGGAAAGAGAGCTTGTCACGTACATCAAGTGAATTTGTGTACTGAATTTGTCAACTGTCATTTTAATAATGGAAATGTTGGAGAACAGAAATACATTTCCTAAAATGTATGCACACTGTTGTATATATTAACACAAGACAAAAATGGAAGATAATATTATATTATAGTGGTATCCTGAGACAGCTCATGTCGCATGACGTGTAAAAATCAATGTTTCCCTATGGGAGCCATCTTAACTGGTCCGACTTTGAAAATGCTCCCTGCACTACTTTGGTCCAACTTTGATCCTACTTCAGCCCATTGAATATCACTGTCGGATCAAAGTCATATCGCCGTCTTAACTGATCCAACTTTGGCATGCGACTTGTGCACTCATGATCTTGAAGGGGAACTCCATGCCAAATTTAAAATAAAAACCAGAATGGGTTCCCCCTCCAAGAGCATAACAGGCCCTTCGGTCTGCTTTGGATTTTAAGGGGAACCCCCAAAATCTATACCAGACCCTTATCCGAGCACACAGCCTGGCAGGTCAGGAAAGGGGGTGGGGACGAGCGAGCCCCCCCTCCTGAACTGTACCACGTCCGATCCTGCCGGGTCATACCAGTGTGAACCTGGCCTGATGGACATAAAACATTTCCAAAGAAAAAAGTAATAGAAAATATAACTGTACTGTCTTGCTGTGATTGTCTTTATTTTTAGAAGCACAATTATATACATTCCTTATAGAATGTCAGCCTTTATGCAGATTGCCATTTCCAAGCCAGCTGAGTCTTGTGGAAAGGCGCAAGGATGAGCATTTGAGATTGATTTACTATGAAAGTGGAGGCTGATCACGTTGCAAAATGTATGTTCAATTAGCTTAGTAACTTGCTGTGCCCAAGTACATTTAACCCCCGAAAGCCCAGTTAATTTGACAAGTGTGATCATTCTATACCAGACATCACTAAATGGTGGACCGTGGTCCGGCCCCAGTCACTGTTTCATCCGGCCCGGCAGCAGTCCCACCATTTAGCAGCCTAATCAACTGCCCTCACTGCTGTCAACCTTATCGAGTTATTATCGGTGGCAGGACAACTCTGCATGGATGGTAGGAGGATGACATCGGAGGCAGTACAGCTCCGGAGGGACGGCTGTAGCTAGCAACCAATCACCAGCTAGTTACCAGGAAAAGTTGTGCATCTCCCGCCCTCCTTCAGGAACTGTCCTGCCACTGATGACCCCCACCTGCTTCCCGGGGTCCATGCATAGCTATCCTGCCGCCGATGTCAGCCTTCTGCCTCCCACTGTTCAGGTGGAGCTGTCCTGCCACCAATGACCCCCACCTGTTTCTCGGGGTCCATGCAGAGCTGTCCTGCCGCCCGATGTTCCCCTCCTGCCTCCCAGAGTCCATGCATAGCTATCCCGCCACTGTCTGGCTCCTGCCTCCCACCATTCAGGTTGAGCTGTCCTGCCTCTGATGTCAGCTATAGATGTGCCGCCCGCCTTCAGCCCTGTGTAGGTAGGACATCAATAGTGAAGAAGGATATGGGTGTGATGAAGCTGGGGATGATGTGAAGGGAGTCCGGGGCAGGAATGAGCGGGGGTATTTTACAGGGAGGGAGCTGAGGACAGGAATGTAAAGGGGGGGCGGAGGACAGGAATGTAAAGGGGGGGCTGAGGACAGGAATGTAAAGGGGGGGCTGAGGACAGGAATGTAAAGGGGGAGTGAGTACAGGAATGTAAAGGGGGTATGATACAAAGTAGGGGCAGTGTGATGACAGCGATGTTGGGGGGGGCGATATGAAGGGGGCCTGAGGACAGTAATGTGGAGGAGGAGGGGGCTAATATAAAGGGGGCCGAGAACAGGAATGTGATGGGGAAGTGATATTAATGGGGGCGTTATATGAGGGGGTTGAAGACAATGATGTAAAGGGGGTGATCTGAAGGGGGCTGTGATGTAGAGGGGGTTGTGATGTGCAGGGGGGGGCTGAGAACACTATTCTGATGTGAAGGATCTGAGGCTAGGTTTGTATCACTGCTATCTGTGTTCTGCGTGTAGGCTGTTTTACATGCAGAAATGCAGAAAAAGAAGTCCCAGACCCTTTTCTTTTAAAAAGCTGCACCAAGCAAGTTTGGCGGTCACAAAAATGTGCAGCATTTGCCCGATGCCATTAAGAATCAAAATTTTACTGACTGGGCAGTTGAGTTGGACATGGGCATAATATGGATTGGTGTGATCGCTAACTGAGCCCAAACGCCACAAGGTGAGCACAGGCCAGCTGGGGAGTGGAGATGGAGGACAATTAGGTTTGGGCATGGTACAAGGCAACCTTGCCAAGTGTCAGTACACCCTAATATGAAGCTGTGTTTACTTTGGATACCCAATCATTTGCAAGAAAAATTGCTTACACATTATTAATTACTGAAGTGCTCAGAGCTTTACCTCATTCACTAAGTAAAAGCAGTATTAAACGCAGCTTACCAATCATTAGATGTGGTGGCTGCACCAGTTTTCTTTTTGTTGGTTTTTGCCCCTGTTTTCACCTTGTGATCTGGCCAGTAACACACCTCCTGTATTAGTGAGACACATCTCTTAAGGAATGAGCATAGGAGGGGAACAGCAGACAGTCACATTGTCAGTTTGGACGGGAGGGTAGTGGTGAGAGCAGATTTAGAACCACTTTCTTGATTTGAAGCCAAACTCCAGCTTACACTTTATAATCAGTTACATCAAACAGTTTTTTTGCCTTTGGGATAAAGATTTTGCATTAATAAATAAAAGCTAATCATTTTAATCACCCCTGCCAGTGTTAAGGTGATTATAAAGGTTATTTTAAATTTTTTTAAAATAACAAACATGTTATACTTACCTCAAGGGTTTTGCACAGAGCGGCCCCGATCCTCCTTTTCTAGGGTTCCCTGGTGGAGCTCCTGGCTCCTCCTCCACATCGAGTGCCCCCACGGAGAGCCGATTTCCATGGGGGCACTCATGCGGGCGCGTTCCCAAGTCCTGATGCTGCGTCCATTGACACAGACAGCAGGACTCGGACTCGGCCCCGCCCCCGGCTCCCGTGTCCCTGGATTTGATTGACAGCAACAAAAACCAATCGCTCTTGCTGCTCTCAATTTATCCAATGAGGACCCAAGAAAATGGCTGGAGCTGCTGGGCTCATTCTCGTTGCTGGAAAGATCAGTTCCAGGTAATTTAAAGTTGGGCTCTGGGGGGCAGCTCCACCACAAAAGGTTTTTCACCTTAATGCGTAGAATGCATTAAAGTGAAAAACCTCGAGACAATCTCCTTAAAGTGGTTTGGCTCATCCATGTAAACTGATACATTCTGTTGGGGAGTTTGAGCTGTGAAAAACACTAGACTTGCTGGCTTGATTGCAAGATGAAAATAGAAGAAAGAAAGCCTAAAAAAGGAAATTATTGCAGCCATTGTATCTAAGAATTGATAAGTTGCAATGTAATAATTGTTTGCTTTTAGGTTTTATACTGCTTTAAATGAACAAACAGTTTACAAAGTAATCGTGCTCTCTCTCTTTAGTAGATCCACCACACCTTTGTAGCTTTAGGAAGGTGAAAGAAATGGCAAATTAGGTTATTTAAAGTATTATGCATTTCAAGGGAGTACCCCTTCACCATTTGTGTAAACTGATATCCCCAAATTTATTGGAATGTCAAGGTGTTACCCTCTCACCTATTTGCACAATGGGCTCAAGTTTGCGGGCAGCAGCGTACAACAGTGCCCTTCCAACATAAAAATGTAATCTTACCGGGTGTGCACACTAAAATAATTGAGTTGGCAGCCACATGGGAAACATTTAAAAATGTTTAGCTGTGTAATGTTATGGGCTGTCCATAGTGCTGGTGTTGTGTAAACACACAAAAATCAGCACTTTTAGGGTTCATTTTACTTTTCTGTTTTCAATCTACAAAATGTGTGTACTGTGAAAATGTGAAAATTCTCCATACATCCTTCGAAACCATTAAAAAAAGTTATGTAAACAGTACTAATGCTTAAAGGGAGCCATTTTCAATACAATATTTACCTTATTAGATTACCACAAACATATATTTATGGGGGTTTTTTTGTTTAAATATTAGAAGGTAATCCCAGCACCGTAAATAAGCCTGTGCAAAGTTATTTTGTCACATGAAAATCTTTTCCAATAGTCTTTAGAATTTTCTAGAGTCCATGAAGGATCTCTTGCGTTTCTATGCAGAAAAGGAAACAAACCCACTGTTTACATTTTTTATAACCCAATATACACACTTTTCAGTAAAACAAAAGTTTTACAAAAAAGTGATCCTACCATCAGACACCTATTTTCATGTTAAGTGCAGGCATCCTAAGTAATGTCAAAGTGTATAACTCACATATAAAGTATCTCACAAAAGTGAGTACACCCATCACATTTTTGTACATATTTTATTATATCTTTTCATGTTAAAACACTGAAGAAATGACACTTTGCTACAATGTAAAGTAGTGAGTGTACAGCTTGTATAACAGTGTAAATTTGCTGTCCCCTCAAATAACACACAGCCATTAATGTCTAAACCACTGGCAACAAAAGTGAGTACACCCCTTCCTGGTGTCATGTGACTCGTTACCATTACAAGGCCTCAGGTGTGAATGGGGAGCAGGTTTGTTAAATTTGGTGTTATCGTTCTCACTCTCTCATACTAGTCACTGGAAGTTCAACATGGCACCTCATGGCAAAGAACTATGAGGATCCGAAAAAAAAAAGAAATGTTGCTCTACATAAAGATGGCCTAGGCTATAAGAAGATTGCCAAGACCCTGAAACTGAGCTGCAGCACGGTGGCCAAGACCATACAGAGGTTTAACAGGACAGGTTCCACTCAAAACAGGCCTCACCATGGTCAACCAAAGAAGTTGAGTGCATGTGCTCAGCGTCATATCCAGAGGTTGTCCTTGGGAAATAGACGTATGAGTGCTGCCAGCATTGCTGCAGAGGCTAAAGAGGTGGGGGGGTCAGCCTGTCAGTGCTCAGACAATACGCTGCACATTGCATCAAATTGGTCTGCATGTCTGTCATCCCAGAAGGAAGCCTCTTCTAAAGATGATTCACAAGAAAGCCTGCAAACAGTTTGCTGAAGACAAGCAGACTAAGGACATGGATTACTGGAACCATGTCCTGTGGTCTGATGAGACCAAGATGAACTTAATTGGTTCAGATGGTGTCAAGCGTGTGTGGCGGCAACCAGGTGAGGAATACAAAAACAAGTGTGTCTTGTCTACAGTCAAGCATGGTGGTGGGAGTGTCATGGTCTGGGGTTGCATGAGTGCTACAGTTCATTGAGGGAACCATGAATGCCAACATGTACTGTGACATACTGAAGCAGAGCATGATCCCCTCCCTTCTGAGACTGGGCTGCAGGGCAGTATTCCAACATGATAACGACCCCAAACACACCTCCAAGATGACCAGTGCTTTACTAAAGAAGCTGAGGATAAAGGTGATGGACTAACCAAGCATGTCTCCAGACCTCAACCCTATTGAGCATCTGTGGGGCATCCTCAAATGGAAGGTGGAGGAGCGCAAGGGCCCTAACATCCATCAGCTCTGTGATGTCGTCATGGAGGAGTGGAAGAGGACTCCAGTGGTAATCTGTGAAGCTCTGGTGAACTCCATGCCCAAGAGGGTTAAGACAGTGCTGGAAAATAATGGTGGCCACACAAAATATTGACACTTTTGGGCACAATTTGGACATTTTCACTTAGGGGTGTACTCATTTTTGTTGCCAGCGGTTTAGACATTAATGGCTGTGTGTTGAGTTATTTTGAGGGGACAGCAAATTTACACTGTTATACAAGCTGTACACTCACTACTTTACATTGTAGCAAAGTGTCATTTCTTCAGTGTTTTAACATGAAAAGATATAATAAAATATTTACAAAAATGTGAGGGGTGTACTCACTTTTGTGAGATACTGTATTTATAAACTTTTAGAGATCACAGTACTATCCCCAGGCAATCCCTTAATTTGCTTCTCTAACTATACATAAAAAGGAGCCACACTTTGAACTAGTTGCTGCTGTGTATTTTAATTCATCATCCAGTCACTGACAATCCACCTGAGCTCCTCTCTCGTTGACGCATTTCATTCACAAAGAGCTTATTCTTACAGTGAGAGCTAAAAGGTGGAGGAATGTTCTTATACACACATCAATGAAACACTTAGGTATGCAAATCACCAACTCTATCCGACACAAATTACTGCCATTCTACATCAAATATAAAGAGTTGGATTTTCTATTTCATGTTGACGCAAAGTATTTTTCAATTTACACTTAACACACATTTACCTAGAGGTTTACATTTTAAACTGGATGTATCTTTCTAGTATAGATGATCTAAGAGTCTTGATAAATCAACTTGTCTTCTAGCAAGGAAGTACAAGATCAAATAACTAGGATGAGAGCAGTAAAGATGGTGCTTTCTGTACTTGCAGTGTTCAGCAGGAGTACACCCCTTTTGAAAAATAAGGTTAATAATATAACTTAGATTACAAAATCTTTAGTTTTACCCAAATTAATTGATGCAAAAATGAATACGCTCCACCATAAAAACTAATGCATCCAGTATTTTGTATGATCTCCAAGGACAGCACCAAGTCTTCCAGGCATTGAATGAACAAGTTGGCCGACATATTGCAACATCTACCTTTTTCCATTCTTCAAGAACAGCCTCTTTTAGGGCCTGGGTGCTGAAAGGAGAGTGATGTTCAACTTGTCTCTTCAAAACAATTCAATTCAATTGGGTTCAAATCAGAAGACATACTTGGCAACTGAATCACTTTCACCCTGTTCTTCTTCAGAAATGCAACAGTGGTCTTAGATGTGTGTTTTGGATCATTGTCATGTTGGAAAAGTGTACGACGACCAATGGCATGGAGTGATGGTAGCATCTTCTCTTTCAATATAGAGCAGTACATCTGTGAATCCATGAAATGCATCTCCTCGACACCAGCAGCACTCATGCAGCCCCACAGAAGGACACTGCCACCACCATGTACAACTCACACGTATTTATGAACTTTCAAATTTTTACAGTGGTTTCACTGGAGGCACCATCCAATCTTCTTTGTACTCCTCACCTTTGAAATGCCATACAGTTTTGAAGCCATCGGTTCCAAAAACATTTACTGTATCTTGGTCTCATCACTCCAGAGTAGAGTCCCAGTAGTCTTATTCTCTTTCAGCATGGGCCCTGGCAAATTCTAGGTGGGCTTTTTTGTGCATGGGACTTTCTTTAACCCTGCTCAGCAGAAGAAGGTCCTGTCGAGCTGTTAACTTCCGTGGAAGTGGAAGGCCTGGACATCTCTGTGAGATGGTTGCAGTTCCATCTTTGTTAAGTATCACTTTTGCTACAGTATTCTGACTGATGAGTAAAGCTTTGCAGATCTTCTAGTAATCTTTACCTTTCTTGTGTACAGAAATGAGTTTCTTTCTCAGGCCTTGTGACCTTTCTCTTCCATGTGGTGCCATTGCTGACAGCATGAAATGGGAAGGGGTTTTCTTTGTTAAATAACGCCCTTTTATAATCAACAGTCTGCTGGACACCTGTTTAATGAATTACGAGTCACCTGTAGTTGAATTCTTGTTAATGAGGGTTTTGTTGTCCAAAATTTAGCTTTGCTCCTTAAAGCCTCGTACACACGATCAGATTGTTGGCCAACAAAGCGTCAGACTTTTGTCCGAAGGGCGTGTGCCAGGAACTTGTCTTGCATACAAACGGTACACACGAACGTAGTGACATACTACGAGGAATTTCAGCTCTTGAGCGCCACCCTTTGGGCACCTTCTGCCAATGTCGTGTTTGGTGAGCATAGATTCTGAGCATGCGTGTTTGTACTTTCAACTTTCATGTGACGGACTTGTGTACCAACGATAGGAAAATCTGATAACAGACCGTTGTCCGCCGAAAATTTACTAGCCTGCCATCCAACATTTGTTGGCGGAAAGTTGGACAACAATTGTCTGATGGAGCGTAAGTAACAGTCGGATTTTAGGCCAACAGTCTGTCATCACACAATTCCATGCCGAAAATCCGATCGTGTGTACGAGGCTTAAGGCCCAAAACACACTATCAGATTTTCTGCAGATTTTTGTCTTCAGATTTACCAAAACCATATAATATGAGGTCAAACTTTGAAAGTTTCAATTTGTATGCAATCAGGCAGGCCCTTGCACTACATGGTTTAGGTAACTCTGAAGACAAAAATCTGCAGAAAATCTAATAGTTTTGCATCATGGTCTTAAATAAATTTGTTAGGAAAAATACTTTTTTGTGTGTGCAAATTAACAAATCTTGGTTGAAATCAATGGCCCACATTTGTGGGAGTATTTTGTAGCGTAGAGATGTGAAGGCAAGGAAAGAAAACGAAAAAATTCGGAAAAAAAACACGTTTTTTTTTTCTGTTTTTTTCCTGAAGGCTTTTTTGTTTTTTTCCAAAAAATTGGGAAAATTGGAAAAAGAAAGAAAAATAATGGAATATTTTATTTTAACATGATGAATAAAATATTTTAAGACAGGGTGTTCACCTTAAGTTTTTAGAAGTTCCTAATTGTGATGACGGACAAAAAAGAGTAGCTGCAGAAGCAGAGACAGATACTGACAATTTCAGCTCAGAAAATGATTCTGATTAAATGTCCATTGAAACTTAGTCCCACTCTCTTCTTAACACTTCCCCCATCTTCAATTCTTTTTATTAGAATGGGGTTTTTATTTTTATTCAATACTGTGGAGAGGAAATATGAAAAATTGTTACTTTTGGTTTTGTAAAAATTGTTTTGTGGAGGCTTTTTGGCTGTTCCACATAAACTAGTAAGCAGTTCAGGAGATTGTTGCTCCCTTTGTTACAAATACATATTATAAAAAAGTAAATTCTGTTTGTAATAAATGTTTGGCTACACTATATTTTTAATATGCTAGTTGTGATAATTTTATCAAATTGTCCATAGTCATATTTTATGTTCCTAAAGTAACAGAATGACTTTCGATCTTAAAAAGACAAAAAAGTGCTAATGTAGCATTCTTTTCAATTTTTCCAAAAATTTCAGTTTTTTTCCAAGCTTCAAAATTTCCGGAAATTTTACATCTCTAGTATAGTGTCCCATAGAAAATGTTGATTATGCAAGGAAAGTAAAAGGTTAATAAGGTAAGTAAAGTAAAAGGTATATAGGCAAGTACCTGTCAGACAGTTGAGAGCTATTGTAAAATGTGTTTAGAGTTCTTAATCTTTTCCCATCTAGAGTATTTCTATTTAATTTTTTGCACACATTAACCTCTCTACCATTTATGCCTTTTTATCAACGCCCGATACTGAATTTTACCCGCCCTATCTTCAAAAATGGGAATCTGATCTTGCACTTCAGTTTACCCCACAACAACGAGAAAGATCTTATAGCAGCGTATCTCCTTCACATGACAGAGAGACGTATCCCGAAGTGTAAATTCTCCCTGACCATGCAATCTTCACTCAATCTACTGAAGGCAGCTGAGGCCTGCATTCCAATTCTATGAAAACAGTCTAGCCACCCTCAAAAGCATTATGGTGTTCCAAAGTCAATGATATTCTAAATATGGAGGATCTCAGTTCTACCTTAAACAACTCAAGAGAAATTCAGGCATGCTTGGAGACCATGGCAGTATTTCACATTCAAGGACAACTGTTTAAACACCCACTCACAGGTGGATACCCCCCCCCCCCCCATGCAATAGACATGTTTCATGTGACACTACCTAGTGTACCTATCCTTTCAGTAGGATTCCTCTAACAACCTAGTCCCTATTCCTCTTTCCTTGCTTTCTTTTTTCAATCTGACCTTTTCTCTTCCTCTTTTCAAATAACCCCATATTTTACCAATTTTGTTTTTCTCATCTCGATTAGTCCCCTTACCTGCTTAAGGCAGCAAATAGACAGGATATGTCTCAGTATTCTACTGTAGTGTTGAAATGTCAGCTATGATATGCACCTTTACACGGCCTTTACCCGACTGATATTTGTAAAACTTCTCTCACAATTGCATATGATTCTGGTATTGAATGTGATATGCTTGTAATGTGACGTTTCTAAATAAATATATATTTTTTTAAATCTGCATTTTTGGCTATACCATTTCCTAAAACCCCCAGAATAATATATGTTTTCTGAAAGGAAGGGCCCTATAAAATAAAAATATGATTGTTGCAATTTTTTATGTTGAACAATATTTATAAAGTTGCTTATCAGATCTATATTTTCAGAATAAAATACAATGAATTTAATTTTATTGCACACAAACACAATATAATCCCTATTTTTTGTGTCAAGCCTCAAAACTGGGTGCATCTGCAAAATAGCAAAAGATTATGGCACCTGAAATTATCCCTTGCACTCCTACCCCGGACCCTAACGCTCCATTTATTAATTTTGTTAAAATACCGTATTTATCAGCGTATAACACGCACCCCAAGTTTAGGAGAGAATTTTAAGGAAAAAAACATTTTTAGGAGGGAAGTTTAAGGGAAAAAAACTTACATTTAAATGCCCATCATTGCAGCCTTCTCAGTGCAGCCTTGCCCCAGTGCAGCCATGTCAGTGCAGCCATGTCAGTGCAGCCTTGTCAGTGCAGCCTTGTCAGTGCAGCCTTGTCAGTGCAGCCTTTCCCAGTGTCCATTGCAGCCTTATCCCAGTGCAGCCTTGCCCCAGTGCAGCCTGGCCCCAGTGCAGCCTTTCCCCAGTGCATCCTTGCAGCTCGCAGTTTGAAAATGGCGCAGCTCCCCTGCGATCCCCTGCGATCCTGAGCTTCAAAATCGCTGACCGCATTTTGAAAATGGCGCCGCCGGCGCCGAAATACACAGAGCCGGTCCTCGGCTCTTCTTGGCGGCTCTCATTTACTTTCTGCTCCACTCGTAGTCCCGCCCGGGATGGGCGTGACTGTGAGCGGAGCTATCCGAACCTAGCCGAGTACACTCGGCTAGGTTCGGGCGGTGCTCGAGTGAAGCCGAAAGTGGCCGAGAAGAGCCGAGGACCGGCTCTGTGTATTTTGGCGCCGGCGGCGCCATTTTCAAATCACGGTCGGCGATTTTGAAGCTCAGGATCGCAGGGGGATCTGCGTATAACACGCACCTGTGATTTTAAGGGGAAAAAAGTGCGTGTTATACGCCGATAAATACGGTAAATACTTAAAGTTTGGACATGCTGTCTTCCCCTCACAGCACAGTTTGTCCCCAGATGGGGTGTTTGGGGGTTCTAGACAGTTCACCACAGCTTACTTTTAGCACCCAGAATGGCTTACAATGTTCACAATGTTATGTTTGTTTTTATTGATTGATCTTGTGTAAACTCACATGCGATACTAATAATTAGCTTCTGTTGTATAGTTGATAATGTTCATCATTTATGTTCTTTTTGACAAACCTTAATAAAATATTGAACAAGGAAATCCCAAAACAAAAAAAAAACTGACCACATTAGGCATGAAAGTGTTACTAAACCCACAACAGTAAAGTCAGTATGTATATGCAGTAAAGCATGCTTGTTATACTCACTGTGGAACCTAAGGGGTGTAAAAAGGCTGTTTGATGCTGTCTTCTCTGATCCTCCCCTTCTTCCAGTCCCCAAACCATCTCCTGGCAGAGCCTTGGGGGCACTCTACACATGCTCAGTTTGGTGTGTACTGCTAGAGAATTTTTTTTCTTGGGAGAGTGCATGTGATCAGCACAGGGCCAACTAGCACTGTCCAGACAGAAGGTCAGGGGTCCTGCAGCCTTATAGGACAGTCAGGGGACAATGAAAACTCCTCCTACAAGCTTTAACCAGACACTGATAGAAGTCACAAGGCTGCTCTAACTGCTCATGAGAAAAGGTATTGAGCAGTTTATATTTACTAAAGCTATTGCATTTCCATGTTCTGTGTACTGTATGAGACCAGATATAGTGAATGCAGGGTCTGGGGTTTAATGATAAAAGGTATAGATTTTCTGAGCAAGGCAATGAAAATTGACTAATCTCTGGACAGCTTGTTAATGTCCATATACAATATATTATTGTCCATTGATTTCGCGACAGTAGGCCACAACCCCACACGAGTGACAACCAATGACACCACAATTCTATAACTGACCATGTGCAGAGGATCTTGATGAATTTTGGTTAATCATTATTGTTCTTCCCCATAATAGGCAGGCTTTACAGATGTCTCTCCAATCTTCCCCTCCCTGCTATAAAGGCGTAAACATGCAAACCCAGGCAATCCCAGCACACATATCTGGTAAAAAGAAGATCTTTCAGCTCTAATGTTCATGATTGCCTCAAAAGATGCATTGGCTACAGCAACCTGCCAGTTATATAAAATGTAAGTAGTTTTTTTTATGACAACTTTAAAAGCAATTTAAACTTTTCCAATGAAATAATAAAAAGGAAAAATGAATCATAGCTTAACTTAAATTTTTAAATTACATCACTTTAGAAACTTCATAGTTCATAGGAAGCCAAGCTCTTTGACTTCTGATTGTTTGAGTTCATTCACTGTGTGAATCATATAATATCTCACCTTTCCAATTTAAACAGTTTCTTGCAAATTCCACCACTGCTAGCTGCATGCCCAAGCATACTCCTGGAACACAAAAATAAAAATGTCATCAGAAGAAGCAAGAGGTTTTCATTTCGAGGTGATATAAACCACTTTAGTTCACACACAATTTTAGATTTTTAAACTGGAGAATCAGATCCCCAGGTTCATATGTCTGTCAGGGGCTCCAGTAGTTTTGTTCCCAACTCTGCAGAAGCAAATACAAAATACATTTTCTGGTTGTATTTTAATGTGCTTTGTTTGGGGACTGTGTTGGAAAGATCTTTGCACCGTGGATTTACTGTGGGGGTTATTTACTAAAGGTAACTCCACTTTGCACTACAAGTGCACTTGGAAGTGCAGTCCCTGTAGATCTGAGGGGAAGGTCTGAAATGAGGGAAAGCTCTGCTGATTTTATCATCCAATCATGTGCAAGCTAAAATGCTGTTTTTTATTTTCCTTGCATGTCCCCCTCGGATCTTCAGGGACAGCAATTCCAAGTGCACTTGTAGTGCAAAGTGGATTTGCCTTTAGTAAATAACCCCCATAGTGTCTTGAAAAAGTAATCGTACCACTTGACATTTTTTCACAGTTTCTCACGTTACAACCAAAAACGATTTTATGGGATTTTATGTGATAGACCAACACAAAAGGGCACATAATTGTGAAGTGGAAGGAAATGATAAACGCTTTTCAACATTTTTTACAAATAAATATCTGAAAAGTGTGGGTGCATTTGTTTTCAGCCCCCTTTACTCTGATACCGCTAACTAAAATCTAATGGAACCAATTGCCTTCAGAAGTAATCTAATTAGTAAGTAAATAGAGTCCACCTGTGTGTAATTTAATCTCAGTATAACTACAGCTGTTCTGTGAAGCCCTCAGAGGTTTGTTAGAGAATCTTAGTGAACAAACAGCATCACAAAGACCAAGGAACCAACTATACAGGTCAGGGATAAAGTTGTAAAGTGCGCACACTAATTGGTATGTGCTCGTGTATGTGTGCAAGTGAATGAACATATGCGAGCACGAAGAAATGGAATAGCATATCTATTGCCTCTTTGGCTAGAAGTATGAGCATGTTAGCAATGTGCACAAATATGAGCATAAGCCTGCACTGGTTTTCTGATGCTGGGAATCTGGTTTACCTTACAGATATGCTGTGATTAGTAGGTGTGATTATGCTTTTATGATCGATTTCTACAATAGCCCCATCTCGATTCAGCGATGTCCACGAGTGCCTCGGCCATTCGGGACTCTCCCTCCTGATTAGCTGAGACACAGCAGCGCCGCCATTGGCTTCCGCTGCTGTCAAAGTCCGTTAGCCAATGAGGGGGGCGAACCGCGGCTCCGTGGGGGCAATCAACAGGAAGGAGGAGCCAGGAGCACCGAAGAGGGACCCGAGAAGAGGAGGATCTGGCCTGCTCTGTGCAAAACTACTGCACAGGGCAGGTAAGTATGACATGTTTGCCATCACTTTAAATTCACTTAAAAAAAAAAAAAAAAACATGCACATCTTTTTGCAGGTAAAAAACAAACGTGCAGTTATTATTTCTTAGGAGCCTGACGAGCATTGTACCCACAATCAGCAGATTGCCAATGCAATATCAGGTTTTTGCAGACACTCAGTACAGCTGTCAATTTGTACCTCCCGTAAACAGACATTTACTAAAATGCAGTAAGGCTGAATTCCCACTACAGCTTTTTGAATCGCAGGCAGATGTGCCGCGAATCTGCCCGCAATTTGACAGCGCCGATGTGTGATTGACAAATCGCGGGACTCGCATTTGAGATGCCATTCATTTGAATGACACCTCAAATTGCAGTGCGGGTCTGTCACAATTGTCACGCGATAATTCGCGCTGCAATCGCGGGAAGCATGTCTCCCCAAAGTAGCTCTGGAACTTTTTTTGGGCGACATGTTTCCTGCGATGCAGATTACCGCAATTGCAGTGTAACAATCGCGGCAGACCCGCACTGCGACTTGAGGTGTCATTCAAATGAATGGCATCTCAAATGCGAGTCCCGGGATTTGTCCTTCACACAATTGAGAACTACAAGCTGTCTGTCACTGACTGTGCCCTGAATGCACAGAGCACCATGCAAAGATGGTGACTCCTGGACAGGGGCGGATCCGGGGGGGGGGGGGGGGGGCAACAGGGCAATTGCCCCCTCTGAGAAATTTGTGATTGGCAGGCCAGTCAGCGGATAAGTGAGCGGTCAGGAGGGCGAGTGTGCGGCTTAATGAGCAGGTGGGCCAGTCAGCGGGGGTCGGGAGGTGAATGAGAGCCTGAGCGGGCAGTTCGGCGGATGAGTGAGGGGGGGGGGGTCGCCAGGTGAGTGTGCAGGCGTGCAGGGCAGATATCGAGTGAGGGGGCGGGCTGGCAGGTGAGCGGAGAGACTGGCCAGTCAGTGAGCCGGCGGGCGGGAGCAAAGAGATGACATCATCTCACCGCCCACCCTGCATCACTGCAGTTCCGCCCTCACTGTACAGCCGTGGGCAGCAGAGAGATTACATCATCTCTCTGCTGCTTGCTTTCACTCTGACAATCTGCACCTTAGCAGGCTAACAACAATAAGCAATGTGTGGCAGGTGATGTGACAATCAGCAACATGTGGCAGGTGACGTGGCAAGTGTAATCCGCAATGTGTGGCAAGTGACGTAGCAAGTGACAATCAGCAACATGTGGCAGGTGATGTGACAATCGGCAACATGTGGCAGATGACCTGGCAAGTGTCATCTGCAACATGTGGCAGGTGACGTGGCAAGTGTAATCCCCAATGTGTGTGTCAGGGAAATGGCCGCGTTGTGGGCAATTCCGCCAGTAACCGTCATGGTGGCGCCAGGCGAGTTTCTGTGTGCCTGCACGCACGCAGATACGCGATAGCTGGACCACAGCAGTCTGTGCGCACCAATGCGCACACACGCCCTGATCTTGTGGGCACACCTCCCCGGCCTATTTAACCACTTGCTGACCGCCTAACGACGATATACGTCGGCAGAATGGCACGGGCAGGCAAAATCATGTACCTGGTACGTGATTGCCTTCCCGATCGGACCCCCCCCGGTGCCCGAGGCGGTCGGCTTTGGTCTGGCAGCGATCAGAGATGAGGGGGGGGCCACGAATGGATGCCCCCCCCCTCGCAATCGCTCCCAGCCAATGAGAATTGTCCCCTGCCTCTGTGTAGTACACAGAGGCAGGGGATGTGATGTCATCTCTCCTCGGCTCCGCAGTTTCCGTTCCGGCGCCGAGGAGAGAAGACTGAAATGTGAGTTGCACAACGCTACACCTCACAGTAGAACATGCCAGGCATACTTTACACCCCCGATCGCCCCCTGATCACCCCCCAATCACCCCTCCCCCCCCCCCCCTGTCACACAGACACCAAGCAGTTTTTTTTTTTTCTGATTACTGCATGGTGTCAGTTTGTGACAGTTAGTGTGGTGGGGCAGTGAGTATTAGCCCCCTTTAGGTCTAGGATACCCCCCTAACCCCCCCTAATAAAGTTTTAACCCCTTGATCACCCCCCGTCACCAGTGTCGCTAAGCGATCATTTTTCTGATCGCTGTATTAGTGTCGCTGGTGACGCTAGTTAGGGAGCTAAATATATAGGTTCGCCGTCAGCGTTTTATAGCGACAGGGACCCCCATATACTACCTAATAAATGTTTTAACCCCTTGATTGCCCCCTAGTTAACCCTTTCACCACTGATCACCGTATACCCATTACGGGTGACACTTGTTAGTTCGTTTATTTTTTATAGTGTCAGGGCACCCGCCGTTTGTTACCGAATAAAGGTTTAGCCCCCTGATCGCCCGGCGGTGATATGCGTCGCCCCAGGCAGCGTCAGATTAGCGCCAGTACCGCTAACACCCATGCACGCAGCATACGCCTCCCTTAGTGGTATAGTATCTGAACGGATCAATATCTGATCAGATCTATACTAGCGTCCCCAGCAGTTTAGGGTTCCCAAAAACGCAGTGTTAGCGAGATCAGCCCAGATACCTGCTAGCACCTGCGTTTTGCCCCTCCGCCCGGCCCAGCCCAGCCCACCCAAGTGCAGTATCGATCGATCACTGTCACTTACAAAACACTAAACGCATAACTGCAGCGTTTGCAGAGTCAGGCCTGATCCCTGCGATCGCTAACAGTTTTTTTGGTAGCGTTTTGGTGAACTGGCAAGCACCAGCCCCAGGCAGCCTCAGGTTAGTGCCAGTACCGCTAACAAGCACACAAGCACCGTACACCTCCCTTAGTGGTATAGTATCTGAACTGATCAATATCTGATCCGATCAGATCTATACTGACGTCCCCAGCAGTTTAGGGTTCCCAAAAACGCAGTGTTAGCGGGATCAGCCCAGATACCTGCTAGCACCTGCGTTTTGCCCCTCCGCCCGGCCCAGCCCAGCCCACCCAAGTGCAGTATCGATCGATCACTGTCACTTACAAAACACTAAACGCATAACTGCAGCGTTCGCAGAGTCAGGCCTGATCCCTGCGATCGCTAACAGTTTTTTTGGTAGCGTTTTGGTGAACTGGCAAGCACCAGTGGCCTAGTACACCCCGGTCATAGTCAAACCAGCACTGCAGTAACACTTGGTGACGTGGCGAGTCCCATAAGTGCAGTTCAAGCTGGTGAGGTGTCCTGCTGCCACCAAAAAGACAAACACAGGCCCGTCATGCCCATAATGCCCTTCCTGCTGCATTCGCCAATCCTAATTGGGAACCCACCGCTTCTGCAGCGCCCGTACTTCCCCCATTCACATCCTCAACCAAATGCAGTCGGCTGCATGAGAGGCATTTTCTTTATGTCCTCCCGAGTACCCCTACCCAACGAACCCCCCCAAAAAAGATGTTGTGTCTGCAGCAAGCGCGGATATAGGCATGACACCCGCTATTATTGTCCCTCCTGTCTTGACAATCCTGGTCTTTGCATTGGTGAATGTTTTGAACGCTACCATACACTAGTTGAGTATTAGCGTAGGGTACAGCATTGCACAGACTAGGCACACTTTCACAGGGTCTCCCAAGATGCCATCGCATTTTGAGAGACCCGAACCTGGAACCGGTTACAGTTATAAAAGTTACAGTTACAAAAAAAAGTGTAAAAAATATAAAATAAAAAAAAATAGTTGTCGTTTTATTGTTCTCTCTCTCTCTCTATTCTCTCTCTATTGTTCTGCTCTTTTTTACTGTATTCTATTCTGCAATGTTTTATTGTTATTATGTTTTATCATGTTTGCTTTTCAGGTATGCAATTTTTTTATACTTTACAGTTTACTGTGCTTTATTGTTAACCATTTTTTTGTCTTCAGGTACGCCATTCACGACTTTGAATGGTTATACCAGAATGATGCCTGCAGGTTTAGGTATCATCTTGGTATTATTCTTTTCAGCCAGCGGTCGGCTTTCATGTAAAAGCAATCCTAGCGGCTAATTAGCCTCTTGACTGCTTTTACAAGCAGTGGGAGGAAATGCCCCCCCCGCCCACCGTCTTCCGTGTTTTTCTCTGGCTCTCCTGTCTCAACAGGGAACCTGAGAATGCAGCCGGTGATTCAGCCAGCTGACCATAGAGCTGATCAGAGACCAGAGTGGCTCCAAACATCTCTATGGCCTAAGAAACCGGAAGCTACGAGCATTTTATGACTTAGATTTCGCCGGATGTAAACAGCGCCATTGGGAAATTGGGGAAGCAAGGGTCTGATAGACCCCAATTTTTTCAAAAAAGAGTACCTGTCACTACCTATTGCTATCATAGGGGATATTTACATTCCCCGAGATAACAATAAAAATGATTTTAAAAAAAAAATGAAAGGAACAGTTTAAAAATAAGATAAAAAAGCAAAAAAATAATAAAGAAAAAAAAAAAAAAGCACCCCTGTCCCCCCTGCTCTTGCGCTAAGGCGAACGCAAGCGTCGGTCTGGCATGTAAACAGCAATTGCACCATGCATGTGAGGTATCACCGCGAAGGTCAGATCGAGGGCAGTAATTTTAGCAGTAGACCTCCTCTGTAAATCTAAAGTGGTAACCTGTAAAGGCTTTTAAAAATGTATTAATGTATTAATTTTGTTGCCACTGCACGTTTGTGCGCAATTTTAAAGCATGTCATGTTTGGTATCCATGTACTCGGCCTGAGAACATCTTTTTAATTTCATCAAACATTTGGGCAATATAGTGTATTTTAGTGCATTAAAATTTTAAAAAGTGTGTTTTTTCCCCAAAAAATGCGTTTGAAAAATCGCTGCGCAAATACTGTGTGAAAAAAAATGAAACACCCACCATTTTAATCTGTAGGGCATTTGCTTTAAAAAAATATATAATGTTTGGGGGTTCAAAGTAATTTTCTTGCAAAAAGAAAAAATAATTTTTTCATGTAATCAAAAAGTGTCAGAAAGGGCTTTGTTTTCAAGTGGTTAGAAGAGTGGGTGATGTGTGACATAAGCTTCTAAATGTTGTGCATAAAATGCCAGGACAGTTCAAAATCCCCCCAAATGACCCCATTTTGGAAAGTAGACACCCCAAGCTATTTGCTGAGAAGCATGTCGAGTCCATGGAATATTTTATATTGTGACACAAGTTGCGGGAAAGAGGCAAATTTTTTTTTTTTTTGCACAAAGTTGTCACTAAATGATATATTGCTCAAACATGCCATGGGAATATGTGAAATTACACCCTAAAATACATTCTGCTGCTTCTCCTGAGTACGGGGATACCACATGTGTGGGACTTTTTGGGAGCCTAGCCACGCACGGGACCCCGAAAACCAAGCACCGCCTTCAGGCTTTCTAAGGCTGTAAATTTTTGATTTCACTCTTCACTGCCTATCACAGTTTCGGAGGCCATGGAATGCCCAGGTGGCAAACCCCCCCCCCCCCCCAAATGACCCCATTTTGGAAAGTAGACACCCCAAGCTATTTGCTGAGAGGTATAGTGAGTATTTTGCAGACCTCACTTTTTGTCACAAAGTTTTGAAAATTGAAAAAAGAAAAAAAAAAATTTTTCTTGTCTTTCTTCATTTTCAAAAACAAATGAGAGCTTCAAAATACCATGCCTCTCAGCAAATAGCTTGGGGTGTCTACTTTCCAAAATAGGGTCATTTGGGGGGGGGGGGGTTTGTGCCACCTGGGCATTCCATGGCCCCGTACGCGGCTAGGCTCCCACACATGTGGTATCCCCATACTCAGGAGAAGCAGCTAAATGTATTTTGGGGTGCAATTCCACATATGCCCATGGCCTGTGTGAGCAATATATAATTTAGTGACAACTTTGTACAAAAAAAAAAAAAATGTGTCACTTTCCCGCAACTTGTGTCAAAATATAAAATATTCCATGGACTCAACATGCCTCAAAGCAAATAGCTTGGGGTGTTTACTTTCCAAAATGGGGTCATTTGGGGGGGGGGGTTTATGCCATCTGGGCATTTTATGGCCTTCAAAACTGTGATAGGTAGTGAGGAGTAAAATCAAAAATTTACGCCCTTAGAAATCCTGAAGGCAGTGATTGGTTTTCGGGGCCCTGTACGCGGCTAGGCTCCCAAAAAGTCCCACACATGTGGTATCCCCGTACTCAGGAGAAGCAGCTGAATATATTTTGGGGTGCAATTTCACATATGCCCATGGCCTGTGTGAGCAATATATCATTTAGTGACAACTTTTTGTAATTTTTTTTTTTGTCATTATTCAATCACTTGGGACAAAAAAATTAATATTCAATGGGCTCAACATGCCTCTCAGCAATTTCCTTAGGGTGTCTACTTTCCAAAATGGGGTCATTTGTGGGGGTTTTGTACTGCCCTGCCATTTTAGCACCTCAAGAAATGACATAGGCAGTCATAAATTAAACGCTGTGTAAATTCCAGAAAATGTACCCTAGTTTGTAGGCGCTATAACTGTTGCGCAAACCAATAAATATACACTTATTGACATTTTTTTTACCAAAGACATGTGGCCGAATACATTTTTGCCTAAGTGTATGACTAAAATTGAGTTTATTGGATTTTTTTTATAACAAAAAGTAGAAAATATAATTTTTTTTCAAAATTTTCGGTCTTTTTCCGTGTATAGCGCAAAAAAAATAAAAATGGCAGAGGTGATCAAATACCATCAAAAGAAAGCTCTATTTGTGGGAAGAAAAGGACGCAAATTTTGTTTGGGTACAGCATTGCATGACCGCGCAATTAGCAGTTAAAGCGACGCAGTGCCAAATTGTAAAAAGTGCTCTGGTCAGGAAGGGGGTAAATCCTTCCGGGGCTGAAGTGGGTAAACCTGCCACTGACACTTGCAGTTTGCTGGATAATCAAACAGCTCCTGTGTTCCTGTGCCTTGTATACTCTGAAGACCCCTGCTTGACCTCTGCTTGTCTTGACCTGTGTTCCTGTTTGTCTCCTCGCTCTGACCCCGGCTTGGCTGATTACTCTCCGATCTTCTGCCCTCCGTGTATGACCCGGCTTGTTCCTGTACCTCTCTCGGACTGTCTTTTGGTATTTGACCCCTGGCCTGTCTGCGGACCCTGTTCCTGGTTTAACCTGCTGTTACCGCTCAAGACTTCTCTCCGCACGGCTGCCACAACGCACTCTAGCTACTTACAGCCAACCAGCCAGCTTGCAGTATTCCTGGCAACCTGTGCACCTCTGTGCATCGCATTCCCTGTACTCAAATCCAGGGACACGCTGCACTCAGCTGCAAGGGATGCCCTCTCAGCAACCCGGCCTCAAACTACAGACTTGACAGTATAATCCAGCCATGACTGAGGCCGGCAGAGTTGCGTCCCCATTAGAGCCTTTGTGCCAACAAGCCATCACTCTGACCCAAGCAGTTCAGAAGTTACAGGAAGGCCATCTGCAACTAACGGATAAGTTGCAACACCTGTCAGAGTCATCTGCTCACGAACAATCCTCTGCGGCTCCCTTGATGATGTTCCCGCCTCCAGAACCCCGAGTTCCCGTTCCGGAGCGATTCTCCGGAGACCGGAAAAAGTTCAGATCCTTCAAGACTGCCAGCCTATTGTACCTAGTCCTGCAACCCCGGACTTTTGCTTTAGAGACTGTTAAAGTCGGGTTCCTCATCTCTTTGCTGTCCGATGAACCTCAGGCCTGGGCCCATAACTTATGGGAACAAAAGAGTCCAGTCATTTGCACAGTGGACGCATTCCTGGCAGCTATGGCACAACTTTACGAGGATCCCCAGCGTACTGCCACCGCTGAAGCCGCTCTGCATTCTCTGCAGCAGGGTAGGCGACCAGTAGAGGACTATACCCTGGACTTCCGGCGGTGGTCCGCAGACACAGCCTGGAATGAGGCAGCTTTAATACACCAGTTCCGCCTAGGACTCTCCGAATCCCTCAAGGACGGGTTGGCCAGGATCGGGATTCCCACTACACTGGAGGGTCTCATCCAATTATCCATTCAACTGGATCGGCGTTTGCGGGAGAGACAGTCCGAACAATCACGAACCTGCACACCCACCTTTGGATTAGTTCCCAAGCAGATTGGCCTGTTACGTTCTGCACTAACTCCTAAAGAAAGACGTCATCGTATCCTAGCCAATCTCTGCCTCTATTGTGGAGGAAACAGACATTACCTATGCGACTGCCCCAGGAAGTTCAAGAAGCCACCCACCTACTGTCCAGCATATTTCCAGGTTTCCTGGGGCTTCTCCCTCACAACTCGTTCTCCCCATTTCACTGCAGTTGGGAGAAGAAGAGATTTAGCTCCAGGCTATAATTGATTCTGGAGCATGCTGTTGCTTTGTGAACCTAAACCTGGCAAGAAACCTTAGGTTGCCCCTCCTCCACAAAAAACGGGGTCTGGAAGTCCGTTTAGCAGATGGCACCCTACCTAACTCCGGCCTTGTTACTCAAGAGCCTTCTCCTCCTGGAAAATGAGCCAGCCCGAGAGGAATTACGATGTAGGTGATCGTGAGCTTCTGGCCATTAAGACCTGGCCTTAGAAGAGTGGAGATACCTTCTTGAGGGAGCCACGCACCCTATAATGATATTCACCGATCACAGAAACCTCGAGTACCTCCGCACTGGCAAACGCCTGAGACCCTGTCAAGCCCGCTGGGCTCTGTTCTTTTCACGATTCAACTTTCACATCACCTACCGCCCTGGCTCCAAGAACGGCAAGGCCGATGCTTTATCCCGAATGTTTCCTGATACCCCAGAAGAAACAACATCCAGTACGAACTTGTCTCCACAGAACTTTCTTTTGATTCAACCTGATCTAAGGTCTTCTCTTGAACAAGCCTCCCTCCAATGCCAGGAACCAGAGACTTCCTCTCTAAGAAGCCAGGGGGGGTATCTTTGGTATCGGGACAAGATCTTTGTCCCACAACAAGCCAGAATCCAGGTCTTACAAACTTTACATGATCATCAACTTGCTGGCCACTTCGTTGTACGGAAAACGATGGATCTTATTCAGCGATCCTTTTGGTGGCCTACCTTGAAAACTGATTGCAAAAAGTATGTAAGCTCCTGCACTACCTGCCAGCGAAACAAGGGGTCCAACATTAAGTCTTGGGGTCTGCTACGTCCTTTGCCAGTACCAGAACAACCATGGAGGAATATATCTATGGACTTTACAGTAGAGCTGCCCCCCTCTGAAAGATTCACAACGATCCTAGTTGTTGTAGACCGTCTGTCCAAGATGTCACACTTCGTGAATATGATAGGTACTCCTTCCACTGCAGACACAGCAAAAGCCTTCATAAGAGAGATAGTCAGACTTCACGGCCTTCCTGACAGCATTGTGTCTGATAGAGGGGTCAAATTTATTTCCTGATTTTGGAGAGAGCTCTGCAAAGTTTTGTCTATTGAAGTTTGCCTATCCTCTGCCTATCATCCCCAGAGCAACGGTCAGACTGAAAGGACTAATCAGACCTTAGAACAATATTTACGCTGTTTCTGCTCCATTTCCCAGGATGACTGGTCCTTGTTACTCCCCTGTGCGGAGTTTGCATATAATAATTCAGTACACTCAACCACCGATCAATCACCGTTTTGGGCCAACTATGGGTTCCATCCTTCATTTTTACCTAATGTCATTCCAGAGACCGCAGTCCCAGTAGTTCAAGACAGGATCAAATCCATTCAGGCTAACTATCAACCTCTCCGGTTAACCATGCAAAAGGCCCAAGAGGACTACAAGGAACAATATGACAAGAAGAGGGGAGAGAGTCCTAGCTTCAAGGTTGGAGATGAGGTTTGGCTCTCCTCGGTAAATCTTAAACTTCCTTGTCCCTCCCGGAAATTGGGACCAAGATTTATCGGCCCATTCAAGATTAGATGGGAGAATAATCCAGTAGCTTTTGAACTGTCACTTCCATGTTCTTATAAAGTGCACTCTGTGTTTCATGTCTCCTTACTTAAAGCTGTTATCTCTAGTCCTTTTTCAGGAAGGAAAGAAGATCCTCCACCTCCAGTTTCTGTGGGAGATGAAACGGAGTATGAAATTGAGGCCATCCTGGACTGCCGCGGGAGAGGTTTGGCTTGACCTGTGTTCCTGTTTATCTCCTCGCTCTGACCCTGATTTGGCTGACTACTCTCCGATCTTCTGCCCTCCGTGTATGAGCCGGCTTGTTCCTGTACCTCTCGCGGACTGTGTTTTGGGATCTGACCCCTGGCCTCGCTGCGGACCCTGTTCCTGGTTTACCCTGCTGTTACCGCTCAAGACTGGCTGCCACAATGCACTCTAGCTACTTACAGCCAACCAGCCAGCTTGCAGTATTCCTGGCAACCCGTGCACCTCTGTGCATCGCATTCCCTGTACCCAAATCCAGGGACGCGCTGCACTCAGCCGCAAGGGACGCCCTCTCAGCAACCCGGCCTCACACTACAGACGTGACAGTGTGGCAGGTAACGTGGGATGTGTAATCCGCAATGTGTGGCAGGTGACATGGCAAGTGACAATCAGCAACATTTGGCAGGTGACATGGCAAGTGACAATCAGCAACATGCGGCAGGTGACGTGGCATGTGAAATGTGCAATGTGTGGAAGGTAACTTGGCAAGTGTAATCTGCAATGTGTGGCAGGTGACATGGCAAGTGACAATCAGCATCTGGTGGCAGGCAAGTGACAATCAGCAGCTTGTGGGAGGGACGTGGCAAGTGACAAGCTGCATCTGAAGACAGGTCGACGTGGAAAGTGACACACTCGGGGCTCCCACTGATTCTGCATTATGGTGAGTTGAACCATTTTCATTTTATATTACAATGTAAAAAAGAAATAATGCGCTTCAATCAGCCTGACACCATAACAACTATGGTGCAGTCATGATGAAAGCGCCAACACCAGCCATTGCTCCGATAAATTGCCCGCAAAAAACGTATTTTTTGGCAGTGCCCCTCCTGAGACTAGACTCTGGATCCGCCCCTGCTCCTGGAAAGACTACCTCCCACTGGAGGGCTCTGTTTGTAAGGCAAGTCTATCATAATGTGCTAGTATGTCATGCAGGGGATCCAGCCAAATTTTCTTTTTCACAGAGTTTACTACCTCTTTAAAGCAAGTTGCATTTCTCCATTGAAAAGCCTGTTGACACAGGCTGAAAATATATTTCTTTTTTCACAACTAAAGCTGAAGTTTAATTAGCTTATATTTTTCTTTCCCTGGTTCCTCCTTTTTTAAATAAAGCCTTTCTTTTTCAATAAAAACCTAATTTTAGACTCTGTACTTCTCTATGCAACTCATGCAGATTATGGTTGATGGGCAGGTCCGGTAGAGTGCTGTACTTCCTCAAAACATCACAGCACCCTACTTCAAAACTCCTCCCAAGAGTCCTCAGCCCTGATGCAATCTGTGAGCTAGTTCTTGGGAGAAGTTATGTAAATATCAAAATGCCTTGATGGGCGGATGTCAGTCTGGAGGAGTGGATGGCCCTGGACAGACTTTGCTTGCATGCAGACTGCTTTAGACAGCAAGATATGTAATGCTGAACTTTCATGGTTGAAAGTACTGAAATCCAATGGATGAAAGAGGTGACCAGACACACTCAGCCTGGCAAGGAAAAGACTAGATAAGGGGGTCTTCAAACTGCGGCCCCCCAGTTGTTCAGGAACTTCAATTCCCATCATGCCTAGTCATGTCTGTGAATGTCAGAGTTTTACAATGCCTAATGGGAAGTGTAGTTCTGCAACAGCTGGAGGGGCGTAGTTTGAGGATCCCATGATGCTGAACGTCCTCCAGCCCAGGAATGAGATCTATATAACTAGGCTGGGGGGTCAGAAACCAGTAGTAATGCCCCGTACACACGGTCGGATTTTCCGATGGAAAATGTTCTATGGGAGCTTGTTGTCGGAAATTCCGACTGTGCGTAGGCTCCATCAGACATTTTCCATCGGAATTTCCGTCACACAAAATTTGAGATCTGGATCTCAAGTTTTCCGACAACAAAATCCGTTGTCGTAAATTCCGATCGTGTGTACACAATTCTGAGGCACAAAGTTCCACGCATGCTCGGAATCAAGCAAAAGAGCAGCACTGGCTTTTGAACATTTTACTCGGCTCGTCGTACGTGTTGTACGTCACTGCGTTCTTGACGTTCGGAATTTCCGACAAGATTTGTGTGACCGTGTCTATGCAAGACAAGTTTGAGCCAACATCTGTCGGAAAAAATCCATGGATTTTGTTGTCGGAATGTCCGATTGTATGTACGGGGCATAAGAGTTCATTTACATTTGTTAACAAAACACTGGCCACCGCACACACCCATAACTGGCCTTCACAGTAAGGAGCACATGGAGGGCATGTACATGTAAGACAAAGACAATTCCATAGCTCAACTCACCAACCAGTCTGCTGACCAACCAAATTAGCCTGTCTAACCGTCTGTTAAAAGCAGGGGTTTAGTTAGCACACATTTGCAAACGCATGTGAAAGCTGCAAGGCCTCGTCAAGGCACCCTGTATTACTTGCAGTCCTAACACTACTAAATTTATAAGTGTCTCCACAGTGGAAGCACATGCATTAAATGGATAGGTGTGAGACAGGTGAGCCTGGAGGCGGCCCAAGCCCCCTTAAAGGGACAGGAGCACACTGGACACCCAGCAAGAGCACAATGGCAGCAAAGGTGTCCAGTGTGTCCCCGACCCACATTTACAAACTGCCATTGTGCTCTTGCTGGGTGTCCAGTGTGCTCCTGTCCCTTTAAGGGGGCTTGGGCCGCCTCCAGGCTCACCTGTCTCACACCTATCCATTTAATGCATGTGCTTCCACTGTGGAGACACTTATAAATTTAGTAGTGTTAGGACTGCAAGTAATACAGGGTGCCTTGACGAGGCCTTGCAGCTTTCACATGCGTTTGCAAATGTGTGCTAACTAAACCCCTGCTTTTAACAGACGGTTAGACAGGTTAATTTGGTTGGTCAGCAGACTGGTTGGTGAGTTGAGCTATGGAATTGTCTTTGTCTTACATTTACATTTGTTGTTTGTGGGGTGGTAAAACCCCATAGTTAGGACATATTTTGGCAGGCGGTAGCACCCACCCAAAGGCAGGGTTTTACCCCACCCCCAAACTGTGTGCGAACGATGCCTAAAGGTGTCGCTGCTGAATGCAAGGACTCATACACAAGTGCAGCAGACATCGCTGCTTCCCTGAAAAGTGATTTGAGTGTGTTTGACAGGTTGTGTGGGGCGATATGTCACCTGATTTAAACCCTTGATTGCCATGTAATGCACACAATTGCGATGTGTTAGTATGGCAATTCGAGAATTAAATCAAGTGTGAGGAGGCAACACTGTGCCCGGTGATCTCTGAATTCTCCCATGTTGTTCAGGTAGATCTCCATCTCTTTAAGGTTGCCTACCCCTGACTAGGCTCTATCTGCCTTGCTGCAGCTTAGAATGCACACTGTGAGAAGCTTACAGTCTGCAGTGAAATCAGAGTAAGCAATATTAGTAGAGGAAAGGAGCCTGTCCAACTAAGACAGAGGGAAGGCCGGAGTTCAGTTTGAAAAAAAAAAACAAAAACTCATAAATTTAAAATAAAACGATTTTCTTCTCCCTGTGCAGCATTGTATTTGGTACAGAGCGAAGGGTCCAATTAAAAGCATTTTATGATCAAATTCATAACAGAACCAGCAGCTACGCCACAAGTAACTCAAGAAGCAAAACAGTTTAATGCTGATAAATGAGAATACGATAGAAACAATTGTTTCATGATTTCTTTCCTACTGTGGGAACACAGGTGACATCACTGTTAGTCCATTTAATGCCAGTCAATGGTATTTGATGTGTACAAAAAAGGCTTCTGTGCTCTGTGCTTATCTCTTTGAACAAATTCTGCTAATTATCAGAAGTAGAACTGTAATATAAAAAAATAATTGTACTCATATTGCTTCCAGCAGTTCAGTTTCTAACAAATCATGCTTTAATTGCTGCTCTTTGCTGCGTCACTCCACTGTCTTTTCTTTTATCAACTCCTAATGAGGATTCAGCTCCACTCAAAATTGTTTATTTCATCTTTTCACTGACACTAATTGCCGTGAACGGTAGTGGAATTAGTGCTGTTACCTAACCATTCTACTTTCACCTATGATGGCCAACACGGTCACTTTAGTTTTACAATGAAATACATGACTGTACCTAGAAAAGGCACTTTCCTCTCTCTTGCCCAGGTAATTGCTTGAAGTTTCCCTTCTGTTCCCCGTAATCCAAAACCACCAGGAACCAGGATACCCCTGAAAATAAAACAGAAACTCATGGCAAACTTTATAGTATACAATATCACATCTACAGTATATCACCGTGTTATAATGTGTACTCAAGGTTTTTTTTTTTGGTTTGGATATAGTGGGAAAGCTCTGCCATGTGTTTTTGGTGTCTGTCTGTGTGTTGGGGAGAGATTCTGTCACTTCCGGACCGGTTGACAAGGTGTCACAAGGACTAGAAATGATGGGATGTTTCTTCGCTGGGGCATAGCAACAAAATCATGTTTAGTAAAGCAAGAAAGGATTGCAACATCTGTTAACGTACTAGTTCAGTGGTTCTCAACCTCGGGGTCGAATGACGATTTGCCAGGGGCTCACCGAATCCTGGGCTGTTCCTGAAGCTCGCACCGCTCTCCAGCCTTTTTGTGGTCGCCCAGCTGGGCTGTCCCTGGAGCCTGTGGCCACCCAGCTGGGCTGTTCCTGGAGCCCGCGACCGCCCATACAACCTCTTCGCAGCCGCCCATTCAGTTGACGGCATGGCTGGGGGGCAAAAGACCAGAGATCAGCTGACTGGTGAGGAATGTGAAGTGGGAGGGGCTGGAGGAGACCCCATCTCCTGATTTCGGCATAGGTGTCACTGCTGCGAGACACCACAAAGTCGGAGACACAGTGAATAACACTACCTGTGATTATAGTTGCCATCAAAAGTCCCCACTACAGTTCTCAGATCAGCAGATGACCTTGATCAAGAGCATCTAAGATGGCTGATCAGAACTCCCCCCCAGCACAGGCACTGATCCCAACTCCCTGCCAGTACTGCCACTCATCTCATCACCCCCCACTAAGGAGTAAGAGAAGGAATAAAAATAGAGAATACATGGAAAGGAGAAGAAAAGAGGGGGAAGAACAAAGAAAAAGGGAGAGAAAGAATAAAAGAAACAACAAGAAAGATGGCTAGAGAGAGGGATGTGGAAAAAAACAAGAAATTATTATAGAGAGAGATAAAGGGGAAAGAAAGGAGAACAAAGAAAGAGTGGTACATCCTAAAATGTACCATAAGGGGTTTTAATACCATACGAGTGAAAGGGACTCAGGGAGTGCTAAATGTCGGTGGGTTAGGGGCGCAAATTACTTGTCTTGCCTTGGGTGCTGACAACCCACGCTACGAAAATAATTTTACTGTTAGGGGTCCCCACAACTTGGGAAATTTTATCAAGGGGTCACGGCACTAGGAAGGTCGAGAACCACTGTACTAGCTCTTTCTGTTCACATGACTCCTTCACCTTTGTTTTCCTCTGTGATAGCAAGCCAAAAAACTAAGTGAAATAAAGCTTCCCAGTAAGGAAAGAGTTTATAACCCTTCCAAAGTCTATAAAAAAAGAAGGTGCTCCTAACGACAACTCATTATGTGTATAAAAGACACCAGTCCACATAATCTTTCTTCAATTCAAACTTCACCATCATCGGCAAGACCAAAGAGCTGTCAAAGGACATCAGGGACAAGATTGTAGACCTACACAAGGCTGGAATGGACTACAAGATCATCAGCAAGAAACTCGGTGAGAAGGAGACTGTTGGAGCGATTATTCGCAAATGGAAGAAATACAAAATGACCATCAATCGCCCTCGGTCTGGAGCTCCATGCAAGGTTTCTCATCATGGGGTAAGGATGATCATGAAAAAAGTGAGGGATTAACCCGAGAACTACATGGGAGGAGCTTGTGAATGATCTCAAGGCAGTTGGGACCACAGGCAGGCCCCCCCTCCTCAAAAAGGCACATGTATAGGCCCATCTGAAGTTTTCCAGTGAACATCTAAATGATTCAGAGAAGGATTGGGAGAAAGTGCTGTGGTCAGATGAGACCAAAATTGAGCTCTTTGGCATTAACTAGATTCGCCGTGTTTGGAGGAAGAAAATTGCTGACTATGACCCTAGGATCTCTACAGTCAAGCACGGGTTGTGGAAACAATATGCTTTGGGGCTGTTTCTCTGCTAAAGGTACAGGCCGACTTTGTCGCATTGAGGAGCCAATGAATCGGGGAAATGTATTGTAAAATCTTGGATGAGAACCTTCTTTCCTTAGCTAGAACACGAAGATGGAGGGGTCTTCCAGCATGACAATGACCCAAAACATACCGCCAAGGCAACAAAGGAGTGGCTCAAGAAGAATCACTTTTAGGTCATGGAGTGGCCTAGCCAATCACACAAACAGGAAATTATGTTTCTGGGGGGCACTCTGTACACATCCTGTGTACAGAACGCCTCTAGGTAGTCATATTGCATTCTACAGAAAGTTACAAAGCTGCAGTTTGAAAAGAAAAGGTAATTTTTAATAACATTCAATTACAATGTGACTTGAGTCGCAATTATATATGCTATATATTTTTTTTTTATTTGCTATTTTTTTTTCCCACGAAAGTGTAGTTACCCTTAAACCTCAACTTAACCACAAACTCTAACAGAAAACTAGTGACAAGTGCTATCAAGTTTTAAAAGCAGTAGTGTTAAAGTCAGAAACTACAATCAATTTATGTTAAATTGAGTTCTGTGTGAAACCGCGCCAAAGTATCATAAGCTCCATGAAAATTGAGCAAGGGGGCAGTAAGATTGTTTTTTCTGAAGTCTGCTCTGCCTTCTCTAATTATCTGCTTCCAGCATCACCAGTTTTATTCATATGTCCAAGGTAGGTTTCAATTTGATTAGAAGCTGTGAGATAATTCATAGTACTTGCTTTCTAGGGTAGGGTGTTCCAAAGTTACCACAGGGCATGGTTCAGGGACCCCAAACTACAGACAAAAAGAATTGAGATGGATTAGTGCAGTGCAGCAAATTCCTAATGGAAAGCTAAATGTGAATTTAGCCTTATGCACCGTATACAAGATCGGACTTGATACAATGGATACTGTATCAGTGTTCCGTCTATCATGGATGAGGAGGAGGCGGGACTTTGTTACAGTGGACAGCCGCTGAACAGACTGCATGACACAGCGGGAGACACCCGCTGTTTTGGTTATCAAAGGTACAGCTGCAGATGAGCACAGTGAGGCTGCAGATGGGCGGCACAGTGAGGCTGCAGATGGTCACTGATGATACAGGTGGGCACAGTGAGGCTGCAGATGGGCACAGTGAGGCTGCAGATGGGCACAATGAGGCTGCAGATTGGCATTGTTTACCCAGTAGCTGCTGCATTTCCCAACCTAGGCTTATACTCGAGCCAATCAGTTTTCCCAGTTTTTTTGTGGTAAAATTAGGTGCCTCGGCTTATATTCAGGTTGGCTTATACTCGAGTATATACGGCAGGGCTTTTTTTCAGCTGGAATTTGGTGGAACTCAGTTCCACCACCTCTGGCTCAGGCCCTCTGCTCCCTGCTCACCACTATTACTTGTAAACATTGAAGTCCGGCTTCTGTGTTTACAAGGGGCAGCTTGTCTCTCAATAGCTCCAACAGATCTGATCTCCTGAGTGGACAAGGAAGATGCAGGTGCAGAGCAGATCCCAACTCCCCCACTGGATCATCTCCCTACAACTGAGAGAGGAGCCACCTACAGTGTGTGTGGGGAGGTACTAGAGCCAACAGGGTGTTTCAGTTTAATACAGCAACACAAGTAAGACATGTGGAAAATGGTGGAGCTTTTAAGGAGGGAGGGAGAAGATGGGGGCAGTGGAAGGGGGGGGTTGCATGCAGAGGTCAGAGCTGAAGAGGGGTGAAAGTGAGATGTGGATGGGGGATGCAGAGGTAAGCAGCCATGGAAGAAGGCTAAAATCTGTACTCTGTGTGTAATGCACCCCTTAACTTTGCACTGTGTGTAGTGCACCCCATGAACTCTGCACAGTGTATGCAGCGCATTCCTGAACTCTGCACTGTGTACCTACACAACTGCAAATTCTGCATGTAGCACACCCTGGAACTCTGCACTCTGTGTGTAGTGCACCTCTGAACTTTGCACTGTGTGTAGTGCACCCCTGAACTCTGCACTCTGTATGAAGCACACCCTGGAACTCTGAACTCTGTGTGCAACATCCCCCTCCCCCCGAACTCCGCACTCTGTACTCTGTACGTAATGCACTCCTGGTATTTAATGCCCCTTTAAGACCCTTGCACTGTTAGGGAAATTTGACTACACTCACTATTTGATGCGGTTTGGAAGGTGTGTGTGTGTGGAGGGAAGATTGGTTTTGTGCGGGTCGTGGTTGGGTTCCTGCACCTATTTTCTGAGAAAAAAAGCCCTGATATATGGTAACTGTGTTCTTCTGAAAGACAACCCACTTATGTTTTCATTTACATTATTAGGTTCAAACTGAGCAGTGTAAATTAGATCTGCTGTTTAATTTGTATCACTGCAGGAGAGCAGTTGGGGGCTAATACGTGGGTGAAGGGAGAATGAACTATGTCCTATAAACTGGTCAGGCTGTTTTTAGAAACAGGAATAAAATTATGTTTAATTATGAAACCGTGATGTACAAAATGCAACCCCTTGCTATGCCCATCAGCAGCAATTTTTAGCAGTTTACAGGCCTTGCACATCAGAGCTTTCACACAGAAAGTGATTCCTGGTTGAGAGGAATGCCGTATCCTCCAATACCAATACTGGGACTCATATCAGTGCTGTTTACCAATCTGAAAGGACTAAATTTTGGCTAAGCAAGTCAAACCTCTTTATGTATCTCTCTTTCCGAGTGGATTCCACTTCACAAGTCATATTGCCACATGCATATCACAAGGTTGACTTTTGTGGAAATAGAGCTCCTTTGTATACATGAGGACAATATTTTTTTAGCTATGTAAAAAAGAGAATACTAAAGTTGGATCAGATAGGACATTAAGCACTTTGTAACATGATTGACTTACTAAAGGCATTTATATAATGCTGATACTTTACAAAGTGCTTTACATATTGCACATTCATATCAGTCTCTGCCCTCAAGGAGCTTACAATCTAAGGTCTCAAACTCACATGCATGCATACACATACTAGAGCCAAATAACCGACCAGCATGTCTTTGGAGTGTGAGAGGAAACCCACGCAAGCACAGGGAGAACATAAAAACTCCATGTGGGTAGTATTCTGGTTGGGATTCAAACCAAGGACCCTAGTGATGAGAGGCAGGAATGCTAACAACTATGCCCCTGTCTTGCTGTCTGGTTCTCTTTAAAGTGGAGCTCCACCCAAAAGGGAAGCTCTGCTTGATCGCAGCCCCCCCCCCCCACTGCCACATCTTTCACTTTGTGGGGGGGAAGGGGTACCTGCTTTTGACAGGTACCCGCACTCACTTCCGGGTAAGATCACCGATCTACAACATTTCTGGCGCCTATTCCTTCCCCCACTGCCTTCTGGGACACACACAGGTCCCAGAAGACAGCGGGACCGTTCAGAAAACACAGCACAGTAGGAAACTGGCTGTGAAGCTTGAAGGCTCGGGGCATCAACATTGCGAGATCCCTGGACAGGTAAGTGTCCTTATATTAAAAGTCAGCAGATACAATATTTGTGGCCGCTGGCTTTTAAATTTTTTTTGTCTACAAACTGGAGCTCCTCTTTAACCGCTTCAGCCCCGGAAGATTTTACGCCCTTCCCGACTAGAGCACTTTTTGCGATTCGGCACTGCGTCAATTTAACTGACAATTGCGCGGTCGTGCGACGTTGCACCCAAACAAAATTGACGTCCTTTTTTCCCCACAAATAGAGCTTTCTTTTGGTGGTATTTGATCACCTCTGCGGTTTTTATTTTTTGCACTATAAACAAAAAAAGAGCAACAATTTTGAAAAAACCCATTATTTTTTACTTTTTGCTATAATAAATATCCCCCAAAAATATATAAAAAAAACTATTTTTTTCCTCAGTTTAGGCCGATATGTATTCTTCTACATATTTTTGGTAAAAAAAATGGCAATAAGCGTATATTGATTTGTTTGCGCAAAAGTTATAGCGTCTACAAAATAGGGGATAGTTTTAAGGCATTTTTATTATTAATTTTTATTTTTACTAGTAATGGCGGCGATCTGCGATTTTTATCGGGACTGCGACATTATGGTGGACACGTCGGACAATTTTGACACATTTTTGGGACCATTGGCACTTATACAGCGATCAGTGCTATAAAAATGCATGGATTACTGTGAAAATGGCACTGGCAGGCAAGGGGTTAACAATAGGGGGCGATCAAGGGGTTAATTGTGTTCCCTAGAGTGTGTTCTAACTGTAGGGGAGAGAGGACTGTGTAGGGGAAGAGCTAGATCGCTGTCCATAGTCTGTATGAACAGACGATCTGTCACTTCTCCCCTCAGAGAACCGGAAACTGTGTGTTTACACACACAGATCCAAGTTCTCTGTGTGCCCCGAGCGATCGCGACCGCCGGGCACTCGCATCGGCTCTGTGGGTGAGCGGGCTAGTGGACAAAAAGGGAACCGATGTAACATGACGGAGATTTGCGCAGTCGAGACATGTTGCCGCAGTATAAAAGTATTAAAGTGAACAGAAGGGTAATATCCCTGCTGTAGTTTGTGATTGCTATCAAATTTTACCTATACTATGACTACTACAACAAAGAAGAGTTTGCACAAACTCGCAGGATCCTTGTAGAGGTTACTTACCTTGTCCCCTGGATCCTGTGATGTCTCCCCGGTGTAATCTGCGAGCCGTCGTGTCTCGCTCGATTCACAGTGCTGAGCTCCGTTCCCTGCGAGCGTTGCGATGCATGGGGACGGAGTTCGGCGCCAAATTCAAAAAGTAAAACACACAGTATAGATACAGTATACTGTAATCTTACAGATTACAGTACTGTATCAAATAATTACACATCCCCTTTGTCCCTAGTGGGTTGTCCAGTGTCTTGCATGCAGTTTTATATTATAAAAACTGTTCTTTCTGCTAGGAAACTGGAGATTGTCCATAGCAACCAAAACTGTCCCCTTACATCAAAAGTGGTTTTAGACCAGCTAGAAAACAGCGATAATAAATTAGAATCACTTGCAGAATTGAGTGATAGTGATTTGTGGGGAGATCCGTCATCAAACACTGAAAAGTAATGACAGCGACAATTCTGCAACTGAGCAAATTTCAGTGTTTTTGATTTGATTACATTATTAAATAATTTTTATTATTATTATTTGGTATAATTATTTATAATTATTTATTATATTATAATTTATGATTTCGTTTTTCAAACTTTATCATACCCAAGATGTCTACTAGACTCTTGGTGGATAGATTTAAATGAATTATTCCTAAGAATTACAGGCCTACAATATAAAACGCCAAATTTCTATGCAAAATAATTGTACGGCTTTCAGCACCTAAGATCTGAAATAATCATACCGCCAGGGAGGTTAATTAAAAAGGAATAAATGGCTCAATATATTTTTCTTTAGCTTGCATCAGTACTAAAAACTGGTATTTCTCCACACAGACCAAATAGATCGTGAGAATATCCAGGGCATTAACTGTTTGGATTCCAAAGTTTTATGGGTGATAATAACAGTTCCAGAACAATTTGGTACATCAAGAGCAATTACTGATTATAGGGGTTGATTTACTAAAGGCAAATAGGTTGTAAACTTTGCAAGGGAATTATTCCCAGAGCTTAGTGAATGGGAGAAGCTCTGCTGACTTCCATCATCCAATCATGTGCAAGCAAAAAATGCTTTTGGATGCGTTATTGAAAATTAAAAAAAAGACTGGATATTCTTTGCAAAGTGAAACTTCATCACATTGACTAAGCCAGTGTTTCTCAACCTTTATTCAGTCAAGGCACCCTTTAAAATTATGGACAGTCTCGGGGGGCACCCCATTCTAAAATGTAAAAACGATTTTAATAGTTTTACACAATGCATCAACATCCACATGTAAGACACCCAACGTTAGAGGTGATTTGTTCTTCCAAAGCAAATACACTTTTGCACACTGGTACTGACTAGTATTCCAATGTTTCTCTTCTCCTTCAATTCTCTCCATCACTCAGCTAACGTGACCCCAGTGCTGAGGGAAAGTCATAATGGTGCATATTGAAAACCTGTGGCTTTGTGTAACTAAAAGTTTTGATCAATTTTTAGGCATTTTGCAAAGGCACCCCTAAAGAAAACTCAAGGCATCCTGGTTGAAAAAGGCTGCACTAAGCTATGAGCAAAATTCCCTTGCAAAGTACAACTTCTTTATCAAAGTGAACAGCATATTTGTGTTTAGTAAATAAACCCCATAGGCTATAACTGAACTTATCTGCCAGTCATCTTCCTAGGGCAGGGGTCTTCAAACTACGGCCCTCCAGTTGTTCAGGAACTACAATTCCCATCATGCCTAGTCATGTATGTGAATGTCAGAGTTTTGCAATGCCTCATGGGATATGTAGTTCCGCAACAGCTGGAGGGCCGTAGTTTGAGAATCCTTGTCCTAGGGCTTTTGGAAAAGAGAAAAGCAAACTCCTAAACGAAAAACTAAGGTAAATATTTATTTTAATTCATCTAACATTACAGAATTATGTAGAACGCCACCCATTTTTTTTTTTAAGATAGGATAGAGAGGAAAATGATATGCTAGCTCCTGGCACCAGAAGCCAGGCACTAATAGTTTTTCAACACTTAACCTACGTTCAGACTAGAGTAAGAAATTGTTAAAACCCCTGTCATTTTTGTTTTGCTGCCTGTTTCCTGTTGGGGAGAGTTTCCTTCCCCTCTATTCTTGTTCCAGTAATAACTGTAAATTTGGATTTTGCCTCTGCCTATCCCGGGGACATTGGTTTTTAAGACAAACAGGAAAAGTGAACAGCTCAAGCAGGGACACAGATAACAATAAAAACCTGATAGAGGTTTTCACCCTTCCCTCCTTTATGCAAAGCCTTAAAAAATGTTGGCTTTGAGTATATTTTAACAAACACCCTAACACTTAATCTACTCCTAAAATGAGCTCCAACACCTAACCTGCCTACAAAATGAGCCCACCCCCCAGATATACAAACACAGATCACTAACCCTATGTTTGACCCCAAACTAAACCCCCTTGATCCTAACACTAAGTTAACATAAGTCTAAAAACCCTAATGCCGCGTACACACGAGCGGACTTTACGGCAGACTTTGCCCGGCGGACTTTTCGACGGACTTTATGACGGACTTTCCGAATGAATGGACTTGCCTACACACAATCCACCAAAGTCAGTCGAATTTGTACGTGATGACGTACGACCGGACTAAAACAAGGAAGTTCATAGCCAGTAGCCAATAGCTGCCCTAGCGTGGCTTTTTGTCCGTCGAACTAGCATACAGACGAGCGGACTTTTCGACGGATAGATTTAAAACATGTTTCAAATCTAAGTCCGTCCAACTTTTGAGAAAACAAAGTCCGCTGGAGCCCACACACGACCGAATTGTCCGACGAAATCCCGTCCACCGGGCAAAGTCTGCCGTAAAGTCCGCTCGTGTGTACGCGGCATAAGGTCCATTTATATTGTTGTGTCTCGATGCAAATGTTGCAATGCGCTAAAATGCATATATTCAACTTCCCATAATTCAAAGAGTCTGCTCCCAACTTGGTGGTACAGTGCATTTTAAAAAAGACAATGCGTCAGTTTTTTTCTGCAATTTAGTACACGAGGAGCCTATAGAAGTCAAAAGTGATGCAATAAAACATGTCCCTTGAGTTCTGATACATTTGCAAGTGTTGGCAATAGGTATCAACAAGCGTTGGTCAATGCCTGTTAACTCTAAATCTTAGTGAAAATCGCACTGCAAATGCAATGCTCATCTGATCTCATCTCATCATAACGCATGCCAACGCACAAAAGAAATTCACCTTGACACATGACAATGCACCTACCTAATGCTACAAAAAATGCACCTCTGCACACATGTAAGTTTCTACATAGGCACTAATCTACCTCCCGTAGCATCCAATGCTCAAAGGTCTCTGTCAAAAAGTGAGAGTGCCGAGATGCTGGCAACAAGAACTAATGAGCTGATCAGGGAACAGTGGGATCCCTTGCTGGGATTTTTTGCTCTCTGTGTCCCTGTTAGAGAGATCTCTCTTAATTGCCTGTCCTAGAGGGTGGCAGGACACTACTGTGAGCCAAAGGGTTTGCTTCTCTCATTGGAGTGTCCACAAGACCCTGCAACTAGTGTTATTCAATCCCTATGAGTTCTCCAGATGTATGTATAAAAATAGTGTGCTCAAGAGGAGAACCTGGAAAAAACACAGAATGCCACCAGGATAGGATAAGATAGCAATAAAATATTTACAGAAGGCCTAAACTCTCCCCTATTCAAAAGAAACTATTTTTGGCTAGACCACTTTTTTTTCTTGCCACCCATAAAACACATATATGTGCAGCGGCAAAGAAGTTCGGATTTCTCCTGTATTAAATTTTATTGTAACTGTACTTTCTGCCCTTGTGTTATAAAGCGCTGCACAAACTATTGGCACTATATAAATCCTGTATAATAATAATAAAAATAATAATAATAACGGGCAGGCAAGCTTTCTGAGCTAAGAGCGCACTTACTGCATATTCCCAGCACAGTGACCAAGCTGCCATAGGCCTGATTCACACCTAGGCATTTTTAGTGCTTTTTGCATTTTGCAGATTTGCACTACAGAACGTGTTCCATAGGAAACCATGTTAAATGGACTGTAGTGAAAATCTGCAAAATGCAAAAAGCACTAAAAATGCATAGGTGTGAATCGGGCCATAGACAGCTACCATTCTCTAGTAATGATCGTGAACCAATGTGACTGGCTTCCAATCATGTGACCACGCTGACAGTCAATCACAGTGGTCACATGATTGGGTAGTCCTCTCAACCCCTGGTCATAAAGACCCAGTTAAAGGGATACTGGGGTTGGGTGAGAAGGGGCTACAATTTAGCTACTGTATATTCATAATTTTGTGTTTTTCATGCAGGTAGAAAATGCTTAATCCATATTCATTCCAAAATATAAAAAAAAACATACAGTTACAAGATCTGATTTGATTTGATTTGATATGGGATTTGTACTGCGATCAAAGATCAAAGACACATAAAAAAATTGCACATCCTGCATATACTGTCCTTTTAAACTAAAATGTAAAATTACACGTCTCATGTTTTTAACATTAGTCTTCTGACTACCATATCTTAAATTATTGTTTTTACATTGAACATTTTCTGTCGGCCACACTCGGAAAATGACAAATGGGTTCTGTGGTTAATACATTTTATTAAAACCCTATGTTTTGTGCAGTGATTTACTGTAATAACTTCCTTGACAGCACATGTAAATCTTTACCAGATTAAACTGATTGGTATTTAATGCAGGCGAACGTATTAAGCAATAATTCCAGCTAAGATATGCAAGCACATCTGCTTATAGGTCGCAGGCAGTCTGGGTAATACTCATAGGAAGCAGACAAAGAGTGGAGTGCTATAGAGGAAATGCCTCCAGCTTATGTGATTCTAAAACATTTCGGTGAGCCATCTGTACTGTATAATGGGTCTTCATCAACTGCATGCAAGTTTACAGGGAACTCAGGTTTAATTTTTTTTTTAATTCTTTATTTTTGTGTTTTTTAACAGCAGCACATGTTGATTCATGTCATACGAGACACAGAGTATCCAAAATTCAACAGTGAGGCTTCATTCACACCAATTCGTTTTTTCATGCTTTTTGCAGAAACACAGGATGTTATTTTCAACATGGGTTCCTATGGAACAAGTTCATATCAATGTATTTTTGTGCCTTTGCGTTTTTGGAAAGGGTCAGGGGCTTTTTTTAAAAGCTTTTTTGGCTCAAAAGAGAAACTGCAGAAAAGCATGTAGTGTGTTGTTAAGGCAATTTTGTAGCAATTTGCGTTTTTAAATCTGCCCAACAATAAATTTGCCAAAAATAAATTGCAAAACGCAAATGGTGGTAAAAAGCACAGCAAAAAACACTGCAGAAACGCTCGAAAGCAAAATGCATAGGATTATGTCATCTGGAGGCCACGCCCCCTTGTGACGTCACGGACCCATCATGCTCTGGGCTGTGACGTCACAAGGGGGTGTGGCCTCCGGATGACATAATCCGATTACCACACCTCCATCGTTATTTAGGAAATGCAGGACATCGGCGCCGACAGAATAGCAGGCAGAGGAAGAAGAACACCGGACAAAGAAGACAGAAGAAGAGCGGAGGAAGAAGCAGGGGGGGAAGGAAAAGACCGGAGGATGGCGATGCAGGAGAAGATGGAGGAAGACCGGAGGAAGAAGCGGAGAAGAAGAAGATTTTTAATAAAAGACTTGTCAAAAACGGTCTACTGTATTTTTTAACACTACACTATTTTTTTTTAGTGAATGGGTAGGGGTACAATGTACCCTATACTCATTCACATGGGGGGGCCGGATCTGGGGGCCCCCTTGCTAAAGAGGGATTCCAGATTCTGATAAGCCCCCCGCCCGCAGACCCCGATAACCCCTGGGCAAGGTTTGACAGGAAGAGGCCCTTGTCCCCATCAACATGGGGGCAAGGTGCTTTGGGGTGAGGGGCGCAGAGCCCCCTCTGCCCCAAAGCACCCCTCCCACCATGTTGAGGGCATGCAGCCTGGTATGGTTTAGGAGGGGGGGCGCTCGCTCATCCCCTCCCTTTCCTGACCTGCCGGGCTGCATGCTCGGATAAGGGTCTGGTATGGATTTTGGGGGGACCCCCACGCCATTTTTTTTATTTTGGCATGGGAGTCCCCTCCAAATCCATACTAGACCCAAGGGCCTGGTATGGACCTGGGGGGGACCCCATGCTGTTTTTTCTCTCGATTTTTTTTTTACATTCAGCGCGGAGCCCGCTGATAATTGATGACTGATCGGTTGTTAAGGATGCGGCGGCCGGCTTCCCAGCTCCCTACTTAGCAACCAGCTATATACAGTGTAAAAAAAAAAGAAAAACGCAAAACGCAAATCGCGGCAAAATCACAGTAAAAGCACAAGTCCAAAAACGTGGCAAGCACTGCAAAAAAAACTGCAGAAACGCTCAAAAGCAACATGCATAGATGTGCATCGAGCCTAAATGGATGATCATTGATTTACATCCGCTCCCCTCAACATCCATTTTTTGGAACGGATCAAAGCCCTATTTTTCTTCCATTAAAAAAAACGATCTGATGGAAATGGATGTAAACGGACAAACAGTCAATTTTTGCATGAAAAAATGGCTCTGGGACCCAAGTGGTTAAGGACACTAGCTGGAGGATGAAAAAAACTGATGACAAACTGTTGTAAACTTCATCCATTTTTCTTTGAAAAAACATGACTTTACTGATGAAACAAAACGGTGAAAGGGGCCTTAGGACATTTTCAGGTGGCCATCTTCTGTTTTGATCAGCAGGGGATCCTTGAACAAAGTCCTGTTGCTGAAACAAAGCCGGAAAAAAAAGGTGTCTTTTATTACATCTGTTTCCATTCATTCCCCTTCCCTAGCTTGTGAGCGGAGGCAAATCTTAGTTCCTTTACATCCGATCCATCACATTCAGGTCCAAAAAAGCTAAAGAGGACGCAAATATTTTCTGTTTTTTTAATTTTTAGAGCTAGACCATCACTGAGGTAATCAGATATAGATGGACACACATCCATTTACATCCACCTTCTGATCAGAGCCACCTGAAAAACTGACAGGTGAATCTGATCAGACAGTTTGTATGAAAGAACCCAAACAGCTTATTGAAACAAAGTAGCAATGCACATAAACTCAAACATGTATGGCCCCTTTCACACAAGCTGTCCCATCAGGTCCACCTGTCAGTTTTTCAGGCGGACCTAATTGGACCCTCCATTCAACCCTTTGGAGCGGTGGATGTCAGCGGTGACATGTCCACTGATATCCGCCACTATCCGATCCTGTCCGCAAAATCCAGACAGATGGTGGTCCTATTTTCTATCCGTCTACCGGATCAGATGGGATCAGATGAAAACGGACAGGTGGTTCATTTTCACCGATCCCCACATAGAGGAGAGCGGGACTGGGCCCATCTCCGCTCTGCACAGTGAGTGGAGACGGACCTGTCATCTGCCTGCTCAGCGGGGATCCTCGGAGCGATCTCCCACTGAGCAAGCGGAGTTCGTCCAACGAAGGCAACTGTGTGAAAGGGGCCTAATACATAATATCCCAAATATAACTTCATGAATACTATCAAACATGAGACTGCAATATTTAATAACAGGGATTGGGGGGTTAGGGTTGACACCAGCACCCCAACTACATTGGGATGTAAATCCTCTAAATCTTGATTCAGTAGACACATGTAGAGGGCAAATTTGTGTGGAAAGCTTGAAAGTGGGAGGAACGTTTAGTAAGGAGGAGGATGGGTCTGTAAATATAGGACATTTTTAGGAAATGTGCGTTGGGCTCTATCAGGGTTGGCATTTTTGGAGGTGACAGTAAAAAAAGGGTGGCTGAGGTTGACACAGGCAGGTCCAGGTGTAGGGATACAAGCTGGGCTGGATGGGGAAAGGAGAGCAAGCGGAAGAGAGTAGCAAAGAAAATGGAAGGAGAGGTGGGAAGGAGAATATGGTTAGGTAGGGAAGGGAGGAAGGAGGGAGAAAGTGGATTCAGTGAGGGTCATGGGCAGGATGTTGAGTTGCTTGAGTTACAATGAGATTTTAATTCAGGTGAGGAGGTAAACTCAAACTAGTAATGCCAGGTAGACCAAAATTTTGTGCCTGTGCCCTTGAGGAAACTAGTGAGGGTTTCTATGATTTTAACATTGTTTACCCTATCCAGCCAATGTTCTGTTGTAAGAGGGGAGGGTTGTTTCTATAGAGCTGTGTTTATCGTATACTGTAGATTATGAGTTTTAGGGATGGAGTTTTGGTGGAGCAAGAGAAAGGCCAGGCTTTTGGGAATTCGAGAGTCACAGACTTTCTGAATAATAGTACGTACCTGATTCCAGAAGTGACCCAGTTTGGGGAAGGACCAGGAGATGTGCAATAAGACTTTATTCACACTGGCACTTCTGTGTTTAGATTTTCTAACTGCAGGGGAAGTGATCTGATAGGTATAAATAACTTATGTGTCTTGATCACTTTTCCTTGCATTTTGATATTCCTGCTTTTAGCAGCATTTAGGCGCACGTAGATGCATTTAGTAGGGTAAGGGCCAGCTACAATGCATAGAAATGAATAAAAATGTCACTTGGATATTCCATTAAAGTTCCATTATAAAAATGCAAGGCACCATCCCCAAGCTGTGATCACTACTGGCAAAGAATAACTGAAGTTTTTTCTCGGCGGATAGTGTGAACTCGCCCTTGGAGTGTCTAATTGGATCCTGGACTCATTCCTCTCAACAGACCAATGAAGCCCAGTATTGTACTGTGGGATGTGCTGAGAGCACTGCTCAGCACTGACTTTTCAGATAGAAAAGCAGTTCTAATACAAACAAAACCCTGTGCACTCTAGTACTTAGAGCACATCTCACAAATGCTTGAGGGATTGAGATCTGGAGAATTTGGAGGCCAACACCTCAAACTTGTTGTGTTCCTCAAACCATTCTTGAACCATTTTTACAGTGTGGAAGGGCACATTATCCTGCTTAAAGAGGCCACTGTCATCAGGGAATACAATTTCCATGAAGCGATATACTTGGTTAGCATCAATGTTTAGGTAGGTGGTACCGTATTATGTAACATCCCCATGAATGACAGGACCCAAGGTTTCCCAGCAGAATATTACCAAAAACATCACACTGCTCCTGCCCGGCTTGCCTTCTCCCCATACTGCATACTGTTGTTATCACTTCCCCATTTAAGCGAAGCACATGTACCCAGCCATCCACATGATGTAAAAGAAAACATGATTCATCACACCAATGCCCATTTTTTTACTTTCAACACATCAACTTCACTGGACAACATGTTTACTTGCGGCCTAATATATCCCTCCAGCTTTCAGCCTATACTTCAGTACAGACTGTCAGACTGTAAGCTGGAGGGAATTTGAATGGACTATGACGAGCTGATCAGCATGCTCGTGGCCCATTCAAACTACAAGTCCATCTGCCATGGTGGCCAAGGGGACCTGAATTCTTTTCATTCATAGATTCCTGTCTCATGATATGTGATAGCGGGTGCACGGAGAGGACACCCCATCTGCTGTCACATGGAAGGGGAGTATCGGGGGGTGTGGGAGGATGTTGCTGAACATGTTACGCCCTAAATGCAAGTGTAACATGTACAGTAACATGTTCAGAAAGGTGAACTTATCCTTTAAGGCTGATTGGTATAGTGGAGGAAGAGTATTGTAGTGAACTAAATATAATTAAATTCATCCATCAAATACATTTTCTAGGATACGCTGTAAATCAACCAACATGAGATACAACAGTGTAGCGTACAAACTTGGTTTAACCTCCAAATTGTTATGTACACTACAATTAGCTTACTAAGAGAGGCGGTACAAAGAGCAAGAATGATGTGCAAAGCGCACTCGGGATGACTGCACTCCTGTACATGCATGTGCAAGTGATGACATTCCGCGCCAACCAATCAAGACAACCAAAGACCGGCACCCAGAGAGAAGCCGGGGAGAAGATATCAGTGCTCACAAAGGACCTGGAGGACGATGGACCATTGGAACTAAGGTATTTTTGCCCTTAGGTCCACTTTAAGGCCAAACTCCAGCAAACGCTTTTTAAACAACAACAACCTTTTTTTTTTTCTATTTGGGATAAGGGTTTTACACAAACTAAAAAAAGCTAATCAATGTAAGCACCCCATTAGTGTTAAATGGCAACCCTCTGACTGCCAATTTTGCTGGACAACTTCTACTAAAGTAGAAATTAACGTTAAAAAAAAAAAAAACTGACAGGACAAGATTGTTATGGTCTCTTCTGCCATAATGGCTTTTTCCTGTCTGTCAGCATTAATGTTCACTGAGCCATGCATGCGCAACTCAGCGTACATTTACACCACCACTCTGTGCTGTGATGATGTGGCTCCCACTGTGCATGCACAGGAGTGACATCATCGTGGCCCGGCCAATCGAGCAGTTAAACAGTCTGAACATGGAAGGAAGCCCAGGAGAAAATGGAATTGAATGTAAACAGTAGGAGCGCTAACAGCGCAGTGCAGGAGGGGATTACTTGCCAGGAAAGTCTGCCATAATGTGCTAATACGCGGAGCATACTAGCACATTATGGCTAACAGCTCCTAAGGGCCCATAAGAAGAAAAAAAAAAAAAAAAGGTTTATTCTGCTTTAAAGGAAGATGAAAAATAAAAGGCTTGCTGGCCATAGCAACAGGTGAAAATAAAGGCAAAAAAAAGCCTAAGCATGGAAAACCAATGCAGCCACTACATGTAAAAATTGGTAGGCTGCAATATACTGTATTACATTTTTATTTTTGGCTTAGGTTGAGCTTACTAAGCAAAGCGGTACAAACAGCAATAATGACACGCTAACCCGAAGAATCATTTTGATTACTGGACTAAGATCAGTAAAAGATGAACTCTGATTGGTAGCTCTTTATTAAAGTGCTTTAAACAATACAGCAGTACAATTTTCTGTGAAAATGAATCATTACTTTGCCTAGGCTCATTTATATACTGAACACATGATGTCCTCTCTATGGAATTTCTTTTAACAGATGAGAAGTTTTCCTAAGTATGCATCTGAAAACTTTGTTATGCATATTTTTTTTCTTCCAAGAGCAAAAGTTGTAGAAATATTTAATGACCCACAATACTCATTCATCAGTAAAATAAGATAACACTGATTAGGGAACCCACATCAGAACATGAATACAAATAACAGTCTTGGAAAACTCATACATCTACCTTGTCTGCTTAATTAACTGAGTCGCATAATCCTTTCTCGTGTTTTCTGAGAGATATATGCACCGGTTGTACAGCCACTGCCGCTCTCGTGCAGGAAAAAAGTAAATGGAGAATATTTAAAACATCAAAGAATATAAAATGGGGTAATTGAAAAGGAAATGTCACCTACTGTGACCGAGATTAGTTCACAGGTAGACACAATTCCTCACTGATAGAAGCATGCCAGCAGGGTGCAGGTTTCAGTTACCAGGCTATCTGCATACATATATTTAATGTATAGTACTGAAAGTGACACTAAACAAAAAAATGTCATAAAATAAATTGAATATATTACAATATAAGTAGAATGTATCTTCTATCTCTGTCTTCCCTTGTTTCATCCTTAAGGCTGGGTTCACATATACAGGGCCTTGAAAAAGTATTCATACCCCTTGAAATTGTCCACATTTTGTCATGTTACAACCAAAATCGTAAATGTATTTTATTGGGATCTTATGTGATAGACCAACACAAAGTGGCACATAATTGTGAAGTGGAAGGAAAATGGTAAATGGTTGTCAAAATTTTTCACAAATAAATATCTGAAAAGTGTGGGGTGCATTTATATTCAGCCCCCTTTACTCTGATACCCCTAACTAAAATCTAGTGAAACCAATTGCCTTCAGAAGTCACTTAATTAGTAAGTAAAGACCACCTGTGTGTAATTCAATCTCAGTATAAATACAGCTGTTCTGTGAAACCCTCAGAGGTTTGTTAGAGAACCTTAGTGAACGAACAGCATCATGAAGGCCAAGGAACACACCAGACAGGTCAGGGATAAAGTTGTGGAGATGTTTAAAGCAGGGTTAGGTTATAAAAAAATATCCAAAGCTTTGAACATCTCATGGAGCACTGTTCAATCCATCATCCAAAAATGGAGAGTATGGCACAACTGCAAACCTACCAAGACATCCAAGACATGGTCGTCCACCTAAACTGACAGGCCAGGCAAGTAGAGCATTAATCAGAGAAGCAGCCAAGAGGCCCATGGTAACTCTGGAGGAGCTGCAGAGATCCACAGCTCAGGTGGGAGAATCTGTCCACAGGACAACTATTAGTCGTGCACTGCACAAATCTGGCCTTGGAAGAGTGGCAAGAAGAAAGCCATAAGAAGTCCTGTTTGCAGTTTGCAAGAAGCCATGTGGGGGACACAGCAAACATGTGGAAGAAGGTGCTCTGGTCAGATGAGACCAAAATTGAACTTTTTGGGCTAAAAGCAAAATGCTATGTGTGGCAGAAAACTAACACTGCATCACCCTGAACATACCATCCCCACCGTGACACATGGTGGTGGCAGCATCATGTTGTGGGGATGCTTTTCTTCAGCAGGGACAGGGAAGCTGATCAGAGTTGATGGGAAGATTGATGGAGCCAAATACAGGGCTATCTTAGTAGATAACCTGTTAGAGTCTGCAAAAGACTTGAGACTGGGGTGAAGATTCACCTTCCAGCAGGACAACGACCCTAAACATACAGCCAGAGCTACAATGGAATGATTTAGATCAAGCATATTCATGTGTTAGAATGGCCCAGTCAAAGCCCAGACCTAAATTCAATTGAGAATCTGTGTAAAGACTTGAAAATTGCTGTTCACAGACGCTCTCCGTCCAATCTGATAGAGCTTGAGCTATTTTGCAAAGAAGAATGGGCAAAAATGTCACTCTAGATGTGCAAAGCTGGTAGAGACATACCCAAAAAAAACTTGCAGCTGTAATTGCAGTGAAAGGAGGTTCTACAAAGTATTGACTCGGGGGGGCTGAATACAAATGCATGCCACACTTTTCACAAATTTATTTGTAAAAAATCTTGAAAACCATTTATCATTTTCCTTCCACTTCATAATTATGTGCCACTTTGTGTGGGTCTATCACATAAAATACCAATAAAATACATTTACATTTTTGGTTGTAACATGACAAAATGTGAAAAATGCAGGTAATGAATACTTTTTCAAGGCACTGTATTTGAATTGGATGCATTTTACACCGCATCCAATTTGCATAACATGTGAGTGTGACCAGCTTTCAATGGAGCCGGTTCACAGATGTCCGGTGCAGCTATGGTGCAAATTTAAAAAGGGTCCTGTGCGTTTCCTTTTCTTAGGCTCCATTTGACATTTTGGAATCTCAGGTAGAACCGCTGTTAATCTGCCCATGATCTCAAATTACACTGCAATCACAAAACGCATGTTCAGGTGCCACTCATTTTCAATGGCACCTAAATGCGGTACGGTTTTGCTCTGATTATCGCGCAATGAATCAAGCAGCAATCTTGGCAAACAGCAATGCTTGGAGCTTGGATCCCAAAAAAAGGAGCAGGGTTTTTTTTGGGGGGGGGGGGGGGGGGCGACAAGTTTCTCACATTGTGATTTGCCACAATTTATTGCATACAGTTAGGTCTATATATGTTTGGACCCAGACACAATATTAGGTTTTTTTTCAGGTACTTACCAAAACATATTCAAGCTATAGTTATATAATATGGGCGGAAAGTGCACACTCTTAGGTTTTATTTGAGGGTATGTACATCCAAATTGGAGGAAGGGTTTAGGAATTACAGCTTGGAAGAATAGCCACCCCGCCTTTTTCAAGGGACCAAAAGTAATTGGACAATTGAATCAAAAGCGGTTTCATGGCCAGGTGTGATTTGCCACAATTTATTGCATACAGTTAGGTCCATATATGTTTGGAAGCAGGCACAATATTAGTTTTTTTTTCAGGTACTTACCAAAACATATTCAAGCTATAGTTATATAATATGGGCGGAAAGTGCACACTCTCAGGTTTTATTTGAGGGTATGTACATCCAAATTGAAGGAAGGGTTTAGGAATTACAGCTTGGAAGAATAGCCACCCCGCCTTTTTCAAGGGACCAAAAGTAATTGGACAATTGAATCAAAAGCGGTTTCATGGCCAGGTGTGGGCTACTCCATTATTTCTTCATCAATTAAGCAGGTGAAAGGTCTGGAGTTGATTCTAATGCTGGCCATACACTATACGAAAAATCGGCCGAACACATTTTCGAAAAACGAACGTTCGACCGTGACCGCAAACGATCGTGCCATCATGTAATGACCGATAAATTGTTCAGTGGACATGAATAAATAATTTTTTGTTCGTTTTTTTACATATACCTAGTGCAGACAGTTCGGACGGGAAACACATTAACCTTGCAATTTATCGTACATTCGGCAGAAATTTTCCAAACTTCCCGTTCGTTTTTTTTCCACAAAAACGTCACAAACGATTATCGATTTGTGCCCATTAACTTGCCGAAAATCTAACGAAGTGTCTATACGAACGATTTTTCGGCCGATTTTTCGTATAGTGTATGGCCAGCATTAGTGTGGTATTTGCATTTGGAATCTATTGCTGTGAACCTACATCATGCGTTGCAAGGAGCTGTCCATGCAAGTGAAACAGGCCATTGTAAGGCTTCAAAAACAAAACAAATTTATCAGAGAGATAGCAGCAACATTAGGAGTGGCCAAATCAACAGTTTGGACACTATCCAGGAGGTGGGCGTATCATTATCAAAGTCTACAATCAAGAGAAGACTTCACAAGAGCAAATACAGAGGGTTCACCACAAGGTGCAAACCATTCAAAAGCCTGAAGAATAGAAAAGTCAGATCAGACTTTGCCAAAAAACATCTAAAAATAGCCAGACCAGTTCTGGAAAAGCATTCTTTGGACGGATGAAACTAAGATTAATCTGTAAAAGAATGACGGGAAAGAAAAAAGTGTGGCTTGGAACAGCTCATGATTCAAAGCACACAACGTCATCTGTAAAACATGGTGGAGGCAGTGTGATGGCACGGGCATGCATGATTTCCAGTGGCACTGTGTCATTGGTAAACAAAAAAGGGGGGAGCTGCTCTAAATCGATGGATCTATGAGGCAATATTTCCTACACTCACAATATTACGGATAGTGTACCACAACAGATTAAATTGTAATTAATAAAAAGGTATAAAATTCTCTTGGTATGGGTACACTGCCACAGTAACTAAGCACCAATGTACCAATGGAAGAACCTTCAGTGAAAAAAACAATATCTAAAAAGTATAGTGAAAATATAAAAGAAATAAAATTGACACCTAAATTATTGGTGACAATAAAAAAGTGTTGGACTAAACCAAAAAAATAAACAGCTGATTATTACTGATTAAAAAAGTCCATACGTGATAATAGTGACCATGTGAAATCAAAAATATATCAAAAATATGAATATAGTCCATGAAAATTGATAACTCTTCTCCGGTGACATAAATCAAGGCACCCCAAGAAAACGTGAAAGATGAGAAATGCCTCCACCACAGAAAACACTGCCGCTTACCAGATCGCGATGGTCCCTTATTACAGGGGACCACAATGTGCAGATGGCTATTACCCCAGCCCGGGATCTCTGTGGTATACACTGAACTCCTCAGCCTCAGAGATGATGGTCCTCACAAAGGTCAAATCAGGCATGGTAATTGAATCCCCATAAAACAACAAAGGCTCACATAGTGTAAAACCTTCACATTTATTAAAATATCGTAAGACAAATGGACACTTACAGTTAAAGCGGGAGTCCGGCGACTTTGCTAACCCCAAAATAATACTCACAGTTTGGGTGTAATATTTCCGCCTCTGTCTGTTTTCGTACTGAAGAATAACTTAAAAAATGTGATCCTGGCTGTTTCCATCTTGCTTGTGGGCATGTGAATCCCACAAGCATTGATTTCCTGGATGCGGTGAATGCTGTTCATTCACAGCTTGTTCACACGCATGATCATTGTTTCCGCACTGAATCTTGGGAAGCCTGACACTAAGCTCCCAGGAGACAGTGCAGCGTCGGGGAAAGGCAATAAACACGTCTACTCCCATGGGAGGAGAGACAGGAAGTGCCACAATAAAGTACAATATAAAGGTAATTACAGCGATAAAAAAAAATGTTGTGCGGCATTTGAAAATCTATGCAATTAACTGAAGGGGGTAAGATTAAGTTAAAAATTTGAGTGGAACCCCGCTTTAAGTAGATGAGATACAGTGTGACGACGTCCTGTTGTATGACGAAACGCGTAGGGAGGAGGAGCGACGCACTGACATCACCGTAATACGCCTAGTCTCGGAAGCAACAGGCTTTATTCGAGATCGGCCAGCTCGATTCTTTTTAATGCTGTATCTTATCTACTTAACTGTAAGTGTCCATTTGTCTTACAATATTTGTAATAAATGTGAAGGTTTTACAATATGTGAACCTTTGTTGTTTTATGGGGATTCAATTACAGTGCCTGATTTGACCTTTGTGAGGACCATCATCGCTGAGGCTGAGGAGTTCAGTGTATACCACAGAGATCCCGGGCTGGGGTAATAGCCATCTGCACATTGTGGTCCCCTGCAATAAGGGACCACCGCGATTTGGTAAGTGTCAGTGTTTGCTGTGGTGGAGGCATTTCTCATCTTTCACGTTTTCTTAGGGTGCCTTGATTTATGTCACCGGAGAAGAGTTATCATTTTGCATGGACTATATTCATATTTTTGATATATTTTTGATTTCATATGGTCACTATTATCACGTATGGACTTTGTTATTCAGTAATAATCAGCTATTTTTTTGGTTTAGTCCAGCACTTTTTTTATTGTCACCAATAATTTAGGTGTCAATTTTATTTCTTTTATATTTTCACTATACTTTTTAGATATTGTTTTTTTCACTGAAGGTTCTTCCGTTGGTACATTGGTGCTTAGTTGCTGTGGCAGTGTACCCATACCAAGAGAATTTTATACCTTTTTATTAATTACAATTTCACTTGTGGTACACTATCCATAATATTGTGAGTGTATGGAATATTGCCTCATAGATCAAAGGATTTAGCGCAGCTTCCCCCATTTTTATTTCTGTTTGATGTTGTATAACATTTTGAGTTGCAGTTTAGGTACTTAGGGTAATAGCGCAGTTTTCTCTTTTTACTGGGTCATTGGTGTTTAATGATGATGTGACAGAAGACAGAAGCAGTCGGATGAATTCTGCAGTGTTTAGAGATATACTATGAGCCCAGAGTCAGTGAAATGCAGCAAAGTTGATTGGACGGCGCTTCACAGTACAGATGGACAATGATCCAAAACACACTGCAAAAGCAAACCAAGAGCTTATGAAGGAAAAGAAGTGGAATATTCTGCAATGGCCGAGTCAATCACCTGATCTCAACCCAATTGAGCATGCATTTCACTTGCTGAAGGCAAAACTAAAGGTAGAAAGAAAAGAACAAAGAACACTGAAAACAGCCGCAGTTAGAGCCTGGCTCTATGTATAGCCCATGCGTTCCAGACTTCAGGCAATCATTGCCAGTAAAGGATTCTCAACGAAGTAATAAAAATGAACATTTTATTTATGATTATATTCAATTTTCCAATTACATTTAAGCCCCTGAAAATGTGTAGAAAAATGGTTGCAGTTCCTAAAATTTGTACTTAATATTTACGTCCAACCCCTTGAATTAAAGCTGAAAGTCTGCACTTCAAATTCATTTGGATTATTTCATTTTAATTTTATTCTGGTGGCATACAGAGCCAAAAATATGAACATTGTGCCTGTGTCCAAATATACAGTATATGGACCTAACTGTAATAATCACGGCAAAACCACACCATGTTTTGGTGTCACTGAAAATAAATGACACCCGAACATGTGTTTTGTGATTGGAGTGCGATTTGGGATTGCGGGCAGAAACGCTGTGAATTTGCCCGAGATCCCAAACTGTCAACAGTAAATGAAGCCTTTAATTTCATACTTTTTTCTGCAATTCTCAGACTTCCTGTTCTAGGGTGGCTACGTTTGCTCTCCATAAACCCGTTGTGTTTGTGAACGTAGCCACCTTTTCTGCTGTCCCCTGAGATGGACTTCACATCCACCTGAAGACACATTCGGGTCTATGGGAACTGTGGTACACATAGAGCAGAGCATGGGACCAGAAATAACAAAGTGTTGCTTGCGCTAAATCAGTATCAGTGAGGTGCATCAATAGAGGATAGAGAGCGTGCACAGGACAAAAAAGAAGGCTAAAAACAATTATAAGACATTTAAAAAAAACAAAGCCATGGTACATTTGTTTTAAAACAAATAATGCAAAAAAATTAAGTTTAGCGTCACTTTAAAGTAAACATGTTGTTAGATTAAAGCATCTGTAATGGTAATATAATTTATTATTAGGCATCATTTCTTCCCAGGAGACCTAAAATTCAAGGTAATTCATGTTGCATCGGAAGACTTTATTTAGGAAGCTGGTCCTGTGATTGCATCCCTCCATTTGGGATACTGCCTATCAGGATGCTAAGGAACAGGAACAACAGGAAAGCCGAAGGAAGGGATTTAAAGGAAAGATTACCTAGATGTAATCACAGTTGCATAATACAGAAATGTAGCTTTTGAAGCTCCCCAGGGGTTGTAAAAGAAATCTGCAGGCACGTAGAGGCACATCTGTATGACCAGTTTAGCCTCTTTGGGGCTCATTTACATTAGTGGTTAGGGAGGTGTTAAAAATAGGTAGTTGAGCTGCATTTTTACCCCCCCCCCCCCATAAGCAGCAAAGGCGGTCAGATTGGGACGTACACATGCTGACGCAAAAATTAATTATACCTCCTGTCACTCTCCATGAGCAGTACTGCAATGAATCAATCAATTAATGATGCCATGCTGCATCCATCCAGCAATGTGGTGATGTGGGCTTTACATGCTTAAAACAGGTGCCTGAGGAAGAAACAATCCACTAAGGATCACTTTTTACAGGGGCAGCAGGTTCTGTGCATGTGTAAAACTTATGCCGCGTACACACGCTCGGAATTTACGTCAACAAATGTTCGATGTGAGCTTGTTGTCGGAAATTCCGACCTTGTGTAGGCTCCATCGGATATTTGTTGTCAGAATTTCCGGCAACAGAAATTTGACAGCTGGATCTCAAATTTTCCGACAACAAAATCCGTAAATTCCGAGCGTGTGTAGACAATTCCGACGCACAAAATTCCACGCATGCTTAGAATCAAGCAGGAGAGCCGCACTGGCTACTGAACTTTATTTTTCCCTGCTCGTCGTATGTATTGTGACCGGCTCTCTATGGAGCTGGCTCACACATCTCTGGAGCGGCTCCAGTACAGGAGTCCTGTGTGTCTTCTGGTCCATTTTAGGTCCCAATTCAGCCAAGAATTCAGGCTGAAATCGGACCTGAACCGGTGAATGGAGACACACCAGACCCCCTGCTGTGAGCCGCTCCGTGTGAACCCAGCCTTAAAGTAGTGTTAAAAGAGAAGTGTAGGATTTAAAAAAAATAAACATACATGATCACCTCAATTGCATCTATTATTATTATTATTATTATTATTATACAGGATTTATAAAGCGCCAACAGTTTGCGCAGCACTTTACAACACGAGGGCAGACATTACACTTACAATACAAATCAATACAGAGGGATCTATCCATCGATCCGATGCTGCATCTGTCCCCCGCCAGCTTTACACCGAGAACTGAGCAATCAAAAACAGCTCAATTCTCGGGTCCACTCTGAGCACAGATTGGTGACTGTCCGTCACTAGCTCTTTGCTCTGCCCCTCCAGTGCTCACTGGAATGGCAGGCTGGGGAGGGGGTGGGAGTGGCTGGCTCAGCCCCTCAGCGGTCGGGCATTAAGATGGATCCCAACATTATTGTCAGGATCTTTGCAGAGCCTTGACCGGTTCTGTGATGTCAGCCAATAGCAGACTTTGGCCCACTGTTGGCTCAATCTGGGTCACAGGGGTGAAGAACTAAGTGCACTTCTGTGACCCGCAGTAGAAGTATGGCCAAAAGATCTTTGGCCATACTTCTCCTTTAAATCAAAAATATAATATATTGCAGCTTACCAATCAATAGATGTGGTAGCTGCATTTGTACTTTTTTTAAGCATTTCCCCACTGTTGGTGATGTGTCCACTTACACACCTCCTGTATGAGATTGCCCCCCCCACCCCCCCTGGAAGAAGGAGCACAGGGGGCACCTTTGGACAACAGCATTGTCAGTCTGGGGGGTGGGGGTATTAAATATACTAGCAGATTTATATACACTAACAAATTGAAACCAAACTCCAGCTAACAATTTATAATCAGTTACAGAAAACATTTTTTTCCTTTTTAGATAAAGGTTTTACATAAATAAAAAACATTTTCGAGTATATATAATGCATTTAAGCCACAAGCCCCTTGAGGCGCCTTGGGAGGCTTATCTCATCCACCATTTCAGGGATGATTGCCTTGTTAGGGTTTACACACACTTTCAATTAAAGTATGCAATCTTCTGCAATTAACAAGAATTTACTTTAGCCACTTCAGTACCAGAGCATTTTTTTTTTCCTTATAGAAATGTGTTGGTTCTGCACCTTATAAATGTGTTCCGGCTACATATTATACATTTCGCTTTGGCACACATTGGTTTTTAATTTTGTAGCAGATTTAAATAAGTATATTTTTATTTTATAGGTTTTTAAATAAGAAAAAAAATCGACATTACATACAGTGGCAAGAAAAAAGTATGTCAACTTCTGCAGTAATTTGACATAAAATGTGATCTGATCATCACAACAATAGACAAACACAATGTGCTTAAAGCGGAGTTCCACCCACTTTTCTGTTTATTAAAATTCAGCAGCTACAAAAAGCGTAGCTGACGACTTTTAATAAACACACACTCACCTGTTCCACGGTCCAGCGATGCGGCCGCCCAAAGCCTCGCTTCTCTGCCTCTCCTCTCTGTGGCGCTGGCATTGCAAGTGTGGGCACCTGGCTGTGATAGCTTGCGGTTTCACAACCAGGTGCGCGCTGCGTGTCCTGAATGGCCGAGCAATCTTCTGGGACCTGTTATGTGCCTACAAAGATTGCAGGGAGGGAGAGGCAGAGGGAGAGGAGGTGGCCTAGGTGGCGCGAGCGGAAGTGGGAGCTGGGTACCTGTCAAAACTAGGTATCCGCTCCCCCCCCCCCAAAAAAAAAATTACATGTCAAATGTGGAATGTCAGGGGATGGAACTCCGCTTTAAGCTAATAACACACAAACAATTCTACTTTCTTGTGTCATTATTGAACACACCCATTAAACATTCACAATTGTGCAGGAAAAAGTAAGTGTACCCTTGGCGTTAATAGCTGGTTGAACCTTCTTTGGCAGCAATGACTTCAAGCAAGTGCTTTAGGTAGCTCTGGATCAGACCTGCACAACCTTCAAGAGAAATTTGTAACCGATGTCTGGTGTGAACAGCTCTCTTGAGGTCATTCCTCAGCATCTCTATGGGGTTAAGATCTGGCCTCCGACTGGGCCACTCCAAAAAGCACAATTTATTTTTCTGAAGCCAGTCTGTTGTGATTTACTTCAATCCTAATGCCGCGTACACACGAGCGGACTTTACGGCAGACTTTGCCCGGCGGACTGGATTTCGTCAGGCAATTCGATCGTGTGTGGGCTCCAGCGGATTTCTCAAAAGTTGGACGGACTTAGATTTGAAACATGTTTTAAATCAATCCGTCGAAATCGAAACCGGTTGAAAAGTCCGCCCGTCTGTATGCTAGTTCAACGGACAAAAAGCCACGCTAGGGCAGCTATTGGCTACTGGCTATGAACTTCCTTGTTTTAGTCCGGTCGTACGTCATCACGTATGAACTCAACGGACTTTGGTGCATTGTGTGTAGGCAAGTCCGTTCATTCAGAAAGTCCATCGTAAAGTCCGTTGAAAAGTCCGCCGGGCAAAGTCTGCCGTAAAGTCCGCTCGTGTGTACGCGGCATTAGGGTCATTATCCTGCTGCAACACCCAACTTCCACTAAGCTTCAGCTATCACACAACCATCACACAGCCACCCTGTAGGATATTTTGATAAACCTGGGAATTAATTTTCCCCTCAATGATGGCAAATCCAGGCCCTGAGGCAGCGAAGCAAGCCCAGATCACATACCCTCAACCATACTTGACTATTGGGATGATGTTTTGATGTTAGCTGTGTCCTTTTTGCGCCATACATAGTACTGAGTATTCTTCCCAAAAAATTCAAGTTTTGTTTCATTGGTACACAAAACATTTTCCCATTAGGATTGCAGTTTGCCAGGGTGCTTTTTGGCAAACTTTAGGTGCACAGCAATCCTCTGTGGTGTTCTGCCATGGACACTCTGTCTGTTCAACGACAGTATGGTAGACTCATGAATAGGGGTGTTTGCCAGTGCCAGTGAGGTCTTCAAGCCTTTAGATGTTACTCGTGGGTTCTTCTTTACCTCACTGAGCATTCTGCGTTGTGCCTTGATAATCAGCTTTCTAGGAAGAGTAGCCAAAGTACTAATTTGTCCCTATTTGTAGACAGTTTGTCTAACTGTTGATGGATGCCCAAACACTTTGAGAATGCTTTGTATCCCTTTCCAGTCTTATGCAGATCAGCTACTCGTATGTCGTCAGAAAGCTATTTTTGTGAGGCATGATTCACATCATCTGATGCTTCTTATGAACAACAATCTTGAAATGTTTGAAGTAGCTCTAAACCACATCTCCAAACTCATTTCATAATTTGGACTCCAGGTGTGCAAACTAATAACTCCAATTAACTTTCATTGAAGTAATTCATCTATGGGTTCACGTACTTTATCCTAAAGCACTGTGAATATTTAAAGCGGTAGTAAGCCATGTTCTCAAAAAAAAAAAAAAACAGGTCCCATTGCAGGCTTATAGGATGACGTGCTAGCATGCACCACATTATGACAGACTTACCTAAAAAATGGATACCTCCAGAGGCACGCTGTCACCGCTGACATCGATTCCATCTTCACTCAGTCTTCCTTCTGGGTTTGCAGGTCATTTGAAAGGCTGAGCCGCAGTGATGTCACTCCAGTGCATGCGCACGAGAGTCACAGTCATGGCACAGCATGCCATCCATTGAGAGTGTAGTGCGCATGCAAAGTTTACTACCATGGGTGTGTTCAATAAAGACACAAGGAATTAGAATTCTTTGTGTATAAAAGCTTGCATTTTAATTTAAGAGAGCTCTTCTAAGACTTTGACAAGCTTGTGTTCATTAAGGCTGCATTTACACCGATATTTAGCCATGGTGCATATCCCAGCATCAGTAATCTACTGATTCCTACTGCTGGGTTTGACAGCTGCATGCGGATGGCAGCCCAAGCCCACACACTGCAATGACAGGCTGCCTGCAGCTGCAGCTATTTGTGGCTGTTCGCACTGCCAGAGATTACCTGGGGGTAGATTCCTGCTGCTGGGATTTGCACCATGGCTAAACATCCATGTGAATGCAGACTAAGGCCCTTTGCACACGGGAGTCATAATTTACTGATGTTTATGCAGAAACTTGTAATGCCCATGTGCAAGGGGCCAAAAACTGTGTGTAAAGACCTTAGTAATGTTGAGTATAGGCGAGAATAGGCAAGTAAAGGTGTGCAAGTATATAGACGAGTAAAGCTTAGATATGGTGGCTGCATTTGTTTTCTTTTTAGGCACGTCCTTTAAACACATAAAAAGCAATTAAACAGACATTAGATCGTAGCCACTGGCTCCAATCTGCAGCACTTCCCCCAAAACTCCAGCCAGGGAGTGCAAACTGAGCACATAACATGATGTCCCTCTTTGGAACTACATATCCCATCATCCCTATCTCCAAAAATAATACACACACAAGCATACTGGGCTCTTGACTGCTACCTCCCCATCATGATTAAATGTCTGCAGCTGGAACAAGATGTGATGTCAAGGAATGGCACAAATCAGGGCAGCCTAAAAGTGTCCAATGGGATAGTGGGGAAAAGCACAAAAACAAAACACAAATGGGCACTCCTGAAAAAAACACATGAATCCTGGCTATAAAGGGTCTATACAGGGCTGATAACAAAATGAGTTCCAGAGCCCAATAACAACAAAGGCCAGGTGTCCGAATAAAAAGTCAAAAGTTTATTCCAAACAAGTTAAAAACATGAGAACCATAATTGGATGTTGGGACAGCATTACCAGCGGTGCACCAGACCTGAACTTGTGGCACCGGGACACAGAGGTCAGCTGATGCAACATCGGAATGCTAGGAGACCAGGAAGTTGAGCCCATTTGTCAAAATCGGGGTGTGCCCCGAAACATATAGTCCTGGCAACCGGCTCAACTTGTGTAACGTGGACAACCCACGCTACCCCCAAACAAATGAAGTGCGAAAAAAGTGAAACTGTAATAACAAACAAAGGTGCTGCAACCTAAAAAAAAACTGAACATACGGCTCAACTTCCTGGTCTCCTAGCATTCCGATGTTGCATCAGCTGACCTCTGTGTCCCGGTGACATCTCTTCTGGTGACTTGAGTCCCCCTGCTGTTCGCCCATGGTGGGAATCCTCCCAACCAGGATCTCCTTCCTATCTGGCTCTCCCGGCACATTCAAGGATCTCTTTGCCATCTGGGTCCCTCCGGCATATGCTGTCCAACATGCAGTTATGGTTCTCATGTTTTTAACTCGTTTGGAATAAACTTTTGGCTTTTTATTTGGGCACCTGGCTTTTGGTGTTATTGGACTCTGGAACTCTATGTAACTATGTAACTCATTTTGCTATCAGCCCTGTATACACCCTTTATCCATAGACAGGATTCATGTGTTTATTTCAGGAGTACCCATTTGTGTTTTGTTTTTATCCCTATGTCCATGCCTGTTCTCCCAGACCTAGCATCAGGAGCCATAGTCATTCTTTTACACTGGAGGAGGAGCAGGGGTAGGGCTTGCATTGCTTCAGGGCTGCATGTGTGGGCATACAACTGTAGTCACAGCCAGGAATGTGCACACAAGGCTCCATGGGACTCTTAAAGGCAGTGGAGCCACCCTAAGCACTCATTCACACTGAGGGCAGGTTTGAAATCGCTTTCAAACTGGCATTTCAGTCTGACTTTGGGGGAGATTTGAAAGACATCTTTGTGGGTACATGCACAGATGTCAATTGAAATCGCCCCGGAAGTCGCCAAAAGTAGTGCAGGAACTACTTTTGGGAATCGGTGCGGCGGTGCGGAATCGGTGCGCTGATTCGGATGGTGCCATTGCCAGCAACAGGCTTTGATTTGGCATGCTATTGGACATGTCAAAACGCAAGTGAAATCAGCCTGGTGTGAATGATTGCTTATACTGGAAACAAAATTTTGGGCTAGGTTCACACTATTCTGGTTTCCCAGCAGCTGTGTTTGTGTGGGAACAGCAGCCTATTTTTTGAATGGGCTTCTGTACCTATGGAAAACGCAGAGAAAATTAAAGGCAAAACGTTGTTTTTCATTTTAGGAAGAGTAAGGGAGGATAAATAGCGACATGCTCTGATTGGCTCAGACTTCCTGAGGAAGTCATGTGATTCTGTGACGATACGTGTTGGGAGGAGCCTATGACCTTGTGCTGCAAACAAGAAGTGTGTGGGCCGCCGTTTTGGTTGAGCCATTTCTAATGTACTTGTATGCAATCTGACATACACCAGCAAATGTGCAATTTTTAAATTAAGTTTTTTTGGCTTTTTTTTTAATAAAAAACAATCTAAGCTTCCTATATATAACCACTGAAGGATTCCTGTGGATGGAGGTGGATTAAATGACATCCGTATATAGCAGAGAGGAACAACACTTCTGGTATATGAAAGCACATGAGACCTCTTTTTTATTGGGTCAAACCCAGTTCAGAGCATTGGAATGTTGGTGATGGGTTTTGCACACAAGTTGGAGTGATTCACAAAAACGTTGCAGAAAGAGTACAGTATTTATCGCACAAGTGGAAGAAAGTGATAATGGACACATACATTGATAGTTGAAGGACTTTTATTTTATAATTACTGTGGACTTGCACAGTTGATTTTGTTTTGTTTTTTTGTTTTTTGGATGTTTTTTGGATGTATGATTTGTGGCATTATACAAGTTCATTTTTTATTTAATTTATCTAATACTGCACAGCACTATTTAATATATTGTTAACATCAAATCACTGTCCTGCCCCCAGCATTAAGTCAGAACCTGATCCCTAAACGCTGGATAGATATTCCTACAATGCTGCAGCTGTGAGTGACAAGAGCGGCTGCAGCACAGGCACAGAACCGAATGCCGTTCCCCTGCATTTGTTGTTGAGAGCACAGCCCTTGGGGACCGTGTATCCAGCACACATTGTACCAATGGAGGTTATACCACTACATGAGTTGAATGGTTTCACTAGTAAATAGCTGGCAATTTCCAATGCTGATTGGTTGGACAACGGGAGTGTGGGCAGAGGTCAAACATGGTGATATGCATTTATGAAGGTACATACATTATATGGCTGTTTAATGTTCATGTTTATTCTAGGGTGAAATTCCACTTTAGCATTAAAGACTTTTATTTACTTTAAATGCCAGTGAGAGATATAGGACGTGTAGATAGTGATCCATTCAATTCTGTATATATTACCTTAAAATTGACAATTTTCAAATCACAGTAAAATAGCAAAATGTGTTTCAAAAACAATATGTACTCCAGAAAAAATATACTCAATTCAGACAAAAATACACCCAGCCCCCCTTGTTGGGTATTATTTCTTTCTTTACTAATTTCTATACTGCATTACTAGAACTTTGAAGCAAAATAAGGGTCAGTGCCCATCTGCAGCCTCACCATTGCCATCAATGCAGCCTGATCAATGCCCATCTGCAGCCTCACAAGTGCCATCAATGCAGCCTCATCAGTCCACATCAATGCAGCCTCACAAGTGCCATCAATGCAGCAGCCTCACCATTGCCATCAATGCAGCAGCCTCACCATTGCCTTCAATGCAGCAGCCTCACCATTGCCATCAATACAGCAGCCTCACCATTGCCATCAATGCAGAAGCCTCAACATTGCCTTCAATGTAGCAGCCTCACCATTGCCATCAGTGCAGCCTGATCGCTGCCCATCTGTAGCCTAGAGGGGACAGGGAGGGGGCGGGACGAGCATACAGTGAGAATCTCCTATGATAGACAGAACAGTGGTCCAATGGTGGCCCAGGAGACAGGACTTCCTATTACAGAGGCCGCCAAGTAAACAGGAGATTCTTACTGTATGTAATCTGATGGCACTCATCCAGCCCCCTCCCTGTCCCCTCCGAGGCAGTTAAAATTGAAGTATTGGCGTATAACACGCACACGCTTTTTGCATCCGATTTTCAGGGTGAAAAGGTGCGTGTTATATGCCAATAAATACAGTAATCACTAAAAAGATATTATAGTTTGGTAATAGGACTGAACATTCCAAACAGAAAAAAGACAGAGATGAAATCATTGCCCGATCCAGCCACAAAATGAATGGATCAGGCAACTGACCTCTCATGTCTACCGGCTGCTTAAGGAAGATCTCCACTAAGTCCAGTCATTAAAACCTCATATAAGCTTTAACACGTTAATTAAATTTCAAAAGTTATTTTTAATCTTCTTCTTAAATGTGCAGGTTGTAATAAAAAAAGACCTGGTGATCTAGCTGTAAAGTTCTTCAAACATGTCCTGGTATGGGGTGACAACTCTATTCCTACTATACTTCTGCATTGTCACCCAGTCACATGCGCCCTTGGTGAAGACTATGCATTGCGCAGGCATGATCCACCACTGACACTATCAGGACAGTGTTCCAGAGCACTGATGTGTAGTCAATGCTGGAGCAAGTGCATACAGACAGGAAGTAGCTGGAAGAGGCCGTGGAAGATCAGTTGAACTGATATGCTAAAAAGCATAAAATAAATATGTCATCTTGTTTGGATTGGATCCTGTGAACAATTGACCTGATACAGTTCTGACTGAACACAACATTTTATTATTTCATTATCAAAAAAATATTTGATAAATGAAGTTTGGTGTAGCATGAACTCTATAATTGTAAATCTTGCATTGTTTCTCATGAACATCTCCTATTTTCTGGTAACCACCCTTGTACATGATACTTTATGAAATGTAATACTTACTGAGCCTTGCATAATTTCTCCCAGGCCTTATGGAATTTCACAGGGTCTTCAGCTTTGGTAGAAGGTTCTAACTCAGCAGAGTCTATATACTGCAAAAGTATAAGAGATATGTTCACTATTTACAGGAATCTGGAAACTCTGATAGAAAGCGGGCAATGTATGAACACGCAACCATTTAAGTACTTCTATAGCTAGCTAGAGTAAAGCTAAAAGTTATAGAACCTTTGAGAAAAATCTCAATGTGTGACTATGTGAAGAGAAGTAGGGAATTAAGGCTTGTGTTGATGGGTTTTGGGCTTGTCAATGAGCAAATTAGGTGTTCTTTTAGGTGCTTTCTGCTTGGATTTGATATCATTAGGGGTCAGTTCACACCAGATTTGTTAAAGCACAAGCCGATCAGTGGGTCCTGGCCAATGATTGATCACCAGAATCCGCTGATCGGCCTGTCATTCATGGAAGAGAGCTCTGTGTTGTAAACAACACATAGCTCTGTACACTGACAGGCGATCTTGCTGGTTTTTTATCTCCTGCAAAACAAGGGAAAAAAACAACTAGATCGCTTAGTAAAAAGCAGCACACAGCTAGGCATACAATTAACCCCTTGATCACCTCTAGATGTTAACCCCTTCCCATTCAGTGTCATTAGTACAGTGACAGTGTATAGTATTAGCACTGATCATTGTATTGGTGTCACTATTGATGCCAGTTAGTGTACGCCCCAGCCAGCAGATTGCCCCCTCCTGCACTATAACAGTCCCACTAAAAGCTGCTGATCACTGCCATTACTAGTATAAAAAAATCCAGTATCTATAGCATAGTTTTAGATGCTATAACTTTCATGCAAACTAAATAATTTACACTAATTGGGATTTTTTTTTACCAAAGATATGTAACAAAATACATTTTGGCCTAAATTCATGAAGAAATTTGATTTTTTTTTTTTTTATTATTGCATATGTTTTATAGCAAAAAGTAAAAATTTGTTGCTTTTTTTGTCAAAATTTTTGGCAGTCTTTTTAGTTTATATAATAAAAAAATAAAAAAACTCAGAGGTGATAAAATACCACCAAAAGAAAAAATTTATTTATGTGAAAAAAATTATATAAATTTCATTTGCGTACAGTGTTGCATAAATCACAGGCTGCTCACCTCACACATGAGTCAAAATCAGCAGTGCTCCCCTCTGGGGATAATGAAGATTATTGGCATGGTAAAGACACTTTCACATCAGACATCTGCTTCTTTGGGTTCCCAAGAACCCCGGTCTTCTCACGCCACGTACACAGAATTTCCGTCAACAAATGTTCGATGGGAGCTTGTTGTTGGAAATTCTGACCGTGTGTAGGCTCCATCGGACATTTTCCGTCGGAATTTCCAACAAACAAAATTTGAGATCTGGATCTCAAATTTTCCGACAAAAAAAATCAGTTGTCGAAAATTACGATCGTGTTTACACAATTCCGACGCACAAAATTCCACGCATGCTCGGAATCAAGCAGAAGAGCCGCACTGGCTATTGAACTTCATTTTTCTCGGCTCGTCATACGTGTTGTACGTCACCGCGTTCTTGACGTTCAGAATTTCCGACAAGATTTGTGTGACCGTGTGTATGCAAGACAAGTTTGAGCCAACATCCTTCGGAAAAAAAACATGGATTTTGTTGTCGGAATGTCCGATCATGTGTACGCGGCATTACTCGATGGAATAGGTATGCAAAAAAGAAGGCAAAATCTAGTGCTCTCCGTCTAAGAAAGCAGGCGCGGGGCTGTGACGTCACCGCCCCGTGCCTGCTTTCCACCAGCGTTCCAGGCCTCGCTTTGGAGTATCTCATCACCGCGGCCGGCTTCAGCGGTGGCTCAAGCACAGCCGTACGCACAGCAGGAGACAGCGATGCAGTGACTGATCTGACGGACCCCCCTCCTCCAGGAAATTAACTACACGATATGCTTTATTTTAATTCAACAAATGTGAGTGTTTTTGTACAGTGTTTTTATTAAATTCATTTTACATACTGCACTTAGAGGCGCCTCTCTTCCTCGTTTTTCTGCGGTTTTAAAGTAGTGCATGCAATGTATTCAAATGAGTGGGCTGAACTGGTACTGCACCTGGATCGCCTGTGAATCGCACAAGAGCATACAGCATGCTCCTGAGCGATTTATGGTGCGAACCGGCTCCAAGAATTTATTGACAGGTACATTTGATCTACAGTTAACCTCGTTCTTACATGCATCAACCTGCTTTAGGGCCTGGGCCAACACGATTCTGTTTGCTTTAAGCAGGTTTTGTATTCCAATAAAAGTATATAGGAATGGAAAGTGCCTTTGAAGCAAGTCAAATGTAGGTCAGAAGGAGCTCAACTGCAGGCCAAATGGACCTGTCAATGAGTTCTGAATAATCTCTGAAGCATCTTAAATGAAAATGGTGGAGTCATGGTTGGGCCCTTGATCATAAGTTTTTCATCAATACCTTTCTGCACTCCCTCATTTTATCAATCAATTTAGAAAACTTTTTATTGGTTCTCTCTTACACATTGTTGGCGTAACCATGCAGGGAAACAGTAAAGCCAAATCTAGTTCTTTCAATTTTGAATCGGATAAAGGAAGGCTTAGAAGATCTGCCAGGTTGATATTGCTTTCTGTAACCTTAGTAAAAAGATGTTCGCTTATTTCCAGTGTACCAGGACAGGAACACATAGGAAATCTTACCAATTAGATCACAAGCAGCAATACAGATCTGAGATTTTTAGAGACTCTAAGCCCTTTCCACACCACCCAAAACTACACAAGTTTGTCTGAAGTTAGCTTTGAATTAGCAATGTTACAAATGTTGAGATTACTTTGTACAATGGCCATATTATGCCCAACTTCATAAAATATTGTTTAAATAAACATTAGTGGGTGCCCTATTTGTATATAGTGCAGCGGGGCGACCACTCTGCACCGGATCACGTAAATGTACCTTATCTGACATTTTCTGGTGGGGGTGGGGAGCGTGCACCCCCCCATCTGTGCTGTCATGATTTATGGTCAGGACCTGCTGATCAGCTTAACGACTCACAGCACAGAGCCCTGTGTTTACTAACAACACAGCGCTCTGTATAGAGAGCAGCGATGTAGCTAAAGTCAGCCACGACTATTAATAAAAGCAGCACATATTGCACACATTACACTTGTTAGACACACAGTTAACCCTTTCATTGCAGATGGTAACCCCTCTCCAGCCAGTGCCATTAGTACAGTGACTGTGTATAGTATCAGTACCGATCACTGTATTAATGTCACTGGTGATGTCAGTGTCAGTTAGTCAGATCCCACCAAGTGTTAGTGTCAACTTGTCCACCACACTATTACAGTCCCACTATAAGTTGCTGTTCATTGCCGTTACTAGTATAAAACAATAAATTAATAAATAATCTGGTATATATACAGTATCTCACAAAAGTGAGTACACCCCTCACATTTTTGTAAATATTTTATTATATATTTTAATGTGACAACACTGAAGAAATGACACTTTGCTACAATGTAAAGTAGTGAGTGTACAGCTTGTATAACAGTGTAAATTTGCTATCCCCTAAAAATGACTCAACACACAGCCTTTAATGTCTAAACAGCTGACAACTAAAATGAGTACACCCCTAAGTGATAATGTTCAAATTGGGTCCAAAGTGTCAATATTTTGTGTGGCCGCCATTATTTTCCAGCACTGCCTTAACCCTCTTTGGCATTGAGTCCTTTACCACTCCTCCATGATGACATCACAGAGCTGGTGGATGTTAGAGACCTTGCGCTTCTCCACCATCCGTTTCCCCACAGATGCTCAATAATTACATACGGTATATATAGTTACAAATAGGGTTTAGGTCTGGAGACATGCTTGGCCAGTCCATCGCCTTTACCCTCAGCTTCTTTAGCAAGTAAGTGGTCATCTTGGAAGTGTGTTTGGGGTCGTTATGTTGGAATACTGCCCTGTGGCCCAGTCTCCGAAGGGAGGGGATCATGCTCTGCTTCAGTATGTCACAGTACATGTTGGCATTCATGGTTCCCTCAATGAACTTTAGCTCCCCAGTGCCGGCAGCACTCAAATACGTTTATCTTGGTCTCATCAGACCACAGGACATGGTTTCAGTAATCCACATCCATATTCTGCTTGTCTTTAACAAGCTGTTTGTGGGCTCTCTTGTGCATCATCTTTAGAAGAGGCTTCCTTCTGGGATGACAGCCATGCAGACCAATTTGATGCAGTGTGTGGCGTATGGTCTGAGCACTGACAAGCTGACCCCCCACCCCTTCAACCTCTGTAGCAATGCTGGCAGCATTCATACGTCTATTTCCCAAAGACAACCTCTGGATATGACGCTGAGCACGTGCACGCAACGTCTTCGATAGACCATGGCGAGGCCTGTTCTGAGTGGAACCTGTCCTTAAACGGCTGTATGGTCTTAGCCTCCATGCTGCAGCTCAGTTTCAGGGTCTTGGCAATCTTCTTATAGCCTAGGCCATCTTTATGTAGAACAACAATTCTTTTTTCAGATCCTCAGAGAGTTCTTTGCCATGAGGTGCCATGTTGAACTTCCAGTGACCAGTATGAGAGAGTGAGAGCGATAACACCACATTTAACACACCTGCTCCCCATTCACACCTGAGACCTTGTAACACTAATGAGCACATGACACTGAGGAGGGAAAATGGCTAATTGGGCCCAATTTGGACATTTTCACTTAGGGGTGTACTCACTTTTGTTGCCAGCAGTTTAGACATTAATGGCTGTGTGTTGAGTTATTTTGAGGGGACAGCAAATTTACACTGTTATACAAGCTGTACACTCACTACTTTACATTGTAGGAAAGTGTCATTTCTTCAGTGTTGTCACATGAAAAGATTTATTAAAATATTTACAAAAATGTGAGGAGTGTACTCACTTTTGTGAGATACTGTATATACCGTAGACATTACAACTTTAACACAAAACAATTAATATACACTTTGGGATTTTTTTTTAACTAAAAACATGTAAAGAATACCCTTTGCATACATTTATGAAGAAATTTGATATTCTTTTTTTATTGGATATGTTTTAAAACACAAAAAATATTGTTATAGAAAATATTGTTTTTTGTTGTTTTTTTCCCGCTGCTCTGTGTGTCCATTCAGACATGTCAATAGCCAAATGTCTGTCAATGACTACTACACTATATTTTTTCCTTTCCTTAACACTTTGATGATATTCTATATTTATAAGATGCACCTGTGTATATACACTATATTGTCAAAAGTATTAGGACGCCTGCCTTTACACACACATGAACTTTAATGGCATCCCAGTCTTTGTCCTTAGGGTGCAATATTAAGTTGGACCACCCTTTGCAGCTATTACCACTTCAACTCTTCTGGGAAGGCTGTCCACAAGGTTTAGGAGTGTGTCTATGGGAATGTTTGACCATTCTTCCAGAAGCGCATTTGTGAGATCAGGCACTGATGTTAGACGAGAAGGCCTGGCTTGCAGTCTCCGCTCTAATTCATCCCAAAAGTGTTCTATCAGGTTAAGATCAGGAGTCTGTGCAGGCCAGTCAAGTTCCTCCTCCCCAAACTCGCTTATCCATGTCTTTATGGACCTTGCTTTCTGCACTGGTCCAAATCATTTGGTGGAGGGGGGATTATGGTGTGGGGTTGTTTTTCAGGGGTTGGACCCCTTAGTTCCAGTGAAGGGAACTCTTAAGGCGTCAGCATACCAAGACATTTTGTACAATTTCATGCTTCCAACTTTGTGGGAACAGTTTGGGGATGGCCCCTTCCTGTTCCAACATCACTGCGCACCAGTGCACAAAGAAAGGTCCATAAAGCTATGGATGAGCGAGTTTAGGGTGGAGGAACTTCACTGGCCTGCACAGAGTCCTGACCTCAACCTGATAGAACCCCTTTGGGATGAATTAGAGCGGAGACTGGGAGCCAGGCCTTCTCATCTAACATCAGTGCCTGACCTCACAAATGCGCTTCTAAGAAGAATGTTCAAAAATTCCCATAGACACACTCCTAAACCTTGTGGCTATGGATGAGTGAGTTTGGGGTGGAGGAACTTCAATGGCCTACACAAAGTCCGGACCTCAACCTGATAGAACACCTTTGGGATGAAATGACCTCACAAATGCGCTTCTGGAAGAATGGTCAAACATTCCCATAGACACCCTCCTACACCTTGTGGACAGCCTTCCCAGAAGAGTTGAAGCTGTTAGGGCTCATACACACAGGGCGTTAGAAAAAATGAGCTGCAAAGCTACTACCAACGCCAGGAAAAAGCAGCTGTAAAAATATGCTTGTAGTAGCTTTTTGTATTGGCGTTAATGCACGTTTAGCCGCGCTAGCTTTTAGCGGTGTTTCTCTACCTCTATTCAAAATAAATGGTTCCCTAATAAAGCCCATTGATTTGAACAGAAGTCGCTGATTCCTTCTTCTGCCGACAGTTCTCCTTTCTCCGCTGTTTTCTCCCGCAGTCGGTTCTCCTCTCTCTGCTGTCTTCTCCCTCTGCTGGGTCTCTTCTCTCTGCTGTCTTCTCCCTCTGTTGTTCCTCCGATGTTCTCTCAACGCTCCCTCCAGGTGAAATGCTAGGGCTGCCGTGTGCCCACACCTATATAGCCATGGGGTGGGCAGTGACGTCACAAGGGGCGGAGTCGACGGGTGGGCCTGCCCCATGGCTATATAAGTATCGGCACATGGCAGCCCTACCATTACACTGGAAGAGAGCGTCGAGAGAACATTGGAGGAGGAACAGAGGGAGAAGACAGCGGAGAGAGGAGACCCGGCAGGAGAAGAAGTCATCAGCAGTGAGAGGAGAAGAACCGCAGGATGAAGACATCGCCTGAGGGAGAAGAAATCGGAAGGAGAAGAGACGTTGGAGCTGCTTTAATAAGTTACTTTATCAAAAACCTGTGTGCTGTTTTTATTTTTGACACTTTTTTGGGGTGAATGGGTAGGGGTACAATGTTCCCCTTATTCATTCACATAGGGTGGGGGGTCGTAATCTGGGGCTTTCAGATTCTGATAAGCCCCCTGCCCGCAGACCCCGACAACCAACGGCCAGGGTTGTCAGGAAGAGACTCTTGTCCCCGCCAATATGAGGACAAGTTGCTTTGGGGTCGGAGACTCAGGGCCCCCTGCCCCAAAGCACCCACCTCGCCCATGTTGGGGGCATGTGGCTGGTATGGTCCAGGAGGGGGCGCCCCCCTTTCCTGACCTGCCGTGCATGCTCGGATAAGGGTCTGGTATGGATTTGGGGGGATATCCATGCCTTTTTTTTGGATTAGGAGTTCCCCTTAAAATCCATACCAGACCTTATGGATCTTGTCGGTGACTTCCTTTTGGAGTGGGGTTCCTCTTCAAGGTCCTCAGCGCACAAGTCGCACCGCAAGTCGGATCATTAATGATCAGACTTCTGGTGCGACTTCTATACAAATCAATGGGCTTTCAAAGGGAACCACTGATTTTGACATTTAAACAAAAACAATTGACGCGTTTAGCAGCTTTTAGTGGCGTTTTTACAGCTTAACAGACTATGCTCCTGAACGCACACAGGCTGACGTTTGTGCTTGAGCCCTTATAGCTGCCATGGGTGGGCCAACGCAATATTGAACCCTACGGCGGAAACTGGGATGCCATTAAAATTCATGTGCGTGTAAAGGCAGGTGTCCCAATACTTTTGACAATATAATATATACACACACACACACACTGTATACATATACTGTATGTACACACTGTATTTTTGGATATTTGGGGAGAACTGAAAAAGCTATTAAAGTGGTTGTTAAGCCACTATGTTATGTTTATATCATCCCCTCTAGACAACAACACGCGTCCTAGTCTCTGTGCTTTATAAAAAAAAATATGCAGATTTCTACCTGATTTCACAGCGCCTCCTGGCGCTCACGTGACTCCTCGGTTCTCTCCTCTCCCATCTGACAGCTCCAGTGGGCGGGGCCGAGAACTCTCGCTGATGTCAGCCGGGGAGGAGAGCCGAGGAGTCACGTGAGTGCCGGGAGGCGCTGTGAAATCAGGTAGAAATCTGCATTTTTTTACTAAAGCACAGACACTAGGACACATGTTGTTATCTAACAGAGGGGATGGTATAAACATAACATAGTTTTATAGCAGTGGGGAGGGGAGCAGAGTGGCTGGTATGAGCTGACAGGCAGGGAGGGAAGGGGGGAAAGGAGGACGGAGAAGGACAGAGCAGGGCTGTGGATGATGGAGGCATGTAAACTGACCACGGTGTCAGGGCTCAGCAGCCATGATAAACCGTGGTCAGTTTAAAGAGGGGAGGGAAGAACCAGGCAGGATCAGCCAGGTATTTCAGGGGGCCAAATTACACAGCACAAGCACTGTGCTGTATAACATGTTTTTAGGGAACAGGATCCATTTTTCTTTTAGGGTAATAAACACTTTAATTATACCAGACAGAGCGAATCAATATCTTGCTCTGCCCACAGTAAAATGTAATGTGACTGCTTGCTATGGCTTACCACATCTAGCACACCTTAACTATTTTGTAGCTGATCACTTTTATGGCCTCAATGGACATCTCTAGTCATAATGTAATAACACAGTGCATAGAATCCAGCCTGACAGTCCTCAGCATAACACAGACGATCCTTACCATTAAATTCAGCTTGTGATTGATGGCCAGTGCCGAGTGTTCCAGAGCCTTGAACACGGATGTGTAGCAATCACTTAGCTTTGTGTATTTTCCAACCAGGGCAATTGAACAGGTTTGCAGCAATCTTTCATATCTGATGGGAAAAAAAGTTTATTGATTTGTGTTAAACTATACAGTAATTTGTTTTCATACAAGTCCAAATCAAAAAAAAAAGCAGCAAAAGAAGTCAGCATTGTCTTGATGTTGCAGGTGGGATATGAAAAGTTAAAATAAACTTCTGGCAGGTATAAGACATAATTAATTCAGTTCAATAGTTATGAATACATCATTAAATATATTTTTAATGCAAGCAGTATAAGTACCTTTCTTGGCCTGGCATTATTACGGGGGGCAAGAGAAGCAGCAAAAGAAGCCAGTCAGTTGTGTTGCACTGTTTATATGCTACCAAGGAACATGCTGATAGCAGGAGAGAGTAGGGTGACAAAGAGATGAGCCCATCAGTCTGCTACTGCTCCTATCACTGTCCAGTCAAAAGCTGGGAGAGAGACAAGACTTGTAGGCAGAGACTAATAAGGTACTCTACTCTGTCAGACAGGGCTGTGCTGTGTAGCAGAGCTGTGTAAATATCAGAACTGGAAGGACAGAAATGTACCGTATATACTCGAGTATAAGCCAAGTTTTTCAGCACATTTTTTGTTCTGAAAAAGCCCCGTCGGCTTATACTCGAGTCACTGTGCCCATCTGCAGCCTCATGCGCCTGATCTCCCAGCACTGTGACATGCAGTCTAGTGTAACAATGCCCCGCCTTCTCCTCGTCCTCGTCCGTGATAGGCGGAACACTGACTCACTGCTGGGAAACTGAATCAGTGTTCCATCACGGACCAGGACGAGGAGGAGGCGGGGCTTTGTTACACTGGATCAGGTACATGAGGCTGCAGATGGACACAGTGAGGCATGCAGATGGGTAGAGTGAGGCATGCAGATGGGCACAGAAAGGCAGGCAGATGGGCAGAGTGAGGCATGCACATGGGCACAGAAAGGCAGGCAGATGGGCAGAGTGAGGCGTGCAGATGGGCACAGAGAGGCATGCAGATGGACAGAGTGAGGCGTGCAGATGGGCAGAGTGAGGCAGGCAGATGGGCAGAGTGAGGCGTGCAGATGGGCAGAGTGAGGCAGGCAGATGGGCAGAGTGAGTGCCCATCTACAGCCTCACTGTGCCCATCTGCCTGCCTCACTCTGCTGTAGGCTTATACTCGAGTCAATTTTTTTTGTGATAAAATTAGGTGCCTCAGCTTATATTTGGGTCGGCCTATACTCGAGTATATACGGTATATCTATTGAGAGGAAAAGCAGCTGTGCATTCAGCAGTTTGCCTGGAGTTCAGCTTTAAAAACAAAGGGATAATATAATATTATTGAAACCACTAGGAAATATAAGAAGGTATAGGTGATCATTCAATGGCTTCTAGTCGTTTTTAGTGGAATGACCTTTTCCATTTTTATTAGTTTAACTGACTTGGACTAAGTAAAAAATATAAGATGCTTCCATAATAAGTACACCTTTGTATGCACCTTCCTTATCCTTACACTGGATGACATTTACACTTGGAGATAAGTATATTCTTTGGAATGTCTGTACCATTTCCTACAACTGTTTGTAAAGAGGATGAAAACACAGACATCAATTTGCTCCGCTGTCAGAGGAAAAATGTCAGTCACTCTGTCATATTCAATAATGCTGTAAGTCGGGATGTGAGCGGACACTTATGGAGACAAAAATAAAGGGCATTGTATATACTGTAGGTTTCACTTGCATTTACTTTATCCTTTATAGTATAGTCACATAGGCACCAACATGAAGAGGAGATCATGAATTCCTACCAAGACTGTCAATCGTATGCAAACCAGCATGATCACTTAGAAACACATTTTTATCCTGCAAATGATAAACACAAAGATTCTTACAATGGATTTCCCAGTGGGAGACCCAGGATCTTATCTAAGTATGCAGATTTAAGTTGTATATACTGTATGTACATATAGGGTTGATTGCGTAAAGGAATAACATTTGTTTACTTGGCAAAGTGAATTTTTATTTAGCTTAGTAGATGAGGAGAAGCTGCGCTGACTTCAATCATCCAATCACCTGCAGACAAAAATCCCGTGATTCTAAAGGCTGAAGTTTTTTTTTTTTTACCTTCAGGCATTTTATGCCTGAAGGTAAAAAACCTTTAGTATGCAGTCCCCCTCTGCAGCCCCCCCAATACTTACCTGAGCCCAATCTCATTCCAGCAATGTGCATGAGAGCAGCTGCAATCCCGGATCTATGCCTCCTCATTGGCTCAGACACAGCAGCAAGAGCCATTGGCTCCCACTGCTGTCAATCACAGCCAGTGAGGAGGAAGTGGGGGCAGGGCCGAGCCTTGTTCTGTGTGTCTTATGGACATACAGAGCGGGGCATGGGAGCAAGCACGCAGGAGTGCCCTCAAAGCAAGCGGCTTGCTATGGGGGCGCTCAGCAAAAGGGTGGAGTCAGGAGCGCCAGCGGGCGACCCGAGAAGAGGAGGATCGGGGCTGCTCAGTGCAAAAACTATTGGACAGAGCAGATAAGTATAACATGCTTGTTTGTATTTTTTTTTCAATTTTTACTTTTAATGTCACTTTGATTTTTCTGGACATGATTGGGTGTTCATTTTAAAGTAGCTTCACCCCGATCACTCAGCTAAGTGATTTTTCAAAGTGAACATGCTTTATTGGGCTGGGTACACACTATTGTGAATTGGATCCGGATCCCCACATCCAATTCGCAATAGCAGGAGATTTTTTTTGGCTCCGTTGCATTTTGCACAAAAACGATGTGCGTCTTTTGGTCCGTTTCAGGTCCAAATTCAGCTCAAAATTTGCGCTGAAATTAGACCTGAAACGGTGAACGAGGACGCACTGGACCCCTGATGTGAGCCGGATGCGGCGATGGTGTGAACCCAGCCTTAATCTAATAAATAGCATCCACCATGTTTCTATCTGTATTAAACCACTACAGACTGTAAATTGTTCATGGTTTCAGATGACGTCATATGCATATACTGTATGGGAACTGGAACACAGGTGCCCTGGTAAATGATTTAATAATCTACTTTATTTTCTAAACTAGATAAATACAGTTTGTTTAATATACATCAAAGGCAACACAAGCACCAAGGATAATGAAAAAGTTCTATAACTTGCTGCAACCAAATCTAACCTCATTTAGACTCATCAGGGTGCTGTATGGTGGAACCTAAATCGTTTCTATGTCTATTCTGCTTTGCACATCTTCTTAGTTCATTGCACAGTATATCATTGAATATACACTGTTCTATGGGCATGCAGCACGCATAATAACGCACATGTGTAGGTGTAAATGGGCCCATACAGCTTTCCTTTTTCTTTCACACGAAACTGCAGTGCATATATGTGAATCAGCCACATAGAAAAGAATGGGATTTCTACTTTATATGCCTCTTTTAATGCAGCACATATGAGTTTTGCTTCATTAAAATTTAGAAATGTGGATAGGGCCTACAGGATATACATAATAGTAGGGTATCTGACATCACAAATAAAGCACCAGTTTAAAAAAAAGGTATCAGCCGCACTCCACTCTCAGCTCCCCTTGCCGTATTTATTAGTTGTCAACAAAATGACAGCATACAGCAATATCTCCACCTGGAAACCAAACTTCTTCGATGCATTTCATTACTTATGGCCTGCTTACAGGGACTGGACTTCCCCTATCCTTGTGAGCAAGCCAGGAGTGGTGAAATGCCTCAAGGAATGTTGGTTCCCAGGTGGAGACATTCACTTGGTTGACAATTAATAAATATGGCAAGGGGAGTGGAGTGTGCCAGATACATTTTTTTTGTATTTTTGATGAGGAGTGGAGACAGACTACAATGGCTGACAGCCAGGTTGTCCATGTACAGGAGGGGCGAGTCATGAGCAGAGCTGTGGATTTGGGTATACAGCACCGGTTTGCCTGATATTTCTGGTTTATAGTCTGGACTGTATAACTTGTACAACTCTCACTAGTTTTTTTTCTAAAATGGAATACAAAATAGATAAACTATGGTTGCAGGTATGTGGTAGGAAGATGATGGTGTAACTGTCTTATAGTTATTTGTAAATTCCTTTGCAAATATCATTTTTCTGATGGTCAGTATTCGCATATGAATGCAACGACCCCCCCCCCCCCAAATATGCCTGCATGTTGCTTGGGTATTGTCACAGTTGCTAATGTATTGTCATAGGTAATTGCTATGGTTTCTTCTATAAAAGTGTAGGACCAAAACTGCACAGTTTGTTTAGAGGACCATATTGTTATATTTGAATGTCCTGAAGGCATGTCACTACCAAACCACACCCCCAAAAGACGATTTTGTTCACCATACTACACGCACTGCTATAACCCCCTTCCGTGACGAATCTCAGGCTTATGACAAAGACTAGAATGCTGATGCATAAGCCGCTTCACTGCCTGCACAGATGAAGTGCCTGTTGTGACATTTCTAGTCCATTGGGCCGTGCAATACTGCAAACTTTCCATGATCACAAGCGACCAGTTCAATGTTGGATTGTGGTCAAGTGCTAATAGTCGAAGCTCAGAAACGGGTGCACCAACTGGCTGATTGCAGCAGTAATATCTTCATTGCAGCTCCTGATGCTCTAACAAGGGAGGTTACTGCACCTTCCCAACAGAGAGGGGAGACAAATAGTGCTACATGCAACAACCAACACCCGCATCCAAAGATTTATGCAGGCAATGTATGGCTAAGTTTACCTTAAGTTTTACCTTAGGACAGGCAGCAGGTAGAAAGCAAAATGCCACCTCTGTGACAGTATGGCACATTCCTGTTAAATGGCTTTCCCTGCCAGACCTTATATCCCCCAGACATGTTCACTATATTGTCAAAAGTATTGGGACGCTTGCCTTTATATACACACACGAACGTTAATGGCATCCCAGTCTTCGTACATAGGGTTAAATATTGAATTGGTCCACCCTTTGCAGCTATAACAGCTTCAACTCTTCTGGGAAGGCTGTCCACAAGGTCTAGGAGTGTGTCTATGGGAATGTTTGACCATTCTTTCAGAAGCGCATTTGTGAGGTGTCAGGGAAATGGCCGAAAAAGGACTGGCTATCCCGCCCAAGACAATCATGGCCACCAGGGCACACAGTGTGACTGATGTGGGCAGTACGTCCGGGTCTATTTAAGCCTGCTCTTGGAGCCACCCCTTGCTGGTCTATCGTCGGCTTCCCAGTGTTTTCTGTGCTCCTGTGTTTTCATGATTCCAATTCCCCATTACCGATCTGGCTTGTTCTGACTTCTGCTTCGGATCCTCTCCTGATTAACCCCTGGCTTGCCCCACCGACTACGCTATTATCTGCTCCCTCATCTGTACTTGGCATCTGATACTTGTGGACTGATCTCATGTGTACGACTCCTGGCTTGTCTCCACCTTCCATTCCCAGTATGCCCTACTGGAGATAGCTACCCGAACCGAGCGCTCAGTGGCCCTACAGATCACCCCAGTAACTATCAGTTCTCTCCAAGTGGCTGGCTCATCACCAGCAACACCTGGCAAACTGTGCACCTTTTGGCACTGCTCTCTCTGTATCACTACCAGGGAAGCACTGCACTTAGCCGCAAGGGGTGCCCTCTCTGCGATCGGCCTCTTCCCTGACTCCTGACATGAGGTCAGTCACTGACGTTGGACAAGAAGGTCTGGCTCACAGTCTCTGCTCTAATTCATCCCAAATGTGTTTTAATAGGTTAAGGTCAGGAATCTGTGCAGACCAGTCAAGTTCCTCCACCCCAATATCATTCATCCATGTCTTTATGGACCTTGCTCTGTGCACTGGCCCAAATTATTTGGGGGAGGGGGGATTATGGTGAGGGGTTGTTTTTCAGGGGTTGGGCTTGGCCCCTTAGTTCCAGTGAAGGGAACTCTTAAGGCGTCAGCATACCAAGACATTTTGGAGACATGCTCCCAACTTTGTAGGAACAGTTTGGGGATGGCCCTTTCCTGTTCCAACACGACTGCGGACCAGTGGATGAGCGAATTTTGGGTGGAGAAACTTCACTGGCCTGCACAGAGTCCTAATCTCAACCCAAAAGAACACCATTTGGGATGAATTAGAGCGGAGACTGCAAGCTAGGCCTTCTCATCCAACATCAGTGTCTCACAATTGCGCTTCTAGAAGAATGGTCAAACATTCCCATAGACACACTCCTAAAGCAAAGGGTGGGCCAACTCAATATTGAACCCTACGGACTAAGACTGGGATGCCATTAAATTTCATGCGCATGTAAAGGCAGGTGTCCCAATACTTTTGACAATATAGTGTATGTTGTATCCCTGCAAACATGGCACATTTCAGGTGATACTGTATATTAATATGCCTGGAAGAAACATAAAATAGGTCTGAAAAAATGGTGTCCCTGAATCCTATAACATAGAACCTGTGTATAGACCACTGGCTGTTGCTAAACCTCTGGCATCATTAGACTCCTTTGAAACCATGGCTGCCCCCTGGCAGCTTGGTATACTACTGGTAACATATTACTAAACTTTCCTTTTCATTTTCGTTATTTTGCAAAAGCACTTATGCCATCGTTATTGGGAGTGTCATAATAAAACTTTACACATGAATCCAAGCCTGCAGGCAGCATCATCTGGCAAACTATTTTTCATTATGATGAATAATAAACTGCAGAAGAGTAATACTGATAGAGAAAACTGTAAGATACAGCATTCTGAGGATCCTGCTGGGTACAAGCTGAGACATCTTTTTCATGTCAACAGCAGAGCCATTCATTTTTCCACTGCTAAGAAATGCTGTACTTACCCCGGACTATGTACTAACTTGATGTTATTTTTAATGAAATACGTTGCCATTTTCTCTGCAGCCCACAAATTTCTTTGAAAAACAGCTGGAAATAATATTAAATTCCCACCGAGAGAATTACCATGCAGTAAAGTACAAGATCAATACACTTGATGGGTAAATAACACCTTTGTTACAGCTATTACAAGCTGAGCAATGCGGCTAATACAATAGTGATCAGAATTAGAAACAGCTTGCAGCCCTAATATCAAATAGGATTTTAACTTTCCTATCCTGTGAAGGGAACCTAAGCACATTGGCATGCCTAGATTTGCCTGAAAATGTTGGTACCACAATAAAAATAAGGTAAATATACAGTGTGGAAGAGATTGCAAAGATTTGCTATCTCCAAACAATGTATGTAAAAAAACAGGTTGGGCTGGCAGCTGTAATTACAATTGCATTATTAAAGGGAAACTATATAATGTTGGGCCCATTTCATTTTTTTTTTTGTAATTCATTTATAAGGCAGTCAAAAAACATACAGGAAATTTGGTAGTGGCTTCAAGTAAAGCCAAGTTACAACGTAGCATCATATGGTGTACGTTGATAGGGAGAACAAAACATACGATTTGTGCACGTCATCTGATTATGAAGCAGGTATGCTAGTACAACGCTACCATAATGGTTAGGTAGAAAAGAGGGTAATACCAACATGAACAAGTAATACTGTATATGTCAGAGAGACAGACTCTTAAAATTAAACCAAACAAAGGGTGCATTACATAACGTAGAAGTAACTAGATCCACGGTTACAACAGCAGGAATAAAGCAAGCCTTTTATGTTTCCAACTGGACTTAGTAGTGGACTAAAGATCACACATTGGTACCAAAAGGTATGCTAAGAGGTGGGGGTGAATGAGAGAAGGGAGAATGAGATAAGGAGGAAAGAGGGTAAAGATTAGACAGGGGGTCAGGGAAAAGGGAAAAACAAAGGGTGGGGCTCTCCCGGGCAGAGGCATCCATGTGCCAACGCATGTCACTCAATTGGAGGGAACTCATCGAGATAGGTTTCAGTATATATGAAATATTGCCAAGGCCTCCATATCTCTCAAAAGGTTTCTTCCATATTTTGCAGGGTAGCTGTAAGGTCTTCCATGTCCCTAAGTTCGTTGATTTTGGAAAAGTTAAAAAGTGTCAAGATCAGGGGGTCAGGCTCAAAGACCAGTTGCTATAGCAGTAGCGAAACTACCACCAACCAGCAGGATAGGTACACAGGCAGGCACCCTGGTGAATGATGCAGGCTCACCTGAAGTGCGGAGTCTAAGTACTAACTGGTCTTCACCAGAGATCCTGATGGTGGAGATGGATTTTGCTGCATGTTGGTAAGAGGTCGCGGTCCTCAGGATTGCCCCACCAGGAGGTGAGCAAGCCGAGGTTCAGTAGTGGATAAGCAGGAGGAAAGTAGGAATCAAACAGAAGCATAGTCAGTAAACAAGCCAAAGGTTGATAATGAGTAGTTGCCAGTTGGGATCAGGCAGAAGCGTAGTCAAGGAACAAGCAAAGGGTCGATAACGAGTGGTAGCAAAATATGGATGGCAGCAGGGAAGATAGGAGCAAGATACTGGCTGGAAAGAGCACAATAATCTGGCAAACAGGAAGTGCAGAGACATAGCTTAAATCAGGAAGTTCATGGCAGGAGCAAAGAGTTCGGAGTTCAAGACAAACAAGTTTCAAGACAGGATCATTCAAGGAATTGTCCAGAGAACTGTCCAGAGGTTCTGGGTTCAAATCCAGGCCCTGACAAAGAGACTTTGAGGGCAGCGTAGCAGCCCGCCAGGCAATGGTATACAGCAACTGAATGGTAAAGGGGGCCTTTTTTATGAGCCTCTCCAACAGATGCAACAGGCACGTGGCAGGGTTTCTGTACACATAAACCCATGTGAGCTGTTTGATGGCCCATTTCATTAAAAATTTTCTATTACTTAGTTTTTAAAGGGTAACTCCTCTTTTGTGGAAAAAAATATATAGCACATGAAAAAAAAAATGTAATAGCATAAACAACTGTTACACAAGCCCTGTTGTAACTGAATGTTATTAAAAATTACTTTTCATTTTCAAACTGCAGTGCTGTAATTTTCTGTAAAATGCAATGCAATATGGCAGCTTTGAGACGTTCTGTACACAATTGGTGTACAGTAAGTCTCCAGAAATGTTATTTCCTGCTTGGGTGAAGAACACTGCACTAAGATATAAGTCAGGCTTTAGGCATCCTCTGCAGCGAAAAATGTCATTTTTGGTGAGATACTCACTAAGGGTTAATCACTTCTAAAGGGACACAGACCCTGCATCTTTTCTCATCAGAACACTCAAAGTGCATCAGTTGATTAAAATATATGAGTGGCTTCTATTCAAAATCAGTTTCCAAAGACACAAAGTGCAACAAATGACTATTTTTTCAAAGCACAAACACTTAGGAATCTGCAACAAAGTTTGGTAAAATCCTTGCAATGTACACCCAAAGGGGAATGAGTTTCTCAACAGAAGTGAAGCTACTTTTAAAAATGACTCAGTCATGACAAAGGATGGGGGGTGTCACTGCTGGCCATCTTTTTTAATGTTGTTTTCCTGCATAGGACATAGAAATAAGGCTAAGCAACTCAACTATGCACAAAAATATAAGAACTGGGGTGCAGAAAAATGGCAGTATGTGCTCTGGGATGGCGAGTCAAAGTTTGAATATTTGGCTGTAGCAGGAGGCAGTTTGTTCACAAAGGGCTGGAGAGCGATACAATAACGAGTGTCTGAATGCAACTGTGAGGCTAGGTTCACACTAGTGCGAATTGGATGCGCATTTCCCTAAAATCCAATTTGCATGACAGGAGACTGTGAGCAGCTCTCTATGGAGCCGGTTCACACATCTCCGTGGCGGCTGTGGAGCGGCTTGCACAGGAGTCTTATGCGTCTTTGGCTCAGTTTCAGGGCCAAATTTAGGCAACAATTCAGGCCTGATTTGTTCCTGAAACCAGGGAAGCACCGGACCCCTACTGCGGACCGCATCCGGAATCAGTGTGAACCCAGCCTGAAGCAATGGTGGAGGTTCCTTGTAAGTTTGGGGCTGCATTTCTGCAAATAGAGTTGGAGATTTCAGGATCAATGATGTCCTCCATGCTGAGAAATAAAGCCAGATACTTATCCAACATCTCATACCATCAGGGAGGCACGCGGTTAGCCCCAGTTTTTTTCTGCAGCAGGACAACGACCTCAAACATACAGAGAATGTCAATAAGAACTATCTTCAGTGTAAAGAAGAACAAGGAGTACTGGAAGTGATGGTTTGGCTCCCACAGAGCCCTGATCTTAACATCATAAAGTCTGTTTGGGATTACATGAAGAGACAGAGGGATTTGAGGCAGCCTATATCTACAGAAGATCTGTGGTTAATTCTTCAAAATGTTTGGAACAACCTACCTGCTGAGTTACTTCAAAAACTGTGTGCAAGTATATCTAGAACAACTGAAGAATTGATGCTGTTTTGAAGGCAAAGGGTGGTCACACCAAATATTGATTTGGTTTTCTCTTCTGTTCATGTAGACTTCATTTTGTTAATTGATAAAAATAAACTATTAACACTTCTACTTCTGAAAGCATTCTTAAATGTACCACATTTTTGCACACCTGCCTAAAACTTTTGCACAGTACTGTATCTATCTATCTATGTATCTATCTATCTATCTATGTATCTATCTATCTATCTATCTATCTATCTATCTATCTATCTATCTATCTATCTATCTATCTATCTATCTATCTATCTATCTATGTATCTATCTATCTATCTATCTATCTATCTATGTATCTATCTATCTATGTATCTATCTATGTATCTATCTATCTATGTATCTATGTATCTATCTATGTATCTATCTATCTATCTATCTATCTATCTATCTATCTATCTATCTATCTATCTATCTATCTATCTATCTATCTATCTATCTATCTATCTATCTATCTATCTATCTATCTATCTATCCAGACAAGTTTGCTTCCAAATGTCAGCAGTGCTCTTTAGGGGGAGGAGTATAGAGTTCAATTGTAAAAAAGATTTAATTTAGGACACTTTACACCGCAAACAACTTGGCCAGAAGGACTAAAAAAAGGATTTATGCTTGCATTGAACTACATGGTGATTTTAACTGAAGTTTTTTAGTTTTATGAAACATTGATCCTAACTATATATAAAGAGTAATAGAGAAGAGCTATTTCTTTGTTCATGATTTGTATTATCAGACAACAAAATGTCATATCACACCTGTCAGCCATTCTTTTCCACTTGAGAAGCTGTGTGCTTTGGTGACCAATAGGAAGGTTCAGTCTGTTTTTAAAATATTCGATTATCCCCTGTTCCTCTAACAAGATGGGAACTCGATATGTGGAAGAGACATCATGAATGAAAATGACCTGAAGAGTGAAAAAAAAAATGAATCTGGTAAGTAATTTGTTCATAGTTTATGTATTTACAGTGCCTCAAAGATAACTCTAATCAGTTGTCTTTCCATTTTTTGTACTTTCAAAGAAAAAAATAGAAAGGAAGCACATCAAGAGAAAAATATGGAGTCTGCCATCATTTACCTTCTTCTGAAAATGTAAGATACATGGCTACAATGCTGACATTAACCACTTCACCTTCGGAAGGTTTACCCCCCCCTTCATGACCAGGCCATTTATTGTGATATGGCACTGGTTACTTTAACTGACAATTGGGCGGTCATGCGACGCTGTACCCAAATAAAATGTATGTCCTTTTTTCCCACAAATGGAGCTTTTTCTTTTGGTGGTATTTAATCACTTCTGTGTTTTTTATTTTTTGCACTAGAAACAAAGTGACTGACAATTTTGAAAAAAAAATCTATATATATTTTTTACTTTCTGCTCTAAAACACATTTAATACATTTTTTAAAAAAAATCAGATTTCTTCATCAATTTAGGTCAATATGTATTCTGTTACATATTTTTGGTGAAAGAAATCCCACCAAGCGTATATATAGATTGGTTTGCGCAAAAGTTATAGCATTTACAAACTATGGGATATTTTTTTTTTTTTTTTACTAGTAATGGTGGCGATCAGCGAATTATAGTGACTGTGAATTATAGCTGACCAATCGGACACCTAATGCCGTGTACACACAAGCAAAATGTCCGACAGGAGCTTTTCATCGTATATTCCGATCGTGTGTATGCCCCATCGGACTTTTTACGTCGAAAATTCTGACGGACCTAGAAAGAGAACATGTTCTAAATTTTTCTGACGGAACCAATTCCTATCGGGAAAACCGATCATCTGTATGCTGTTCTGACGTACCAAAAACGATGCATGCTCTGAAGCAAGTACGAGACAGAAGCTATTGGCTACTGGTTATTAAACTTCCGTTTTCTAGTCCCGTCGTACATGTTGTATGTCACCGCGTTCTGCACAGTCGGAATTTGGTGTGACCGTGTGTATGCAAGACAGCTTGAGCGGAATTCCGTCGGAACTCCGTCGGAAAAACCTTCAGAGTTTATTCCAACGGGAAAACCGGTCGTGTGTACAGGGCAACGGGAAAACCAGTCGTGTGTACAGGGCATGACTGACACTTTTGACACGTTTTTTGGGGGCCAGTGACAATATTACAGTGATCTGTGCTAAAAATATGCACTGTCACTGTACTAATGACACTGGCAAGGAAGGGTTAACATCAGGGGCGATCAAAGGGTTAACTGTGTGCCTAGCTAATGTTTCAGTGTAGTGGGCAAAGTGCTTTTACTAGTGGAAGACACAAATCAGTGTTTCTGCTTGAAAGAAACACAGGATCCATGTCTTCTGTACTGATAGAATAACAATCTGCCATGTTTTTATATGGAGGCTGCCATTATTTACCTTCTTCTGAAAATGTAAGATACCCGGCGACAATACAGACTTTTGGAGTCATTAAAGGGACCGGGCCAGGAAGTGAGGGAAATTCTTCCCAACAAGGTCAAACAAAGCAGAGCAAACCTGATGGAGGTTCTAATCCTTCCCTGCTCTATATATTTCACAAAACACAGTGTACCCTCTGGGTTGTTAAAGGGTGAGAGCCAATTGCACAGATCGGGATCTAATACAGTACAGAATCACAAGGCAGGAACTAGCTAGACAGACTGGAGGTAAAAACAGGTGTCAGACAAGTGTGGTCAGGAAACAAGCAGATACAAATGCAGGCAGCAAGCAAAATTAGTAAGAGTCAATAAGAAAAAGTAATTTACAAGTCTAAAGTAGGCAAACAGGTAGCAAGACTTTGATAAGACACTAATTTAATTTTCTGCACTCCATTTAAGCACTTTGCAGTACTTAGGCCAGGTGACCCCTTTGCAGTACTGAATATCATCCAGCAGATGGAAGAGGCTGCCGACTGATTATTAAGACTACATTCACACGGATGTGCTGTAAACAAGGCTTATCGCCGAAACTAGCCTGCTGCTGACTGTACTCACTCTGAAGGCTTTACAATAAATACGCTAGATGTTATGGAGGTCCCGGCTGCCCCTTTTTCTTGATGACCGTACATTCACTCTGAGGCCGCCCGAAGCGTTAACGCTAAAGCGCCGCTCATTTTAGCGGTGCTTTAGCGCTGTTTAAGCTGTGCTTTTCAGGTGCTAGTGGGGTACTTTTAACCCCGGTTGAAGAAGGGGTTAAAAGTGCCCATTCATTTCAATGGGCAGGCGTTTTTGGAGCAGTGTATACAGCGCTCCCAAACCGCCCCAAAGATGCTGCTTACAGGACTTTTTCTGACATCCCACAAGCGCACCACCCCAGTGTGAAAGCGCTCGGGCTTTCACATTCGGGCAGCATGGCAGACAGTTTTCAGGCGCTTTACAGGCGCTATTTCTAACGCTAAAATGCCAGAAAACTGCCTCAGTGTGAAAGGAGCCTTAAATGTAACAAAGAAAAAATATTGGCTTTAGCTGGAGGTTGGCTTATAGAGTTACTAGATAGACTCATATTTTTTTTAACAGGATAGATTAGGATTTAGGGTGTCAAGTCATAGGCTATAATTGAGATTAACCACTTGCCTACACCGCCTTCCTGCCCAGGCCAATTTTCAGCTTTCAGCGTTGTCACACTTTGAATGAAAATATGAGATTTTAATATTTTTTTTTACACACATAGAGCTTTCATTTGGTGGTATTTAATCACTACTGGGTTTTTTATTTTTTGCTAAACAATAGAAAAACTTTGCAAACAGGTAATTTTTTTCCTTCACTGATGTGCGCTGATGAGGCTGCACTGATGGGCACAGATAGGCAGCACTGATGGGCACTGATGAAGATGCACAGGTGAGCACTGATGAGGGTGCACTGATATGCGGCATTGATGGGCACCGATAGGCAGCACTTATTGGCACTGTTTTGCATCACTGATGGGCACTGATGAGGCTGCACTGGTGGGAACTGATTAGGAGGCACTGATGAGGCTGCACTGGTGGGAACTGATTAGGAGGCACTGATGAGGCTGCACTGATATGCGGCATTGATGGGCACTGATAGGCGGCACTTATGGGCACTGATTGGCACTGATTTGCATCACTGATGGGAACTGATTGGCATCACTGATAGATACTGTTGGGGCTGCACTGATATTTAAGACACTGATGATCAAATCCTCACGCTGTGACAGCATGAGAAAAGGAATGCCGATAACCGGCAAGTGTGTTTACATCGTGATCAGCTGTGGACATTGGATTTATAATTATGAAACCACTACCATTAGATTAACTTTCCACATGGACACAGAAAAACACACAGTAATCTGCAACAAAGTTTGATAAAATCCTTGTAATGTACATAGATCACCCAGAGGGAAAGTTTTTTTTTCTCAACAAAAGTGGAGTTACTCTTTAAAGAGGAGTTCCACCCAGGGGGGCCGTCAAAAAAAAATAAAAATAAAAGTCAGCAGCTACAAATACTGCAGCTGCTGACTTTTAATTGGACACTTACCTGTCCCTGGGTCCAGCGATGCGGGGGATCGAAGCCCCGCTCGCCCCCCCCCCTCCGCTCGTCGGCGCCGGCATTTCAACTGTGGGCGCCGGGCTGTGGCTTCACAGATGATTGACAGGAGGGAGGGAGCAGAGCGGAGCCCTTCCTGTGCCGAGGGGGAAGTGATGTCACCAGCCCAGGCAAAGGAAGGGGCAGACTATGAGGGACCACCTAGCAACAGGCATTTAGAGGTAAGTGAAAAAAAAAAAATATCCAAATGTTTTTTTGTTTTTTTTTTTAGAATTTTTGAGGTATTTTTGTTTTTTGGGTGGAACCCCACTTTAAGCTTGTTAGTCTCACCTATAGCCCTCACTGTTAATACTCTACAGCCATAACTTATTTACTCACCTTAACCTAATCCTCAACTGGTACCAGAAACTGGCTGGTTCTTTTGTCTCCCTGTTAAACATATAGTCCAGATGTTTAGCATACAGTATGTTTTGTAAAACTCCTTGTCTCAATGTTTCCATCCAGCATGTTAACTTGTTCAAAGCGCCGTGCCTTCAACTAGAAGACTTTAGCATTTTTTTACTTCTTTGCTTGGTCTCTTCTGTGCATTTTTCCCTTATGTCCAACCTCTTTAAACTTCAATGTACTAATTACTTGAGTTAAAAACCATAGCGATTTTTGCTTAAATTCAGTCCATACAAGTGGGCGAGTGCTTCCTCAAAGATGAATTCATAGCTAAATGGCTAAAAAAACTGAAGTTTTTAGTGAACCAATTTCTTTGCTGTGTACTTGTGGTAATGGTACTCGCAGTGTCAGCCATGTACTCCTTTCTAACAATGGCTCTCTTGGGAAACAATGTCCAACTATGGGTTTAAGTGCAGTCAGCTTTAAACTGTATTTATCCTTTAAACTTCATCTTTATATCTCAGAATTATTTATCAGTAGACTAATTAATTAGCTGTTTTGTTTGATGCATCTGCCAGACCCTCTGACATTCTCATTTAATGACTTCTTTTACATATATCAGGTATAAGTCTTGTGTGACCTTTTCCTGGAGCTGTCTAATAAAGTGAACTGCAAAAATAAAAAATGCACCTCAAAACTACTGTGCATGTTTTTCCAACATGCAAATAAGTTTTCCAAATGATTTTAAATAACCTATATCTATTGATGAATTGCATCTTCATTGGAATCTAATACGTTTGTTTCATAGCCATGGCAATCACTCCTTACATTACGTAAGTTTCATCATTAAAGGGTGACTCGACTTTTGTGGGAAAAAAATAGCAAATAAAAATGCATATACAATTGTTACATGATTGTGGAGGTGTGTTATTAGATAGTGTGTGATGGAAAAATCTGGACAGCCGCACTCCGGATTGGAAAAGTGAAAAATAAAATCCTCTTTATTGAAAAAGTAATAACATGATTAAAATCCGTACATGGCTTTGTTGGGATGATGCAGCATAACCGCTAACGCGTTTCACGCTCCCATAGGCTATGAGTAAGCGCTCTATGGGAGCGTGAAACGCGTTAGCGGTTATGCTGCATCATCCCAACAAAGCCATGTACGGATTTTAATCATGTTATTACTTTTTCAATAAAGAGGATTTTATTTTTCACTTTTCCAATCCGGAGTGCGGCTATCCAGATTTTTCCATCACACACATACCATTGGAATAGCAATTGCCGGCACCTGGGGCTCTCACAATCATCCACACAGCGGAGGACGGGAAGCTTGAACCCGATCACCTAGAGCGGTGGTAACTATCCTGTGTTATTAGATAGATCGCCAAATGAAAGCAGAGGGGAAAAAGCCAAAGAAAAGAAAACTGAAGCAGCCACAACATCTAATGATTGACAGTGACTTAAGCCGGACATAGGGGGTTATTTACTAAAGGAAAATCCACTTTGCACTGCAAGTGCACTTGAAGGTAAAGTCGCTGTAGATCCGAGGGGGACATGCAAGCAAAATAAAAAACAGCATTTTAGCTTGCACATGATTGGATGATAAAATCAGCAGAGCCTCCCCTCATTTCAGATCTACCCCTTAGATTTAGAGCGACTGCACTTCCAAGTGCACTTGCAGTGCAAAGTGGATTTGCCTTTCGTAAATAACCCCCATAGTGCCGTTAATGCAAGTGGTTGCGGCCCTTAACCACTTCCCACCCGGCCACTGCACATAAACGGCCGGGTGGTCTATCTCTCCTTCTGAGTGGACGTTCAGGAACGTCCCACAGAAGGAGCAGGATCGCGACCCCAATGCGCTCGTGTCACCCGGACATGGCGCATCTCCGATCGTCAGGAGGGCTCTGCGATTGGCCCTCCTGATCACATGACGACCGTGTCAAATCACAGCCGTCATGTGATGTGAACACAGAGCCGGTTGCTAGGCAAACGGATCTCCTCTCCTCACACGGAAGTTGTCAGTGAGGAGAGCGGATCGCTGCAGCCGGCTGGTGATCAGTGAGTATGAGCTGTTTTTTACAGCTTTTTACTCACTGATCACCAGTATAGTGTCCCCACACATGTAAAAAACACAAAGTAAACACACAATGTCCCCAAAACACGTCCCCAAAACACATGTCCCCAAAACACATGTCCCCACATAGTAAAAACACCTGTCCCCCACATATGTCCCAGTAAAATCACATGTCCCAATGATTATCTGCACACATATGTCACCTGCGCACATCTGTACATGATCATTTGCGCACGTGTCCGTGATCACACGAACCAATTATTATACACTTAACGGGATTTTTTTTACCAAAAACATGTAGCAGAATACATTTTGGCTTAAATTTATGACAAAATTCGATTTTATTGGATTTCTTTTAAAACAGAAAGAAGAAAATATTGTTTTTTTTTTTCCAAATTTCCACTCTTTTTTTGCTTATATCGCAAAAAATAAAAAACGGAGTCGTGAATAAATACCACCTAAAGAAAGCTCTATTTGTGTGAACAAAATAATAAAAATTTAATTTGGGTACAGCTTTGCATGACCGCGCAATTGTACTTGAAAGTGTGAGAGCGCTGAAAGCTGAAAATTGGTGTGGGAAGGAAGGGGGCGAAAGTGCCCAGTATTGAGGTGGTTAAACTTTGGGCCCCAGTTTTGGCCCCAGCTTGTAATCCTGACAACTTAACCAGTGCATTTTCCTTCTGAGAAAGAGGGCTTGCCCCGCGAAATGCATCATGTACGTTTGAGTGGTGCCTAGGTCACAATGATACCTATCTACATGTGGACCTTCTTGTAACTTGGGTTGTGTTCTTTTCAGCCTTCTGGCTTTTTCATTAGCAGCAATCCACAAGGCTCTTTACCCTGATGAAGTCTCGTGACAGGTGACATAACGCATAGGGCGGAGTCTGTACACCTGCTAACCGGAAGTATCTTCATGTATTTTCTCAATATGCTGGTGTTTTTTGTATAATATGGTAATGTGGTTTTTAATAATAAAGTGCATTGGCTTTTACTTCTACACCATTGGAGCCCCCCCCCCCCCCTCTTTTCTCTGGGAAGAAGGTTTAAAGCACATAGGAGTTCATGGTGAAGATTTGAAAATAAAGAACTGTTTGCTTCATGACAGAAAACAAATGAATTGATATCAATATTATTTGGAAATTAGTCAGACTATATTTTGACACACTTTTCTGTTCTTGTGTTTTGATTTTGTGTATATACATAATAGGATTTATTCAGTTAACATTATTAGTATATTGGCAAGTGGCTGTTTATTTATTAGGTTTGTATAATACAATTATGGTGATGTAGCTGTTGGCAGCGCAGTGCTTGATAGTACATATTTCGCTTTTAAGGTATTAATAATGTTTCCAATGTAAAACTAATTATTATTATTTTTATGACTTATAAACTGCTTTCACCTCCCATGGAACTATGTACAGTAGAGACAATATTGCTACTTTGAAAGTATAGTAGTTTAAAGTGTTACTAAACCCAGGACCCTGCATTCACTATATCTGGTCTCCCACAGTACACAGAACATGGAAATGCAATTATTTTAGTAAATATAAACTGCGCAATACTGTACCTTTTCTCATCAGCAGTTAGGAGTCTTTTGACTTTTATTAGTGTAGGAGGAGTTTTCATTCTGCTCTGACTGTCCTATGAGGCTGCAGGATCCCTGACCCCCTGTCTGGACAGTGCTGATTGGCCCTGTGCTGATCACATGTACTCTCCCAAAAAGAAAAAAAAATTTCTCTAGCAACACACCAAACTGAGCATGTGCAGCTTGTCCCCAAGGCTCTGTATTATCAGGAGATAGATTGGGGACAGTGGAAGAAGAGAAGACAGGATCAAACAGCCTTTTTACGCAATGCAGAGGATTAACCCCTTAGGTTCCACAGTGAGTATAACAAGCATGCTTTACTGCATATACAGACTGATTTTACTGTTGTCACTTTAAGTCATTATAACTGTCCATATATTAGCTACATCACACTTACTATGTATGTACTGTATGAGGACATATCTAACATATTTCTTTGCCATTTCTTTCAATCTCTGTCCAATAAACATAATATAATACATCTTTAATCACAGCTCCGGAAGGTTTACCCCCCTCATGACCAGGCCATTTTTTGCGATACGGCACTGCGTTGCTTTAACTGACAATTGCGTATCCATGCGATGCTGTACCCAAATAAAAATTTATGTTCTTTTTTTTCCCACAAATAGAGCTTTCTTTTGGTGGTATTTGATCATTTCTGCGGTTTTAATTTTTGCGCTATAAACCAAAAAAGACCGACAATTTTGAAAAAAAACAACAATCATTTTTACTTTCTGCTATAAAACATTCCCAATAAAAAAATGTAAATATCTAATTTCTTCATCAATTTAGCCCAATATGTATTCTGCTACATATTTTTGGTAAAAGAAATCCCAATAAGCATATATTGATTGGTTTGTGCAAAAGTTTTAGCGTCTACATACTATGGGATTTTTTTGGAATTTATAATTTTTTTTACCAGTAATGGCGGCGATCAGTGACTTATAGCGGGACAGCGATATTGCTGCAGACTAATCGGACACCTAACTGACATTTTTCCGGTCATGCAGATTTGTCCTCCATTCACACACTCACCTGCCCAGTATTTTTATTGTTGTCCTGCTGTGATCTGCTGCTCAGGTATGTTGGGTCCCATGCCGCCATCTTAGTCTACCTCTGTCCTCGTGAGCCTTCTGCCTCTTCTGGGAGTTTGTCCTACACCTGCAGCCTCAGGGGATATGTAACGTATCCCAGGAGGCTGCTAGAGCAGGACATGTCCTTCTTGCCTAGGCTAGAATGGTGCCGTGGGGTGTGGAGTGGACAAAAAAGTAAAAAAAGAAATTAAAAAAAAAAGTTGGGGGGGCTTTTTAGTATGCGGCAGGGGGGATGGAGCCAGGAAGGAAGATTCACTTGAAAGCTGACATTTAGGTATGAATTATGACTATAGTGATTGCCGCATAGTAACCACAGGGGGTTGCACGCTCAGTACTGCCACCATACAGGGAAAGTCTTGGGGGAGGGGAGCTGCACTCAGGGTAGTGCAGAGAATGCATTAAGGTCAAAAATCCTTCTGTTTTTAGAACCACTTTAAAGAGACAAAACAGGGAGATTTACATGTACTGGGAAGATGGTTTTTAAAAATTTTGCCCAGACATCTAAGGAAAGTTGTTATGTATAGGGGCATGTTTGCAATTAACCACTTGCCTACTGAGCACTTTCACTCCTTCCTGCCCAGGCCAATTTTGAGCTTTCAGCACTGTTGCATTTTGAATGACAATTGCGCGGTCATGCTACACTGTAACCATGTGAAATTGTTATCATTTTCTCCACACAAATAGAGCTTTCTTTTGGTGGAATTTAATCACTGCTGGGTTTTTTATTTTTTACAAACAAAAAAAAAAAAAAATAGACCGAAAATTTTGAAAAAATAAAATAAATTTTCTTAGTTTTTGTCAGTAAATTTTGTATATAAGTAATTTTTCTCCTTCACTGATGTCACTGATAAAGCGGCACTGATGGGCACTGATAGGCTGCACTAATGGGCACTGATGAGGCGGCACTTATGGGCACTGATAGGCAGGCCCGGATTTACTCCCTTTGCCGCCCCAAGGCCGGGTCCTTCAATGCCCCCCCCCCCAACACACACACATACACACACACCACGTCCTTTATCGATGACTTCTACAATCGATCAATTAAAAACATATCTCCATACACGAGAACACTGAAAATAACTGGCTTTAATTGTACAGACTAAAAATACTTCAGGGTAAGCGCGCGAGGGGTAAGGATTTTTCGCAGGCAATTTTTCAAGGCAATGGCTGGTGTTAGTGCTTCAATCATCCCCGGCACCATGGTTGTTATGGTGTCAGGATGATTGAAACACATTATTTCTATCATTACATTGTAATATAAACTGAAATAGTTTAACTCACCATAATGCAGAATCATTGGGAGCCCTGAGCGTTTCACTTGCCACCATGCCTGCCACCAGATGGAGATGTCACTTGCCACTATGCCTGCCACCAGATGGGGATGTCACTTGTCACACTGCCTGCCACCAGATGTGGATGTCACTTGCCACCATGCCTGCCACCAGATGGGGATGTCACTTGCCACCATGCCTGCCACCAGATGGGGATGTCACTTGCCACCATGCCTGCCACCAGATGGGGATGTCACTTGCCACCATGCCTGCCACCAGATAGGGATGTCACTTGCCACCATGCCTGCCACCAGATGGGGATGTCACTTGCCACTATGCCTTCCACCAGATGGGGATGTCACTTGTCACTATGCCTGCCACCAGATGGGGATGTCACTTGCCACTATGCCTGCCACCAGATGGGGATGTCACTTGTCACACTGCCTGCCACCAGATGGGGATGTCACTTGCCACACTGCCTGCCACCAGATGGGGATGTCACTTGCCACGCTGCCTGCCACCAGATGGGGATGTCACTTGCCACGCTGCCTGCCACCAGATGGGGATGTCACTTGCCACACTGCCTGCCACCAGATGGGGATGTCACTTGCCACACTGCCTGCCACCAGATGGGGATGTCACTTGCCACGCTGCCTGCCACCAGATGGGGATGTCACTTGCCACCATGCCTGCCACCAGATGGGGATGTCACTTGCCACCATGCCTGCCACCAGATGGGGATGTCACTTGCCACTATGCTTGCCACCAGATGGGGATGTCACTTGCCACACTGCCTGCCACCAGATGGGGATGTCACTTGCCACCATGCCTGCCACCAGATGGGGATGTCACTTGCCACCATGCCTGCCACCAGATGGGGATGTCACTTGCCACTATGCTTGCCACCAGATGGGGATGTCACTTGCCACACTGCCTGCCACCAGATGGGGATGTCACTTGTCACACTGCCTGCTACCAGATGGAGATGTCACTTGCCACGCTGCCTGCCACCAGATGGGGATGTCACTTGCCACCATGCCTGCCACCAGATGGAGATGTCACTTGCCATGCTGCCACCAGATAGAGATGTCACTTGCCACGCTGCCTGCCACCAGATGGGGATGTCACTTGCCATGCTGCTTGCCACCAGATGGAGATGTCACTTGCCATGCTGCCTGCCATCAGAAGGAGGAGGGCGGAACAGCGGTGCGGGCAATGAGAGATGTCATCTCTCTCCCCCGCTGCCGCACCGCTGACATTACTACCTACTCGATTTTTTCAAAAATGGCGCCAGGCGGCGCAATCACGCTACTGCGCATGCGCCGCCCGGCCGAGTGCTTACGAGCTTTCCTGAGCCCGGCCGGCTTCGGAACAGCGCATGCGCAGTTGCGTGGTCGGCTTGCGGCCATCTTTTCTATGGGCACTGGTGCCCATAACAGACTTTAATGGGCAGCACGAAAGGGGGGGCGGCCGCGAAGTCGCTGCAGGAGCGGCGCCGCCCCTACACCACTGCCGCCCCGAGGCCTGGCCTCGGTGGCCTTGTGGCAAATCCGGCCCTGCTGATAGGCGCCTCTGGTGGGCACTGATAAGCGGCACGGATAGGCGGCACTGATGAGCAGCAATGATGAGCATTGATGGGAAGCGCTGATAGGCAGCACTGACTGGCATCACTAACGGCACTGATTGGTGGCACTTGTGGGCACTGATTACTGCCATTGGTGGGTGGTTATTGTAATTAGGGCACTGGTGGCGTGTTATTGTAATCAGGGCATTGTAATCAGGGCACTAATGATCAGTGCCCTGATTACATGTCTTGATGTCCCCCTGGGAGGAGATGCCACTGATCGGCTCTCCTTGCCACACACTCTGTCATCTCTATGTTTACATGTGACCGGCTGTGATTGGACACAGCCGATCACATGGTTAAAGAGCCACGGCCATGGCTCTTTACAGAGATCGGGGTCGTGCTGTGTCCTAGCAAAACAGCGCGCCCGCGAACGCTGCTCTGCACGCTCCTGTTGGTGCACTAGAGCGGCCATTCTGGGACAATGTCAAATGACGTCGTCCCAGAACGAGAGCCAGACCGCCCCTCCATCAATTGATAGTGGGCAGGCGGCAATCGGTTAAACTGATTTAGACTACTTACTCCAAGCAGTAAAAATAGAAATGCGCATCGATGAATCAGCCAAGCTTTACCAGTTTATTGCATTGTACAACAGATGACATTCATTTGGCACAAAATACTTTTGAATCAGAATTAGAAGATATTTGATAGAGAAAAAGTGTAGACAGTCCAATATTTTAAAGCCCAAATCAAGCTAATTTTTTTTAGGTAGTTTAGGACAAAGAGGGAAGAGGGGTTTGAGCCTCTCTTGTTTTTTTTGCCATTTATGTACCTATTGGGGAGATTTTCCTCCAGGACATTTAAAGCCGGCCACAGATGGTTCGAATCTCAGCCAGTTTAGCAGGAACCGGACAAGATTTGAACCATGTATGGGCAGGCTAAAAGAACACAAGTTGATTGATCGATCAATTTGGGTACAACCAGCCTGTCTGTTTGTACATGCGATTATCGCTAGCGGCTGTTATAGTGTTATAGCTGCTAGCAATAATCACTGTTTTCTCCTAGTGGGGATGGCTCCCCCCTTACCACCTCCGCTGGGAGAACACAATGGCTCGGGGGGAGAGATTCCTCTGTCAACACTGCCTGTATTGATGAGGGAATTGAGTGAATTTCTTTCATGCAATCCGTGGTTGCAGAAAAGAAATTCACTTCATCTATGGCCGACCTAAGGCTGGTAAGGGATACAAAGCAATCTCCAAGTGTTTAGGCATCTAGCAGTAGACAGACTAATTGTCTATAAATGGAGACCGTTTAGTACTGTGGCTTCTCTTCCTAGAAGGGTGCCCAGCCAGGGTGACCCCCAAGGTGCAGAATCCTCAATGAGGTAAAAAAAGAACCCACGAGTAACAGCTAAAAGCTGGAAGACATCACTAGAATCATCAGACATCCCTATTCATGAGTCTTTGAGCAAGCAGGGTGTCCATGGCAAAATAGCACTGAGGAAGCCGCTGATCTCCAAAAAAAGAATCACATTGCTGGGAATTTCACATACTTTTCTTGCCACTGTAACTTACCTGTTCTGGTTCAACATGACAGAACATAGAGATCTTCTGTTTTACCGCCATCTCAATTGGTTTGGTACTTCTGCACACAATCTGCAAAGAAAAAATAATGAACATTGATAAATAATAATTTTGTATCTTTAACCACTTCAATACCAGTCACTTTCGCCCCTTCCTGCTCAGGACAATTTGCAGCTTTCAGTGCTGTAACACTTTGAAAGAAAATTGGTACCCAAACTAAGTTTTTATCATTTTGATCCCACAAATAGAGCTTTCTTTTGGTGGTATTTGATCACCTCTGTGTTTTTTATCTTTTGCTAAACAAACTAAAAAAGACCAACATTTACAAAAAAAAAAAATGTTTTTTTTCGTTTCGGTTATAAAATTTTGTTTTCTCCTTCACTGACGGGCACTGATGAGTCGGCACTGATGAGGCGGCATCGATGGCCACTGATGAGTTGGCACTGATAAGGTGGCACTAATGGGCACTGATATGCAGCACTGATGGGCACCAATAGGTGGCACCGATATGCAGCACTGATGGGCACTATATAAAGAAGAAATACACGCTGCGTATGGTGTAGGTAAAACAGCAGCCAACACAGCTATAGACCCAAGCAATAAATGTGAATGTGAAAGTGTAGCGCTATAAAACCTAAATAAACTGAAAATATAGAAACTAGTGTCAAAAACCTGATATAAAGGTTATAAATAGAGATGACAAGTCATAAAATAAAAATTTCAGTGTAAAAACTCACAATACAAAAAATATATATAGATACGATATGATCATATCCTGTGCGAAATATACAGTACAATATACATGTGCATACTGGTGATACAATAATGATTAGAGGGGAAACCACCAAAGTGAATAAGAGTGCCAAAATACCCAACTAGAAATAAATAATAATTATAAGCAGCAGTCCAGGCATTGTTGCTTATAATTGCTTATAATGTTGGTAAAAACCAATATATATTAAAGTCCAAAGATATAAGGAAAACCTCGGAGGTTTGGACAGATGTTTGAGACCAACGGCATTTCAGGAAAGGCTAGAATGGTGAAGAAGCCGCCACCAATGGTCTTAGGAGGCTTACCAGATGTTGTTGACTTGAGGAGGCTTATGCCACCCAAGTCAAAAAGGCTTTGAGATCAGCTGGTTATAAGGGTACATCTCCTTGGACAGCCACGATGGATCCTGGGTCAGGACAGCAACTTGGCACCAACGATCACCAGCGGCGGCATAAGGATAATTTTCCAATAGGGGGCCACAAACGGGTGTTCACATACCATGCGAAAATGAATGAAAAACTTGCATAGCGTGATAACGTAAAAACTAATTTATTTAGAAAGAGTATAAAAACAGAATCACATGTTAAAGATCATCAAGAGCATGTAAAGGCAAGTAGCGGTAATTGTGGTGGGTCCACCCGACGCGTTTCTGCTAAAAAGCCGTCATCTGGGGACTGATGGGCACTGACAGGCGGCACTGATGGGCACTGACAGGTGGCATTGATGGGCACTGACAGGCGGCACTGATGGACACTGATAGGCAGCACTGATTGGCACTGACAGGTGGCATTGATGGACACTAATAGATGGAACTGATGGGCAGCACTGATTGGGCAGGTACTGACAGGTGGTAATGCTTGGTACTGATTGGCACTGTGATGGACACTGATTGGCACTTTATTGGGAACTGGCAGGGGGTTATGATGGGGCTCTGACTGGGCACCGATTGGCAGCTTATTGGTACATTTGATGGAGGCTGTGCTGATAATCGGCACAGGCCCCCCCCCCCCCCTGACAGGGAGAGCCGCCGATCGGCTCTCCCTGTCATCGCGAACCGAGGAATGCCGTTTACCGGTACTTCCTGGTTCACCCGATGATCAGCTGTGATTGGTCACAGCTGATCACATGGTAAGATGCCTCTGTCAGAGGCTTCTTATCACGATCAGAGATGCGGTGTGTCAAACTGACATGTCGCACTCAAGATCGGCGCGCGCCAGCATGTTATCCTGCTGGACGTCATATGACGCCCAGAAAGGATAACAGAACCACTTCCCAGCCAACAATCTGTTATAGGCCGGGTGGGAAGTGGTTAAAATGGTTACAGCATTGGCTGTTTTACAATCCTTGCACTGAGGTGGTCATGAAGCTGCATAGAGATCTATGGTCACAATGGAATAAAATATTTAAAGCGTAACAAAACCAATTGTATATGCTATATTAATTTTTATTTGCTTTTTTATTTTACCATTAGTGAAGTTACCCTTTAAATGAGGAGCTGTTCAGTGGAAAATGCTGTATTTTTAGGAGGGATACTACAAACATATGTACATCTCCACTGTGAAATTCAGGCGACCAGTTCTAAAGATATTCATAATTTTAAACACTTTATTAACACATACATGTCCTGGCCAATGCAGTAACATCTCAATGTAAAAATAAATATTTGTAAATCTCCTCGCAGGGGAGACCAGGGCAGGTAACCAGGGCGCTGATCATCAGTGCCCCGATTACAGTAAAGCCCCAGCAGTGCCCATCAGTGACACCAATCCGTGCCCATTAGTGCCCATTAGTGATGCCAATCAATGCTGCTTTTCAGTGCCCATCAGTGCTGCCCATCGGTGCCGCCCATCAGTGCTGCCTATCCATGCCACTTATTAGTGCCCACCAGTGCCGCCTATCAGTTTCCAGCAGTGCCGCCTATCAGTGCCGCCTATCAGTGCCCACCAGTGCCACTTATCAATTCCACCCATCAGTGCCATCTATCAGTGCCCATCAGTGCCCATCAGTGCCACCTATCAGTGCCCATCAGTGTGGCATATTAGTGCCTCCACATCAGTGCCACCTAATCAGTGCCCATAAGTGCCGCCTCATCAGTGCACATCAGTGAAGGAGAAAAATTACTTATTTACAAAATTTACTGAAAAAAACTAAGAAAAACTTTTTTTTTCAAAATTTCCGGGCTTTTTTCTTTTGTTTGTAAAAAAAAAAAAACCCAGCAGCGATTAAATACCACCAAAACAAAGCTCTATTAGTGTGAAGAAAATTATTAAAAATTAATTTGGGTACAGCGTTGCATGATCGCTCAATTGTCATTCAAAGTGTGAGAGCGCTGAAAGATGAAAAAATGGCCTGGGCAGGAAGGGGGTGCAAGTACCCTGTATTGAGGTGGTTAATGAGACACTGATAAAAGTCACAAGTCTGCTCTAATTGCTGATGAGAAAAGGTATAAGGCTGGGTTCACACCAGTACGAATTGGATGCAGGTTCCCCACATCCAGTTCGCATAGCAGTAGACTGTGACCGGCTCTCTATGGAGCCGGATCACAAATCTCCGCAGGGGCTTTGGTGCAAATTGCACAGGAGTGTCTTCTGGTCCGATTTCAGCCAAACATTCGGGCTGAAATCGGATCTGAAACGATGAATGGGGACGCACTGGGTTCTTGCTGTGAGCCAGAGCATGCAGCAGTGTGAATCCAGCCTCAAACATTTTATCTTTACTAAAACAATTTCATTTCCATGCTCTGTGTGCTGTGGGAAACCAGATCTAGTGAATGCAGGGTCCTGGGTTTACAGAGCCTTAAAAAAGTATTCATACCCCTTGAAATTTTCCATTCTGTCATGTTACAACCAAAAACGTAAATGTAATTTCTTTTGATTTTATGTGATAGACCAACACAAAGTGGCACATAATTGTGAAGTGTAAAAGAAAAATGATAAATGGTTTTCTAAATTTTTTACAAATAAATATCTAAAAAAAGTGTGGCGTGAGTTTATATTTAATACTTTGTAGAACCACCTTTCACTGCAATTACAGCTGCAAGTCTTTTTGGGGATGTCTCTACCAGCTTTGCACATCTAGAGAGTGACATTTTTGCCCATTCTTCTTTGCAAAATAGCTCAAGCTCTGTCAGATTGGATGGAGAGCGTCTGTGAAAAGCAATTTTCAAGTCTTGCCACAGATTCTCAAATGGATTTAGGTCTGGACTTTGACTGGGCCATTCTAACACATGAATATGCTTTGACCTAAGCCATTCCATTGTAGCTCTGGCTGTATGTCTAGGGTAGTTGTCCTGCTGGAAGGTGAACCTCCGCCCCAGTCTCAAGTCTTTTGCAGACACCAACAGGTTTTCTTCTAAGATCGCCCTGTATTTGTCTCCATCCATCTTCCTATCAACTCTGACCAGCTTCCCTGTCCCTGCTGAAGAAAAGAATCCCAGCAGCATGATGCTGCCACCACCATGTTTCACGGTGGGGATGGTGTGTTGAGGGTGATGTGCAGTGTTAGTTTTCCGCCACACATAGCGTTTTGCCAAAAAGTTCAATTTTGGTCTCATCTGACCTGACCAGAGAACCTTCTTCCACATGTTTGCTGTGTCCCCCACATGGCTTCTCACAAACTGCAAATGGGCTTATTATGGCTTTTTTTAAACAATGACTTTCTTCTTCCCACTCTTCAATAAAGGCCAGATTTGTTGAGTGCACAACTAAAAGTTATTCTGTGGACAGATTCTCCCACCTGAGCTGTGGATCTCTGCAGCTCCTCCAGAGTTACCATGGACCTCTTGGCTGCTTCTCTGATTAATGTTCTCCTTGCCCGGCCTATCAGTTTAGGTGGATGGCCAGGTCTTAGTAGGTTTACAGTTGTGCCATACTCTTTCCATTTTCAGATGATGGATTGAACAGTGCTCTGTGAAATGTTCAAAGCTTGGGATATTTTTTATAAGCTAACCCTGCTTTAAAATTCTCCACAACTTTATCCCTGACCAGTCTGGTGTGTTCCTTGGCCTTCATGATGCTGTTTGTTCACAAAGGTTCTCTAACAAACCTCTGAGGCCTTTACAGAACAGCTGTATTTATATTGAGATTAAATTACACACAGGTAGACTCTATTTACTAATTAGGTGACTTCTGAAGGCAATTGGTTCCACTAGATTTTAGTTAGGGGTATCAGAGGGGGCTGAATACAAATGCACGCCACACTTTTCAGATATTTATTTGTAAAAAATTTTGAAAACCATTTATCATTTTCTTTCACTTCATATTATGTGCCACTTTGCGTTAGTCTATCACATAAAAATCCCAATAAAATACATTTATGTTTTTGGTTGTAAAATGACAAAATGTGGAACATTTCAAGGGGTATTTGATCACTTTTTCAAGGCACTGTAGTAAACCTTTAAGTCAACGGGAACGCAACGTGATCGCATACCAACTGAAATAGAAAATCCCCCTTGAGATAAGAAAAAAACAGGCATTCAGGAAGCACCAATACTACCTCATGAACACCTGTATACTTCCTGACATCTGAGTGTGCTCAGACACCCCTATTCCTGATAACACTGTACTGTGAGATCATCTAAGGCTAATCCTGTCCATTACTGCATATGATTTTGGTCATCTTCACAAGATTTGGAGTGTCTTACAGAGTGCTGTAGTGACATTTTTTAATGTTATTATTGTTTTATCCCTTGTTCTTCTGAGGGCCTGCTGGAAAAGTCACTGTATTCTGTGGATCTGTTCCTTATTCAACACTTCTCCGGCTCTTTTGTTTTGTATGGATCTCTTGCTGCTTATTCCTTAAATCAGGCACATGTTCACCAATTATCACGGGAGTAGGCCTAACATGAGGAAGATACCCCTAAAATTCCTACGCCCAGCATGCAGTCGTCACTCCCAGCTCTGTAAGGGCTCTTGCACACAGCAGCCCCAAGCCTGTGCATCAAAAATTCTGTCATATTTTCCGCACCAGGGAAGCCCAGATGCTGTACACAGGCACCAACAGACATGGATGGCTATGCACAGCTGTACTCCGGTATACAGCGGTACTCATGTAAACACTCATACAGCACACGGGCATACTACAAGAATAGATTGTTTTCTGCTCCTGTAATATGCCCGTACACTACACAAGTGTTCACACGAGTACCAGCGTATACCTAAGTACAGCTGGAGACAGCCATTCATGTCTATGGCAATTTGTACACAGCACCTGGGCTTCCCAGATGGGGGAAATACGCAGAAATGTACATTGTAAGTGTAGTACCCTCTAATGTGCTAGAGTAGGTAGTGTAAGGATTTTTGTTAGTGTAGTTAAAAGGATTTGATTTGGCTGGCATCCAAGCCTCTGTTTGAATCTGGGTCAGGGTGAGTGATCCAGGGAGGCTGGTATGACTCAGCAGGCAGCATCTCTGGTACCTCCTCTACTTCTAGAACTTGCAAGAAATTTCTAGAAGAATAGGAGGGAGGTTAGGAGGAGCTGATCGGAGTATTCATGAGGTCCCTGACCAATCCCCAATAGACAGGTTGGCAGGGGTCAGCCCAGCAGGGCAGGAGAGTTTGGGTGGAAGTTGGAGATGGAGCGCTAGGAGGCTGTCGGTGGGCCCTTGAGGGTAACCCCCTACTCTAGGGGGGGGTGACCTTGGGCCTGGGAGCTCAGGTGCAGGAGAGACCCTCTCATAACCCCAAGGAGAAATCCTATCCAGTGGCATGGGAGCAGGTGTGAGGACAGCAGGAGCCAGTGAGCATGTCTGGGAGATCTCCAGGGAGAAGACAGTCGGGTGGCTGGTGAGTGAGACAGTTGGGGAGGACTGAGAGGCATACCTGAGAGGACTGGGTGAGAGCAGTCTCAGATGGATGCAAAGTCAGTCTGGGAGGATTGTGGAAGATTAGCCAAGAGGGTTGGTGAAAAGGACAGCTGCAGCCAGGTGGGCTGGCAGTGCCTAAAGAGGTGGTGCTGTGATCAGTAGCCAAAGAACAGATGGGCACTAGGACCTTGCTACACAACTAAGGGGCCCATGGTCCCTGCCTGTAACAGGCATTTGCTAAAATCTGACTGACTGAGCCCTATTGTCAGATCACCCAACAGTATTCCAACTGGTCCGGGGAATATTTAGCTTCAAGCAAGTGTTGTGCTGGAGGAAGCCGAGGAGTGTGTAAATAGACTGTACAGATGAAGTTGTCCCTGAAGAGTTCTGCTAAAGCCAAGTGGGCATCCCATGATACCCCTATCCCCATCCAAGTTCAATACCCCTAATAAAATACAAAAAACAAAGCTGCAAGGACTGTTTCTTGACTGAAGAGTGCTGTGGAAAATTCTGTGTGCCTAGCTGTGCAGAGTGGGGAATCCCTAATTCACCAGTAGCTCCTGCAGGAATAGCGCTACATATAGGGCTCACAGTGTCTGTATGCAAGGGGCCTAATGCCGCGTACACGCGAGCGGACTTCTCGTCCGCCTGAACTCCGAAGGACTTTTCAACGGAGTTCCGATGAAACTGACTTGCCTACACACGATCACACCAAAGTCTGATCGTTTCGAACGTGATGACGTACAACCGGACTAGAATACGGAAGTTCATAGCCAGTGGCCAATAGCTGCCCTTGCGTCCTTTTTTGTCCATCGGACTAGCATACAGACGAACAGATTTTTCGATCGGACTCGAGTCCGTTGGAAAGATTTGAAACATGTTCTATTTCTAGGTCCATCGGAATTTTTGACAGAAAAGGTGTGATGAAGGTCCAATGAAGCCCACACACGATCGTAATGTCCAACGGAATCGTTCTGACGGACCTTTTCTGCCGGACAGTCCGCTCGTGTGTATGTGGCATAAGAGTCACATGCAGTTTATGGGCAGGGAAAGGTGTGCTATGTAAAAAGACAAAGCGAGAAAAACATTTTCTTTGCAACAGTTGGGTAGGATTAGGAGGTGATTGGTTTTATTAGGTGGGATTTATTTATTTTATTTAATTATTTCAGGTACTTGTATAGTGCTGTCAATTTACGCAGCACTTTTACATATACATTGTACATTCACATCAGTCCCTACCCTCAAGGAGCTTACAATCTAAGGTCCCTAACTCACATTCATACATACTAGGGACAATTTAGACATGATAACAATAAAGCATTATTTTTGTGCATATTCGTTACCAAAAGCAATAAAAGAGGTTTATGTAATCTCTGTGAAGATTTGTTTTTAAAAGCAGCTGCATATGCATACAGCAAATCCTTACATATATTCAATGCTAAGCACAATCTCCTATATTTATAAAACATTGTAATCCTGCATATATGTTCCCAAAATCAGTCACACTTATGTAAACAATACAACTTGTGAGTACATTTGTTCCCACTAGAATTGCATATGTTTACACAGCAGAGAACCTGAATATGAGAGCATATTAACAGGTGCCATCACAATTGGCTATGATGCATTCATTCTGGTAATTTCAGCAGCTGCTCCAGTTGTCAGCTGGATATTAAAAGGCGACATTACAACAGGGTTCTGAGATCTGAAGGATGATCTAAAGGGCAGTAGAAGCTCCACTGGGTCAAAACTTTTGTCACGTTCTTATTGCTGTCTGTGTCCTGACTATGGAGATTCACCCTCTCTATTTGTCTGGGTGACTATTGTCACCCAGACAAAAGTTAGGGCAAGAATCAGTTTAAGTTTTCATCAGAGCAACAAGTAAGGAAAAATCCTCAAATGGGTATACGTGGCCCTGTGACATCTCTTTAAGATGGAAATTCTCTTTAAAGAGTAACTCAACTTTTGCTGGGAAAAAAAACATTCCCCTCTGGGTGATCTATGTACATTGCAAGGTTTTTAACACACTTGTTGCAGATTCCTACCTTTTGTTATTCTGAAGAAATCACTGTTTGTTCCTCTGTGCCCCTGTGCTGGGTGAGACTAACGGGAGTGGTTTCATAATTACCGTGTTTTCCTGAAAATAAAACCTACTGTTATTTTCGGGGAGGGCTGCAATATAAGCCCTATCCCGAAAATAAGCCCTAGTTTAAAATGCTTGTAAAATCCTATAATCCACTCTATTACAGTAGTATATAATGTACAACGTGTGTGTTTCTGTAATATAATCGTATCAAATACCTTCAGTACAGCACCGCTCGGTGGTCAGCTGACCTCCCGCTGCTCTCCTCCTCTTCTCCCAGCTGTCAGCGGCAGATTTCATCCCCTCCCACTGCAGTGCTCGGAGCGGGGAAGAGAGCTCTGGCGGGTCACGGAAGCGCAGAGCGGCATGATCCACTCTACTGTAATAGAGTGGATTATAGGATTTTACAAGCATTTTAAGTCGGTTCACATTGGGGATTCCTGACAGGCAGAGAGGGAGAGGGGGAGAGAAGACAGCACATTACATGGTAAGTGAAACCTGGCTTCTGAGATAAAATCGCCCAATGTGGGATACATATAGTCACAGCTCAACTGTGCTGCTGTCTGGTCGCATAGGATTGACTGCTGGAAGACTGAAAACAACAAGGGCCGACAGCGCTCCGGGGCTGGGATGGTCAATGATCAACAATGGCGGCACAGATCCGCAATGTAAACTTCGTAGGCTTGTTGGCAATTTATTCAAAAGAAAGTTGAAAACAGTACATAATCCATTGAACATGAAGTAAAAACGTTACCGCACTGGCTGTGGGCTTGCTCGGGCACTGGTGGGTCATTGTATCCCTGACGGGGAAATCCGGATGGAGGTGCAGATCATTAGAGCCACAAGATGGAACTGACAGGCAATGTATCCATGTCGGACCTGCCGGCGTACCTGGATTGCGTCACTGAAGCCCTGGGTAGACGCACGGTGTTCCGAAGGGAGAGTCGCAGTGTGCAGCGTGTGTAGATGACGTCACCGAAGCCCTGGACAGAAGCACGGTGCCCAGGAAAATAATTCTTTTTTATTATTTGCTATTTTTTTTGCATGAAAGTGGAGTTACCCTTTAAGCCTTCTACACATCACTATTTTTTTTTTTCATTCAACCCAGCGGGTTAAATGAAAAAAAAAAAAACCTGACAGCTCAGGTCGGAGCAGCTGTACTAACAATCCAATGTTTGTACAGCGATCTCCCCTGCTGAGCTACTGTTCTGACAGGGGGATGGCACCCCGCTAGAGCACTCCAGAGCTGATTTGGAGCTGGACAGACCTTTTTCGACCATGAGCCTCCATGCTACTGTCTTTCTGGCCGGCTTCTGTCGGGTTTAGTCCGGCAGTCATACACATGGGCTGAATGTCGGTAGTTTCTATTGAACCACTGATATTCGGCCCGCGTGTACTAGGATTTACCTTGGACAAATTTCCTTTAATTTTTTGTTGCACCCCCATTACAGAAAGTGAAGAAAAATCTCCCCAGTGTGATACAGGCAATAAAAAAATTACTTGATGGGGGTTTTTCCCCACTCTTAGGCTCGGTTCACACTGCTGTGCTGTGAATTTGTTCCGTTTTTTGTCCTGTGGGAGGTGAGAATTTACAGCAAATTTACCGCGATTTTACCGCAAATTTCAGGAGTTGGACATAGCTGTGATTGATATTCTAGCCAATGGAATCATAATGTAAAAAAAAAAAAAAAAAAAAGGTGTTAACTTCCTGTGTACTTCCTGGTTTTTGTGGCGAGTAGTGTGGTGGAATTCGCACATATGTGAACCATCAATGCGATTCAAGAACGATTTACATTGATGTCTATGGAGACTAAATTCGAAACGCAACGCAGTAAACTCGCACAAGACCCTTTTTTTATCGCATCGCATTCATAGAGGAATCGCAACGCATGTATGTGAACGACCATCATTGAAAACAATGACTTTAGGGATGACATGCAAATGTAAAGTGCTTTTGACGCATCGCATTCGTTATGAACTTGCATCAGTGTGAACAAGGCCTAATACCAAAAAGCTTTGGTTCTAAATAAATATAACTGATCATTTCTTTTTTTGCTCTAAAGAACTAACAAGAACTAGAACACTAAGTTTATTTTATTGTAGGTACAGGCAGTAAAACATATTATAGGATATGATGGATAAAGAAGACCTTTTATATGGAAATCTGCTGTAATTGTGATTTTCCTCTAAAGAACGACATAGCTAAGTAGACAAATTACCATAGCTTAAAATAACTTTAATAAATCACGAACACCAATTACAATACTCAGCAGGACCACACAACGTGCACATTGTATATGCATCAACGGTTAGATTTACACTTCATATAAATACCAAAATCCTAACATCTCCATTATTTATAAATTGGAATAAAGCTATAGCTATAATAGCAGCTGCCATTTTAAGTCCATTCCAGCTAAGAAAACAAAAGCAATAATGGTTCCTTAGTGATGGTAATCCTAAGAAATACTAAATAGGATAGATAAAATATTCATATCACATTGTTAAATATTCAGTTGTAAAGTTAGATGAGTCATAACAACTTAACTTAATACCATGAAAATATACTTGCAATCCAAAAGGATATGATGCTCAAAGCAAAACTGTGCTTTAATCCTTGATGATAAGCAATGGGTTTCCTATACCCCCATCAGCATATACTTACCTTCCCTTTACTCCCCTATTGCTATATTCAGTGCCAGAAGCAGATTACTTGTATGGATCAGCATGTAACTTACACTTTATGGCTTATAGCCTGTGTAAGCTACAATTTTTTGCTCCCGGAGGAGGTCTGCAGTAGAGTAAGCCCTTTGATTTGTCCTGCATGGGCAAAGCACAAAGTCACTTTATAGTGGTTGTAAAGGCTGAATGTTTTTTTACCTTTCTGCATTCTATGCAGAAAGGTAAGAAAAAAACCTGTGCAGCAGCCCCCCCAAATACTTACCAGAGCCCCATTATGATCCAACAATGTGCACAATAGCCTTGGTTGTCCCGGGACTTCCTCTCCTCATTGGCCGAGACAGCAGCAGTAAGTGAAAGCCAATGAGGGGAGAGCGGGGGGCGGGGCTGAGCCACAGCTCTATGTGTCTTACTGACGCATAGAGCAGGGCTCAGGAGCGAGCATGCACCAGTGCCCCTATTGCTAGCGACTTGCTATTGGTGGCAATGGTCAAGGGGGAGGAGCCAGGAGCGCCAACCCAAGAAGAGGACTTTTTAAGGTGATCCTTTAACCACCTAAGGACCGAGCCTCTTTTTGAGATGTGTTGTTTACAAGTTAAAAAATTTTTTTTTTGCTAGAAAATTACTTAGAACCCCCAAACATTATGCATTTTTTTTCCTAACACCCTAGGAAATAAAATAGTGGTCGCAATACTTTCTGTAACACCATATTTGCGTAGCGGTCTTACAAGCGCATTTTTTTGGAAAAAATATTTTTTTTTAAATAAAAATGAAGACAACAGTAAAGTTAGACCAATTTTTTTTATATTGTGAAAGATAATGTTACGCTGAGTAAATTGATACCCAACATGTCACGCTTCAAAATTGCGCGCACTTGTGGAATGGCGACAAACTTTTACCCTTAAAAATCTCCATAGGCGACGTTTAAAAAATTCTACAGAGTTAAAGAGGAGGTCTCGGGCTAGAATTATTGATCTCGCTGTACCGATCACAGCGATACTTCACATGATTGGTTTGAACATATGCGGGCGCTACTCATGTATGCGTTCGCTTCTGCTAGCAAAGCTTTTATTTTTACACTGTTTTAAAAAAAAAAATTGTGTCACTTTTATTCCTATTACAAGGAATGTAAACATCCCTTGTAATAGAAAAAAGAATGACAGGAACTCTTAAATATGAGATCTGGGGTCAAAAAGACCTCAGATTTCATATTTACACTAAAATGCAATAAAAAAAAAAAATTGTCATTTAAAAAAAAAAATGAAAAAAATGGCCTTTTAAGAGCTATGCGCGGAAGTGACGTTTTGACGTTGCTTCCGCCCTGCAATGTTATGGAGACGGGTGGGGGCCATCTTCCCCTAGCTTGTCTCCATGCCCAGCAAGGGTGAAGATCTGATCGCCTCCGCCGCTGCTGACGGCTCTGGTAAGCGGCGGAGGGCATAACCGCAGAAGCCACTCTTATCGGAAAGCGGACCGCCGGCTGAAGAAGAGGATACCGGGGTTATGGCAGCAAGGTGCTGCCATAACAACGTTATTCCTCTTCAAAGTAAGGTCGTATATCGGCGTGCGGCGGTCCGGAAGTGGTTAATACCACTTTAAAGCGTTTGTTACCTCAACACTTCGTATTCCTGATATGTGCCTGCTGTGCCATGTACTTGTAAGAGAAAGTATCTTGTTCTCTTTTTATTGCTTCCTTTGAAATATCTGGTGTTCCTGCTAGTCCCCTTGCTTTCCTAATAAAAACTGACCACACTAAGCAGTAAAATGCACCGTGGTCAGATCTCTAGCTATGCTGGGAACGCAGTGTACTCTCCTCCAATGATCAGACTTGTCCTGGCATGACCTCGCTGCACAGCCATTCACTGGCAAGCTCAGTGTGCTGCTTCTCCTCCTCCCTATTGGAGTTGATTTACTAAAACTGAAGAGTGTAAAATCTGTTGCGGCCCTGCATAGAAACCAATCAGCTTCCAGTTTTTTTCTTTGTTTTTTTTATCAAAGCTTCATTGAACAAGCTGAAATTAGAAGCTGATTGGCTATAATGCACAGCTACACTGGATTTTGCACTCTCCAATTTTAGTAAATCAAGTACATTGTTTCTTCCGGGGAATTCATAAAAAAAAGTTTATGTCCCCTGGAGTCTAATCCCAAATATAAGTGTCACAGATCTAATGCCTCAAACTGTACAGTTGTTTTTCCTACAATTGGAAAGTGTGCTTACCATAGACAGTTTCAAAGATATAAAAATCACTGTGAGCTAAAAGTTCAAAGTCAGGGTATAACGCAGCATTTTATAAGATTTATAGGTTTGATTCTATTTACATTTATAGAGAGTAGTTTTTTTAAATGTATATTTCTATCCTTCCAACATGACCAACCTTATATGGTACAGAACAATATTGGTGGATGGAAACACTACATGGAACGAGTGGCTCTGCAGCACCCTAACGCCTGCCATCTGTGTCCTCCCACCCAAGCTCCTAAAGAGACACTGTCCTCAGGTATCACTTTTCTGGCTGCTTACATAAAGTCGTTGTAAGGCCTAAACATGTTTTACATGAATACATTCCCTGCATTAAGGTAAAAAATGTTTAGGTGTCAGCATTCCCCCTCAACCTCCTGTTATTTACCTGAGCCCCCCTTCTATCCAGCGCCATGCACATCTGCAGCTCTTCTCTCTCCTCACCAGTCTCTCTGGGCCACCGGGAGCCATTGGCTGCCAATCAAAGCCAGAGACGAGGGAGCGGGGGGCGGAGCTGAGTTCCGCTGTCTCTTTCAATGGCCGCAGCAGCTGGGCTCGGGAGCGAGCACGCATAAGTGCCCCAATGGAAAGCAGCTTCCCATTGGGGAACTGGACAGAGGGGAGGGACCAGGAGCACCGGCGGGGGACCCGAAAAGAGGAGGTTTGCGGCCGCTCTGTGCAATTCCATTGCACAGAGCAGATAAGTATAGAGATGTTTATTATTTAAAAAAAAAATACCTTTGCAATCATTTTAAAAAAAATAAATAAATATTTGCGTATACTGATGCTGCCTTTCTTATAGCAAATCATTATGCCTTTTGTCAGTAATAGCCCTGAAGTTTTCTTCACCCTCTCAAACTTTTAGGAGGATCAGAGGCTCTCTGTCGTGGGCCCTGTACTGGTCCTGACGTCACCAAGTCTTCTGGTTGCTATCTATAAAGCTTACCCCCGCCGCAATCTTTATATGGGAGAATGCCTGTACATTATCAGTGACAGTAGTGAGTTAACTTAAGACTGGCCACTCAAAGAAAACTTTACTTTTTTCCTACTGTCACTTACAGAACGCTGGAGGTTTGAAAGGCAGCGGCAGAAAACCTTTGTGTGGGCCAGGACAGGAGGGGGGAAGGCTGCTCCCGAGCCCTAAATTGGGTCACCCTATGAAAAGTTGGGTGCTGAATGCCAGCAGGGGATTGTCCCATGCTCCACAGATGGCACAGATCCAAAGGAAACGACTAGGCAGTGACTCTCCGATCATGTAGTCCAGATGAATACATTTACCAGAATTTGAATATTTTGAGGAGTGCAGCTGATCTTTTCCTTATTATCAGAGCTTGAAGATAACTACAAGGACTATTACTGACATAAGGCATAATAAATTGGTATAGCAAGGTCAGCATCAGTTTGTTGTAAACATTTTATTTATGTGAGAAGTGATTCTTTATGGCAAGGACTCTTTAAAGCGGAACTTCAGACATTTTTTCATCTTTCCATCTTCTAAATCTTCTGCCCTTGTTGTTTTAACTTTGTATAGTAAAATATTTTTTTTCTGCCAGTAAATACCTTATACAGCCTACTTACTGTTTCTTGTCTGGTAAAAAGCCTAGGCTAATGACATCATGTATAGCTCTCTCTCTCTCTCTCATTCTAGTGAGAGTTTGCAAGGAAGGGAGAGGGATGGGTGATAAGAGGGCCAATGAGAGCTGCAGAGCTGGAGGTGTGCCTCTGTGTGTCTGTGTAAATCCAGGAAGTGAACAGGCAGCAGCTTCAGCTGCCCACAGTTAAAATGGTTGCTGCCAGACTCAGTGGAGGGAGATTTCTGCAGCATATTTGGCAAGTACAGAATCACAGTGTATATAAAATAAGATGCAAAGTGGTTGGAGGGAAGCTTCAGAATGGCAAAGATGTTTTTAAGACAGATTATGTGAGCAGACTGCAGTTCCTCTTTAACCGCTTACCGACCAGCCGCTGCAGCTGTACTGCGGCAACATGGCTCGTCTGCACGAATCGCCGTTATGTTACGTTGCTCCCTCTGGTGGCCACTAGGGGCGCACGTGCGCGCCCGCAGCTCGCCCCTGGAGCTGATTCGAGTGCCTGGTGGTCTTGATGCTCCTACGATCGCTCGTAACACGGCGAGAACCGGGATCTCTGTGTGTAAACATAGAGATACCGGTTCTCTGAGGGGAGAAGTGACAGATCATCTGTTCATACAGAGTATGAACAGTGATCTGTCATCTCCCCTTAGTGAGTCCCCTTCCCCTGTTCAGTTAGAACACACACTAGGGAACACAATTAACCCCTTGATCGGCCCCTAGTGTTAACCCCTTCCCTGCCAGTGACATTTTTACAGTAATCAATGCATTTTTATAGCATTGATCGCTGTATTAGTGCCAATGGTCCCAAAAATGTGTCAAAATTGTCCGATGTGTCCTTCATAATGTCACAGTCACAATAAAAATTGCAGCTCGCCGCCATTACTAGTAAAAAAAAAAAATAATAATAAAAATGCTATAAATCTATCCCCTATTTTGTAGATGCTATAACTTTTGCGCAAACCAACCAATATACGCTTATTGAGTTTTTTTTTACCAAAAATATGTAGAAGAATACATATTGGCCTAAACTGAGGAAAAAAAAACTTTTAATATATTTTTGGGGGGTATTTATTATAGTAAAAAATAATGCGTTCTTTTCAAATTGTCACTCTTTTTTTGTTTATAGCACAAAAAATAAAAACCACAGAGCTGATCAAATACCACCAAAAGAAAGCCCTATTTGTGGTAAAAAAAGGACGTCAATTTTGTTTAAGTGCAACGTCGCACGACCGCGCAATTGTCAGTTAAAGCGACGCAGTGCCGAATCGCAAAAAGTGCTCTGGTCAGGAAGGGTGTAAAATCTTCTGGGGCTGAAGTGGTTAATGTCTAAAGCACAAATGTATGACATTAAAAGTAATGCAATAAAGTCTGATTGGCTCTTGTCGTTGGCGCTTCACTCTATGGGCAGATCATATAGAGAAATAAAAGTATTATACCAGCAGTAAGTAATGGATGTTTAATGAAAAGGATATATATTAAAGATATTATTTATAAAGGATATTTATTCAACCTACCAAATCTGGAGATAGGCCAAGACCTCTGAGAGCCCGAACACTGTTCTGTGTTGGTTTTGTTTTTTGTTCTCCTGTTGCTGTTGGCTAAAAAAAGACACAAAGTAAGGTCAGAACCATCAAAACACAGAGACAAGAATCTGAACAAAAGGTCCCTCACAATTCACACAAACACTTCTGAAGTTTCAACTTTTTTGCTACAAATAAGCAATAAATGATACTTTTTATGTTTCATGGATTACTGCTAGAAGTTTACTAAAAAAGAAAAATGAGCTGTATGGTTGTAAACGGAATAGAAAAAAACAGGACATGGAGGAATCATATAATTATAGAGACTATAAAGTGAGCACACAGTTGGTCAATAACATGGGAAGGAGAAGTCATGGTTAAGCCCTGTAAACTCACGGGCCAAGAAATAGCTGTACAGTACATACTGCAGTCCCTGATATACCCACTAGACTAAGGTCATAAGAAAGTCTTGCTGCCTTTTTTTCTGTTATTAAAGTGGTTGTAAAGTCTAATGCCGCGTACACACGGTCGGACTTTCCGGCATACTTGGTCCGGCGGACCAGAGTGTGCCGGACAATCCGCCCGTCTGTGGGCGGCGGCGGACTTTTCCGGCGGACTTCTTCCCAAAAGCCCGCCGGACCTAGATTTGAAAAAAGTTTCAAATCTTTCCGTCGGACTCAGTTTCGGGCGGAAAGTCCGCTCGTGTGTGTGCTGGTCCGACGGAAAGCCCGCTCGTGTGTAGGCTAGTCCGACAGACCAAATGCGACACGAGGGCAGGGTATTGCATCTCGCGCTCGCTGCAATAGGAAAAACAAATCTTCCTATTGCGGCGAGCGCGGGGCATACCAGGCCCTTAGGTCTGGTATGGATTATAAAGGGAACCCCGCTACGCCGAAAAAACGGCGTGGGGTCCCCCTAAAATCCATACCAGACCCCGATCCGAGCACGCAGCCTGGCCGGTCAGGAAAGGGGGTGGGGACGAGCGAGCGCCCCCCCCCCCCCTCCTGAACCGTACCAGGCCGCATGCCCTCAACATGGGGGGTGGGTGCTTTGGGGGAGGGGGGCGCCCTGCGCCCCCCCCCCCCCCCCCAAAGCACCTTGTCCCCATGTTGATGAGGACAAGGGCCTCTTCCCGACAACCCTGGCCGTTGGTTGTCGGGGTCTGCGGGCGGGGGCTTATCGGAATCTGGGAGCCCCCTTTAATAAGGGGGCCCCCAGATCCCGGCCCCCCACCCTATGTAAATGAGTATGGGGTACATGGTACCCCTACCCATTTACCTAGGAAAAAAGTGTAAGTAATAAAACACACTACACAGGTTTTTAAAATATTTTATTAAACAGCTCCGGGGGGGGGGATCTTCCTCCGGCTTCGGGGGTCTTCTTCCGGCTTCGGGGGTCCCTCCGCTTCATCTTCTCCTGGCGTCCGGTTGGTTCTTCTCCGCTCTCCGGCCTCTTCTCCCGGTGTCCCAGGTCTTCGGCCGGTCCCTCCGCTGTCTTCATGTAGCTCTATTGCCAGCGGAGGTCCGGACTTCTGGGCTTCTTGGCTTCTTGTCTTCTCTTCTCTTCTCTTCCCCCAGATGTTGACACGACGCTCTCTCCGGCTGGACTGGTCTCTGAGGGCTGCGTTGTGACTTATATAGGCGGAGACCCCGCCCCCATATGATGTCACAGTCCCTGGGCATGCTGGGACTGTGACGTTTTAGGGGGCATGGTCGACCACGCCCCCTAAAACGTCGACCACGCCCCCTAAAACATCACAGTCCCAGCATGCCCAGGGACTGTGACATCATATGGGGGCGGGGTCTCCGCCTATATAAGTCACAACGCAGCCCTCAGAGACCAGTCCAGCCGGAGAGAGCGTCCTGTCAACATCTGGGGGAAGAGAAGAGAAGAGAAGACAAGAAGACAAGAAGCCAAGAAGCCCAGAAGTCCGGACCTCCGCTGGCAATAGAGCTACATGAAGACAGCGGAGGGGCCGGCCGAAGACCTGGGACACCGGGAGAAGAGGCCGGAGAGCAGAGAAGAACCAACCGGACGCCGGGAGAAGATGAAGCGGAGGGACTCCCGAAGCCGGAAGAAGACCCCCGAAGCCGGAGGAAGATCCCCCCCCCCCCGGAGCTGTTTAATAAAATATTTTAAAAACCTGTGTAGTGTGTTTTATTACTTACACTTTTTTCCTAGGTAAATGGGTAGGGGTACCATGTACCCCATACTCATTTACATAGGGTGGGGGGCCGGGATCTGGGGGCCCCCTTATTAAAGGGGGCTCCCAGATTCCGATAAGCCCCCGCCCGCAGACCCCGACAACCAACGGCCAGGGTTGTCGGGAAGAGGCCCTTGTCCTCATCAACATGGGGACAAGGTGCTTTGGGGGGGGGCGCAGGGCGCCCCCCTCCCCCAAAGCACCCACCCCCCATGTTGAGGGCATGCGGCCTGGTACGGTTCAGGAGGGGGGGGGCGCTCGCTCGTCCCCACCCCCTTTCCTGACCGGCCAGGCTGCGTGCTCAGATCGGAGTCTGGTATGGATTTTAGGGGGGGCCCACGCCGTTTTTTCGGCGTAGGGGTTCCCCTTTATAATCCATACCAGACCTAAGGGCCTGGTATGCCCCGCGACGGGGCTCGCAAGGTGTCAATCTCGCCGATAAAAGCGGCAAGATTGACATCCTTTTCTAGTCCCGTCGCACCTGAGTCACGTTCAAAATGAACGGACTTGTCCGTGTGTGGGCAAGTCCGTTCATTCTGAAAGTCCGCCGGAACTCCGGCGAAAGTCCGTCGGAAAGACGGGCGGACTTAGCCCGCCGGAAAGTCCCGGCGTGTGTGGGCATTTTAAAGTCCGGCGCACCTGGCGGACAAAGTCCGTCGGAAAGTGTGCCGGACCAAGTAGGATAGAAAGTCCGACCGTGTGTACGCGGCATTAGGTTTTTTACTTTCATGCATTCTACGCATTAACGTAAAAAAAAACCTGTGCAGCAGCCCCTTCAGCCCCCCCCTAATTCTTACCTGAGCCCTATTGCGATCCAACAATGTGCATGAGAACCTCGATGCTGTCAATCACAGCAAGTGAGCCAATGAGGAGAGAGAGAGGGGGCGCTTCACCTCTCCAGTACTTGCTGATCTCATTGGCTCTATGCTGACGCAATTCATCAGTACACATGACTATCAAGGGGAAGCGCATGGGGCAAAGCCAATGACGTCATCACGTCATCAGAAGTGACGTCAACAAGTACTGAAGAGGTGAAGCCGATGTGTTATGCTCCTTAAGGGGCTAGTGTCCAACCTTTACATGTTACATTACCTGTATATCTGTGTGCACTAGATGCAGTGCACATAAAAAAGTGAGTGTATTTTGAATGGTTTTAAAAATTTGGAGCTTTTATTTATGCAATCTGCACAATGATAATTCCATTTATGTTCCTTTGAGTATCTATACCCCATATTATGAGGAGTGGATTTTGAAGAGGATGTGGACATCATTTTAAGGTGTTTTTTACCAGAATCTACAGCCAATACTCATGCTGGTTCCAAAAAAAAGGGCAAAAACGCCGTGGACCTAAGATTATATAGGTCCACATATACAGATGAGCTGCTAAGAATAGCGGTGGATGATTCACATTGTGTCTTTTAATTTTAGGTTATAGCACTGAGTTCCAAAGCACATTTAAAGGAGAATGGCACTTTATGGATTTGGAGTGTGTTTGTGTATGGAAGTAGCAAGAGAGCTACTAAGTGCAGCACAGTGGAGCTCATTACAGGACTGTTTATATAGAGATTAATGTTTAGAACACGTTATAACAGTTTGTATGAGGGGGTGACACCATTATTGTTATATTGAATTTTGAATATGGTTTTGAGTTTATTTCAGGACTATATACTGATGTTTTTAATACATGTTATTACATTTTGTGTGAGGGGTGACACCATTATTGTTATATGGCAATTTGGCTATATTTGTTGGCAGTTTACAATAATAAGGAGGTATTTGTAAGCATACAAGTAGTAGATCACTGGGACACCTTAATTTAGAGGATGTCACCACTATTTGTTACCACCCATTAACATGTAATTATGTTTGTTTCGTTTTTTTTCTATACATGGTAGCGCAGCATTTCTTTCTTTTATACTTTACATAGGTATGGGGACACATTTCAATGTAAGCAGCTACCCAGTTGTTAACTATTTGAGCACATTGAGGTGATTGTGCGGTTTGCCTTTAATTACTGTATTTCAACAGTGTGCAGATAGATGAGCTTTTCACTGCGCTTCCAAGCTCAGCCAGGGAAGTGAACAGTCTTTATTGTTTATTCTTCAATAGAGAAAAAAAAGATCATCAAGGGCTGTGCTGCCTGGTTTGACTATGTAAATCCCAACAATAGATGAACATGTAATGAAACCTCTTTGGTAAATCGTCTCGTATACATGTATTTCAAATGCATATATAACTGCTTGCACGAAGTTCAGTTTTAAGGAAGTAGATAACTGCACTTCTATCCATGTAAGCATTTATGACTGCAGGCCAGTCAAGTTCCTCCACCCCAAACTCGTCCATGTCTTTAAGGACCTTGCTTTGTGCACTGGTGCGCAGTCATATTGGAACAGGAAGAGGCAATCCCCAAACTGTTCCCACAAAGTTGGGAGCATCAAATTGTCCAAAATGTCTTGGTATTCTGACTCCTTAAGAGTTCCCTTCACTGGAACTAAAGGGCCAAGCCCTGAAAAACAACCCCACACCATAATCCTACCACCACCAAATGATTTGGACCATTACACAAAGCTCAATAAAGACATCAATGAGTGAGTTTGGGGTGGAGGAACTTGACTGGCCTGCACAGAGTCCTGACCTCAACCTGATAGAACACCTTTGGGATGAATTAGAGTGGAGACTGCGAGCCAGGCCTTCTCTCCAACATCAGTGCCTGACCTCACAAATGCGTTTTTGGAAGAATAGTCAAACATTCCCATAGACACTCCTAAACCTTGTGGATAGCCTTCCCAGAAGAGTTGAAGTTGTTATAGCTGCAAAGGGTGGGCCAACACAATATTGAACTCTATGGACTAAGACTGGGATGCCATTAAAGTTCCTGTGCGTGTAAAGGCAGGCATTCCAATATTTTTGGTAATATAGTGTACATTTTATGTGCATTACTCAAGTGGAGACAGGTCTAGGCACTAGTTGCTGCTCTATCCAATGCAATGCCATCTGTTTTGTTGCTTACTCTTGGTCCCACTTTGCCTATCTTTGGCTAATGGATGGCCACAGGTGTTGTGCACAGAAGTTACATCATCCCAAGCACCTGGCTTATACCCGTCATGTTATAAATGAGCTGAAATGTACAATGCGTGGTGCATGTGCTGTGCATTGTACATACAAAAAAGAAGAATCGTGAGTAGCATTGGGCAAAGGTTCTTTTTAGAAAAGAGACTTTGCATATCTCTTGTGCCAAAAAACTCTAGCTCCTTTAACTTTTTCACAGTGGGTCTTTAATTTCACTTTAACATTCATGTGAACTGTGTTCCTACTGTTAGTTTGCTGCTATTAATGGCTAGGGACACAGCAATGGCAAGGGCCACCTGCACAGGTTGCAGGAAAGGAATTTGCACGATTGCCCCATTAATACAGACAGTGTTGATGCGGGAATCCCTCCTGCTGAGCAATTGTCTTCTCCCCACAGAGGCGGCTTCCCTTGGATAGTGATTATTACTTGCAGCTACAGCAGCCGCTAGTGATGATCACAAGAGATACCAATAGGCTGGTTGTACCCAAGTTGCTTGATCGATCAACTTGGTACATTCAGCCTGCCCATTAACGGTTTGAATTTCGGCTGGTTCCTGTTGAACCGACCAAGATTTGAATTGTGTATGGCCGGCCTGACCATTGGCTTTAGAAACGCGTTGGGGTGTGGCCTGGCAGGAGACCAGGCTGAGGTTGTCTCTCTCATACCACCATAGGACTCCATCGATGTGTGCGGAACCAGGGATCTTTCCTCTCTTCTTCCTTGGCTGGAGAATGCGGTCATTTCTCATTGATTACCTAACAAAGAGTGCGGTTTCAAAATACATCTCTGCCCCAATTAATTTCAACAAGCAGAAGCAGGAACACAAATCAATCCAAGCACCTGGTGGTGTCTTAGAAAAAGAAAGAAAAAAAAATGAAAAAAGCTAAAGCCTTCAAACCAGAATCACTCTACTTATGAAGACACAAAAACAGTAATAAAGGGGTTAAGCATAAGGCTGTTTTATTCAAGTTGTTCACTTGAAAGATAAATGATTTGTTCCCTGATGGAAATTTCCAAAAGATATATCGTGCCTTTTTTTTTTGCAAGAAACCTAGAATAAAAATTCAAAGGCCAGCTTTGATGGTGTCTGAATACTTTGAAGAAAGAATTTTGAAATTGAAAACTCTGGACTTCAAGTGGAACTATAGGCAGAATCAAAAGCTACCCATAGCCCAGTTTTATTAACTGCTGATCCTGCCAGCAAGTCTGTTATTTTTTATCTTCCTTTAATAGATCAAACAATCCTGCAAAAGCGGCAGTTAGATGGTTGGGACAAACCATTTAACACTTACAATGGTCAGCTTATTTATTTACTTGTTACAGGTACTTATATAGCGCTGTCATTTTACACACACATATATATATATATATACACGTCAGGTCCTGTCCTCAAGGAGCTTACAATCCAAGGTCCCTAACTCACATTCATATATACACATACTAGGGCAAATTAAGGCAGGAATGCATCACAAACTAACCAGTAGCATCTGAGTCAGCGCTCACTGACAGCAATAGAAGTAAATCAGCCGTATAAATGTGAATATACTGGTAGGTATAAATCCTACGGTCATGGGTTGTGTGGAGAAATTCAAAGAAGGATCCCCGGTCAGATAGATCCACTGGAAGGTTGGGGATGGCAAACCATTCACAGGCAGCTCCTTAGGCAGGAAATGGGGATTCCCTCAAGACTGACAGAAAAAAACAGCAAAGGGAGGGCACCAGATGACACTTTATTAGCAAACATTTACACTGAGGTATCCGGTGTACCACATGCAGGGGTAGTGTGGCAAGCCATGAAGGCAAGCAGCTGTCACAGTAAAACGAAGAACCGCTGGAACAATAAGCTCAGACCTGCTGTACAAGGAGCTGACTCCGGTGGCCTGACAAAGCCTGATGAAGGAGGTTGGGCCTCGGAAACGCGTTGCGGCCTGCCTCTTCTTTTGCTTGTCTGTCATTTGCTCTGACCTAGACAGTGGCGTGCGGGAGTTTAAGACGCTGCCGGAGTCAACCCCTTGTACATCGGTTCCGAGTTTGTTGTCCCAGCAGTTCTCCATTCCATCGTGACAGCTGCTTGCCTTCATGGCTTACCACACTACCCCTACATGTCTTTCACAGGATACCTCAATATAAGTGTCTGCTAATAAAGTGTCATTGCTGTTTCAACACATACTCACCTGGCGCCCTCCCTTTGCTGTTTTTTTTCTGCCAATTAAGGCAGGAGCCAATTAACCTACCAGCATATTTTTGAAGCACCTTTAGCTTTTCTCTTTTGATAGGGAATGGCTCTTGGCAAGTCCCTGGACAGCTTTATTAAGTTCATCACTAAGACAAAGAGCACCCCTTTTGCCCCATAAAAAATGGCTAAACCTCAGCCTGAAACATCCATTACCTCAGAAAGTGTGGGAGGAAACTGGAGTGTACCCGGAGGAAAATCATGCAGGCACAGGGAAAAAATCTATCCCAGAAAACTGTAACTGCTTAAAGAGTGTAAGAGTGAGCTAGGCTTTACTTTTTTAGTCATATATGTAAAAATCAACTAGTCTGACACTACCCTCTCCACAGGTTGACAATGTTACTGTCCAAGAATGTCTACATTGCTCCTCCATATACAGTATATAGTGGACTGAGTGTAGTCACCCTACAAAAGGAGATGTGCTACTGGCCAACTGAAGATTTAAAAAAAAAAAAAAGCTTAAAAAAGGAAAATTAATGCCCATCTAAAAATTGGTAAGTTGGTTAAAAATTGGTAAGTTGCAACATATTATATTTTTTGCCTTGGGTTTTGTTAAAGTATTTTTTAGAATGTGATCTTTTGGAGTTGTGGTGCACATTTTTTTATAAGTTCTCTTCAATTCATAACACCATCATTAACCACTTGCCAACCGCAATACTTATATATATGTTGTGGTCTGCAAGTGGTTTACCGGGATTATGGCTGAAGATATCAGCTTTAACCCCAGTACTGTTTTTTTGAGCTTTCTCAAGAAAGTGGCTCATGAGCTGCTGGAACAGCTTCTGAGCTGCTGGAACATTTCCGTCGGTTCGCCTGAAAAACGATCCAATGGTGCGGCCGGCTGCTCCCATAGGAGATCAGTGAGTTAATACTCTTTGATCAACTCTATGGCCTTGGAGGACCAGAGTGACATCATGACGTCACGTCCAGGCTGGAAGAAAATAATATATATTTTTTTTTTTTGATCTTTTGATTTGAAAGGAAAATAAGAGATTTGGGGGTCTTTTTGAATCCAGATCTCTCCATAGTCCAAGTGGACCTGTCATCCTTATTTCTATTACAAGGGATGTTTACATTCCTTGTAATAGGAATAAAAGTGATAAAAAAAAAAAACAATTAAAAGGGACAATGTAAAAATAAAAAGTAAAATAAATGATAATAAACAAAAATGTTTTAAAGCGCCCCATCCCTCTGTGCTTGCATGCTGAAGCGAACACATACGTAAGTAAACAGTATTCAAACCACACGACGAACGTTAGAGCGACAGCAATAATTCTAGCACTAGATGTCCTCTATAACTCTAAACTGGTAACCTGTAAGACTCCATGCACACTGGACGTTAAAATAACGTTATAAAAACGGCAGTAGCTTTGCAGTGAGTCTTTCAACGTTTAACGTTTTTGCAATAGCATTTATTAACGCTTTTTAGTGTTTTTCCACGTTAGCGTTTTTTTTTTTTTTTTTTTTTTTTTTTCAATGGATCAAAAATGTTAAAAAATGCTGGTGAGCCACGTTTTTGAGCGTTTATCGATGTTTATCTGTGTTTGAGCGTTTGGCGTTTTTTGTGGTCATAAAAATGACTCCTGAACGCGATTTTATGGCATTCAGAAAACAGCCCATAAACTCCACTGCTGATAAACATCCAAAAACGTCCATGTGTGCATGGACACATAGGATAACCTAAAGGGGAGTTTATGGGCTGTTAAAATAAAACGCCCAAACTCCCAATAACGGCCATTTATGAGCTTCAGTGTGCATGTTGCCCAAAGGTGTTTAAAGCGTGCCCATGAAGAGTTTTAAGTAGCGTAGTTTGTTGCCATTCCACGAGCGTCCGCAATTTCGAAGCGTGACATGTTAGGTATCTATTTACTGGGTGTAACATCATATTTCACATTATACAAACAAATTGGGGTAACTATTGTGTTTTTTAAAATTTATTAAAATGTATTTTTTTCCAAAAATATTGCGTTTGCAAAACCGCTGCGCAAATACCGTGTGACAAAAAATTGCAACGATCGCCATTTTATTTCCTAGGGTCTCTGCTAAAAAAAAAAAAAAATGTATAATGTTTGGGGGTTATAAGTAATTTTCTAGCAAAAAAATACTTATTTAAACAAAAGGTGGCAGAAAAAGCCTGGTCCGCGAGTGGTTAAGGTAAAAAAGACTGAATCTGTCCACACCCATGATCATCATTCTTCAAAACACAACAGTTATTAAGCAGAAGAATAAGAAAACTTCTAGTTATATGCAAAATTTGATTTCATGCTGTTCTGTTCCCTGTGCAGACCTTTTCTACAAATGTAGTCTTCAGAATTGAAGATTTACAGATTTTTCCCAAATGAAACACCTACTCTGAAAACGCAGAATGTTTGGTAATGTGTTATTATAATATTTACTCCGCTTTGTATCACAGCTTGACTCCATACCAATTTTCAAAAGAAGTGTATGTACCAACAGAGTGCCCCATTTTATGTTGATATTTGATCCGTAAGAACAATTTTCTTTTACATGTTTTATTTATGCAGGATGTGACACAGTGGTGACAGATACTAATGATAGCTATAAGCCAAATGCAAAACATCCGATATTAGTGCAGTCTGTTTGCTAATACATATACAGTACATCGGCACTTCACAGCAGTGAGACAATGTCATCGCTTATAGTAACCCAACTGCAATATTCCAAGTCGTCATTCATACTCATACTTAAGCTGATCTGGTAGAAGAAAGTCCCCGTATAAATCAGTCTTACAAAGGAACTGGAAAATTAGAAAGACAGAAGAAGAGAAGAGATTCATAGAAATACTAGAGAATTCCGCTCATGGCGGACCGGGTGGGTGTGTGCTCCAACATGTCTGTGCTAAAGTTATCTTGTAGCAGGGTTGAAGAAAAGGAAAATAAAGGAACGTAATTGGGTTTGAAAGTAACCTCATTGCAGTAGAACCATTTTTTCTTTACATTTTGTTTTGTGTGACTCTTTCAGGGGCAATTGGGTTTTCCATTCATTCAATCTCATTTCCTATGGTTGCCCACATGGTTATGGGAGATGCCTAGGGTTGTTTCCAACATCTCAGATGGCAACTTTTGGCAGGATTAATAAAGTGTGGGAGAACCGATCTGTTATATGTGTGAGGATATTGTTAAGATGTGAAAGGAAAAAAAGCTGGTTTGTGTGGAAGAGGATAGTCAGTAAATCTGTGTAAGGTGGTGCGAACAGTGGTTCAAAAGGATTGGAAAACAAGGCAAGACCAGAAGATATGCAAGATATTGTCCAAATCTAAAATGGACCTCCAACAAATGTTAGGGAGTGAAGGTAATATAGCATGTAAATAATGAGCTGTCTTATAACATCAGGTGAGGATTTTAAAACTTGATCCTTGGTACTTCGATGTTTTATGGGCATAGTGTAGCATTTTGTCCCTTTGTTCTGGAGTCAACTGGAGATGAAGATCTGATTCTCATTTCCTTAGGTGCGTGTGTGTGTGTGTGTGTGTGTGGGGGGGGGGGGGGGGGGGGGTAAAATGTTTTACATGATTGAGACTGTATGTTCTAGTGGCTCTTGATTTACACACTCTTTTTTGAATTGTGTGAGTGGTCTGGAGCAGGGATCTCCAAACTACGGCCCTCCAGCTGTTGCAGAACTACACATCCCAAGAGGCATTGTAAAACTGACATTCACAGACATGACTAGGCATTATGGGAATTTTACTTTGTGAACAACTGGAGGACCATAGTTTAGAGCCCAATAGTCTAGAGAATGAGGAGATAGTTGGAGATAGGGGCTATAGGGATTTGATGTCATTTGCCCCAGCGAGGGCCAGTGTTGTGCTGTCTGGATGGAGTGTGCTCAGTATAGCTTCCCTTAAAGGAAGAAGTAGGCATTCTGACTCCAACTGTTGCATTATTGACTTATCCCTAGCTCAGACCTTTATGTCTGGCCTGTATAAGCAGATACAATCACCGCAGACTGTCTTTATCAGATAGCTGAACTCACCAAGTACCTGTTTCCATCAGTGAAGATCTTGATTACAAGCAGGAGGTATAGCAGACAACAAGATGTGGCAGATGATAGAAAGACGGTATTTGCAGGTCAAAACATGGTAATGTGCTCCCGGTTGCAAGCAGATTGAATAGGCCTAGAGACAAGTAGCCATCTTTATCTCCACAAGACAGAAGGGAGGAACAGGAAGTACATCACAAGAATGGGCGGAACACAGATAAGAAAACAGGAAAAGATGGTGCTATAACCAAAATAACCACAAGATGGCAGTATAATGACCAACTATATAGAAGCCAAATAAACAATGGTGTGGAAATGAATTACCTAAATTCTGAGTTCACATTCATGCCTCTTACACACGGTCGGATTTTCCGACGGAAAATGTTCGATGGGAGCCATTTGTCGGAAATTCCGACCGTGTGTAGGTTCCATCAGACAGCTTCCATCGGAATTTCCGTTGCACAAAATTTGAAATTGGGTTCTCAAGTTTTCCGACAACAAAATCCGTTGTTGGAAATTCCATTAGTGTGTACACAATTCCGACACACAAAGTTCCACGCATGCTCAGGATCAAGCAGAAGAGCCTCAATGGCTATTGAACTTCATTTTTCTTGGCTCGTCGTACGTGTTGTACGTCACGGCGTTCTTGACGTTCGGAATTTCGGACCAACTTTGTGTGACCGTGTGTGTGTAAGACAAGTTTGAGCTAACATCCGTCAGAAAAAAAACATGGATTTTGTTGTCGGAATGTCCGATCGTGTGTACGAGGCATAACATGAACATTAACCATGACTATGCATTGGATAATACACTATATTACCAAAAGTATTGGGACACCTGCCTTTACACACACAAATGAACTTCAATGGCATCCCAGTCTTCGTTCGTAGAGTTCAATATTGAGTTGGCCCACCCTTTGCAGCTCTAACAGCTTCAAAGCTTCTGATAAGGCTGTCCACAATGTTTAGGAGTGTGTCTTTGGGAATGTTTGACCATTCTTCCAGAAGTGCATTTGTGAAGTCAGGCACTGATGTGGACAAGAAGGTCTGGCTCGCAGTCTCTGCTCTAATTCATCCTAAAGGTGTTCTATCGGGTTGAGGTCAAGACTCAGTTATAGCCGCAAAGGGTGGGCCAACTCAAAATTGAACCCTACGGACTAAGACTGGGATGCCATTAAAGTTCATGGGGGTGTAAAGGCAGGTGTCCCAATACTTTTGGTAATATAGTGTATTTTTACACAGCAATTGTAACAGCACAGTAGATTTTAACCCCTGGTGGAAAAGCAGGGTTTCTAATAACAGGGAAAAAGAGAGGAGGGGGTTTGGGGAATATTCTGTGTAGTTTCCTACACAATTTTTCTGCTATCAATCACAGGATGAGTTTTTACAGAAATGGGAAATTTATCGTGGCACAGAGGGATCGTCCTCAATGAAATTTTAGTGAACGTTTGTTCCAATTCTGTCCAATCCCACTGTTTCATGTCGGCACCAGTCAACCACTCTCTGAGAGGACAGGCTGAATAGTATAGGGAGATATCAGGTAGTGCAATTCCTCCCTTATCTTTGCAGACTGTCAATCTCAAAGGTTTATGGGCCCACAGAAACTTTTCAAAGGCGTGATGAATTGCCTTGAAAAATGAAGAAGTACAGTTTTATAATGTTATCAATATAGACCTCTCTTTGGAGAACAGAATGCAGTAAAAAGCAAGTTTAAAGGGACTTCATTTGAAAACATACCTACAACCGTTTTCAGATCTCTTGCTCCAAAATGCTTTCCTATTGTAAAAAGACAAAGCTTTGACTCATACTAGAATTACTGAGGTTTGTCTGCTCCCCCCCACACACATTCCTTTTGGTCCATCACTATGATAGGCTGCCTCTCTGGCCCATAAGAGAGCACTGATGAGTGGAGTGGACAGGCAAGCTTTGACATTGCTGCAGTACAGAATTGGAATATCCAGGCATTTTTTGCTGAGCCTTTAGATGCCTGTACTACACTCACTGGTCACTTTAGTAGGTACACCTGTTCAATTGCTTGGTAACACAAACTGCTAATCAGCCAATCACATGGCAGCTAATCAGTGCATTTAGACATCTAGACTTTGTGAAGATGACTTGCTGAAGTTCAAACCGAGCATCAGAATGGGGAAGAAAGGGGATTTACATGCACAACAAAGGGTTCATAGAGCATGGCATGAAAAAGAGAAAATATCCAGTGAGCAGAAGTTGTGTGGACGAAAATGCCTTGTTGATGTCAGAGATCAGAGGAGAATGAGGAGACTGGTTTGAGATGATAGAAAGGTAACAGCAACTCAAATAATCACTTGTTACAACCAAGGTATGCAGAAAACCATCCTTGAACACACAACGCATCAAACCTTGAAGCAAATGGGCTACAGCAGAAGAAGACCACACCGGGTTCCACTCCTGTCAGCTAAGAACAGGAAACTGAGGCTACAATTCGCACAGGCTCACCAAAATTGGACAATAGAAGATTGGAAAAACGTTGCCTGGTCTGATGAGTCTCGATTTCAGCTGCGACATTCAAATGGTCGGGTCAGAATTTGGCGTAAACAACATGAAAGCATGGATCCATTCTGCCTTGTATCAACGGTTCAGGCTGGTAGTGTAATGGTGTGGGGGATATTTTCTTGGCACATTTTGGGCCCCTTAGTACCAATTGAGCGTCGTTTAAATGCCACGACCTACCTGAGTATTGTTGCTGACCATGTCCACCCCTTTATGACTACAGTGTACCTATTTTCTGATGGCTACTTCCAGCAGGATAATACACCATGTCACAAAGCTCAAATCATCTCACCGCTGGTTTATTGAACATGACAATGAGGTCACTGTACTCCAATGGCCTCCACAGTTACCAGATCCCAATCCAATAGAGCACCTTTGGGATAAGATGGAACAGGAGATTTGCATTATGGCTGTGCAGCCAACAAATCCGCAGCAACTGAGTGATGCTATCATGTCAATATGGACCAAAATCGGTGAGATTCACCTTGTTGAATCTATGCCACAAAGAATTAAGGAAGTTCTGAAGGTAAAAGGGGTCCAATCTGGTACTAGCAAGGTGTACCTAATGAAGTGGCCGGTGAGTGTATATACAGTACCTATAGCAGCCTAAAATGTGATTTTAAAGCGCATTCTAGCCTCCAATGATACTTGTTTATTGAGGGCATTCTAAAAATGTTCTTTACACGGTAAGAGGAATTATCAACATGGAGTGAGGTCCTCTGTTGAACATACACGTCCTTTTAATAATGCATGAAGTGATAATATTAACAATAACAGTGATAACAATTTGCAACAAATTGGCCACTATACCGATTTTTTACAACTCATCGTTTTTCACACTTACTCATCCTGCATTTGTTTTTATTAATAAATGCTCTCACAACAGCGTGCTTCACTTTAAACAAACCTATAATTCAGAAAGCTATTAAAAATAATAGCTAGGCTGCATAGTTGGCACCATCAGAAGCATAACGCACCTTCGGTATCTATGTAAACCTCTACAAGTCGTGCCTATAGACCTCCAAACACTGTGACTTCTGGGGTACATCCAATTGCTGGTTCTTTTAAATGCACAGGTGGGGGGGGGGGGGTTATGTGCTTAAAATGATTGTAAACGATCACCTTGTAAAACAACCCATTCCGTTTAAAATTTAAATGAAAGGCAAAACATTTGTGTATGAAAATATATAAAACATTCTTAATACCTTCTTTCCCTTTTTTTATAAAAAAAACACATCGCCTCTGTTTCCGCTGCATAAGAGCTGGGGGAGGAGAAGCAGCAGAACACGGAGCTTCCCAGTGAATGGCTGTGTGTGGGGGGGATGTGTCAGGAGAAGTCTGATCATTGGAGGAGAGCAGGCTGTGTTCCCAGCATAGCTGGAGAACTGACCACGGGTGTGTTCTCCTACTTAGTGTGGTCAGTTATTAATAGGAAAGCAGAGGAACTGTCCGGATTAACAGGGATTTCACTCAAAGGAAGCAATACAAAGAGAACAGGAGACTCTTTCATACAAGTACATGGTACAGCAGGCACATATCAGGAATATGAAATGCTGGGGTAACAAACGCTTTAATCCTATGCAAGTACTGACCTTCTGAAAGTCAGTATTTGCATAGATGATTTATCAGTTTACAGTGGTGTTTTGCATTAAAAGGAGTTAAGGCAGAAGGTTTTTTATCCTAATGAGATTAAGATACAAAACCTTCTGTGTGTAGCAGCCCACCTCAGCCCTTTTAATACTTACCTGAGCGTCATCTCTATCCAGCGATGTCCATGAGTGCCTCAGCCGACCGAGACTCTATCTCCTGATTGGCTGAGACACAGCAGCAGAGCCATTGGCTCCAATCAAAGTCAGTTAGCCATTTAGGAGAGAGAGGGGGCGGGGCCGAACCGAAGCTTCGTACCTGAATGGACACACAGAGCTGCAGCTTGGCTCACTTGCCCCCCCCCTCCCCGTAGCAAACTGCTTGCTGTGGGGACACTCGACAGGAGGGAGGGGCCAGGAGCCCAGAAGAGGGACCCGAGAAGAGGAGGATATGGGCTGCTCTGTGCAAATCCACTGCAACAGAGG